>OX376712.1:10485748-11685748 GCA_947389935.1 Agrilus cyanescens
CAATGCCATATTTGTTGTAAGGAAATTTCGGAAAGTGACGAGAAAGTGAGAGATCATTGTCATTTAACAGGTCATTTTAGGGGTGCTGCCCATTCTATTTGTAATTTAAATTATCAGCTCCCGAATTTTATACCAGTAATTTTTCATAATCTAAGTGGGTATGATGCGCATGTTTTCTTTAAGACGCTTTGCACATTAGGAAGTAAAATAGGTGTGATAGCTTTAAATAAAGAAAAGTACATCACTTTTTCTAAAAGCATACATGTTGAAAACAAAACTGAAAACGGTAAAATAAAAAAAATTTTCTTAAAATTGCGATTTATTGATTCTTTTAGATTTTTGGAGTGCTCTTTAGAATCATTAGCTTCGAAAATGAGCGACAGTGATCTAGTATCTGTAAGACGATTTTTTCCCAAACAAGATGAATTTGAATTGATGAGAAGAAAAGGGGTATTTCCTTATTCTTACTTGGATTCGTTTGAAAAATTATTAGAAACAAAACTTCCAAATAAAGAAATGTTTTTTGATGATTTAACAAAAACTAATATTAATTCAATACAATATAAGCATGCGCAAACAGTATGGGAGAAATTTAAATGTCAAACATTGGGAGAATATTCGGATCTATATTTGAAAACAGATGTATTGTTACTAGCAGACATTTTTGAGAATTTTCGCAAAATCTGTCATAAAACCTACAAGCTAGATCCCTGTCAATATATAACAGCGCCATCTTTATCATGGGACAGTTTTTTACGTTACACAAATGCGCAACTTGAGCTTCTTACCGATATTTCAATGCTTCATTATTTTAAAAAAGGGATAAGAGGTGGCATATGTCAGTGTATAGAAAGAAAGCATATTGCTAATAATAAATACTCATCTGATTATAATCCCAATGAAAGATCGTCTTTTATAATGTATTTTGACGCTACAAATTTATACGGGTATGCTATGAGTAAAAAACTTCCAATTTCTGAATTCGAGTGGCTCACAGAATCCGAAATAAGCGTATTTCATTTAGATAATATTGGAACGGATTCACCTTTTGGCTATATTTTAGAAGTTGATATTCATTATCCGAATTCATTACATGAGTTTCATTCAGATTTTCCATTTTTTTCCGAAAATATTATACCTCCTAGCAGCAAAACCAAACAAACCAAACTAATTACAACCTTAAATCATAAAGAAAAGTATGTAAGCCACTATCTTAATTTGAAACAGGGTATGAGGCATGGTTTAAAAATCGCCAAAATCCACAGGGTGCTAAAATTTAAACAAGAAGCGTTCATGAAGCCTTATATTCAGCTAAATACCGAAATGAGAAATAAATCATCCGTAAAATCGGATAAAGATTTCTTCAAAAAAATGGTCAATTCAATTTTTGGAAAGACCCTGGAAAATGTTGACAAACGAAGCGATATACGAATTTCTACGCGGTGGGAAAATGCTGGTAAAAGTTTGGGAGCTGAAACGTTAATCGCGCGACCGAATTTCAAAAACTATAGCATTTTCTCAGAAAATTGTGTTGCAATTCAAATGGAAAAAGTTAAAGTTGTTTATAATAAGCCGATTTATCTCGGTTTCTCCATTTTAGAATTATCAAAAACTGTTCTATATGGATTTTATTATGATTTTCTCAAAAGAGAATACAAAGATAATGTATCTTTTTTATACATGGATACTGATTCTTTAGTTTTAAAAATCTATCATGATGATTTCTATGGTGAAATAAAAAAACACCTGCAAAAATTTGATACTTCCAATTATCCGGAAGGTAATATTTACGACATTCCTAAAACTGAATCAATTGTTGGTAAAATGAAAGATGAATTCGCTGGCGTTCCTATTAAAAGCTTTTATGGTACTGGCGCAAAAGCGTATTGTGTTAAATTGGACGATTCAACAATTATAAAAAAAGCAAAAGGTGTGACACGTTCCGTGATTCAAAACCGCCTAGATGAAAAACACTATGTTTCCGTTGTAAGTGAGCAAAAGCAGATAATGGAGCAAATGTCAGTTTTTACTTCTCGATTGCATCAAATGTATAGCCAATTAAAATATAAGGTAGCTTTAAGCCCTAGCGACGATAAGCGTTTCATAATTCCAGGCACTACTAAAACTTTAGCTTGGGGTCATGACGACATCCCTAAAATAATTTCATTACATAAAGCTATTGAATATGGCAATGAACTAATTAACAAAGAAGAAGAGGAAGAATTATTGGTTTCGCAATTAAATAATCTTTTTGAAAGTAATAATGTTTCTGAAGAATATTTAAATGAAGTTTATTTTCTATTAACTGATTCCGAATTATAAACTGGTTTAAGTGGTATTTATTTCTTACATTCTTTATTTTACTTTTTTCATTATTGTTAATATTAATATTTTTATTACCATTAGGACGTTGCTACCATTGTAAACAGATTGTAAAATAAAATGAAAATTAAAAAATGTAAAAAGCTGCTTAACAGAAGCAATATGATTATTAAATAGATACTAAACTAAAAGCGTCTTTTATTGCTGAATAGAGAGCGGTGATGTAGAATATAAAAAGAAGCAGCTCATATTTTTAACAATCAGTATACTTGAGGATATCATCATGCGCATCAAAACAGCTATAATAGTTTTATCGTATTTTTTCAATAACACGTTATATATTTCACGACCGGAAAATAGTAATGGTGATATAGCCTACGCTTGTGTTAAATTTGAAAATAAGTTTAAGGGTTTTTGTGAGTGGCCGAAAGAGTGGATTCGTTTAATTTAAATACCAGTCAACAACAGCAACGTATTTGTTTTAAACATAACAGGCCAAATGAGTTCGGTGAAAGTAAGATTTTCTATAGCAAAGGATAGAAATTAGGAATATATTGACAGCCAATGGCTGTCGGCAACTGAAATATTGGAAAAGGATACTCCAGGATACGTATGGGATTCAATGCTATTCCTTCAAGTTGTATCGTGCATAAGTTTGGTTGTATTTCTATGCATATTTATATCAATTATGGCTTATTTGGTGTTGCTAATAAAATTTAAATAAAGCACTTTATCATTTTTTTTACCGAGCTGTTTTATTTCATTATAATAAATACAACATTACATTAAAGAGTGCAGTAATTTTAAAGTGTGCGTGTAGTCTTCAACGTTGATGGAAGGCCACTTTGCTGAATCAGGCCCTGTTTGCCATCCTGCTCGCTCTCCCCTTCGCGCTTTGAATAAATTACCAAGAATCCACTGATAAACTGCTTTTTGTTTTCCAGCTTGAAGCGGGTTGTAGTTATAGACCAAGCTGTATACTTTCATTAGATGTATAACATTTGATAAAATATGGGGTTGAGTATAGTACGATGTTTCCAATATGATATCTTCTAAGCAGCATTTCATATTTTTGTAGTTTTTTGCAACATTTCTGAAAAGAAATTGATCACAACTTGTTACGTTGTTGTTTGTGAGAAGCTCTTGAACAAAGAATATATCATTCCGGCAGACAACATCTTTTGCATCAATAATGATACTCATAACATCAAAAACAGTTAAATATTGTCTTTTAGCTGCTTGTTCCACAAATTTTGATATAAAGTCATCACATAATAGCTGTCTATGAAAAAGCAAACTGAGCAAAGGCAGAGGTGGGTCTACTCCTTCAGTTATCCAAGTAAATGCTTCGAACGGTACTTGAAATCCCAAACGTATAAATACATTTTTTCATCAGCTTCGTTACTGTTGCGGAGCGCATTTCTCAGATGCCTTTTCAAGATATCTGTTTCACTTTTGTAACACTCGTATGAGATAGGATCCATTTAGTTAAATGAATGCTTCGGCTTCAGAATCGCTTTTATCACTGTTATCAGAGTAGTCAATATCGGGGTTGAAATAATAACCGCAGATTTCAATATGGTCGCACTCAAACACGTTAAACTTTTCACAGATTTGTTTAAACTCTTTAGCTTCGATTATTTTGTACTTTACAAGAGTATCATTTTTGTAAATTTTCACCACGATGCAATAAGAGCTTACCATGTTTACAGGGTGCAAGAATGTTTGTTACTATAAATTCAAGTAGTAAAATGTTTCATTTATAACTGCAATGTAAAAGCATGCGCTGTGATATTATCGAAGAGCTTCTCCCCTCCACGGTAGAAGCCTTAGCATAAAAGCACGGATCAATCATCCTTTGGTAGTAGTAGTAGTAGTAGTAGTAGTAGTAGTAGTATTACCACCTACTCTGAATAATAGTACTATCGTTAATATTGGTATGGATAGTTTTGTAAAAACACTTAACCAAATCGGTATCGGTTTTGAGGAAAAGGAAACACGTTCAATAAAATCGTTAAACATTGGAGAAAAGTATCCCGTTCAGCGAGTGAAAATTGTGCACACTCAGTGGGGGCCACGACTTTTAACAGATTTGAAAGACTTCGTCGTGTTCCTACCTCGTCGGTATGCTGATGCGCTTACTGATTCGCAAGTAGAAGAAATTAACAAAGAACTTCGTCAACATTCTCAAGCAGCATTCATTCGCGTAAAGGGGTTTGTTGGAAAGGCTGCAGACATAGAATTTATCAAGGATGAGCTATCCGCAGTACCTGAACTCGCTGCAAATGTTTCATCAAAAGTTGGATAAACTGGATGAAGATGCAGAACTCATATATATTCGGCAGACTTTATCAAATACTGATTTAACTGATGATGTTGAGATAAATGATAGTAATTTAAATTATTTTAAACGCATTTTTAGTAGAATTAAGATTTTGAGAGGAATGTTCCCTTCTTTAAACTATGTTAAAATGAAATGTGACTACAGAAATAAATAAAACCATTTAATGTAAATGTGTATTTTTATTAAAAAATCATTAATATTTACAAAATAACATTTGTATTAGAAATCCAACTATTATGACTTATCAAATCCAAGCCATTTAACAAAAACCTTGTTACCTTTTCTGCGCAATACCTTTTCGATTAAATAAACATTTGGATGTTTCACTGTTTGTAGTTCCTTATCGTAAAATCCTCCTTTTATCTCGTTACCTGCTAAGTCCTGCAGATAATACATTAATGGATTGGAAAATTTAATTTTGGAAACCTTAAAAACTTCAGTAGACCAATTTGGGGTGTAGCCTTTTGCGAAAACCTCACGATGTTTGCTAATTCTTACAAAATCTCCAACAGAAAATTTCTTTTTTTTTTAAATCAACCGTTTTAATATGGGAATAAGCTGTATTTAATAAATGCTTCTCACTAGCTCGTTTCACCGCACTTGGTTTCATGCCGATAGTTCTATGCATCGTATTATTATAAACATGAACCAATTGAGGTAGTAAGTCTAACTATTTATACGTTCCTTGCAAACTAAACTTTTTCCACATCATACCTTTTAATGTTCTATTGGCTCGTTCTACTATAGAAGCCTTCTTACTGCTATAGGTCGAATAATGATTAATACTATACTTTTTCATTAAATTTTGAAACCATTTATTATAAAACTCTTTCCCCATATCGGTTTGCAGATTTGTCGGTATGCGATTACTTTTCCGAAGTATTCCTTCAAACGCCTCCGAAACATTCTCTCCATTTTTCCGTAATAGCGGCAACGCCCATACAAATTTAGAAAATGCGTCTATTACTACAAGAATATATCGATACCCTTTATTTTCTTTTGCGTAGGTTAACATTTCAACTAGATCAGCTTGGAACAGATCATTCAAGCCTTTAACAATTGTTCTTCGTCTAGTAAAATTTTTTCGAGCAGGTTTGTGTAATTCAGCTACCACTTCTTCCTTAATATTCCTCGCAGTTTTCTCAGTTTTTCTCATTTTCACCATTATTAATTGCCAGTTGTAGTAGGGGTGGTTGTTGTGGAGATGGCTGAGGTAGGTGATTCGCTCGAAGAAAACGGTTTGATTATTACAGAATTCTTCTCTAAACCAATATGCTTGAAGATTGCATCAATGTACAAATTATTTATACGAATATTTGCGTTAAGTGAATCAGCGTTAGACTTGAGAGAGTTTAGTAACACTTATACTTCGTTTCGAAGACTATCACGTTTTTTATCCCCTGCAGCCATTGCATCCCTTTTAACTTTTTCACATTCTGTTCTAATCTGCTCCTTAGTTACTACGTCTTTATTGTCCACGTATGCTTTTGTTGCAGCATGCCAAGAAGCTGTAGGTAGTGCTAAACGAGTTACACGTCTATTATCAAAATCAAAAAAATAGTTAATTTTTTTAATGTCCTCAGTTGTCGCCAATGTATCCAATAATCCATCTAGGTATTTTTTTGTAACAACCTCGTCTTCATCCTCCTTATTAACTCGAGCTAATGCCTTTCGTTCAGCGTCATAATCCACTTCGAACCTTCGTTTAACTGCCGCTGGCAATGCTCGACCGAATTTATCGACAACCATTTTACAACTAAATGTGGATATGGATTATTTACTCTATTATACCACACTCTCGAAGTTCTTCAACAATGGATGCGATTTCATTAGCATGATTACTATTACCAGCAGTTTGTGATGAAATGAGTAATTTTAAACGATCACATAATTCGTTGACATCATTAAAATAAACATATTCTATGGGTTTCTTATTTAAATCCATCCATACACCTCGACCCAATGGGTTTCTAATCGGAGTCGAGGTAACGGTAGCGGAGGTTACGGCTGTGGATGGAAATAGAGGCCAAGTCATGAGTTTCTTGATTAAACGATATTTTTTTCCTTTGTTTCCAGCTATTGGGGCGGTGCTCATGTAGCCAATTTTATGAGCATTAGTTCTGTAAACTATATCTTAATACTTTGCTAAATCGGATTCTTTGTAATCTATAGGTTCTTTTTTAAACAAAAGCTCTAACAATCCGTGAGTTATTGTATAACGCATAGTTTTGACGGTTAATTTATCAGCCGAAAACTTTATTTCAGAATCTCCGATGAAATACTTATTTTTATCCGGATTAAATCTTACGCCGTATTGGTTATCAAAAATTCCTTTAGTATCATGATTCAGAGCTGTTAAGTAAGTTTGAGGGTTATCTAATCGAACGAGCTCCATTATATCCCTATAGGCATCCAAATCTTTTCTCTTTTCTCCGGCCGGTTTCGCTTTGAATAATAATTCATAAAGTCCAGGTGTTCCGGCAAATTTACGCCCCATTATTTCTAAATCTTTACCATCCACCTTCATTTCTTCATCGCCAATGTATAATTTGTTCTTAAGCCAGTCGTATCGAACATCATTTCTATTGTCATATTCTCCTTGAGTATCACTCAATACCCCTTCAATATAATACCTCGGCAATGGGTCATAATCATCTAATTTATCTTTAAAAACGGGATCATTCACGATCTTCTGTATTTCCTGTTTAGTGTAATCAAATAATCTATCCTCCTCTTCTTCAGTCATTGGAAGCATAGTACTAAGGTCGGCAGCAGATGTGGTTGATGAGGTTAATGAAGATGGTGCGATGAATGAGCTAGATTGTGGTGGTGGTAAGAAAGAATGCTCAGCATATTCTTCTTCTTCTTCCTCCTCTTTTTTAATTTCTTGTTTAATTGACGGTTTGGAAAACTGAATTTCTTTCTTTAGTTGCATTAAAGGCTCAACCAAAGGTTTATATGATTTCCGCAGTAAATCTTCTTCTTCCATCGCTCCTTCCTTTAAAGCTTGCAGTTTACGTTTGACAACATTTCTCACATTTACAAGCCCTCGTTTAATTTTCGGATCCATGTTTACTCGTTTACTGCTCTTATATAACTCGTATGATTTGATAAACTATAGATATATATATCGATCGAATCCTATACGATAGCGTCCGCTTTTAGGATCGCTGTCCTTAAGAATACTTAAAAAACCATATTTCTCATCCCAACAAAGTTTGCAAATGATTTTAAACTTTTCAAATGACATGTCAGTGTTAACCTGATCTGAATAAACATGCTTGAGATTTAACTCATCCTGCTTGAATAATATAATTAGGTTTGCATTATCTCCAATTAGATGTTTTGGAATATGTGTGTATGTTTGACAAAGGTAAAAACAATCGATGTTGTTATGACGCCCCATACTAAAATAATCTTTAATTACATTCTGATTTTCGCAAGCAACATCATCAAATATAAATATTGAATTAGATTTTGCATGTGATAGAGAGATGATATTCTCAGAATCCTTATACGGATAGTAGCCAATGCCCTTGATTGGTTTGAAAAGCTTCTCTAAGTATTCGTACTTAGGCTGATTTAAAGATTTGGAATATACATATACATTTTCAAAACGCAGGCCATTAGGGTGTTCTAAAAGTGAAATAATAACGTTCGTCTTTCCGCAATTAGAAGGACCTGCTACAATTGATCTTATTGTTGGCGGTAGTAGAGGTCCATGCCGATTCGCCTTCGGCGCGTCGTTGAAATCGCGGTTGGTAATGGGTAGCACCGCTTTTTGTTGAACTATCCGCATGTTAATAGCCCAATGAAACATTTCAGATGATGTGTTCAATTTTATAAGCCGCTAACTCAGCATGAATTGGTTCATTTGTTAAGACGGCTTGAAGAAGAATCCACGTGCTGCTTGAGAAAGAAATGAGGAAAGTGCGGCAAGGCGGTGGTCTACTAAATAGACTTATTAATTCCCTACCGTATGAACTACATTTACCAGGTTATCGTTTTTACGGGACAGGCACTCGACTAAAGGAGAGGTTGGCAAGAGGGGATAAAGGAATAAACCCGTTAGATGAATCATGCAAAGCTCATGATATTGCGTACTCTAATTCAAAAAATCTAGAGCAGCGACATGTGGCTGATAGTATTTTAGCAAAAGCAGCACTTAAACGAGCTCATTCATCAGACGCGAGCTTTGGAGAACGTTTAGCAGCGCAAGCAGTTGCTTCCGCTATGAATGTCAAAACAAAGTTAGGTATGGGAGTTCAAAGAAGAAAACGAATAAGTAAAAAATATTTTAAAAAAAGAAGGAGTGGTGGAAGAATACCATTTCGAAAATTTATAAGACGAACGGCAAATGTTCTGAAGAAGAAGAAACCAGAAAATGTCATTCGAGCAGCGCGTTTAGCGATGTCGCAATTAAAAGGACATAAAAAACAATTAATTAACTCTCCCAGGATAATACCCGTTCCAAAAACTGGAGGATTTTTACCATTAATACCACTATACGCTGGATTGTCAGCCTTAGTTGCGTTTTCGGGAGGAGCGGCAGGTTAGGTTAGGAATCGCGAAAGCCGTTAACGACGTCAAGGCTGCTCAGAAAAGTCTCAACGAGTCTGAGCGTCACAATAAAGCTATGGAAGCAATCGCGGTTGGGAAAGGTCTCTTCTTGAAACCATACAAAAAGGGTCTAGGACTTTATTTACCAGACCAAAAAAAAACCCTCTAAAATTACCTCGCCGGCCGCTTACTAAAACCGATTTATATATATATACATATACATTTAGTACTTATACACCTCCGATTGCTATACTAAACGGTTGCGCTCGCCTCCGATTTTTCGCGTCCGCCTCCGATTTCGGAGGCGAAAGCGTTCTCCATGTAAAATTAAACTCCGAAGCAATTTCTCGATGTTTCTCGGTATTTTGAACATTATTGGTCGGAGGTGAAAAAGACTAATACACCCATACAAACATGTTTCATAGTTTGGCAATTAGGCATAAGGTGGCGCCGCTGTTTTATATGAAAATACGTATAGGTTCTCGCAACCTCCTCATAAATGAAGTACATGTTTGCCTCTTTTATTTGGCAACAGTGTTTGTGGCGATTGCGTACGTTAAGTGTATTTGAAATATGTACATAAATACTTTTTTTTCTACTAATGGCGCACCGCATAGACATTCAATAAATCAGATAAATATAGGTATAGGATACTTATTTTCTTGGAATTCAGTGTGATTTATTAAATACCTTAAATTGTGTATTTTCAACAAGAATTACCTATAATTGTTCACAATCGTTGGTGCAATAAATAATTATTCCATTTCGAGTAGGTAATTACTGCTTTTTTTGAGGAACAAAATTACCGAAACTTTTTAAATGAAAATTTAGAACAATTTTATAATTTTCAAATAGGAAATAAAAATTACTAAAAAAATAAATTCAAATATAATTTTAAACACATTATTTTAAAAGACAGGTTTAATTGATTAAAAAAGGCAAAAACGAATTTCAAAAACCATAAAATTTATTTGAATATGACACTACACAAACAATGATGAATGATGTTGACAACTGTGAGGGTGAACAATAAAAAAAAACAATGATATGGTTAAGCAGAAAATATGGGTGTAAGCGATTTCTTTTTAAAGATAAATGAAGAATATCAATACGGCCCAATTTTCGTTCGAAAATAATGAAAAATTGTGTTGGAACAGTATAGATGTGTTTTATAGATTTTTTTGTGACTAGACTATCTGCCTGATAACCAAATAGTACTGTAACTAAAAAGTATAACGCAATATTTTTTTATAGTGCGATAAGATTGGTTGGAATATGATTTTCTTCCAAATTATTCATTTTTCTGTTTCATATGGAGCGCAAAGTAGAGACAACCTTTTTTGTTTTCAGGTTCAATCATTAAGTCACAGTAAAACATACTTATAAATAAAGTTGCTTTTGCTCTAAGATCCGTATGAAATATGATAAAATATTGCAAAAAAATGTTTAATTTTGAAAAAAAAGCATAATTATTGCATCATACTTTTTTTCTATGGTACTTATGTTATTTTCTTAACAGGCAAGTGGTCTACCTGCAGAAACTGTATAAAATACATGCATATTTTTCCAATACAATTTTTTATTATTTTAGAACGGAAATTGGGCCTTATTGATACGCGTCCTATTTATATTAATTTTAAAAAGCTTTAAAATTCTAATGGTAACACAATTTAGTTTTGTCTGTAAGAATTGTAAACAAAAGTTTTTATTTTTACCCAATCTAGATTTCTTAAGATCTCCTTGTGTTGGAGTATCAACTTTTCACATTCGGCTTTCTTCGGAAGAATTTTTTCTCGAATATGTTTTTTGAAGTGACCTGTTACTATACCTTTTTGCTTAGATGTCCACCTTATTCTACCTTTTATTTCTTTGGCTCCGCCTTCTTTCGTATTGTTTTCTGATTCATTACTTTCGTTCTTGTCTTTCAGCATTAAACTTTCTTCGTTTTCTGAATCTGTTTCAATTGTGTCTTTAGTTGGGTCAATGTCAATTTGATCGAGTTCTTTATTTCTATACTGAGTACCTTTCCCTTCGTCAAATAATTTCAGGAGTTTTGCGATCTTCGCCGTTTGGTAGGCATCTTGGGTAATTTCATAAAATTCCTTATGGGTTTTCTCGGTGTGACCCATGAATTTCGCAAACTGAGAATAATCATCTTTATTCAAATTTATTAATTGCATAAGAGTCGCAATTTGTTTCCTTAGTCTATTAGAAGTCATTGCCTCTGGGTTTTCTATTTTACTTGACTTCGCCAACTTCTTCAAGATTATATCTCCTCTTACCCATTGATCCTTAACACCAGGATAAGCAAATAAATAGTGATTTTCTTGCGGAATTATATCTGTTTCGCTTCTAATTTTTAAAAGTAAATTGATGTAATCTTGAACTTGTGGAGGAAACAAGATTACAATAGCCCTACTCCCTTTTCCTCCTGCCACAACACGTTTATAGCTAGTAGTTAATTTCTTTTCTGATTCAGATAACATCTCCGTAAACTCAGTTTGGTTACTAGTCGCAAAATTTCGATTATAAGAATCAATTTCCATGTATTGGACATCACCAATTCGACGACGGTTAAACAAAATTGTTAAGGCTAGTGAAACGTCGACCAATGTTTTAAATGCATTGGTATTAGTGATGTCGTTTTTCAATAATACCATATTTTTTTCAGCGATATCCAAAATGTGGTCTCTAAACTTGATGATATCTTTGGTAAGGGGCAGTAAAACAGGTTTATTCCACTTCTTTTCCGCTAAGTCTTTTAATGCCAAAGAAGAAACTTCATTATTCCACTGGCTTTGTACCAAAAATCTAAATCTCTTGACCTGTTTCAATCTATCCTCATAATTGTCACATTTAAACTCCGGACTTTTTTTCAGTAATAAGTGGGTGGCTAACTCGCATATTTGTTGTAAGGTTGTTCCCAAATGAAGAGCTAAACTAGGAGCTTTATAGGCCTTCTTGTCTTCATCATATCCACTGACAGTTTTAGCACTTAATGCAACCTGATCGAATAATGTAGGGTCTAGTATTTCGATGAAAGATAGATTTGGTTTGATAACTCGTTTTCTCATTGCCAATAATAATCTGGAACATTCTCTCATTTTGTTAGAGCATGCGTGAGTTATTTGAGCGCGTTTGTGCTTTTTGAGATAAAATTCTCCAAAATGACGAATCAGCGGGTCCTTTCTTGCAAGAAATCCAATACGGTCTGAAGCCATTCTTGCAAATACCTCCTTTTTGACTCTCAAAGTAGCTACAATATTTGCATGATCTGAAGCAGTAGCTACTAAAGTTTGGGAAGCAGCTTGATGTCTTATATTGCGTCCTGTTTCATTAATTGGCTTTATTATGCATTTTTTATAATGTCTTCTTAAATAATTAACAGAAATGATACGCTTGCAATGTGCACATGGTAGTTTTCCTTCTTCTGGTTCATCTTTTTGAATAAATTCCTCAAAACAGACATCATATCGCAATAGAGCTAATATTTTCCTCCTCATTTGACGACCCTCCCGGGTATTCTTTGGAAACTTTATATAGTCTTGAACTTCTTTTTCATCTGAATGATGCCTTACCAAATGTCTTTCAAAATTAGTAACACTAATTCTACAAAATTTACACACAGTGCGCGGCTTTTGTTTTAAATTCTCGCTGAAAACGTGTCCTAAATTTAAGTCATTACGGGTGTTTGAGCCACAAGCTACAGTTGGATCATTTAAGGTGTTTGAACTGGAGGGCACGGCTGACTTATCAATATTATTTGAACTGTGATGACTGTCTAAATAACTCTGATCGCTTCGTGCTTTAGAAGTGCATAAATCAGGGAAATAATAATGTTCGCAAGATGTATGTTCGTTAGTTTGAGTATCATCTTTTGTCGAAGTTTGAGTAGATTGCGCTTCAAACTGATAGCTAGAATCTGCAAACAAATTTTCTTTACCAGTGGTTATCCTTTTAATGGGTGACACTATAGACGATGAATGAGAAGATGATTCGCTCATAAATGGAATACCATTACAGTTTCTGTTTTGAAGAGAATACCCTACTGAACTATTTTGGTTCGTTTCTGCCAAAACTGATTTAAGTGGAGTAAGTGAATACGACTGTTCTTGAATATTCTGACAATCGCTAGTTAACTCATCATCGCAATCGCTTTTATCTGTTTCTAAACTTTCGAATTCTTTGGCGAGTAACCAATTCCACGTTTGTTGTCTTTTGTTTTTTTCTGGTAAAAATGTAGGATCTAAGTATGTGTCGTCACTGTCGACTATTGACGGTTCGCAGAAAGACGGATCTATTTTACAAAAAAAATTTTGAGAAAATTGACTAGTGAAATTTTACAAAAGCACATGTTTAGAAATTAACTGTAATTAAACTAAGAAAGTCGTACCTATTAACGCTAAAAATGCAGTTTAAACACCTAAAATTTTCTGAATAATAATAAGAGTTATCACCATAACCAAGTTAACAATAATTTAAATTAAAACGTACATTGCAGAACAAATACCCTGATCAACCCAAATACAACACTTTAAATGAATAACATGCGGTTTCAGTTTCCATTTCATTAATAAGAAGAAGACAAAATTGTCCGCAAATTTTATAAAATATCATTTATTTAGGATAAACTCTTTTTATACGATGAAAGTTCAAAATTTTCAAATACTTTAATGTATACTCAAGGGTAAACAAAAAAATATTATTGTTGCATAAAATTGCTTTAAGGATTAGAAAACAAACTAGAACAACCAGGTCAATAGAACAACGAAGTCTCTTCTTGGCCATTAAGACACAGATTTTGTTGTAAAAATTTAGAGATCATTTTTTGAAAGCTGTTAAAAATAATAGCATTATTGTGAAATTAAATTCCATCGTATATCACTCGTTCACCTTACAGCAAAATTATTTACAATTTGAAGTTAAATACTTGTTTTAACTATTGCAATTTTTTTAGAACTTAATTGTTTTTATCCAAACTATCACATAATTTAAAGCTAATATTTCCGGGATTATAGGACGTGGTCGTATTGGTTTTTGAGTAAGTTTCGTCTATAACTACGGTAGACATCTTAAGTGGTGGTTGCGAGGTCGAAGGTCGTCATTGCACTACGACCTTCAACCTCACAATCGCTACTGAAGACGTCCATTGTTATTATAGACGAAACTTTCCGTATTCAAAAATTAGTACGACCACGGCCTACAAGCCCGGAAATATTAATTTGCTTTAAACATTGGTCCCGGCCGTGAAAGCCTATCTACTTTTATTGTTACACAATTTCTTCTGCAATACGAAAACATTCACAGTAAGTTTAAACTTCCATTTTTCGGTTAAGAATCTAAAACTTACCGTTACTCTGGAATGAGTTATTATCCTCCTCTCTTTGTAGTGCCATATTCAATATCTTTTTCCCTCTAGTGACGAAAACAAACGTTAATGATTAACAAACAAATATAAAATTCTCAGTCATTTTCTTCAAGAAAATAATGTAAAAATGTTACCTACCGTGATTGATTTCCTGTATTCATTTTTACTTATTAACAAAACCACAACGAGAATATAACGTTCACAACTCCAACGGCTCTCTAAGAATGATTATTTAGGTTTTAAAGTGATAAACCGTTGAAACAATAATTGCAACAGCGCTGGAGGTAAACCCTACCGCTTGATATCCTATTTTTATATAAACGGAGGCAAACTGATACGCGTATTATTCGGAGGCATAAAGGTCCTATATGTATTTTATTTAAAAATGGTATTTATATTACCCCTCTCAATAGTTTCCTACCGAAGGAACCACAGACTTTACAAAGACATTAAATACACACTTCCAAATGCGTACTCAGTGGTGGAGATGCGGACGTCCGAAACTTATTCGGAGGCAAAGAAGATATAAATGCATATATATATATATATTATCGAAGGGCCTTTCTACCGTAATGGTGTAAGGCTTTTCACTGCTAATTATTGTACGTTTATATCTGTTGATAGTAAAGTTATCTTAATATTTCACTGTTGATAAAACTTCTCCACTTCTTCCTATCTTGTGCCAGCTCTTTGCCCTGTTGCAGCGTCGTTCCACTCCTCTCCAGTATTTTCCCTACTTCACTTGTCCATGTATTTCTCGGTCTTCCCCTCTTCTTCCTTTTGATTATTCCCGTTTCCCATACTTTTCTTGACTGCCTTTCTCTGTTCATTCTATTGACATGTCCGAACCATCGCAACTGATTCTGTTCTATGATGTTATGTATTGGTTGTAGTCCTAATTCTTTTCTGATGTCCACGTTCCTTATTTTATCTAACCTTGTGACTCCTAGAATTCCTCTGAGATATTTCATTTCCATTGTTTGTAACTTGCTTTTATGGCTTCCAGATAACACCCATGATTCAGAACCGAAGGTCAATACTGGTCTATATACGGATTTGAAAACGTCTATCTTTGTTTTTCTGGACACCTCTCTCTTTCTGATGAAGCTTCTATTTAACGCACCGAAAACTTTTGCAGCTGCTGTTGTTCTTTCATTTATTTCTGCTTCTTGCTTTCCTTCCTCATTTAGTGTACAGCCTAGGTATTTAAAGTCCGGTACCTGTTCTATTATTGTTCCGTCTAATTCTATTTGAATGTTACTTCTGTTATTTCCAATGTGCATTACTTTTGTTTTTTCTATATTTATTTTCATGTCCTTCTTTTTCAGCGATTCGTTCCAGATATTTATATTGAATTGCATGTCTTTCTCATTCTTCGCAAAGATCGCAAGGTCGTCCGCAAAGGCGCATTCTGTAATTTCTGTTATCTCTAGATTTCTGTATCCTATTTGTAACGCTTTCACCCTCTCCCTGGTTTCCCTAATAATTTCATCCATCATTATAATAAATAGGAGAGGACTTAATATGCTTCCTTGCCTTAAGCCTTGGTTGGTAGTAAACTCTTCTGTGATTATGTTTCTCGTCCTAACAACATTTCTACATACTCTGTACATACTTTCTATCGCTTTTAATAATTTTTTACCCACTTTCCTTTGTTTAAGAATGTACCATATTTCTTGTCTATCTGCTCTATCGAAAGCTTTCTCTAAATCTAAGAATACTATACATGCCTCTCTGTCTTGCTCTAATATTTTCTCTGTTATTTGTTTTATAGTAAAGATGTGGTCCTGGATGCTGTAACCTCTTCTGAAGCCACTTTGCGTATCGATAAGCTGGTTTTCTATTTTCCGTAGCAATTTTGCTTCAACAATTCTTTCGTAAACTTTAGCTACAACGCTTAGTAGTGTTATTCCCCTATAATTCCTACAGTCTTTATTATCCCCTTTTTTGAATATGGGTATTATTACGCCTATTTCCCAATCTTTTGGAATTTTCCCTATGTTCCAAATTTTTGTAAACAGATTTTTGAGAAATCGAATTCCCGTATTTCCTAGTGCTTTTAACATCTCCGGCCTAATGGAATCGTGCCCTGCTGCTTTTCCCTTTTTAATTTTCTGTATGGCTTCCTCAATTTCTTTTGTAGTTATATCATGTACTTCCTCCTCCTCTTCTTCTTCCTCCTCTTTTTCTTTTTCCTTTTCTTCTATATACGCTCGTTCTTGATTAGCCGTTTCTTCTTCCTGTTTTATGCATAGTAGCTCCTTAAAATATTCTGCCCATCGTTGTCTTATGTCGTCCTCTTCTGTTAATAGTTTGCCCTCTTTGTCCTTAATTTGTGTGCCTCCTCTTCTATTATCCTTGCGGATTGACTTTAGCATGTTATAAAAGAGTTTCTGGTTGCCTTTTCTAGTGTTTTCTATCCGTTCCCCGAACTCTTCCCATGTTCTTTGTTTTGCATCTATTACCAAATTCTTGACTTTTATTCGCTGCTTCCTGTAGTCTTCGTATGTATTTTCGGTTTTTTCTTTAAGGTACTTTTTCCATTTTAGCTTTTTAATTTTCACCTGTTCCCTTATTTCATTTGTCCACCACGCTGTTTGTTTTTTACTTTTATTTATTTTTGTTACACCACATACCTTTCTTGCAGTTTTTATTAAAATATCCTTGAAAGTATTCCATAATGTTTCTATATCGTCCTCTTCGGATATACTCTCATATTCTGTCAGCTGTCGCTCTAATTCTTCAGTGTACTTCGCTGCTATATCAGGTTCATTTAGTTTATACACTCTGACTGAGTCATATTTTGGTTGCTTGGTATTTGCTGCTTTGATTGTGGTTTGTTTTGGATTTTCTTTAATTTTTCCTACCAAAAGATAGTGATCGCTGCCAATTTCAGCTCCTCTTCTGACTTTAACGTCTTTTACTATCGTTCTGTGATTTTGTTCAACTAGGATGTAGTCAATAATAGATTTTTCATTTCTACTTGCCACTTCTCTTGTGAATTTGTGTATGTCTTTGTGTTGGAAGAAAGAGTTCGCTACAATAAATCCGTTTTCTCGACAGAAACGTATCAGTCTGTTTCCGTTGCTATTCCTTGTTACTTCTCCGTGTTTTCCTATTACTACGTTCGTCCACCTGTCCGCTTTTCCTACTCTACTATTTAAGTCCCCTGCTATTAAAATTTTACCCTTACTACTTTCTACTGTGACTATTAGCTGGTCCCAGAAATTGTCCTTATTTTCTACTGTATCATCCTCGTTCGGGCCGTATGCCACTATTACTGTAATGGTACTCTTACTATCTTCAAATTCTAGCGAAAGTATTCTTTCATTAATGAATTCTACCCTTTTTATCCTTTTTCTCCACTTCTCGCTTATTAGGCACCCGACACCTGCTCTCGCTCTTTGCTGTTTATCTACTCCAGAATACACTAATAGACTACCTTGTAATTCAATTTCCCCTTGCCCTTTTCTTTTCGTCTCTGTTATAACTAGTACATCCAGTCGTTCCTTTACAAATTCGTCATATAGTTCTTCTTCCTTTCCATTGATACTTTTAATATTCCATACCCCCAAAGTCCAAATGTTATATTCTGAATCCTTAAGTCTTAAACCATTTGTAATCCGGTCCGTCATCTTCCCGTCCTTTAATGTTTTCCTAGTCAGTTTTTTGTCTGTATGTGATCTTCAGTTGATTGTAATACTTTTTCTGTTTTGTTCCATACCCATTTCCTGCCATTTATAAAAAGTTTTTGGTATCCTACTTTGACTTGGTTTCCCTTTTCTTTTTCTGTTTTCGCTTTCATTCTTATTTCTTTTTGTATTCTCCTTTCTGTATCTGTAAGTTCGCTGTTTATGTATATATTGTTTTCCTTCAAATACGTACATTTCCCTTTCAATTGCATAATTTTAATTTTCTTTTCAAAGTTTTCCACTTCTACTATCCACGTGCTGTCATTTATTTTCTTGACCAATCTTACCGTTTTTTCTAATTTGAACCACTCTTTCAGTGACTTCTCTAGCGTTAGTTTTATATCATTTTCGCACTTGTTTTTGCACAGTTCTTTTATCTTTGTACCTGATAACACTATATTGTTTTTTATCTTCTCTCTTTCTGTTTTTTCTATATTTCGTTCAACAACTTCTAGATGTTTCACTCTTCTTTTTAAATTTGCCATTTCTTGTTTGAGTTGCTCGTTTTCCTTCTTTATATTTTTGATCTCTTCTTTATATTCCTTGTTCTCTTTTCGGATTTCTTTTATTTCTTCCCATATATTGCTCATCATTTCCATCATGTTTTTCATTTCTTCTTTAGCCTGGTTTTCCTTTCTTGGTGATCTTATCGTTTTTTTACTTCTACTAAATATATCCCCGGTTGAACAGTCCAAACGTTTTCTTTTGAGTGCATCGTCTGATGTGTATTCTGAAGCACTGTCATTCATTTTGAGGTATGATGTGTTGCCTACTCTATGATGATGATTTGGCGCCAAGCGTTCAATATTCCGGTTCAACACCTCGGAGAATTTGAAGCCTACCAGCTGATCGTAGGTTAACGCCCTGAGTATTAAATTTCTCTTAGTTATTGTTTTACCTTTAGTATTTGTTACTGCACTATATTGGTTTACTGGCACTGACCACTAACAAATTGTTGAAACTTATTTTTCACTTTATTTTTGCTCGAAACCTTCCGTATTCGAATTTAATTTCGGAGCGACATAAAGTGCGTCTTACTACCAACAGCTCGACCTTTGGACCTTTTTATACAGATACATTAAAAAACTTGGAATTCCTCACTTTCGTGGAATATTCATGCGGGATAGTTTACCCAAGAAAGTGCGCGCCATCGAATGCGGAGTTGTTAATCACGATAAGAAAACGGGGGAAGGTACTCATTGGACAGCATACAAAATAGAACATGGTAGAGCAGCTTATTTTGATAGTTTCGGAAATTTGCGACCGCCTCCGGAAGTGGTGAAATATTTAAATTCCTCTCAACCATGTAAAATTCATTATAATTACGATCGCAAACAAAAGTATAACTCATTCAACTGCGGTCATCTAGTATTAGAATTTTTATTCAATACTACACCGTCCCTCCACTTTTAAAGGCAAGTTTAAGTTAGTAACCCCATTTGACATAACGTTAACAGAGCATCAACATGTATACGTTTACTTTAACTGGCGTTACATCAACTTTGCAAGCTAATATTAGTCCTCCGATTGTTTTGGATGACAATTTTGAGTATTCATTAGGTCTAGTCAACTTTGAAACGTACAATTCTATTCCAAATATAGATCAAAGCAATAATACATTTTACGTTGGTGATAAAATAATACCTATACCGGTAGGATCGTATGAGCTTGACGATATAAATCGTTATCTACGCATACAATTACGCGACCCGAGAGTAAGAGGTACTAAAGATGTGACATTTCTAAATATAACTGGCAACAACAATACTTTACTTTCGGAAATTAAATGTACAGAGCAAGTTGATTTCACAAAACCGGATTCTATAGGCCAACTGCTAGGATTCAAACCGAGAATTATTAAAGCTAATCGTCATGAAGTGTCTGATTATCCTGCGAATATTTTTAAAGTAAATGCAATATGTATTCACTGCAATCTTGTCTCTGGTTCATATAGCAACAACGAAGAAGCTCATATTATTCATCAGCTTTTTCCAAACGTTCCGCCGGGCTACAAACTCGTAGAAAATCCCACCAATGTTATTTACTTGCCTATAAATACGAAAATAATCGACTCTCTCGTCATTAAAATAGTTGATCAGGATGGTGAACTGATTAATTTTCGTGGAGAGGCCGTAACAGTAAGACTTCATCTGAAACGTCTCCAGTAAAGTATAATGGTCTGCCGTTATAAAAACTTTAGCAAGCAAAGGGTGATTTATAGGAAGCCTGCATTATCTCGGTCCGTCAGCACTAAGGCAGAATTGAAACGGTTAACACCTTCAAACGCTCGCTTTTTGGAAAGTTTAGGATACCGAGTTAAACGAAAACTAAGCTGAAACCATGCATTCTGAAATTTTGAATGTTACGGAGCGCGCGCTGTTTGATTCATCTATAACCAATGCGGAACGTCACACACATCAACCGTATACGAATACAACCTTTAAAAACAATGATGAAATTCGCATTCCAATTGAAAATGAAGACGTGTACACTTTACCGTGGGATAGTATTCTATACGTTGAAGGAAAATTGGTAAAAACCGATGGTACAGCATCAGCAACTGCCAAATTTGTAAACAATGGGATTGCCCATCTGTTCGATGAAATTCGCTACGAAATAGGTGGAAAAACTGTTGATCGTGTTCGAAATCCCGGAATAACCAGCACCATAAAAGGTTACGCGTCCTATAACGTAAATGAGAGCCTACGGCTTCAGAATGCTG
Organism: Agrilus cyanescens; assembly: GCA_947389935.1. Classification (NCBI taxonomy): domain Eukaryota; kingdom Metazoa; phylum Arthropoda; class Insecta; order Coleoptera; family Buprestidae; genus Agrilus; species Agrilus cyanescens. The sequence goes on from OX376712.1 coordinate 10,506,757, forward strand.
GTTGGGCTCCTAATGATGACTCATTTTCAGCAATTGATCAAAGTGGGAATTTTAACGTATGCATCCCATTGCGAATGCTTTTAGGCTTTGCTGAAGATTTTCGAAAAATTCTTCTCAACATAAAACAAGAACTTATACTAATAAGAAGTAGCGTCGATACAAACGCTATAGTGAATACAACTGCTGGCGAAACAGTAAAAGTTGTGGTTAATAAAATTTCTTGGAAAATTCCACATATATCTGTTGCAGATATAGAACGCCTGAAACTTCTAAAATACTTGCAAAAAAATCAACAGATGGAAATTAATTTCCGCAGTTGGGAATTGCATGGATATCCACTACTACCTCAAACAAATATTCATACATGGGCTGTTAAAACAACATCACAACTTGAAAAACCTCGCTTTGTGATAGTTGCATTTCAAACGGATAGAAATAATAAACCAGAAAAAAATAAAGCCCACTTTGACCATTGTGAAATTAATAATATTAAATTGCATTTAGGTTCTTCTATGTATCCTTATGACAATCTCCATCTTGATTTCAAAAGCAACAAATTCTCTATATTATACGAGATGTATGCTCAATTCCAACAGTCTTATTACGGAACCGTTAGCGAACCTGCGTTAAAACCGTCAGAATTTAAGAAAGTTGCTCCTTTATTTGTAATCGACTGTTCACACCAGAACGAAATTGTAAAATCCGGGGCGATAGATGTACGCTTGGATTTTGAAACTAATGAGGCGATTCCAGCAAATACAGCTGCTTACTGCTTAATTTTGCACGATCGAATGGTTCGTTACAACCCTTCCACCAACATTGTCCAAGTATTATAATTCCATGGAGTTCATAGTGGATGTGCAAGGTTTCAAGACAGAGGGGAATATCTTCCTTTTTAAAGAATTCGCTTTCAGTAGAATAAATTGCGACGAGGAAACATCATGGTATTTACTATCTCCACCATTTCCTTGGTCGCAACTTACAGCCCGATATAAGAGTCAGAATGGGTGGCTTACTAGAAACTATCACGGGTTAGGGTGGAATAGTGGGCATCACGATTATCAAGTGACTGTCACTGATATAGGTAAAATTTTAAGTAATTCGGCTGCTGTATACGTTAAAGGATTGGAGAAACGGGTGTGGATATCGAAAGAATTTCCACATTTAGAGAACATCGTCAATCTGGAGGATTTGGAGTGCCCATCTTTAACAAAACTCCTCGCAAATTATAAAACCACTCCAGTTTGCACCTACCACTCCTTCTTTCAAGATTCGTACTATAATTGCGCATTAGAAAATGTCTTTGTTCTTAAAAATTGGTTACAGATGTATCTATCTTCAAAATGATAAAATAAATTTTTTTTTACACTTTTGCATTTTTTCTTTTTAGTAATATAAACGTTCGAGCATGAGAATAAATTAAAACAGTAGCTAGTTGACAGTAACTTAGTAAGCATCGACATATCTTATTATGAACCGCGGCTGTAGAATTTTTATAAACTTCTACAATGACAATATTGTGCCACAAAAAAACGAAAATTTAGAACTTTTAGAATTTGAAGACTTTTTTTCTGAATACAATATAGCTAACTACAAGCAGATTTCGGTTGGTGTAGTTGTTTACAGCAACAACAACATCGCCGACGTTGAGAATTATATTGTAATAGCAATGTTCTACGACCGTAATGGTAATTACTATACAAGAAATATATGCAGAAGGTATTTCGAGGGCCTGCCAAACGAAGAAGATTTAGAATTCTTCAACGTCGAAAATTATGACATTCTGCAGATGACAGGTGAACTCATTGGAGCTGACGAAGGAGTCGGGAGCGATTACTGCAGCAGCAGTTATGAAGATAGCGATGATGAAATTATGGAAGGATAAAGTATAATAAGTAGCCACTTAACTAACGTACAAATGATTGTAGACTAAATTGTATTAATAAAGAACCTTAAACCGCTTTTTCTTGTTATGGTCTAAGTAAGAAAAATAAAGTTCACTTAAGGGTATTGACTCATTCAGAAATTGAAGAAAAAAACGTTCTCATCCGCTATTCTAAATAGCCTTGTTGTACATGGTGTATGACCTAATAGCCGGCCAATTCCTCACATGAAACTAAAACACCTCACGCTCATTCAATGAAAAAAAATTCAATAAGGTCATTGGCATAAACTCAAGAACTCGTTCGAAGTCAAGGACTTCCCCGAGGCAACAAAAATTCAGTACTCCAATTAAGGTCAATGACCTAAACTCAACAAGTTTGGACTCGTTCGAAGTCAAGGACTTCCCTCCTCAAAAGTGTCACAGAACCAGCGAATACATACTACTACAGACAAATTCCCAAATAATCTTACTACAAACTTCATCTTTCATAAGTGCTGGGATGGCTTTGTTTACCAAAGGCATTTCAAAAATATTATCAGTAGAATAATTTGAGGTATCAAATCTATGTAAATTATTCTTCATATCATTATAAACATTATCCGTTTCTATGAAATACAACAAACTATCAGTATCTGTATACAAAAGTGATGCTTTGGAACCATATTTTTTTCTATAAAGTTATAGTGAAATTCATACATTACAAATTTGGCAATTTCCAGTACTGCAAACCCAGCGTAAATTGGTTTATCATAATAGATTTGAGACTTTAACAATTGTACTGCTGCAAAATTTTTATCAAAAATGGATATACTATGAAAATTGGGTTGTGAAACTAATTTTTCAACTCCTTTTTTATGACCCAAATCTTTCCACGAGTTAACTAAACTAACGTTGACACTTTTTTCTATATTTTCGATACATTTTCCATAGTTTGCATTATTTATTAATTTATACATATCTTTTTCAAATGCGTTTGCGGCACTTTGTCTTAGACGAGTATTAAAATCGATAAACGGTTTCATCCAAGCAGATTGCTTGAATGTGAGAATTCTATGAATCTTCGACAACTCTAAACCATTTTCAATACATTGCTTAAGAGTCTTTATATGAATAACGTAATTTTGCTTATCGAAAAAGGTTTGCAATAATTTTTTACATTTTGAATTTGGAGGTTTCATTTTTTCAGTACACATTGGAAAATAGTTGTGTGAATCATGCAAATGTTTTGGATAATGAATATCGACTTCCAAAACATATCCTTGATCATCAGAATCTGTATAGTTATTTATATTAAATGAATCAATTTCATTTTGTGAGAGCCATCGAAAGTTCGATATAGGCAGTTTTTCCGAAAGCGCATATTCATATAAATTATTTGCATCCCAATTTAATATGTAAGATGTTGCTTGTGAATTGTTGTAATTAGAGGGAATATATTTATTGTTGGCCTGTGCGAAACGTTGAACCACTCCAGCATAACCACCTCGGATATTTCGTTGAAAAAAGAGTACCATTGAACAGTCAGTTAACAACTCCAACTGTATATTGGTAAATTTTAGCATTGCCTGCCATGACAAGCCGGGTAAACTATAAAAATGGGCCGGATCTAATTTGTATGTATTCAAACATAAATTTCGGAAATTTTCGAAAACGTCGCATAATAAAATTACGTCTACTTTTAAATAGAGGTCACTCTATTCACCTAAATTTTTACATGAAAATTTATGCCAAATATCGTTTGCTCTGTGATAGTCTGCGTCAGAAATTGAAGTATCTTGCATTGAATCGTAAAAATCCATTTTTGAAGGTAATCATTCGTTATTTAATTTTTCCAACGTATCTAAATAATTGTATGGGAAAACACCCTTTTGACGCATTAATTTAAATTCTTCATCATTTGGAAAAAAGTTTCTCAATTCTATAATTTGATCATCTGATAAATTTGCAGCGAGTGTCTCCAATTTTCTATTCATAAATTGATAAGAATCTACAAAACGTAAATCTATGTAACTGTTGTCATTATTTTTTCTATCAACTAAAATTTTCTTTGTAAATGAAATATACTTTTCTTTATTCACCGGAATGACATTCATTGGTTCGTCATCTTCGGCGGCAAATTCACGTATAAAAAGATGACAATCATAATTGCTAAAATTGTGAAAGAAAACCGGGATAAAGTTAACGGTTTTTACTTTCAAATTACAGGAATTATGACAACAGCCTCTATAGTTGCCGGTGAGATGACAGTGATCTTTAATTTTATCTGAACCTAATTCTCCGTTACATAAATAACAGTTTGTTGCCGATGCCAAATTTTATAAATCCTCTCTTCTTTCATAGGAATAATATCTTTTAAGTATGTATGGTATATATGAGAAGCCTCATTTTTAATCATATTACAGAAAACTTTTGCACAATTTTCTCCCCGAAACGAATAAAATTTCGAAAGTAAATCGTCATAACAACACTTAACGTAATAGGCAAAACTAAATGGCTTATGAATGTGAGTAGATACTGTTTTAGTATCTATCGACGATTCTGAAGATTGTTGAATTGGAACTAGCAAAGATTCAAAATCGGCATATATAACAAAAGGAACTTTAATTTGCTTTTCGATTTGTTTAAATTTTAAAAAATTATTTCCAGCTGAAGGTAAAACGGTTACACATTTCGCACAGTCCTGATGCATATTATTAGCTAAAAGATTTTCACTACCAAAATATTGCAAGCAACCATCACAAATATATTTAACAGTTTTTCTCCGACTTAGCTGCTTCGAAATAAGACGACTTAAATTTTTAATATAACAGTAATGTTGTTTATTTTCTTCTTCGATGTATAGTAAGTTAACATGATTTAATTTTCTACATTGAGAGAAATAATATGGTCCTACAATTGAAGAGCACACGGGAAAACGATCTAAGTCACTTTTGGCAAGTTTTAAGATAAATCAGTTTTAAAGTTTGAAAGTGTCCCGGTAATACATACTAAAAGAAACAAAATATGCTTTTGTCGTTATTACATGATTTATTAACGTTCTAGCAAAAAGTAAAGCATGTAGTGTCAAAAACAATTTTTTGAAGCAAAAACCTCAAAAAATAATGTTACTCTACACAAAAATATATGGAAAAGCGATCTAAGTCCAAAAAAAAAATAATATTGAGCTTTCTTTTAGGGAATAACCATTGTTAGCACTATCGTTTGTTGTTTTTGGCCTAATGGTTCAAACTATCAAAATGGCAGTTTATGGTTAGTATGTCATCAAGAGGTTTCCCTTTTCTGAAAAGTGTTGTTCCTTTATAGTTCCTGCAAGGAAGGAAAACATAGTTTTGTTTTTGTCGAAAAATGATCAGTAAACTTACATCGAATTCATCATCACTCCTATTGTTATCTATGGTTGGCAACTCCAAGTAGTAGTTTTGATGTTCTTCAGCTACAAATTTCTTTAGCTCCTGTAACTGTAGGTATTTTTTCTTTGGTACTGGAATAGATTGTTTATACAGCAATTTTGATTCTCCCTTCCATGTCAAATTTGGTCCCGCAACAACAAAGCTTTGTCGCAGTCCGTTATAATTTTCTCTTGCCTCTATTGTTCTTGGATGTTTATGGTTTTTAAAAATTTCTCTAAGTGGTCTTGTGGAAAATGGGCACTTCTTCTTATAGGATGGTCCTAGAAAGTCTGTACAGGCGAAAAACATGTCTTGCTTACATTCTACAACATCAAATGGTCGTGGTTTGCATCTGGCATTTTTAAAAACTTCCACCCATTGCGATAGAACGTCAACTTTACATTTCTGGTTAATTAGACCAAAGTCTTTGTCACATTCAAGGTAGGAATGACCTCTTATAGGAAATGTAACAATCAGACAGTCAAAGCGCTTATCTTTATGTACGAGAAAATGCAAAAATCTTAAGAGGCTATAATTTTTATTCTGCCCAGCGCAGGAATCACAGAAGATCTCAAGATGTCGTACTCCTGCGTCAATAAAATTAAAGCAAAAATGATATAAAAGGGACACAACATCATCTGACCCTTTTTTAGCAACAGTTTGCGGGTATGTATAAAAAACCGACTGCCCAGATGAAAGGATGTGAATATTAAAACTAATGAACGTTAATTGCCGTTTGTAATAAACATCGTTAGTTGTAATGTTCGGTGTTGGTAAATTCTTTGAATAATCCATTGTTATAGCTTCAAAGGTTACTTGTTTTCGGGCATTTTTCTTAGCATTACGTTTTCTTTTGTAAAAGGTTTCCGCTTTGAGAATGTGTAATTTGTGTTGACTTTCAATAGTCCTCAACTATTTTTCTATATCCAACTTCTTTTCTTGATTATCAGCACCTATGTTTTTTAGTTGAGTCTCTAAGGAAGACTTTTTTTAACTTCGTCGCAGTAACTGCAGGTATCTGATCTGGGATACCCAAATCCAATGTTAAATTTTGTCGTGAAAATTAGTCTGTAAGACTCGCAACTTATTTTCTGACCCGGATGTTTTTCACAAAAAAGAGATACATTTTTTTAATATTTAAAGTCTCGGGAAGATACAGTTTTCTTGACTTTTTTAAACTATAATGGGATACACGACCTTTAAATGATCTGATATGTTCCTCAACAAGTTGCACTATTGCTTGACTCATCTTATGTGGTCGATTATGATGTCTACCTACGATTTGTAACTTACACAGATCTAATATTTCAGCTTCTGAAATGTAAACTTACCTCTCATATCGTCAACTGAGTTGCCATGCCTTTTAAGTCCACTTTTTATTGTTATAAGTCTTCTGTTTGTTATTCCATGTAGACTGATAAAAGCCTGCTGACACTGCCATTTCATGGAATCCATCATTCTTCTCATTTTGAACTCTTATTTTGTATGGAAATGCATTGCATCTCAAATTTGCAGTATCTTCACTCACGTGGTCTACGTCTTCTAATTGGTAGCATAGAAATTAACCCAGCTAAATGTCTGTTCTGTGAATTTCTGTTTTCTAATAAATTGAATTTTCTTACAATATTATTTTTTTCGACATCGCTCAAATTTTTAAAACAACGGTTTTTACAGTTACAGGGATTCCCAGTCTCAAACGTATGGTTTCGGACATGTTTATCAACATCTCTTACACGGCCACAAGATTTGCTCTTTCGTGATTTGCTAAGGAAGTGTGACAATGGCATAGAGTCGCCATCACTACTAGACATGTTAATAATACTGTTACTTCCGATCTTAACAACGCCCGATCAAATATGCAATGCACGCTTGAACACGATTAGGATTGGACTAAAAATTGACAAAGAATTAAAAGGAATAGATTGACTTGGATTGGCCGTCGGACTTGGATCGGTAATTCATAAATTGACGCCTATTTTCTCACGCGATTATAAGGGACTTCTATCGGTTTTTCAATGGTTTACTGTAGACGAAATGAAATTCCCATGCTTAACTACCATTCGGTGTAATAATCCTGATTTTCGATATTTTGGACTTATATCGTTTTTCCCGTGTGCTCTTCAATTATTGATTTTTCTTTTTGTTTTTCGAGACCAAAAACATTTACACTTACATTAGGATTCAATTTTTCAAACAATTTAATGTTACAAAAGGTCATTGGAAAGCTCATACCTGTTAAATTTAGCTTTGAAAGATATTTCCTATAACTTGATACATGATTTTTACGACATCTGACGGGATATAGTGCAGAAAGAATTGCCCAGATGAAACACATATTATCTTGGTTTTTAACGTTAACAACAGCCTTTTTGCGCTCAATGTCCAATTGAAGTTTTACATAGGTGGAAGCTTTCAGTGGATTGTATTTCACCAAATTGACTTCCAAAAATAAAAGTTCCTGAAGTGCATATCCACTATCACGTTCCTTAAAACAAGTATAAGCGTTTTATTAGTATTATTATTACTATTAGACTAGACTAGTTTTAACTTAAATGGAATTCCTCAAGCTTTTTCTTTAAATTTGCAAGTAAATTTTCAATTACTTCGTTTACATTGACAGATTTATCTACAACTTGGTAGGGAACCAGAAAAGATTTTACTTCCAAGTTATGTTTTCCTTCATCATCATCATCATCATCATCTGAGACTGCTGCAGGCTTCAGAAAACTTCCATAAACTTCGAAATTTACTTTCAGTACGTTAATATCCTTAAGTTTTTTATTTATGATGGTCACAATTTCAATCCATATATTATGAATAAAGTTTTCTATTAATAAATTGCTATAGTCGTTTATAGGTAGATTGACAGTTTTTGTATTATTAGGTATCAAACGATAGGAAACCACTTTTCGATTGAATGCTGACAATATTTCATGAACATTAGAACCAAGAGTGACATCACGTTCCAAACATTTATTGTTGTGGTTAATAGATTTAGGATGCGCAGAATAATTTACGGATTCAAGTGTACAATTGCGAATATCACATGTTGTAAGCTTAACTCTTTTAGCTGGAGGCTGCTCCATGATGATACTAGTACTCGGAAGCGAATGTAATTGTTCATTCAAATGTTGATCCCTATGCATTTATAGCACGTTAATTTTTTTAATAACACTTCTTGCATATACTGATACGCAAGAATATTTTTTATTGAAAAACGAATAAAATTGTTCACTTAAATATTTATATCCATGTTTAGTTCATTGATTAATTTTACTAACACACTCACGCATATACTGGAGTGAAAAAATTTCTTACGTTAGTTTTTCGAAATTAATTTTAGACGTTTCTGCTCCATTTGGTAGTTTTTTGACACCTTTTAAAACAAGGCCCATGTTCACGAATTCTGAAAACTTTTCATCAGGAATAATTTTGGCCCATCTTTGTGGTAAAAAACGTTCAAAGTCTCCTAGATCGAGCTTCATCTGTCGACCATATCGCATTTGTACGGCGAAAACTCGTTCAATGGGATACAGTTTCCCAATTTCTAACGATTTTAACGATACCGTTGTTTTGAACTCTACCGAACCGGCCGCATTTAATTGTTTTAGATAATCCATAGCTAAAATACTTTTTAAAGGCTAAACTTAAGTTAAAGTATAGGTAGGTACTTTGATTAGGAAATAACCGACTTTAATAATAATGACGTTTGCACCATTATTCATAACTATTATCCCTCTTCAATAGATAGTTAGATTTAATTAAGGAATACTTTTATGTTATTATAAAGTAAAAATGAGAAACTCACCCCTAATTGAGACTGTCTCGCGTTGATAATGCCCACATAAAAGTGGGCGAAACACGTGTCCGCAATTAAATAATGTGTGGTAATTTGGGGTGAGTTTCTCATTTTTACTTTATTGTAATTTTACCACGTCTCCTTGTTCTATTTATTATTTTATGTTATTGGTTAAAATTATTTCGAATCGTTGTTATAACGGTAATGGAGGTGGTGGTGGTAGTGAGTGAGTATTGGTAATAATTTCCGGCATATAATGATGATAGTGGCAAATATTCTCAATTAATAAATCTGTACACTTATATCTACCATTTGTATGCAAACGCACGTTATATTTACAGATCATTGTAAATAAATGAAAACTCATTAGAAGCCCGCAGTTAAGATTATTAATTATAGAGCATCCGTTGCAGGTTCCACTTGTATGATTGCATTTTTACTATATCTGTAACATTTTGTCATAAACGTAGCTATTTAAAATTGTAGTTATAATAATATCCTAATTTTTATCATTAAAAGGCAGAAAAATATTACTTCTGACATCCTGTCATGCAGGTGGTAAATCAATATAGCAGTTTGAGCATTTTAAAAAATTATCAACTCACATAAATACAGCATGATCTTTTTCAAGTTTCATATATTCCCATTAATTGACACTTTTTCTAGATTTCTATGGGCGTCACCGGTTTTACGAAAAAACGGAGAAGATGTTTCGAAGCGTTTGAAGATATATTACGCAAAAATAAACGTATACCGACAAACCTGCAAACTGATATGGGAAATGAGTTTTACAATAAATGGTTTCAGAATCTAATGAGAAAATACAGAATTAATCACTATTCAACTTTCAGCAGTAAAAGCCAACAGAACATTAAAAGGTATCATGTGGAAAAAAGTTACATTGCAAGGAAATTACAAATGTTTAGATTTGTTACCTAAACTAGTTCAAGTTTATAATAATAAAAAACACAGAACTATCAGAATGAAACCGATAAATGCTGTAAAGAAGGAAAACGAAAAGCTACTATTGAATACCGTATATTCTCGCATTACAACAGTAGATCTGAAGAGAAATAAATTTTCCATTGGAGATTACGTACGCATTAGCAAACATCGCGAAGTTTTTGCAAAAGGTTACACTCCAAACTGGTCCAATGAAATTTTTAAAGTAGTTAACATTAAATTTTCTAATCCAATCGTCTATTATTTACAAGATTTAACAGATAACGATATAAAGGGAGGATTGTACGATAAGGAACTGCAAAAGGCGAAACATCCCGACGTGTACCTGGTGGAAAAAAATTTGCGAAGAAAAGGTGATCAAGTCTACGTAAAATGGCTTGGATTCGATAAATCTCAAAACAGTTGGATTCCATCTAATACTGTTGTAATGTAACATTTTTTTAAAGAATAAAACTATTTCTGAATAACAATACTTTTTATTTACATTGTTACCTACCTACCTACCTACATATCTACCTATTCATAACGAAGCAATTCAATGCACGCTAGTGTTGGGAATAATCGAATTATTTTCACAATCGAATAATTAGTAATAATTCATATTTCAAAATCGATTTAATAATTCGAATTATTTAGTAGAATTATAAATTTAAACTAAATTAAAATTATACCTATATAAATTCGTCCCAGTTAGGTATTAGCTATTATTAAACAATTCGCAGAAATCTGAATCATAGCCATATATTCTTTTAATTGTGCCGAAGCCGCCTAATAAATTAAACCATAATTTATATGTAGTTTTAAATTTAAAAGTGCCGAGTTATGATTGTTATTATTATTAAAAACATTTCATTTCAATTTCTATTGAAAACCTTCTCTCTGAAATAAAAGCTTCTTCCAAAACTTTTAAAAAAGGGATTTATTCACTAATAAGCTATAGCTATACGTGTGTCCTTGTTTACGTGCGGTTCGTATTTATTTTTATTTTACCGGTAGCAATTATTTAGATAAAAGAAGAAAATTAATTTTGGTGTTCGGTGAAATGAACCAAATAATATTCGTCAATAAGAGGTTACGTCCAGGCTAGATAAATGAAAATTATTACACTTGAGGTTACAGGGTAACTCTCTTCATAAATTGTTACACAATTAAAAAGTCTTTTGAAGTTTGATTTTTAATGGTCGATATAGATACAAAAATTGGCCAATCATGTCACAACCTAAATCATTGTCTTCATCTGAAAACAACACTATATAAGTAAGTAAGTATCGACTGGAACAATTTAAAAAGCATTATGGCTCTCGCGACCTCGAGGTCCTCGAGTACCGCGACTCTGTACCAGTGCCATCGGCGTTAGTGCTGCGACGCTGCCCACTCTCCCCATCAGCACCACCACTATCACCTACGTGGTGTTTTTGTATTTCTTCCCGTGCTGCTTCTGCTAGTTCTGCTTCAGCAAATGGAAATCGCAATGGCCATCCATTTATTACCCTGCACCGAAATGGTGAATGCGCCTGAGATGGCACTTGCCCGAAGAATAATTGAAGACGCCACTCCGCCCGGCTATACACTTATTAATCAAGAACCAGCGGTGCAGACAGGGCGGCACCCTCATCGATGGATAGCGGTATTCACCAGAAATGACAATTATTAAAGTTGTGGCTGTAACTACTTAACTGCTACAAGACGAGCATTTCTGAGGTTGCAACCACAGGGAAGTGCTGTCAGCAATGTGCAAATATCTAATTTTCCTAATCAACCTACTATTAAGGTAAATGTAAAATTCAATTCGTTTCTGGTACATTCATTTTATAGGTATTAATTATTATTATAGGTAGAGTATCTTGTGTACTGCGAATGCACAAAAATTCCCCGCCGGCGACGCCGCCACTTCGTAAGCATCACAGAGGGTACGGCCTATTATTTTCTTGAAAATCAACAAACATGTCATACGGTGGCGCCGTATCAAAAGGAAGATACCACTTGTGCTGGTACATGAGACCTGAGACCTAACCTGGGAAATGGGATATGGGGTGGAATATGGAATGTATAAGTTGACCATACCTATTAGTACTACTTTATTGAACACAAAACAAATTATATTTTTAATATCTCATCCTATAGTATAATCTTATATTTTATAATAATTATATATTATATGTCATCTCTATGTAATTTTTTCTTGTATTATTTTTCAAATATAGCACATAGCCTGGATGGAGCCAGTATAACCATCTGTGTGTATAATTAATAAATAATTAATATTCCGTGATTAGTTGTGTAGTAAAATGTCACGCGTTATATGTAAACTTTGTAAACAAAACGTAAAAAATCAGAAATAGAAATCGATAATGGTAATAACAATAAATAACATCAATATCGTGTTTTGTATTCGTACTGTTCGTTACTGGTTCTCGTTAGTCGTTAGTCATAGTGGTGACGTGACACGTGAGCAAGCGAGATTCAAATACGAATCTTGATGATTTTCGTTTTTCTTTTTTTCTCCATTTTTTCATAAAAATTAAAGACGATCTGTATATGTTGAACGTGTCGTGACCAATGAAATGAAATAAATGAATAATAGCCGAGATCGGCCGCGACGTCTATCACACATCGATTGATGATAACAAATATAATTTGTTATTTGTGTTTTGAACATTATAAAGTGCATTTAATATTTTTAAACAATTATTTTGTGAGTATTATTGATATTAAAACTTTATATCGAAATTATGAAGCGTGGACCGAAAACTTCGTCTACAGTGTGGGAGCATTTTAAAAGGAGTGGGGAAAAGAAAAATAACGTAACTTGCAATATATGCAAAAATGAATTTAAATATTCCGGAAATACATCAAATTTAAGGGAACATTTAAAAAGAAAACACCCGGCTTCCCTATTTCCGCAGCGTGAACCCGAAGAAGATGCCGATGAAAATGTTGTAACATCAGTTGTAGATCCTAGTCAAGAAATTGACTCTTCATCCCATAATTCAAGGAGACTATTCCCTGGTGAATCCGCTGTACCAATACCAATTCCCACTAACATTACAGCAAATAACCAAGGAAAGCCTCTATCGAAATCGAAAGGTTCTCTCCAACTTATTTGGTTCTACTAGAGGCGACGGTCTAACACCGGAAATGAAAGATAAACTTGACAAAGCTCTTTTGCAAATGATCGTAATAGATTATCAACCACTGTCCATTGTAGAAAATAAGGGCTTCATTAATTATTCAAATAACCTGAATCCACATTATCAACTGCCAAGTAGAAAACTTTTAACATCAGTATGGCTTGAAAACTTGTACCAAGAGTAAAGCCGCAAAATTAAGACCATGCTAACAGATGTGGCAAATGTTGCAGTAACAACAGATATCTGGACGTCAGATAGTAACAAAGATTACATTTCTGTGACAATTCACTTTATTTATAATAACCAGATGGTTTCCAGGAACATAGCCACCAAAGAACTGGAAGACGTTCATCACACAGGAGAAAACATTGCAAGAGCCCTTAATTCTATTTTTCAAGAATGGAATATCAACAATAAAATCGTCACAGTCGCATCTGATAATCGGGCAAATATCAAAAATGCTATCCGACAGATAAACGTACACCATCACCCGTGTATCGCCCATACCTTAAATCTAACTGTAAATGAAAGTTTAGACAATATTCCCTTGTTAAATACAGTTATTAAAAAATGCCGGTCTCTAGTTGGACATTTCAAACATAGTGTTGTCGCATCTCAAATTCTCAAGGAAATGCAAATTCAAATGAATCTTCCTATTCTTAAGGTCAAACAGGATATAAGAACACGATGGAACTCATGTTTGATAATGATGGAGGAGAGACTTTTAAAAATAAAAGCGCCGCTGTCAGCTGCCATAACATCTATCCCTCAAGCAGCTGAATTTTTGGACACTGCAGAGTGGCAAATAATAGCAGACTGTGTATCGTTGTTAAAACCTATTGAAGATATAACTACGGTTTTATCGGGCGAAAAATATCCTACCCTCTCCATGGTACCTCCTTTAATTAAGGGCCTACAACTTTCTTTAAAAAATAAGGTAGTGACCGCAGATGTGACAAATCAATTAAAAACGTGTCTACTCGATTCTATATCAAGGAGACTCGGAAATCTTGAATGTAACAAAATTGTGGCCAAAGCTACCCTATTAGATCCCCGCTTTAAAAAATTAGCATTTGGTGTTTCGGGAAATGCAAATAATGCACAAACATTGGTTCATGAAGAGTTAGTTTCTATTGTATCAGTGCAAACTGAAGAAGAAATACCAAGCGCTTCCGCCGATACTTCTACTTCTACTATAGAAGCCGAAACCTCGGATTCAATTTGTACATTTCTAGACAATCAAGTGAAACACTCGAAGTCACATATTACACCAAATGTCACGGGGACAATGATGTTGCGTCAATATTTAGAGCTGCCATTTTTATCGAGATCAAGTAACCCGCTGGAATTTTGGAAATCTCATTCAGGGATTTTTCCCGATCTTTACCAGCTACAGGCAAAATATTTGTGCATCCCTGCCACTTCAGTGCCATCAGAACGAGTTTTCTCAAAGGCAGGACAATTAACGAATGATCGCCGTAACCGTCTTAACCCAAAAAATTTGGACTATATAATTTTCTTAAATAGTGTATTTAACAATTAGTTTAAAATTCAAAATATCTCTTCAGTTACTATATATACAATTTTGTTATTTTATTTCTTTTGTTACATCTGATTAATCTGAAAAGGATATATTTTTTGTGTTTATGACATTTATGTGCATTTACTTATAAAATAATTTTTTTATATATATACAGTGCTTCCCAAAAGTAACGAATAAATTCGATAAAATTGTTGAGAAAAATATTTAAAAAAAATGCTCGGACCCGTCGATTTGTAATTTTAATTTATCATTTAGAGATGTCACTTTCAACCCCCCACCCTTCAACCCTTACGCGTCAGCCTACTTGACAAAAAGAATTTAAAGTACCCTTTGCGATACCTCGATGAATAGATTTTTTTATTCTGAATACAACAAAAAAAGAAAAATGAAAATCGGTTGATAAATAATGGAGTTATTCGTCAAAATATTTTTTAAATAAACATATCAATAATCGAGTAGGTATTGACACATTGACCGCAATAAGTGACAGAAACGATAACTTAAATGTCAAACACGACGGGAAAAAAACGCTCCTTCCTTGCCACGTCACAGCATTAAAGTAACGGTTCATGATCTCAGAACACATACAAAAACGTATTTATTAAAAAATAAAGAAGCTGATACAATAAAGAACAAATTTCTTCATTTCATTGCAACATTTGGTGTTCCCAAACGCATTCATACCGATCAGGGCGGAGAATTTGTTAATAAGATTTTACAAAAATTAACTTCTGAACTAAATTTACAACATACTAATTCAATAGGATATCACCCCAAAACCAACGGCATGGTCGAAAGAGTGATTAGCTCATTAAAAGATACTATTTCGGTATACTAAACAAAAGAAAAAAACAAATTAGGACCCAAAGCTCTTTTAAATTCAGCAACTTTTGCATATAATACTTCTACGCATTATGAAACAAAACTTACTCCTTTCTAAATTTTTTATGGTTTTAAACATCGAAATTTTATGAATCCCGATGAAAATTTAGCAAACGAAGTCCCATTAGACAAATATCTCCAAAAATCAACAACCAACCAAAAGAAATTGAGGGAAATAGCCCATACGAACCAAATCGAAAATAAAATAAAGGTGAAAAATAAATACGATCAAAAGATAAAAATACCAATACCCCAATACTCTATAGGTGACAGAGTATTTCTAAAAAATCAATTAATCAACAAACAAGGTCAATGTAAATGGCTTGGACCTTTTGAAATCGTCGAAACTATATCCCACAATGTTGTAAAAATAAATAAAAGATGTAATAATAAAGATTATAGCGTAACGAGTACAGAACAACTTAAACCTTACAAAACTATATCAATTTCAGATGGTCCCTCGCACAGCTCCTCATAGAAAATTGACAGCAATGAAGAGATTCTACGGGAAAATATCATGATCGTGAAAAACTAAATCTTTGGTAATTCCATTAAAATTGATGAAAATCGCATCCTTTTTCAATACCTAAATTTACTTACTTTACTAAACGATGTTGCCTTAGAAATCGGTAAACAAATTGATGAAATAATTGAAACATTGTCATTTGCTAGAATAAACGTTTTGCTTCCTAGTGTATTAACCCATTAGGGACTGAATTTCCAAAAATTATATTTTAAAGGTATTTTTGGGTTTATATATATTGTAATGGCTCAAAATATTTGATTTAACAACAATTTTGAGTTTCCAATATTTATAGAAGAAATTAGAGGCTGTGCCATATATGATACGCTAGTACCTTAAGGTATTAAAAATATAAAAAATACACATGATAAGAAAAGGATTTATTTTATTTTCATATTAAGTTTCAACATCATAAACTCACACAAATTAAGTTCTTATGTGGTAACTACTAAAACATTGAATACATAATCCAATATTACATTTGCTACATTGGGTCCTGACGGCACTTGGTGGAGTATGATCCCCTGCACATCGTCTTCGTTTATTGTTAGGGACGAATTCGGCGAAGTGGTCAAGGCGATCGTATCTAATATCGACAGCTACCCTACTCTCTGATGAATATGTTGATGGACGCCCAGCTGATTTTGGAAGATTTTGGAATCTTTTTAAATATACTTGCGCCAATTCTCTTCGAAAGTTTAACTGAGAGACATCTGGATTGTGTGTTCTATAAGTTATCCAAGCGTTTTGTACACAAGCATCTATTAGCCAGGTAAAAATTGGCCACCACCATTTCTTACCTCTTATGCCAATTCTATACACGTTAATATTTGCGTCCATTTGATCGGTGCCGCCCATAAATTCGTTATATTTCCCAATACAATATGGCCTTGGGATCCCAATTTTCCTTTTCTCCTTAGATGAGTAACGATTAGCATTTGTTACAGGATGAACTCAATGCACAGTCGATGCAACGGTCACCACAGAGTTGTCCATCCAGCGTGTAACCACAATTTTTTTGTCATCAGTTAGTGCATAGTCGTATGTTCCCCGGGGGTTTTTTTTCATCTGTTTTACAGATTGCAACGGACAATTTTTAGGGAGCCGATTTTCTCTCATAGTACCAGTTGCATCATACTTGTCTTTCAGATGATCCAGAATGCGAATTGAAGTAAACAAATTATCAAAATAAAAACGAAATGGCAAAGACCTAGTTTCCTCCGGCATCTCTTCAATAAGCTGTAGTAATGGTGCCGTTGCTTTACCAAAAGTTTTTTGATGTTCTTTATTGGAGTTTGGTATACACCCTTGGTATATTTCAAAATTGATTAGGTAGCCATTTTTCGAGTTCATACACCAAACTTTATACCCGAAACGAATCGGTTTGCCACGGATGTATTGCTTACATCCGTGTCTACCAAAGTATTCGATCATACTTTCGTCATATGGAATCTCTCGTTCTGGTATATAATTTTGTAAGAAAATTTGTTTTATTTTAGTTATAAAAGGTCTAAGTTTAGTCATTTTATCGTTGAAATTTAGTTTGGTATTGTCAGCGCAATGCATGAACCTCATAATTTGTATAAACCTGTCACGGCGCATAGAATTATAAACGGCCATATTTCGCAGGTCATTTCCAGAGTCAAAGTAACTTTTCTTCGAAGGTTTTTTGTCATAACCAGATACTAAAAGGATAGCTATAAAACTTTTTATTTCGTTCTCCGTTATTTTAGGGTCTTGACAGTTTAAAAAAAGGGCATATAGATTACTTTCTTCGCATAGTAGTTGTATAATGTCCGGGGTAAGAAAAAGTTCAAATACTTCAATGGGTGACAAACCTCGATATTTGGAACAACCTATTTCGGGAAATATTTTATTAGCTGACTCTGGTAACTCATTTTTTTCCAACCACTGAACAAGTTGTGGCTTTTTTCTAATAAAGGCACTGATAGGTAAATGGTCCTCCTCATCAAATTCTTCTTGTTCATTGCCACCCATTGTTGGCAGAGTAACATCAAAATTGTCGAAATCATCATTTCCTATTCTTCTTCCGCTCTCAAACACAACTTCTGCAGACGCTTGTAATTGCCTACCAGATAAATTGTCGAGTAAGCCACCAGTCTCGTCTCCCGAATCTTCGTCAGACACGTCTCTGTTTTCTGGAGGTTCTATATATACCCGGTCAACAACGTCTTTATTTAAATCGTCCCATATGTCCTCAGTTTCAAACAAATCAGCAATTTCTTTCACAGTCAAACTAAAATAAAAATACATACTTCAGAGGACTAGCGTGCCATATATGTTACACTAACAAACACAACACGTTACAAACTTTTGGGATAATCTTTTTATAATTATTTTAGAACAAAAATAACACTTACATATCGCAACAAATACAACTACAAGAAAAATGTCTAATACACAAAATACAAACTACAAAATAACTTACTTTTTGCTCGAAGCCATTTTTCTTTCATTGAAATGCACACACCCACACTATATGCTTAAATATTGCAATACAAATGCGCTTTGCACGCGGTTTTGAGCCACATACAGTTGAGTTACATACTACTCAACATAAAAACGCCGGCGGAAAGGATATAAGTCTGTTTGAAAATATACTACCCGACCTAATGTATATGATTGATTAGTGTACCATATATGGCACGCTAGTACCTAATGGGTTAAACCACGCTCAATTACGAAATAAACTAAGCTACATAATTCAGAACGAGAACATCCTTCCACTCCCTCTGGATGACTTTCATATTTACAAATATTATCAATTAATTACTCCTTAATTATTTGCATACCAGAAAGGAATATTAATAAAATTAACGATTCCTTTAGTGAAACAAATTCGATTAAGATTGTATCAAGTATATCATTATCCTGTTAAATTTGAGAATCATTTTTATCATATTATCATTCCTGAAACCCCTTACGTGGCAATGACCAACGACTACCAGTGGTACCTAGCAATCCACGACCTGACGAATGCTATCCGTATAGAAGATTCCATAATTCTACAACACATGGAACCCCAAGATTCTAAAAGTTCCAAAACTTGCCTACCACAGTTACTAATGCATCAATCGTTTCCTGACGAATGTATCATTTACACCTTTAATGCAACAGAAAATAGTATTCAGCAAATAAATTCAACTACATGGCTTATCGTACCTACTACACAACTAGATGTGACTTTCAAATGCACAGGTTATCCAATTAAGAAATGTACTATCGAAAAACCTTCTCTGCTTACAATTTTGGAGGTATGCACTTACTATCTGTAGTAGTACTATAGTAATGGTCTTCGTATAACCACAAACAATAAGCGAGAAATCAGAATAAAGGATATTGGATTGGATCTCCCAAAAATACCAAAGGATTGCTGTTATGAAGACATACAAATCTTAAAGAAACTAAAAACACCACCTATTAGCCTTAACTATCTAAATGAATGAATTTGGAGTTCTCTTAATTCGGTAGATCACGCTAACAACACGGACTCCATTCGTTATGCCGCCATGATAAACAAGAAGAATATTGGACCCAATTTTCAATTGGAGGTTTTTTGTATAATTCATTATAACATGGACAAGTGTAGTGATTTTCATTAGAATTAAGACCACTAAGGCCAGCTATATTGCAGTCACACTGTGTGGGTGTTGGTATATGTGTATTGTTCTCTTTATTTTTCTTTAATTTGTTACTCAAGATGGTTGGCTGCTTTATATGCGCCAAACCAATTAATTTCTGCCATTCTGGTTTCACGATTAAATCTGTGTTGTATTCCGTTTTCTTCGGCAAATTGTAAAACTAATAGAAAACGCACTTGATTAAAGTCAGTTCAAGTCCAAGACCATTACATTCTGCGATATATTGAACAAATTGTTTGGTCTGTCGGGAAGTAAAAGTGTTTTTAAATCGACCTGCATATCATTTATTTATAATTTACAGCAGAAACAAATATATGCTTGTCAACAATTTGTAAAAAAAAGTATTTTTGATGACTTGTGCCTAATTGTAGTACAATTTCCGTGTATTTTTAAATTTATTAATTTTGAATATTGCACTGATGAAGCCGTTACTTCGTGATAGTTTATCATGACGAAAATAATACTAAAACTACTATGTACCTATATATCACAATTTATTATAGAATAACACGACTATAGTTTCGGTACTATACACGTACCATTATCAAGTGATTCTACAGAATGACAAATGAGTGTAAGATTACAATTTAAAAAACGGTATACATAGAAAACATGTGGTGGAACAAAAAAAAAGAGGGGTTTTACCTGCAAACGTTAAATAAAAGGGACTTATACAGATCTTGTTGGTCATTGAGAAGGTTATTATTATTGCAATTTTTTATGGCTTTATGGATTTCTAAAGATTCTAGTACATTCAATTTGAAACTTTTATTAGCGACATGAATTATTTGAAGACTATTTAAATCTGGGAATTTATTGTTACATATAAAAATATTGTTAGAGAAAGTTGAATCTATCTTTTTTAATTTAAAAGATCTTAAATGTTCATTGTAACGAGTTTCAAAGGAACGTCCCGTTTGACCAATATAAAATGCAGTACAATCTGGACAAGATAACTTATACACTCCACCCTTCTTGAATTTTTCAATTTGGTCTTTACAATAAAAAAAATATTCTTTAGTTTATTTTCTGTCTTAAAACTAACTTTTAAATTACATCGAGATAAAATATTTGCAATTTTCTCAGTATGATTACCGAAATAAGTTAGCGAAACGTATTTATAATTGTCAGTTTTTTGGGAAGAGTACATATTATTACAAGCTATTTTAAAATTTCTTTTTATTAATGATATTTGTAATAATTTCTTCGGAAAAACCATTATTAAGGGCAATGGCTTTTATTATGTTAATTTCTTTATTCAAATTTTCTTTGTTAAGGGGTAAGATTAGGGCTCGATGTATCATGGACTTATAAGCAGCTAGTTTATGGGGGGAGGGGCTAAAGGAGGAGTTGGGAATTGTAACATCTGTGAATGTGGACTTTCTGAAAATATCAAAAGTTAAAATGTTATAACTATTGTGTATAATGGTTAAATCCAAAAAATTTATACGGGAATTACATTCTTTTTCTACGGTAAAGTTGAAGGAATCGCACCTCTTTAATTTATTTTCAAACGATTTCACAATAAGGAAAATATTATTATTTTCTCCCCAGTATCTAAAATTTTAAAAAAATCATTTATTCGTGTTACTAGTTTGAAGCCAGTGGTTTCTCATTTGGGGTGGAATGTTTACATAAGTGCTTCTGGAGACGACGTTATCGCTCTCACATGTGGTAGGTTCGCAGGGTAGTTTTGGCTACGCTGTGTATGGGCTTCTATGTATTCGTGGTTCCAGTGGGAATGTTTATGTTAGAAATTCTTTCGTTTTACGAATAACTAAAGACGCGAAGAAGAGGGCTAAGAGAGTGAGCAGTGTAAATTTTTGTACGTTTTTTTAAGAGTGTGTAAAGTTATTTCTTGTAGGTGAGTTATTTGTATATAATATTTTATTAGTGGTAAGAAAACGAATTTGATCGATACGTTGATTTTTATATGTTTCTGAATTTTATATTTCAATTTCTTTAATTTTGTTGTGATGTGTTTTGTGGAATTCTTTTTTTGTTATACGATATTTGATGATTTTGTTTATATTTTATTTTCAACGTGTATATAATTCTGTGTTTTTGTCTTTCTAAATTTATTTCTTGTTGTCAATTGTGGGATGCAATCATATAACGTTCGTAATTTTTAAATCTATACTGTGTGTTGTTTTTTTTGTCGCGTTGAAATCCGTCTTCGGTTTATGTTTCATTATAACGTACAGAACAATCTGACTTGTTGAATTTGACTAACATTTTTCTCCCGTGTAGGGTAACAGATCTGAGGAGTATTCACGAAACTGTTTATTTATGTGTCCATTTCGAATTACTGATTTGAATTAGAATATTTAAAGTGAGGCCCAGATCGTACCCTAAATTTCAACTCTAGCCGTGAATCCCGTAGCCCAGGGTCATGTGTACCTACTGGCGGCGTCCAGTTAACTAACATAAATTTTTCTTCACTTATGTTTGTTTTGTGTAAAAGGAACGAAGGGGATTAGGGGCGCGGAATGATAGTGGGACGTTATAATGTTATTTTCATTCCGATAGGCGGCTTATTCTATCTTATATTATGTTTGTTTTTTTATTTGTTTACATCTCACAATTTTGACTTTTAAGGACTGAGATCGGGATTTTTCTTTGTCATGTTCTTTTCCCTGGGAGTCCTAGTGAACATGGCAATTTAATTTATTTTTTTCATCGTAACATTTATTTGACTTAACTTTTTTTAATAAATACGATTTATTTTTCACATTATTTTGGATTTTTTTAATTTTTTTATTTTGTTTGTCCTGTTCCACCATGGTACTTTCTTGCATTTTGGTTACTTCCTTTTGAAGTATAACGAACCACCCCTCTGACCACTACAAAGTTTATTTGTCATGAACGCTATTTAAAAGGTTTAAAAAGGAATCAAGTTCTCAAGATCTCCAAACTGTACCCTTTGGAGAAATTAAATCTAAAACAACTCACCGAAAAATTAATAATGCTGCTAGCCCTAACAACCGAACATCGAGTTCAAACCTTTGCCCTCATCAATATTGACAACATTTCATTTTTTCAGTCAGAAATTGAAGTAAGAATACCTGATATACTCAAAACGTCAGCACCAGGTCGATTCCAACCTCTGTTACCACTACCATTCCTGGTAGAGAAACTCGAACTTTGCGTCGCAAACACTTTGAGGTTTTACCTAAACCTTACAGAAAATATCCGCACTTCAAGAAAGCTGTTCGTGGCGTTGAAGCACCCATATGGAACAGTATCGACTCAAACAATAAGCAGGTGGATAAAATCATTCCTAGCTAAATGTGGCTTGGCGGAGTTTTCTGCGCACTCTACTCGGCATGCTTTGACATCTGCAGCATATAAAAAGGGAGTTAGTTTGGACGTTATCAAGAAGGCAGCTGGTTGGACAACAACCTCCAAAATATTCTATAAATTCTACAATCGACCACTTGCACAAACAAACACACTGTCGCTATCTCTTTTAAATAAATAAGTAATCTTAGTTGTTTTTCTGTTTTTACTGTAACTCGAGATGGGAGGTCTTAAATAGGCCCTAGGATAGTTTTCGCTTATAATAACGATCTGCTGTACTTTTAATATCTTACCGAGTTTTTGATACATCAAAATAAATAAAACCTTGTTGCAACTAATGGCTTTAAACATCTACATGTTGTAATTATGAAGAACGAGATCTGTAATATAATTTTACGATTAAACGAACTTACCTTAAGTGAAGTTCTATCGAAATTATATAAGGGCCTCGTTCGAAGTAATTACATTCCCGCCCTGTTTCCAAATTTCCCCTTTCCCCTTACCGAACATTAGTTGCAAAATGCTTTAAACCCAATGAATTGGAACGCAGGTCCGTCTATAGGGATTGTTAAATTATAATTTTTTAGATTTATCATGCCTCACATTGAAAAGGATCACAAAGCTTAGTGATCGGAACGTCTGTTATGTAATTAATTTATTATGATCTTCAATAAATGAATGGTTTAGATCGGTTATCAACTTATTTGTGTTACATTTGGCACGCTTCAAGAATTTGGTGGATTTGTTTTGCCCTCATATGAATTTGTGATGAAGTATTATCTCTTCGTGAAGCATGATTTGAAACCTAGTGCTGCAAGTAAAGAGCCCACTGTTGCTGAAATCGGAGAAATTGTTGCCCAAAAACTTGAAGATCTTTGGCATAAGGCATCTATCCCGATCGTATCACATACTAGAATTCTGCAAATGATCCGTAATTATCACGACAAGTACAGAAATATGCTAAAATCTTTTAAAGGTAAAAGCGGTCGTGAGAGTTATCAGTTAAAACTGAAAGCGTTTCAAGCCGAAGCAAAGAAACTGTTTGATATTTCTGCATGCAAATGCAAAGAGTTTAATTTTTGTTCGTGTCCAAGAGAGAAAAAAATTCCAGTTGAAGAGCGTTCCTTTCTTTCAGATCAGAGATCAAAACGACAAATGATTATAGGATCGTTGGATAGACACAAAACAAAGCAATTGACTGAAAGAATGAAGTGAAAAATTGAAGAAGAAGTAAGAGAAGTTCAAGCATTAAAAGAAAAAGAACCACAACCTTCAACTTCTAAGTTTTCTGGCTCAGAGTCAGAAATTGGAGAAGAAGCTTACTCGGACCCAGATTTTTGTGCACCAGTACCTAAATTTAATTCTTTCTCCAAGTAAACAATTTTTTCTAGTAGCAGTTCATTTTAATCTTTAGTTTCTTTGTATAAATTTTCAAGAAGATAACTTTTTCTTTTTAACTCATCATTTGTATGTGTCTACAAAAAGTTAATTCACCTTTTATATTTTCTTCTTCTTCTTCTTCATCAGCATGCATGCACACATCTTTATTTTCATCACATATGTCGTCATTCTTGAGTTTTTCACTTAATTCTTTTTGAAGACAGTTATTTGTCTCAATCAATTTAGTTTTTTCATAAATCAACTATGAAATTATTAATTTTAATATATTTGTGTCTTTTGTTGCATCAGCCTCAGTAAGGGTTATGTCAATATTATGAGCTGCACATATAACTGTACACTGATTTAATATTTTATAATTTGTTCTATTAATGCAACTATGATGAAAAATAGGGTTGTCTGTAGGTGATATTGTCATGATAAACAGTTTCGTAGAAGAGTACCAGGTACAATTACAACGCAAACCTCGCCATCCACCTTTCTTGTAAGAAATGAACAGGGAGCATTACAAAAAGGGCACGTTGATCGAATTATTAAAACACCAAATGCAGATGTGACATTAAGGCGTTCTTCCCGTCTTAAAACTGTAAATTTAAAGAAGGCGGGAGAGTTGTAATATACGTTTGTTCAGGAGTTATCAGGGTCGGGGCGTAGTATGATCAAGGATGGGGTATTCGATTACGCGTGGCCGTATTGTTAAATTCGACAATATAAGAGTAACCATTAGTTTGATTTTGAAATAAAGTAATTAACATTTAGTGGTGTTTTAATTTGATATCCTGTTTCCACGATTTTACAGTGGAAATTGCAATACTCAATACAAATATTCTATTACGTATACAAAATGGGGAGAAACCTTACAGGAGCAATAGATTACAACCAAGTTATCTCACAGAAATTACTCATTTGATGATAAGAGAATATTGTTCAATGCTAATGTCGCCTAATAATGTTTAATTATGAGATGTTTCTTGCAAGTGATACTCAGCGCCGTATCTAGGTATAGCCGCGCCCTTGGCGGGACTTAAACTTTGCGCCCCCACACCGAGGGATCCGGGTTTACAAAATTAAGGTGCTCAGTTGTACGTTTAAAGCTTTTTGATCCGAAAATTTCGCTCCTTTAAAATGCCAATTTTGTGGTGGAATTTGTGTCATTATTTTCTTTATATAAAAATATTAGCCTATACTATTTGTAAGAGACGTTATTTACATAAAACGACGAGTAAACAACAACTAAAAATTATTCAGTTATCAAATGTATTATTGGTGTTTTAATACAAATCGCTACAATTAAGTGGATAATCTGGTTCCCTACTTTATAATCTTAAATGTTAAAAAGTCCATCATGAATCAAAACTGCACTTTTTTTGCTTTTACCAGGGCATAATCGTCGATGATATCGTTAAAATCAATCTGGGACGCAATGTAGTATTCTATATTCAGAATTGCTAAGTTTGTCAATCTGTTTTCAGACATACTTGATCTTAAATAGTTCTTGATCACTTTTAACTTGCTAAACGAACGCTCACAAGACGCCACACTTACAGGCATTGTTAGGAATATCCTCAACGCAATTTTAATGTTCGGGTAGGTGTCTCTTAATTCATAATTAGAAATAACGTTCAGGACATCCAAATGGGAGGCTTTACTGGTATCTTTTATTAAATCTTTGGCGTGATACTTGAAAGTAACTACTTCGTTGACAAGTTCTAACGTATCTTTGGCATACATCACACCAAGATCAGCTGCACATTTTTCAAAAAGAGAATCAGAATACTCATTTAAAGTCTTTCCGGATAAAAATTTGAAGTCAGATGTAATCGAATGGTAGATGTTTGCTCTTTTGTCCATTTCACTTCTAATCCTATCAAACACAATAAAACATTCTCTCTCAAACGATTTTTTAGCAGTCAGCAAGCGGGATTCATCTTCAGCCATTTCATCAGCCATTCTTTTGACTTTCTTCAGTCTCTTAACAGGAAAACAACTTGTAATTTCCAAGGAATAACACGTAGCTTTGGCTTTTTCTGTGTATTTCCTAATTCCTTCTTTACGTAGGTCTTCCACTCTTTTAGCTAAACCTGTAAGCAAACTTGATGCAGCGTCGAGAGTAGTCGATTTTCTTTGTAGTGACTTGTTCGTGCAGTCAATGCTAATTAAAACATCAGACCACAGCTCTAGCAAGCACACAAATTCGTAGTCAATATGGTTCAGAAGTTTTATAGCCCCAAATACTGTGTCGGCGTTCCAGTCGTTATTTCTATCAACCATATTCTGTAAAATGTTGTGTACTGATGATAAGTTGTTCTGAAGAGCTATCACAGCTTGACGCCTGGAGGACCATCGTGTATCGCAATGTCTCTTCAGGGTTGTTTTGAAAGCTCCTAGCAAAGCCTCCCATCTTAAGGTAGAGCTACTAAAGAAGTTAAAAAATTCCGACACTTTTCCAAAAAAACTTATCATCATGACTGACACTTCTGCAATGTGAACACCAACCAGGTTGAGGCTGTGTGCTACACAAAGCACAAATTTAGCGAGGTCATTAATTTGGGATATGTGAGCTTGAACACACTCGTATTTTCTTGCCATATTTGAGCCGTTGTCAAATCCTTGACCGCGACAGTTTTGAATATCCAATTCGTCAGTATTAAGCTTCTGCAATATTTCTTGCGATAACCCTTTTCCGCTTTTCTGGTGACTTATAATGAAGTCTACAAAACTTTCTTCAATCGAACATTTCCCATCCTTAATGGTAACGTATCTGATTATTTCACTCATCTGCTCTAAATGCGCTGTGTCGAACATAATAGAAAAATACTTTGTGCTTCTTACAATCTTCAGTATTTGAGCTCGAACTTTATTTCCCATAAGGTCTATGTCTATATAAAAATACACCACAGTTCTTGTCACTGATAGAATCGGAACCTCCTCTTAAAGGCAAGGTATTTTTGGCACAATGCAAAATCACATCCACAATACATTTAAGAACACTGCGCCACTTTTCCGTTTCTGCTTGTATCAATTTTTGATGTTCTGCATCAACAGACCTACTAGTTTTAAGCCCAATCTCTAATTCCTTCCAAGAGACGTAAGAACTTCGGTGAGGTGTCGATCTTTCGTGATTGACAATGGACGGGTTCAAATGTTTCCAATCACTAAACCCTTCTTTTTTGGGATTCTCCTAAATTATTTCTATTCCCATATCAGTAGCATTTAATACATCATTTTCACTGAATGTGCAGGAAGTGCTGGCGCTGGGATCTGCAAGTTCCCAGGCTATGTCCTCGGTCTTGCTACTTTCTTTTTCATTTTCTAACACCTTTTCTTCTTCGTCATTTTCTATTTCTTCTTCTTGAGGTGCATTACTGTTACTGGAACGATTACTTTTATTTACTTCTTCTTCGTCATATCGCAGCCAACTTCCAAGCGCCGATGCTAATTTTTTGTTCTCTACTTCCTTTCGTTTTTTAATTTTTTGAAATGCACTTCTAGAAGGTTTTTTCGGACTCATTCCTGAAATGATTCAGTATCAACATGTAAACATTCAAACACTGTAATCGAACTGTGACACTTTGATTTTTATCAAGAAGAACAGTTAAAAAGTTAAAATACTGGAGTAGTAGACTGATGGGGCCGTTCAAGTTACGACTTGCTCGGTAACTAGCCAACTACACTGTTCGCAGTAATAGACATAATTACACATCACCTATGAACAGTACCTTTTGAAAATCTAGAATAACATTTATTCCATATACGTGAAATTTTTGTCCTTACCAAAATGGACTAATATAAAAAAAATCCTGACTGATTTTGCGCCCCCTGGTAACTGCGCCCTTGGCGGGCGCCCATCTCGCCACCGCCAAGATACGGCGATGGTGATACTGTAATTTTTGAACCATACTGGGCCAGTCAAAATAGGATTTTAACCCAAAAATTTAAAATCTAAAAACGAGCACTACCATCATATTGAGTACTTGTGAGTAGAATATGAAAAAAACGGACATCCAAATGCTGTCCGTGTATGGAAAATTAGCACTTTTTTGTTTATTCGTAAAGGATAGATGTATGGGAAAATATTAAATGAAACAGTTTAATTTGTGAAAGGTCCAAAACACTATTGTTTGTTATGTTCTGTCCATCAGTGCTTAAGTGGGTGAATTACTCAACTGCTGTTAGGCGAAGAGCCGACCCCTGAAAATGGCATCTGATAGGTTAAAGGAAATGTATTATTGGAAAAGATAGTACTTACATGGGTAAAAACAATTCCATAAGACCCTTAGTCCCCAGCGAGTCACTTTACTAGACAACCATTTTTTGAATTTGTAAAAATGGTTGTTAAACCTCAGATAGCTAGCCAACTTTGAAGGTGCCCAAACCCGAGTGTACACTGAAACATATTGTGGTGAACGCGAGTATACTTGTGTGAGATTAGGTACACTTGTGCGTGTTACGAGCCAGCTTGACTAGCCGCGGCCGGTTCCGGCAGTGTGTGCGTCGTGTTTGTAAACGTGTTCCTCGTACCTGCTTTCTAAGAAAGCAATTAAGCGGTTAACAGAAATGTTTCGAATATTCTGCATTTTTCGAGAGTTTAACGACATAGAACTATAAATTGAAGAGACGATGGCCGAAGAGTTAGTAATAAATTGACAGTGGCAGTAGTGACATCAGAAATAAATCGCAGTGATAGTAGTGACAAGCCAACTAAATGGAGACGCGCATATAACTAAATAAATTGTAAATAAACAGTAATCTAAGTTGAGTAATAATTAAATAGTGTTTTAAGTTTAATTACTTTTACTTTTTCGTGTCCGAGTCCATCTTACAATTTGTCAGTCCAGTATCGGGCCACGTCCAGAGCATTATATTTAGCAAGCTATAAATCTTCGAGGGAGCAGGAGCTTGGGCAGTTCTTACAAACCAGAAGGTGTTCCATAGTCTGTGTCGCCCCACAGTCGCATTTGACATCTTGTTCATTAATAATTCCCCATTTTGCGAGGTGCGTCTTTACGGGGGATACTCCAGTCCTGAGACGGTTGAGGGATTTCCAGCTCTTCCAGTCCAGCCTGGAGCCTGCTGAGGGTTCTTGTTTTAAGGGGAAGACTTCTGGTGGATCTATCGGTACTGTACTCAGGAAGCCTTTGCGTGGGTGCTTCATAGAGAGGGTGACGACTATCAAATGTTTGCCTAAATCTTTCGGTGTGTTCAGTAGCTACTCGTCGAATTGTTGGTGGTTCACACCCAGCAGCTCTATAGAGCTTATCCAGCGGAGTGGCCCTCATGCAGCCAGTCATAAGCCTGCATGTCTCGTTAACAGCAGTATTGATAGATTTGACATGCACAGACCTATTCCACACCGGGCAGGCATACTCCGCTGTGGAGAAACATAGTGCTTCAGCTGTTGTTCTGATCACGCAGGGGTGAGCTCCCCATTTACTTCCCGTTAATTTCTTGAGGAGCTGGTTCCTACTCTATACCTTTTGTCGGGTCTTATG
This sequence comes from Agrilus cyanescens, assembly GCA_947389935.1. Taxonomy (NCBI): domain Eukaryota; kingdom Metazoa; phylum Arthropoda; class Insecta; order Coleoptera; family Buprestidae; genus Agrilus; species Agrilus cyanescens. The sequence goes on from OX376712.1 coordinate 10,536,724, forward strand.
ACAGTGGAATTTATACGTGAGGGATCGGTCCAGAGTTACTCCTAGGTATTTCGGTTGGGGTGTGTGTTCTATAGTAAAACCGTCCCATTGGATCTGTAATTTTCTTCCGGCGGCCTTAGTGTTCAGGTGGAAGGCGCATGCCTGGGTTTTTGACGGATTGGGTTTCAGGGAGTTTGCTTTATAGTAGGCTGACATCCGTAGTAGGGCACTTTGTAATGTCTCTTCAACAATCGGAAAGTTTCTCCCTTGAGCTGCGATGGCCAAGTCATCGGCGTAGAGGAAGTGCTCAGTATCACCGGGAGTGGGTTGGTCGTTGGTGTATATGTTGAACAACATTGGGGAAAGAACACTTCCCTGGGGAAGACCGTTTTTTTGTGTCCGCCATCTGCTCTTCTTGCCTTCTAGACTAACATAGTACCTTCTATTTTGTAGTAAAGATTCGATTACTCTAGTTAACTCGTAATCCTTGGTGGTATTATATATCTTGGCGAAGAGGACCCTTTGGTTCACGGTGTCATAAGCCGCTGATAGGTCTACAAAAACTACTCCGGTTATGTTTTTTTCCTCAAAGCCCCTCTCAATGTGTTCAGTCAGAGCCAGAACCTGCCCCGTGCACGACCTTCCTGGACGAAACCCTCCCTGTTGTGGAATTAGTTTTTGGTCCACACAATTCTGAATTTTATTGAGTATCAGCCGTTCATAGAGTTTGTGTAAGTGGCACAGAAGAGAGATAGGTCTATAGCTACGGCGAGGCTTGGGTCTTTGCCAGGTTTTAGTAGTGCGATGACTTTTGATTTTCTCCAGGACTTGAGAATTTGCTTCGTCGAATAGCACCTATTAATTAATTGTAGGATCCACCGCTTTGCTTTATCTCCAAAATGTTTAATCTGCTCTACGCACATGTCATCCACCCCCGCTGCTTTCCCATTTTTTAGACTGTGAATGGCCTCATTAAGGTTCTTAATCGTGAAAGGTGCATTAATAATTGAGACTTCACCTTCTAGATTTCTGTGGATTTTACTAGCTCTAGGTTTTGTATCAGTTTTTCCATTAATCAGTAGTTGGTGGGCGATCTGATCCGGCGTGACGTTACTGGGTTGTTTCAATTCCATTGGGTCCGCGTTAAGTTTTTTCAATAAGTTCCACGCAATCTTACTACTATGGGTCATATTCAGTTTTTCGATTGTCTCGACCCATTTTTCTTGTCGTGCACGACTGAGCTCTTTGAGAAGCAGACTACCAGTCTCCACTGTTTGATCGCTAAAAGGGTCTTTCTCGTACGTATTTGTGTATTGATCCAGAAGTTTTTTTGATTCGGTAGTTAGACCTGGGATGTATTGTTGTCGACATCCTCTTGGTATTGCCTTTCTGGAAAAGTATTTAGTTTTTTCGACGAAGCACTCGTAATTTTCGGGGGCAGGTTCCAATCCATCCACAGCCTCATCCAAAGTTCCGGCAAAATCAGACCAGTTTGCCTTTCGGAAGTTAAAACGTCTTCTGAAAGGGATCGTTTGCGTTCTTATATCTGCATAGATGTTCAGACCAACCGGTCTATGTTGTGTTTTTGGCAGAGGGTTATATACCATCTTGATGCATCTGGCCTCAAGGTTAGTGCTAGTGAAGCAAATATCTGGATTTGTGCCTCGTTTCCAAATTTTACTGTGAAATGATGGTGGCAGTTTTGGGTCGTGGATGAGAGAAAACTTATTAGCATCTGCCCATTCTTCCACGAGGCTACCGTCGGTGTTGGTCTCTGCGTATCCCCATGCGGTGCTATGGCTATTGAAATCACCCAAAACGAAACAGTTCTCTCGATTCCCAAAATTGTATGGTGCATCAAAGGCAAACTCCTGACGAGGCGGCTTGTATACGGACGTCACAGTACATTGTCCAATTTCCACTGTAAGAATCTCTGTTATTCACGTTCGTTGAGTTCACAGAAGTTATGCTTTGATCAGGTTTCACGAAGATTACGCTACCGTAATTTATATGTAGTACCTCAATAGCAAGCTTCATTCCTGGTATTTTGGGCCGAGCTGAGATGGCATCCCTATGGGTTTCCTGTATGCAAATAACATGGCACTTGGTGTTTCTACAAAATTCTGAGAGCAGATCCTGCTTATTGTTAGTCAAACCCTCTATATTCACGCTTGCTATTGTCAGGGTTGGTTCTGAAAAGAACCTTTCTCTATCTCGCATTTTCCTTTGCAGTGTAGGACTCGGTGGTGGAAGGATTAGCCGTCTCGAAGAGACGTTTCCAGGGGACGCCAGCAGTGAATGGTATCTAGTGGTTTCGTTAATCGTTTGTAATTTCACTGCTCGCGTGGAGGCTCCTTCCGTGTCCTCCTTAAGTTTAATATTTAAATTAGTGTATATAAATTGTCATTGCCGCACATTTAGTCTATAAATAAATATAATAAACCCACAAACATTATACTATATATAGGCATTGAGAAGGTATTCCGATCATGCATCTGTAAGACATTGAATTTTGATGCAATATTTTGCTTTGGCATGAACATTTTGAACCTGCGCCTTCCTCGAAATAAGACCAATATTTCAGAAAAGCATGCACAACTGCCGGTTGCAAAAATATTTTGACACTGGTAAATAAAGGAGTTGAGGAGCTAAGTAATAAGTGCGGATGCATCATTTTCAACAACACTTCAAGCCTATTCTTGCTCAAGACACAGCGATGCATTTCCCGTCCAGTGCAATCTGTATACTACCACGTGTAATATTCGTGATTTTCGATGAAAATTGCAGTATATGATAGGAATGTTATAAATGCCTTCAATTCCATGAAATCTAAATCATCAACACAGATTGAAATATGTTGGTTCGGCCTGATTTCTCTTATCCTGTAGAGAACGACTTTTTTAATCAATTGTTATAAAGACAATATTAAGTTATAACACCATCTACCAGAAAGGTGCTTCACACTTGTTCTGGTTCTATCGAATATATTCTTCTTGAACTCAAAAAGACTGCTTTGTTTGGTATACATTCCATCAATTTCTTTTCACTGCTAATTGGACTGGACCAATTGTGTGAAGCTAATACTGTACTGCAGCTTGTTAAAATTGATTTAGCGGTTGCAAAACTGAATGAAGAAGATACCGTTCACCGATGATATACTAAAATCCGAAATATACACATAAATTAAACGGTTCAAACCAATGTACAAACCGTATGAAATTGACAAAACTTCATCAGTTAAGGGGCATTCTGTTTTTTCTCCATACCATCCGGAACTAAATCCAATTGACCTTGTGTGGGCCTTTTTAAAACAGCACGTAGCAACAAAGAATGTTGATGTTAACTTCAAAGTTGTAGAAGGTTTGTGCGATGAATTTTATGAAACATTTACCAAATAAAAAGGTGTCTACATGCTAAACAATGTGAAGAATATTTTGTTAAAGACGAACTCGCTTTGGATTTGGTTATAGACAATTTTTTCATTAATGTACAAGACCAAGACAGTGAAGCTGAAACCGAAAACATTTTTAGTGGTATATTGATTTTAATCGCCACAATATTTAACCCTCCATTACAATAGTAATCCACATTTCTTCTTTCGGTGACCAATTAAAAAAGAGCTTGTGCCCGGTGTCGCCCTCTTGAGTAGCTGTCGACAATACGTCAATTATGCTTCTCAGTAGAAAACAAAATGGGAATAAGTGCATATGTGCGAGTGAGCGACTGCAAAAAACGACTGGATTACAAGTGTAATCCACGCGCCTAACTACGGAACTTTTTTTTCACGGTAATTTTTAAGTTTTGGCTGTTGGAAGACTGGTAAGTTTTTTTTATAATAAATCAAATCAAATGTGTAATGTTGAATTATATATAGATGTAGAAATGTCCGACCGACGTTTAGAGAGCAGTGACGATCCTGTGGTTTGGATGAAATGGTATGACGAGGCTTCAAGCGAAGAAGAATACGTTTCGGAAGATGATGAATTAGAAGAAGACATTATTGAAAATAGCGATCATCAAACATCATCAGAGCAAGAAATTTCTTCTGACGATGATTTTGTGGAGGAAACCAACTTAAATTCTTACCTTGGCAAAGATAAAATAAGTAAATGGAAAAAAAGTAGACCTAATTTGCAGGTACGTGTTCGAGCTCATAACATTATAAAATTACTTCCTGGATCAAAACGCAGTGCGCGAGATGCAGTATCGGAGCTAGACTGTATAAAATTGTTCCTAACTGACAATATTGTACAATAATAACTGTTTCAACAAATATATGTGAGGAAATGATACGTCCTCACGTCGCCAATTTTTATCGCACGCTACCCTAAACAAAATAATGTTATGTTCTAATAAAACACTTGCCTTTGTATACCAAATTGATTCTTAATACTTGTATGTTGTTATTATGTATTACTCATATGATTTGTTATTTACGTATTTCTTTTATAACATAGACTAAGATGGGCAGAACTGAACCACCTCCGTTGCAATAAGTTGTTTGTTAAATCTCCCTCTCTCTCTCTTGACTAAACAGTTTTAACCTTTAACTGGTGACAAGCGATCTCACAGGCCGAGCGGTGTCAGTGAAACGTCATTTCACCCCCTTCCACGCGCTTCCTTTGTTTCAACGTCTGAGTAGCTGCAAGTTTAGTTGCGTCCACGCCGCAGATAGTGACAGTTGCGTCGTATTGTCCTATATTGGTAAATTACAACAACATAAAATTCGGCAGCGGTCTCTCAGACCGTACGTCACCACTGACGTTACTTTTTAACGTAATTTTGCTATATTGTTTTTTCGTGTTTTTACGGTAATAACTAAAAATGAGTAATTCTGCACCTTCAAAAAAGAAGCGTAGGGAGTCGGGAGTTGGAAATGTACTGTCAAATACTCAAATTGAAGCGTGTCTGGCACAGGAAGATTCAAGTGGGTCGGAAGCAGAAAATGTTGCCGAAAATTTCATCCCGGAACAAAGTGATCACGACTCGAATAGCGAAGAAAGTGCTTCTGAAGATGAAGAACCAATTCAAGAAAATCAGCAATCAGAAAGCGACAGTGATGATCAACCTTTATCAAGGTTAGTTAGATGTTTCGTTGGCAAAAATAGGTTCAAGTGGGCAAAAGATCTGCCAAACAGAGCTGTGCGAACAAGCCATCATAATATTATAGCTCGAATGCCAGAGACAAGGTTAGATGTACATGACGAAAGAAATCCTTTTTCTCTATGGCAGAAAATAATGAGTCTGGATATCTTAGAAGAAATATTGAAGTGGACAAATGAGAAAATTCGTGAACTCAAATTGAAGTACAGCAGAGACAATCGTCCTGAATTACAAGATCTAGATATGATCGAATTGCATGCATTCCTTGGTCTTCTTATGTATACAGCTGTGTTCAAATCAAATCACGAAAGTTGTGAATACTTATTTGCAACTGATGGGACAGGGAGAGACATTTTTAGATCTGTAATGTCACAAAAAAGGTTTCTCAATTTGTTGTTATGCTTGCGGTTTGATAATGGAGTAGACCGACAAGAAAGAAAAGAGAATGATAAGCTAGCAGCAATTTCCAACATATTCCGAATATTTGTGCATAACTGCCAATCCTTATACAACATTGGAGAGTGTGCAACTATCGATGAAATGTTGATAGATTTCAGAGGTCGCTCTTATTTTGTTATGTATATGCCAAATAAACCATCGAAGTACGGTTTGAAGATGATGTGTATGTGCGATGCCAAGACTAATTAGTTTTATAATGGCTATATTTACTGTGGTAAGGGGTCTGATGGTGAAACGTTGACAAACGAAGAAACGAAGTTTTTAGTTCCATCACAAGCAGTGATTCGTTTGACAAAACCTATACACGGTAGTAACCGCAATGTAACGTTCGACAATTGGTTCACATCGATTGAATTGGTTGACGCTCTAAAAAAAACGAGGTCTGACATGTGTAGGTACTCTAAAAAAAACAAAAGAGAAATTCCCAAAGAGTTCTTGCCATCTAAATCAAGAGATGTAGGATCGACACTCTATGGATTTACCAATCAAATGACTTTTATTTCTCACGTGCCAAAAAAAAATAAAGGTGTGTGTTTAGTTTCTTCAATGCATCATTGTGAGTCTATTGATGAAAATACAGGCAAACCTGAAATTATCGCCTATTACAATTCAACAAAAGGAGGGGTTGACGAGATAGATAAAAAATGCTCCATCTACACCTGCAGTCGCCGAACGCGAAGGTGGCCCATGGTGATATTTTATCGAATGTTGGACATAAGTACGGTGAATGCACATGTTTTATATCAAGCTGATGGTGTCAATGCTATTGATCGAGGACAATTCATTAAAATTTTGGCTAGAACCGCGGTATTATCACACATGCAGCGCAGAGTTTATAATACTCACATTCCACGCGATATACGCGTCAACATAGCACGTATTTTGGGTTCTAATTTGCCACCTGAACCACAAAACTTAGAGGATAATATTTCAAAGTTACAACATCTTAACTGGCGCAGTCGGTAGGATTTCTGAAAAAGAAATACGGCTTTCTTTTTTCGGTTTTGACCGATTTACCAGAGATAACGGATCTGTGAGAATCAAGAACGTCTGTAGTTCGTGTAAGGCCACGTACTCCAGAAGTCCGTCAACGATTACCTGCGGGAATCAGAGGGATTCCTGTGTTTTGTGTAAATCCACGAGATACCAGGAAGAACAACAACTTAAGCTGTCTGGTTCTGGTGAAAGGCCACTGGAAACTGGAAGGGTTGGATAGATCAGTTCTCAATCACCGGAAACATCTCAACAACGGGGTGAGTCAAATTATATGCAATATTTTCAAAATTTTACTATAACAATAGTTTTTGTGTTATTGCATCATTACCAACGCTAATAATTGCTTATCAAAATTTGACATAATGTCGCACCCCCAAACTAATTCAACTGGAAATCATATAAACTATGATAAGGCAATAAAACTAATTAAAATTTTTGACGGAACTCCTCGTTTACATAATTTTATTGATGCCGTAGATTTTGTTTTTTCCAAATTTGATCCGAATGAAATTTCGATTTTTCTTTTTGTTGTCAAGAGTCGGTTGGAGCGTAGCGCTCTTGATTTTATTAGCTCAAAGGAACTTCAAACATGGGATGAGATAAAAAGCACACTTTTAGAACAGTTCGGAGAAAATTTCCACCTTCAATGCCTAAATTTTGAATTGTGCTACTTTAAACAAAAATGTGATGAAAAACCTCTCCAGTTCATTGAGAGGGTTGAAAACCAATTACTGAGTTTAGGTAACTTTCATGATAAAACAGCAATACTAACTGGCATCATTGGTTTGAGGGACCCGTTATCACAAATTCTGCGATCCCTAAAACCGTTAACGATTTCTGGAATTAAACAAATTATCTTTGACTACCAGAATCAACAATTCTTTAAGCAAACCAATTTGTCGTTCGCTAAACTATCCATAAAAGAAGAAACTGAATTAAATCCTCGACCTATAAATCTTTTCCTCAAATTAATAGAAATATAAAACCCCCATTGAAAACAACCATTCCAAAGTGTCGAATTTGTAATAAATTTCGCCATAAATCAAAAACATATTTTAAAAACAGAAATATAATTACGATGACCGCGCAGAAATCAAAACGAAAAAATATTTCAATAGGCTTAGCGCGAGCAAAAAAACATGATTCTGATTACAAAGTCGGACAAAAAAATATTAATAAATAGACAAAGAAATCCTAACACTCCTAAATCCATACAAAACACGGGACCCTATGAGATTTTAAGTGTGAATAAGGAAAACAAGACTGGAAATCTTGTTGGATAATAATGTGAAAAGAAAATTTCATTTTAATAATATAAAACCGTTTTGTAAATAATTTCCCATACAAATTTTTAAATACGGTCCTGGTGCAATAAACTGTCATCACCTAATTCTCTTTTTCATCGGCCAGTATGAGTAAAAACAAAACATATAATTTGATTTCTCTTCCAATTGGGTTTCCACTCCTAATAAAGATTTATTTATGTGAACCATTATTAATGACTTTCTTTCTCTCCGAGGAAAATAAAAAAAGAAAGGAAAAGAACCACTGAAAAAGGAAGACCAGGAACGTCACCAGGCTAGTTCAACTGTTCTCTGTCCTGGGTTCCGTCTTTTCGAAGGGGAGGTGTGAGGAAATGACACGTCCTCACGTCGCCAATTTTTATCGCGCGCTACCCTAAACAAAATAATGTTATGTGCTAATAAAACACTTGCCTTTGTATACCAAATTGATTCTTAATACTTGTATGTTGTTATTATGTATTACTCATATGATTTGTCATTTACGTATTTCTTTTATAACATAGACTAAGATGGGCAGAACTGAATCCACCTCCGTTGCAATAAGTTGTTTGTTAAATCTCTCTCTCTCTTGACTAAACAGTTCAAAATCAAAATCAAAGTGATTTTTATTTCACGACGAATAATATTTCAAAGTTACAACATCTTAACTTATATATATAGAAAAAATTAGAAACAAGTTTCAAAGGTATAGAGACGCAAGACCAACAGATGAAAGAGAAATTAGTGCATTTATTGGAATTCTGTTTCTCATTGGAGTATTACGTAGTTCTAGAAAAAATTCTAAAAAAGTATGGAATAACACAAATGGAAGCGGCATAGAAGCATATTATATAGCTATGAGCGAAAAACGGTTTAGATTTCTCATACGATGTTTACGGTTTGATGATATCAGAACAAGAAGTGAGAGACGAGAAATAGATAAATTTACCCCAATTAGAGAAGTTTTTGAAACATTTCTGGCAACGTTTCAAAATAATTTTATTGCAAGTGAATACTTGACAATTAATGAGCAATTGTTGGCTTTTAGAGGTCGCTGTGCATTCATACAATACATACCTAGTAAACCAGGTAGATATGGAGTGAAAATTTACGCATTAGTTGACGCAAAATCGCTTTACACATTTAATTGCGAGCCTTATGTAGGAACTCAACCTGATGGACGTTACAAATTGAGCTATTCCTCAGAGGAGGTTGTTCTCCGATTGGTGCACCCTGTAGAAGTCACAAGTCGTAACATAACAGGGGATAATTGATTTAGCAGCATACCGCTGGTGAAAAAGTTATTGGAGCAAAAGAAACTAACCTATATTGGCACCATGCGCAAAAATAAGCGAGAAATACCAATTGAATTCTTACCAAAAAAAGACAGAGAGGAAAAAACCTCATTATTTGGCTTTCAGGAAAACCTGCACAAAGGTGTCATATTGTCCAAAAAAGAATAATGTAGTTATTAAATGGAAAGAAAGAGAGAAAAAATTGCTTTTAAATGTTTCAAATTTATTGAGATATAACTCTACAATTGTTTCGGGTGGTTAGCCCTTTTTCAAGAATAATGTATTATTAAAATTACAATTGCAAACAGGTCTTATATATATGCAGTATTCGTGTATGACTATAATATAACATTAATATGTATGTGTGCGAACGATATTACTAATACCTAAATATTGGTTGATAACAGGAGTTTCTTTAAATTGTAATTGATCATTAGTTATATTACAATTTTTGGACAAAGCTCGTTTTATTTCGAGATGTTCTAATAGTGTTAGTCTTATCCCTTTATTTTCAAAATGTAGTAATTTTGTTTTTTCTGGATCCAAATTATGTTCTTTTTCTATGCAGTGGGTGCTAAACCCTGTACATTCCTTTTTATCTTTTATGTTTTTTATATGTTCTTTTTCTCTTACGTCTAAACTCCTCCCAGTTTGTCCTATATAGAATGCAGTACATTCTTTACAATTTATTTTATAAATTCCACTTTTCTTGGAGTTACAAATTTTGTCTTTGTTATTAACTAATAATTTGCCTAAATTACCTTTGTTAACTGAAACAACTTTTATGTCTAATTGGTTGAGAGAATTACAAATTTTGTAGCTTAGTTTACCGTAATGGTTGATAAGATTATAATGTTCTGCGTTTTTTGATTGGCCAGCGTAGAGTTGTTTTAAAATTAACTTATTCTTCATCTTTTTTAAAACATTGTCGACTACTGAAGGCTTAAAGTTGTTGTTTTTTGCTATTAATTTGATCATGGTTAGTTCTTTTTCATAATCAGGTTTACTTAAAGGGAATTTTAATAATCTGTAAACGTAGCTGCGAAATGCTGCCAATTTTATTTGATGTATTTGGTTCGAAAGTGAATTAATAGTAGTATCCGTAGCTGTTGGTTTTCGGTAGATATTATAAGCTAATTTGTTGTTTTCGATTTTAATCTTTATATCAAAAAATTGAGCCCATTTATGTCACCTTGTTCCAAGGTAAATTGGATTTTTTTGTTAATGCTATTTAAGTGTTTTAAAAATAATAATAATTGCCTATCCGTTCCACTCCAAATACAAAAAATGTCATCTACGTATCGTGTATAGTAAATAATTTTTTCCGTGGCTGTTGAATTATCAAATAATCTTTTTTCAAAGTTTGACATAAATATATCTGCTAGTAATGGGGATAAAGGTGAACCCATCGGTAGGCCATCCATTTGTTTGTAAAATTTATTGTTGAAACTAAAGTAATTTTGAGATAAACATAAATTAATGACATTAGTTAATTGCAGTCTCATATCGTTTGGTAAATCCGTATTATTAATGTTAATTTTAAAACAACTCTACGCTGGTCAATCAAAAAACGCAGAACATTATAATCTTATCAACCATTACGGTAAACTAAGCTACAAAATTTGTAATTCTCTCAACCAATTAGACATAAAAGTTGTTTCAGTTAACAAAGGTAATTTAGGCAAATTATTAGTTAATAACAAAGACAAAATTTGTAACTCCAAGAAAAGTGGAATTTATAAAATAAATTGTAAAGAATGTACTGCATTCTATATAGGACAAACTGGGAGGAGTTTAGACGTAAGAGAAAAAGAACATATAAAAAACATAAAAGATAAAAAGGAATGTACAGGGTTTAGCACCCACTGCATAGAAAAAGAACATAATTTGGATCCAGAAAAAACAAAATTACTACATTTTGAAAATAAAGGGATAAGACTAACACTATTAGAACATCTCGAAATAAAACGAGCTTTGTCCAAAAATTGTAATATAACTAATGATCAATTACAATTTAAAGAAACTCCTGTTATCAACCAATATTTAGGTATTAGTAATATCGTTCGCACACATACATATTAATGTTATATTATAGTCATACACGAATACTGCATATATATAAGACCTGTTTGCAATTGTAATTTTAGTAATACATTATTCTTGAAAAAGGGCTAACCACCCGAAACAATTGTAGAGTTATATCTCAATAAATTTGAAACATTTAAAAGCAATTTTTTCTCTCTTTCTTTCCATTTATTAATTCAAAATGTTTCACAAAACTTTAACACAACAATCAATATCGTTTATTAAAAATGTAGTTATATTGATTTCTTCAATGCACCGTGATGATTCAATAGATTCAACAAGTGGTGACAAGAAATTACCTGAAATAATATCCAATTATAATAAAACTAAAGTAGGTGTCGATTTGGTGGATTAGATGTGCGCGAAATATAATGTATCCAGAACAACAAATCGATGGCCAATAGTTATATTCTATGATATGTTGAATATATCAGGTCCTGGCCGAGGTGTTGCATTCCACGGTCCTGTACGGACCGTCGGTCTGGGGACCAACAATAAAGCAGGCAAAGTATAAAAAAATGCTCCTGAGCTGTCAGATAAAGATGGCAATTCTGATGTTCGGAGCATATAGGACAGTACCTACCGAGGGCATTCTGGTTATAGCGGGACTGATTCCCCTTGGCCTCCAAGTATGGGCGAGAAGTCGACGTAGAGGGGTGGACGTCGACAAGACTAAAATGAGGGCCTGGAAGAAATGGAAAAGAAGATGGAGGAAATGCGAAACTTCTAGCTGGACAAACAAACTAATACACTGCCCATACACTTGGAGGGCGGCCTGTACAGAAAATCTAAATCACTACAGCTGTCAGTTTTTAACCGGCTACGGAAGCTTCAATAGCTATGTATATAGATTAGGCCTAATGGACACGGATGCCTGTTTGAACTGCTACAGAGACCGTGACACCCCTGAACACATGGCTGGACAGAAGACAGAACCTGCCTAGAAATAGCGTTAAAACGCACACTCACTACGGGAAATTTCTGGGAAGTAATCAAGGAAGGCCACTGGGAAACAGTCGGCCCCTGGATAACACATATTATGAAGATTAAGTGCGCAGAGGAGAGGGTTGCACAAGGACTAGCTACATAAGTTTATTTTATAGGTTTATCTGTGTTTGTGTATTCTAATTTATTACTATGTAGTGATGTGTTATCTAGTTTTAAGTGTTAAGTTGGTGCTTTTTTGCTTTCATCCAAATTTACTACAGCACTTTCATATTTTTTAGCACCATATTGCGGTAGAGCGTCTCTTATGAATACCGGTACCCTAACCTAACCCGTCCGGTAACGACCTTCCTCCCCCGTCCTTGCTTTAGAACTGACTACCTTCTCACAGTATCATACCTTGCATGCTGGAAGCGTTCTATAGGTAGATGTACCTACATGATATTTAGAAAATACAACAGCATACTCCCCCCCTCCCCTCTCCCACCCAACCATTCGCTCCAGTTTACTATATGTAGGGTATTGTATTATCTTCATTTACTTCTCGATACGTTAGATTTTAACGGAAACGCTGTTAAATTTAACGATTCTTTATTTTGAGCTTCAAAAAGGAGCATACAAAATGGGGACCACGCCTGTTAACCGATTTGAACAGCTTCGTTGTATTTCTTCCATGCAGACATGTAGAAGCCTTCACAGATACAGAGATCGAAGATATAAATGATAAAATTGATAAACAAGCAGATCAACCATCGATTCGTCTCAAAGGATTTGTTGGAAAATCAGCTGATATTGAGATTCAAATGTAAAATCTATAATGTTGTTTTAAAAGAATAAAAAACAATTTTTATGTTGAATATGTTTTATTTATTTGAATAAAAAAATACAACGCATTTATGAGTGTAAAGACAACCAATATTTTAATAGTAGAACATTTTTATAAGCACAAGTCGGTTCAAGATCTGTTTTAAATAAATGATAGGAACACACCTTAACTTTAAAATCAGTTGCTAAAGTTGAGAGAAATGAGATGTCTTCGATCTTTACAAAGTTGATATTAGGAAAGTATTCCACCAACCACACTTTCTTTTGTAATCCCTTAACATACACAACCGTTGACTCCATTAATATGGGATAAATAGTATTGTAACGACTTTTCTAGTTTAACTTATTTATTTAACGGAAATTTATTTAAAACTATTTATTTAACACTTAAACATTAATAGAATACTTAAACACTAATCATAATTCAACAACTTATTTATATGACAAGGAAAATGCGTATTTATATCACTCGGTATATCGTAGTTCGATATTTATATTACTCGTTCGGAAGCTAACTGTACACTGTTCTCACTGTCCACGTCAACAAGTATTTATACATATATGGAACAATCTAGAAAAATCAGGAAACCTAAAATTATCTCGACTGCCTATTGTCATCAATGCGCCGACCGATGTCGGCATTCTTTGAAATACGCTTATCTGCTAGCGGATCTCGTCGCCGCTCTCACACACATATACGCTCGTTACAGTATCATAAATCGTAGAGTACGGAAAATCGCCATTATCCCAATATAACCCAGGGAAAGCGTTCCACGGAAATGGTGGTTCAAATGCGAAATAATGAAGTGGTTCTTCCTTGAGCGCAACAACAGCTACCTCTTCGAAAACAAATCGGTTCTCACTACACTGAAAACCTTGAACGTCTAGCATGAAAGTCATAGTGTTCACCGTTCACCATCAATAAAGAAAGTAAAGTGGGGAAGTGGTAATTGGGTTTTATGCTTCTTGAACCAAATTTGTAGAAGGATTGTAACGTATCATTCGGTTATGAATAATTAAACAGTAAGCTGCTTTTTATCTGGTACAGTTCCATCTTTTTTCAACAAACGCCCTTCTATGTATACGAAACTGTTGCAAGGTTAGGTGTAAACTTCTTCATTTTCTATGGGAATGCGTATGGTGTCGTTGTTTTTGAAAGTTGAATTCGCATAAGGCTGATGAGTATGTTTATCAGCGTTAACAATAGCGTTGTCGAATACCGCTTTCTCGGTGACATTAAGCATTTCTGCAACCATTTTAACTTTTCGTCTCTTTCACTCGCAATCCCAAGGATTTAAGGAATTGTTTATTGGAGGGTGTTATTCGCTTAAATGGTGTACACGAAATAAACGTCTGCGAGCGCGGTATTTGTTTTATAGTGGTTGTCTTGTTTGAATATCTTTGGGTACAGTTATATCGCACAACCATGTTATACTTTTCATATATAAAGCCTTACTGTAACACGCTCTCCACGGAAATTAACAAGATTACCGTCTTGATCAACTATTTTAAGGGAAATGTAATCGATGACACGAGTGTTGATAGATAAATATATAAAACTTGTATGATTCTCAACAATTTTAAATCCGGGAGGTACATTGGGAAACAATTGATGTAGTATATGTCCATGTTGTACTGTATCACCATCACTAGTATGTATATAGGAGTTAGACACAAGGTTACACATTACTGATATCGCGTTTACCTTGTAAATGTCAGCTACATGATCGGACACCTCTTGAAACGTTGGAAGAAGCTTATTTTCAAAACCCAATATCTTTGCGGGAGAATCTGCCGGAGTAAAGTCAACTTTTTTGGTGCTCTTTATACGACTTTTTAATGTAGTGTTATCTCCAGACAAGAGAATACTATCAGTAGGACCTCCCAATTTCTCTTGAAGAAAATCATTAATATCGTTGATTTCATAGGATCCTTCTGGAAGAACTACGACTGGTTTCGTGGAACCTTCAAAATACAACTTGTTGTTGTTTTCATCTATATTAGGAATACTGTTATGCCTCAAAATTTAATAACGCTATTTGATATTCTTCATCATCGCTTAAAACAATCTGTGGACTTATTATTATTTGTAGCTCGGACTTTGTACTAGTCATGGTGAATGTATTAGACATGTTTTCGTTTTAACGTTCTGTTTAATACAGAGAAAAAAGTTTGATGTTTGCTTTTAAAAAAGGGTTTTCGTAATCCTTCGTAGGAATTGTAGAACTAAATGACCACAGTTAAAATTGGCGGGATTCTGAACACCATTATAGTTATAAGTGATATCACAAGGTCCAGTTGATTGTAAATATTGAACTAGTTCTTTCGGTGGACGGAAATCACCAAAACTATCAAAGTAAATAGCTTTGCTGTTTCCTTTAACATACGCTGTCCAATGTGTGCCACTACCCGTGTCTAAATTATCGATTCCACATTCACACCTTTTAACTTTTTTTGGAAATTCGTTACGCATGAAAATTCCACGGAAATGAGGAATTTGTAAATTATGAATATAATTATACAAATCTAAATCTGTTAGAGGATGATTGGGTTGGGTAGCATCATGAAAAATATGGTGTTTTTTTTTATTGAAACGGTCTGAGGAATAAACCGGAGTCGTTACGATTAGGTTGCACTGAAATATTTGTTCCTAGAGCAATGGCTTCCATGGAAGCGTTATGACGCTTAGCTTCTTCTAGTTGCTGCTGCGCTGATTTAGCGTCTTTTACAGCTTTAGCTATCCCAGCAGCACCACCAAAAAGAGCTCCAAGTGCCGATAATCCAGCAAAAATAGGAATTAGCGGTAGAAAACCGCCAGTATTCGGAATAGGAATGATTCTAGGATATTTAGATTGCTTTCCAAGTTTCCGAATTTGATTTAACGCAATTTTAGCAGCATCCAACACAGGGAGCGGCTTATTTTTCTTAAGAGCAAGTTTCGCAGTTTTTACTAGTTTACTAAACGGTAGAACTCCTCCTTTTTTTATTCGTTTTCTCTTATTTATTCTCTTAAACGGAATCGAACCACCCTTTTTATGGTGACGAAGTCGATGCCTTCCTTTATGCCCCATTCCAAGTTTCGTCTTAGCCTTCATAGCGGAAGCGATTGTTAAAGCTGCTAAACGTGCACCAATAGACGCGTCCGATGACTTCAGTGTTTGTAAAGATTGTTGCACTAAAACCTTATCTGCTCTTCGACGTTGCGGAATGTCGGGCGAAATTGTGTATGCAATATCGTGTAATTTGCAATGTTCGTCGAGAGGATTTATATCAATATCACCTCGAACTAATCGTTTGTTTAATCGTGTCGCTGGACCACAAAAGTTATAGCCTGGTAGATGTAATTCAAAAGGTAATCTATCTATAACACTATTCAGAACGCTACGTTTCATGTAACAGGTCTGGTGTGAGTGCTTTCACTATTACGAACCAACTGACTATATTAATAACGGTACCACTTAATTTATATATCCGTAAACACACAGCGAAATTGTTTAATAATGAATAAACATGCGGATAGTACAACATCCACCTGCTCTACCGATAACCAATCGTGACTTTAACACCCCTTCGAAAATAAATCGTCATGGTCTTTTATTACCATCAACAATAAGATGTATCGTTGCAGGACCTTCAAATTGTGGAAAAAAATGTGATTATGGGACTTTTGGAGCAACCAAACGGTTTACGGTTTGAAAATGTAAATGTTTATTCAAAGTCATTATATCAACCAAAATATAAGTATTTAGCAGAATTGCTGCAACCAATTGCTGGAATAGGTTATTTTCCTTACAGAGACTCGGATGAGGTAATCGGTCCATCACAGACAAGACCTAATTCTGTATTCATCTTTGATGATGTTGCGAATGATAATCAGAATAAGATAAGGGAATACTTTAGCATGGGAAGACATAATTCAATCGACACATTTTATTTGAATCAAGCATATGCTCAGATCCCTAAACATTTAATTAGAGATAACGCTAATTTAATTGTACTGTTTAAACAAGACGAATCAAATCTGAAACACGTTTTTTCTGACCATGTTGCTGCAGGCATGACTTTCGATCAATTTAAAAGTATGTGTGGAGAATGCTGGAAAGAGAAGTTCGGATTTCTAGTGATAAACAAGGATTGTGGTATAAATGAGGGGAGATATCGCATAGGATTTGATACATATATATTAATGTAAGTGAAATAAATGAAATCAGTTGTTAAAAGACAACAATGAAAAGAGCATGGATGTAAAAGCAAAAAAAGATCTAATCAAAGTTAGGAAAGTGGTAAAGAGGAAATTGCAAATATTAAAGGAATCGACAGCAGGACAGAATCTCCTGTTGCAGCAAGCATATCAACCACTTGCAAAATCGCTTCTTAACTTGAAATCTGAGCTGGGTGAAGAGATCCAAAAAGAATTAAAGCCAGAAGTGAGTAATTGGTCGAAAAGTGACGTTCCATATTCGTCAACACCAATAAAAATTAGAAAGCTTGACCCTTCGAATGCTCCAGGTACCTTACTACCAGGTGCTCCTTCATTCTTAAGGGAAGAAAGTGTTTATGAAAGAGACCCAACAACGGGTCATGAAAACACAGAACAGGATAATGATGAGTTTGAACAATTAAAGAAAGCGTACATAGACTATATTAATAGCTCTCGATTTGCTGAATATTTGGAAGAATTCGATCCTCTACCTCGAGACTATATAGAAGGAATTATTAAAGACTACGAAGGTGGCACATTTAACACTGACGTTCTGAATCCCCGTCTTGATAAAGTTCGATACGAATGGCACACAAATAAATTTTTTATTGGTGATTCTGAACTGAATTTTGACGGAGCAAACGTTGTAATCAATGGAAAATTTAAATACATAGGTACTGTGGGATTATATGAGCTACTCTTCAAATTACGTTCTGAATATCCGATATCGATTAATGAAAGGAAAGACTACGCCGATATATTAAAACGTACGGGAGCAGTTTACAAGTTAAGAAAGCCAACAGCGAAATTTTCTAAAGGTGGAGGATTGTCGTTGTTGACATACAACGAAAAACCGATCGAATACAAATATTTTGATGACGTTAATGAATTGTGTGATCGTTTAAGGTTATTGGTTGCTTCTCAACAAGCAGGCAACACAAATCATGAAAACGAAATTCTATCAATTTTAGAAGAGTTGCGTGAGTGCAATGTAATCGTATGAACAAATTATTAAGCTTATTAGTTAGACAATGACGGTTGATAAGTTCGGACGTGCGTTAGAAAAAAACGATTGTTTTCGCAAGCATTCAGCAATGTTCATGATTTCAAACATAACCGCTTAACAAGAATCGGTGATCGTCAGCAGGAGCATGATGCTGTGAATGTAGGATTTTTGGAGAAGAAGGTGTAACGTCTGTTATCGCAAGATGATGTAACCGATATTAGACAAGCATTCGATAAAGTGTTGTATTTCGTTGATGTGGCTAATAAGCGTATTACACATTTGAACGAGCCTACTGCTTGGTTTCATGCAGCTACTAAAATGTATGTAGATGAGAAAGACAGGTTAACAAAAGAGCATATCAGAACCGAATGTGAAAAGGTAAAGGATCGTGCTGTCAGTGAAGGTGTCAGAAGGATGAAGGATTTACGAGAAGAATTGAAAACAGCTGTCTCCAAAAGTGGTGAAATGATGATGAAAACTTTTAGTGATAATTAGTTAGCGATTAAACATTTGGAAAGACAATTTGAAAAATATAATACTGACAGGGATAAAGAAATAACAAACAAGGTGAACGATATAATAGAAAAGAATGCTGTCAGAATCATGGACGTCTTTTCAACAAAAGTATCGAAGAAATTGAAGGCGGAAATTGTGCAAGGTATTATATAGACGCGAGTTTTGAATTAATTAAAATCGCGATTCAGGATAAGTGTAAAAAAGTTAAATTAGTGGAAATGGTGGAATCACTAAAAAAGGAAGCAAAGGAGCTGAAAGTAAGGCTAGATACTCTACAACAACAAAGAGGAACAGGTAGTGCAAAATCGAACAGTTCTAAACCAACAACAGCTCCGTCCATGTAGTTCTTCATTATAAGGAAAATGTTAAACGTGAAAGAAGAACTAGTGAAAAAACTGCATAAACCTGCGAGAATTAATTTTACACGTCGTAAAGTGATTGTCAAAGGATTAGATGATCTTTATCAACCCGATTTGGTGAAAAATGATTCCGTATGTGAGAGAAACTAAAGGTGTCAGATACATTTTGGTTGTAATAGAGGTTTTTTCAAAATTTGTGTGGGCTCATGCAGTAAAACGAAAAACATGTGAATATGTTGAAAGGGCTTTACAGTTAATTTTCAAAAGAAGTAAACGTATTCCTAAGAATATGCAAACTAACTTGAGAAAAGAATTTTACAACGAACAAGTGAAACAAGTTATGCAAAAATATAAAATTAACCATTACTCAACGTATAGCACCGAGAAAGCGTCGGTTGTGGAACGGGTAAATCGAACACTAAAATAAAAAATGTGGCAACGCTTCAGTTTACAAGGATCCTACAAATGGTTGAATATATTACAAGATATAGTAACCGACTATAACAATAAGGTTCACAGAACTATCGAAATGAAACCAAGCAAAGTCAATAGACGAAACGAAGAAATACTTTTGGAGAAGGTTTACAACAATCCTGTAACCAGTCGTAGGGGGGGTACCCTCACTTTCTAGTTAAAATCGAGGAAAAGAAAAATAAACAAAAAAATTAACTTTTCAAAAATCTTTATTTATTAAATCGAAGAATTTGGCTGTGAATGTGAATCGTCTAGTGTTAGGACCTTTTAATTACGTTGTGTTAATTGAATGTAGTAACTTAGATTCTTTTATGAGTTCCGTACAAGTTATATGTGCTAACAAAGAAAACACAAGAAATTTGAACCACATGATTTATTTACAAATATACATATTTACAATTGCCCTTGGTATCGGTTCGGGAAGACAAGCACCTTTTTATTTTTACCATAGAATTTAGGGTTGGGACAGATGTGCTATCAAAGACATTTAATAGCCAAAGTGATGTGTTGGTACAAAGTTCGAACATCGTCAAACAGTGCAACAACGAATTGTGTAGGAAAAACCCTCGCATGTTCGTCTTGAACTGGGAGAAGGAAAGTCGTGCAGATCGTGAACTTTAACCGTCGAAAAAGCCACAACCGCTGTAAGCCCATGGGCTACCTTGGTAGGCCATGTTAGAATACCTGTTGTCTGAAGATGCCATGTCACGGGAGTTTGTATATAGTTTGTTGGTAGGAATCGGGCACACATGGTAACCACGAAACCTTTATTATTTTGTCGGACACGTCACACATGGTGAACATAGCCCTATATTGGTTTGTCGAGACATGTCACCTTGGTGAACATAGCCTCTAATTAAGGTGGTTCGAGACACGCCACTCTTAGTGGACGTCGCCTCTATTTTATGGCAGTTCAGAACAACAAAGTATGTCAACTTACTCGACTTCCCTCTCTCTGATCAAGAGTTCTTCAATTAAGAGTTTCGCCTAAATTTAGACAACTGCAAATCTGCTATCTTTTTAAACACATCTGTTTCCAAGGCAAAAACCTCGAGATGCTCAAACAGTGTTAGTGGTTCAAAGCAAACCAAAACGGATACCTTCAACTGAAAGAATAGATACCGCCAAATTGGTCTAATTACGGTAGCTACACGTTCACCTGAATTAATCATAGGAGCGTAAACCGTAGATAGATCCTTCTAAACTCCTGCCGCCTACAGCTTCAGGCCAATTTAGTCAACATCTACGTTTACGTAATTTTGTAGGTAAATATACCAAAGTTAGAATGAACCCATTCTAAAACAACTGATCAAAACTTCTCAGGCTATACGGATTTAATAAACCAAATCAAAGTGCTTGTCATACACCTCCCTAGTACCAGGAAGCAGTACATGAATCAGTGAAGAATTATACATGGTCCAAAAAGGACTCGAATTAGACAATTGTATCTTAAAATTAATGGCACCAGATAATCGCAATCAAACAGAATAAAATATATTAAACCTGAAGGGTAAAATAAGACAATGGTAGCAATGCAATTCACAACGAAAGTAACAGTAAATAAAATCATAAATCTGGCGAAGTAAAACGACCTCAAAATACGAATAAAATATCGGTCAGTAAGTTACCCACCTTTGTATTGTATGTCACCGACATCGGCAGCGTCTGGCTCGGGGTTGACGGACGAACGACTGCTAATGGGGTAGTTTATGGTACTCGACGGTCGGTCAGGCGGTGGCGTCGAACGGTGCGACTCCCGGACAATGGTGGATAAGCAGGCGCCAGTGGCGGGGTTGTATACGACTCCGATAAAGGGTGGCAGCGGAAGAAGCCAGGTTACGACCACGGGAACAAACCGAATTAAACCAATCACCAGGGGATGTTGGACTGCGCAAACCAACAGCCATTTAACTCGTTCAGTTTGTCTCGCTTGATATTTGACCTCTTATCCTGCAGCTCGAGAGAGGCCGTTTTCCGACCAGGACTCGCAACAGTTCGAAGCAAACGTAATGCGTTCAAAAGACTATTTGACCTCTTATCCTGTAGCTCGAGAGAGGCCGTTTTCCGACCAGGACTCGCAACAGTTCGAAGCAAACGTAATGCGTTCAAAAGACTATTTGACCTCTTATCCTGTAGCTCGAGGGAGGCCGTTTTCCGACCAGGACTCGCAACAGTTCGAATCAAATGTAATGCGTTCAAAATGGTTATTTGACCTCTTATACTGCAGGTCGAGGGAGGCCGTTTTCCGACCAGGACTCGCAACAGTTCGAATCAAATGTAATGCGTTCAAAATGGTTATTAGACCTCTTATACTGCAGGTCGAGGGAGGCCGTTTTCCGACCAGGACTCGCAACAGTTCGAATCAAATGTAATGCGTTCAAAATGGTTATTTGACCTCTTATACTGCAGGTCGAGGGAGGCCGTTTTCCGACCAGGACTCGCAACAGTTCGAATCAAATGTAATGCGTTCAAAATGGTTATTTGACCTCTTATACTGCAGGTCGAGGGAGGCCGTTTTCCGACCAGGACTCGCAACAGTTCGAATCAAACCAGAGATAGAGAGCCAACAATATTCCAACTCCCTATCCAATCCTGTAAATACTCGCGGCTATTTATACCAAAATTCTGCCCTCTCCAACACACGAATTCTGCATCTCGCGAGCTTCCCCTTACGTTCCTACATCCCTAACAAGCCTATCAAACGACACCACGAGCGCAGATATCTCTGTCTCACTTTTGGATAATGCTCTCTCCTTCGTTCTTATTGAAACGTGAATTCCCAGCGTCCGAAGATATTCCCTTTTCCTCTCTACACCCTCGTCTAACTTCTAACAGAAAGATCAAATTCGCAGACTTTCCCTTTCGCTTCTCTAAGGCCCTCTCACTCATTCCTATTACCAACCCTAAGCGCCCTAAGGTGTTCCCTTTACCCTCCTATATACCAGCGACTACCTACGGACGAACGACCAGACCAGCTGATTTTCTCTCTCGCTTATTTACCAGAAGCTACTGTATTACTTTCTCTCTCCTTCAATAACCACATGGTGGTGACCCAGAAACTCCGAGGTACGCCGTTTACGCCAAGTGCATGTTTCCAGGATGAAATCTGTCCTTTTCTTACTCATTAAGTCCGAAAAATATTTTAAAAGAAATTATTCAATCTTATTTTTATTTAAAAATAAAATCAGAAAAATAATCGAAATTAGAAATACGAAATAAAAGAAATATTGAGACGAAGTGACAAAAATACCTGCGATTAAATTAAATAGAATTATTATCACATAAAAAACCACCTGCTAAATAAATAAATAGAAGTGAATTATTTATAATATGGTAACACCCGGGTGCGGGTGGTTACAATCCGAAGAAGGTGGATTTACGAAGAATTCGATTTAAAGTGGGAGACCGAGTACGAATAAGCAAATATCGTGAATAGTTTAGCAAAGGTTATACACCGAATTGGTCCACCGAACTATTCACAATAACTCGTATAAAATTGTTTGATCCAATTATGTACTACGTAAAGGATGATAAAGGGGAAGACATAAAAGGAGGATTTTATGGTGTGGAATTACAGAAAGCTGCACATGCTGACATTTATTTAGTGGAGCGAGTATTAAGACGTAAAGGTGACATGGTTCACGTGAAATGGACAAATCTCATAATAGCTGGATTCATAAAGAAAAAGTTTTGTAGTATGGTTACAAATTTTTGAATAAATAAATGGTGAAACATTTACGAATTTGTTTACCCCCTCCCTCAAACAATGATTAT
The DNA here is from genome assembly GCA_947389935.1 of Agrilus cyanescens. Taxonomy (NCBI): domain Eukaryota; kingdom Metazoa; phylum Arthropoda; class Insecta; order Coleoptera; family Buprestidae; genus Agrilus; species Agrilus cyanescens. The sequence goes on from OX376712.1 coordinate 10,560,024, forward strand.
AAATAAGATTAGACATGAGGAGTGTCATCAGTTGTAATCGCTAGTTGCCACATTGAAAGTTGAACACGTAGTAATGGTAGAAAATTATGTAATTGAAGTAAAATTTTTCAGAGGGTTTCTTATCTGAGAGAAAACTTTTGGCAATTTCAGAGTTAGAAAACGTAGTACAAGAATTTGAGTTGAAAGGTACATACGATAAACTTGTAATATCAGGCTATTTAGTAAGCGAGGATAGCGACCCAGACGACTTAGAAATCGATTTTTTCTAAAAAATGGATTCCTTATCATGAGTTGTATCAAGCGGAAAGGCAAGTCGTCGTTATTAATTTCCGCAAAGCAATATTATCCAATGATTTAGATCGAGTTAAAGTGGTGTGTTCGAAGTTGGGAGTAGAAGTCCCGAAGGAGGTGTTCAAATGTTTAACAATGTTGCAAGACCAATCGTTTGATGTTTTGTATTTCATTTTCGAAATAAAACGTTGGTGTGACACGTTCGTTGGTGATTTTTTAAAAGCTTGTGGTGAAAAAGTGGAAATAACCGGCAGTGAAGTTCAAGGGATTTTAAACAAAACGAGTTATAATTACACGCGGAATGATGTATATTTTCTAAGGGAAATATTAACAGACGGATCAGTTCTAGCTAGGAGCAAAAGATTCTCCATCGTTAATATAAGGAAAACGTATACAACATTGTTAAAGTCTGTAGATGATTTAATAATGGATATAGCGTACTATGCACAACCGAAATATTTGGAAAAGTGTATTAAGCTCATCAACTTGTTCCGGCTTGCATATTCCTTAAGTCCAAACATTAACGGTTGTCATCAGACAGTGATGAGGTGGATAGAAGAAAATATTTTACGAGAAGGAACGGAAAAGGCTCCTGGTTGGCAAAGCGGTCCTGACTCTGAAAATGGCCATCAACTAATATTGAAGACTATAAGGAAACTTATTCATTGTTAATGTTATTGACTCAATAAATTGTAACAGCCAAAACATTCAGTGTTTTCTTTCCATCTTCAGGAAAATATGCAGTTTCTAAAACATTAGATAATGACAAAGCTGCGATATAAAGTGTTTATTTTTTTTTTAAACAGACATGTGGGTATAATTACTATTGGGTATAAAACATATTAATTTCATTTGATGTAACAGCTTTATTTCCAAATGTACCTATAAAAGAAACCTTGATCTTATTAAAAAATTGGTTAATAGATCTAAAATTACCAGAGATTGAAATTAATGAATTAATTAAATTAACAAACTTATGCATGTCACAACGAGTGTTTCATTTCAGAGAAAAAGCTTTCAAACAAACAGAAGGCACAGCCATGGGCAATCCCTTGTCTCCCTTTTTAGCCAACTTATTCCTCAGCTATTTCGAAACGGAATTAAAAAAGAAATGTAATATGTTCCCAAAATTGTGGTTAAGATAAATTGCTGATGTTTTCGCAGTAGTAGATTCAGACTTTAACACCAATGATTTCATTAATATATTAAACACCCAATATAATTCCATAAAGTTTACTTACGAGATAGAAAAAGAAAATTCATTGCCGTTTCTAGATTTAAGAATTATAAAAGAAAATTGGATTTTCACGTTTGACATTTTCAGAAAACCAAGACATACCGACAGATACATACCTAATGATTCATATACCTGTAGAAACCACAAAATAGCAGCTTTTAATAGTTTAGTGTTTAGATTAATTAACGTCCCTTTGAATCAAGAAAGATATAAAAAAGAATACGATCACATCTTAAACATAGCAGAAGAACATGGTTTTAATAAAGGAGATATAGACAAAATCATTTTGAAACAATTAAACAAAAAAGAAATAAAGAATTCTACTAAACTATTACATCTTTCAAATAATAAAATAAGGAAAAAATTCATATATCATAATAAAGTCACTAAAACTATAAAACATATTACGAAAAAACTAAATATACAACCTGTATTCTCTAACAACAAGAATAAACTTTCAAATTTGCTAGGAAACCCTAAAGATAAAGATGATTTTAAAACAAAGGCGGGAATTTACAAAATAAGTTGCAACGATTGCAACAAAATTTACATAGGTTTAACAAAAAGGAACATCCACACTAGGTTTAAAGAACATTACCTACACTTAAAAAACAATAATCCGGAGAAATCGGCAGTAGCTCATCATTTTCTAGATACCAATCATTCTTTCGATTTAAATAATTTAGAATTGGTTAAACCCTGTAATAAATTTCGTGAACTTATTACTAGCGAAGCTGTGTACATTAATAAATTCAAAGAAAACTTAATGAATTTCGATATCCACCATGTCAACAACCCTCTCATCTCTCTTGTAGCCAAAAACATATAAATTAGACTAATTAGGTTCTATTTCTGTTTATAATGTTTGTGCACTGATGATGACCACATAGTGGTTGAAATGTACATTTGCGATTAATAAATATTTGTGAAGTTATAAGACGTTTATTTTCTTTCCTTATGTATTGGGTATAAACTTGTAAAATATAACATCGATACATTATTTACATATACAATAAATAATCTATATCTAATTGCGTTCATATTTATAAATACCTATTTAATAAAAATGAAAATAATGTAACAACCAGTTGTACGTATGTTATATTCAAAAATTAGGATTAATGTGCATTGCTTAGCAGAATCCCACGGTTGATCGCTACACGACACCGCGGACGCTGATGTAGTTTTTCTAGCTTTTGCTTTTTTCTATGATAGTTATTTTTTTATGTAAAGATTCATTCTATTTTCAGACAGGATTGAGTACAGATATATTGTTTTGAATAATGCTGTTTTCTTTTTTAAACTGTTTTGCTAAAAAATATATCGTAACACGTCCACAAACATATTACAGGAAGTTACTTCCCTTAGCGAGACATCACATTTCCGTGGAAGTGTACAATAGCAAACGCGCATAAGTGCATAATTAGATGTATATTTGAATTATTGCACTTTCTAAAAAATATATATGTATTAAACAAATTATTAGTGTTTTATTTTTTTTATCTATCACCACTATCAAGGTACCTAAAAATTATTTTAAAATCGTATTATTAAAAAAAATAATAATAAAAAAATTAAAAAATATGTAAATTATACAATAAAATAAAGAAGAAGAAACATAATTTATTCTCGATTTTTAATACCACCAGCGCCATCCTCCATTCGATAGCATCAACCTTTCGCTGTATTGACAATAGTAATAGTAACAAAATAAAGGAAAGCAACACACACAACAATATATTTTTTTTTATCCACCGTTTAAACATACTCCAGCGGTACGGCTGTTGGCTCAGCGAGTTAGCGTCCGTGCCTGTTACAACGGCAGCTCTTCGCGCAAACAGCTCCAGCCCGAGTGCACCACATACACTTTTTCTCAACAAAAAAAATTACGTCATCATTCATCCATCAGCTTCTAATACGCACAGACACACACATACACACACAACTCTTCATCATCATCGTCGCCACCTCCACACCAGCAGTGCCGAAAACCACCCTCTGCGACATCGCGACCACCACAGCGCCGAAGGCAGAACCCCTACGACATCACCACAGCGCCACCGAAGACAAACTTCTTCGACATCACCACCACCACCACTATAGCGCAACCCTTTTGGATATCATCACCCTCGCTGCTGAAGACACCCCCACCCCACCACACTCTTCAACACATACTACCATCAACCACCCGAAGAATGACCTTGGAAGACATGAATAATCTCCTTGGAAGACACGAAGCATGACCTTGAAAGATATCAAAAACCACCATCAATGGTAACAACTAGATGGAGAAGCCATCCTCAGTCGCAGAACCGACATAGCTATACTACTACCGCGTTGTTAAGTTCTCAAATGTCCTCTTTTTAGGATCAGTAGAATCCAAGCACTGTGAAAATAATTGTATTGGGATGGTAGCGTAGACAGAATTCTTGTTATTAGCATTGATTTCGAAATTTCTTCTCCAAGCTTTTTCTTCTTGATTGCTGATTGCTCCAAAGCAGAAACGTGTTGAGCAATATTTCCGTCGGATTTCCACTGATGGTCAAAATACTGCTTTTGGATCAAAGACAAACTTCCGTCGGATTTTCTGTCGAACACGCCTTGTAGTTTTAACCACATTTCCTTCTGCTGTCTCACAACTCATCAACAGCTGCAACGGTTTTGATTCATCGGTGGTGACAATTAGTTTTCTTGCAATCCGGTCCAGTTTTACCCATCTTTTATGAAGTTTTTCCTAATCAGCAACTCCTTTTTCTGGTTTTTAATTTTTCAACTTTAATTTTGTCAGTTTCCATTTTTTAAACTGCTGCTTGTTAAATTCGGCGTCTCCAAACTACCCGTTTCGCGTATTTGCGGACGAACTTCAACAAGGCAGGTTATGTTTTCTCCCAATCCGTATCAGTCGCGGTAGCCTATCACATTACTTTAACAATTTTTGAAACCGGTAGCTGTGCATGCTTTTCTGAAATATTGGTCTAATTTCGAGAAAGACGCTGGCAATAGTATACGTTTTGAGCTTTTGGTTTAATTAACAATCAAAGGTGCAATAGAACGATATTTTATTCATTTACTAGGCGCATGATGAAATTCAAACCAACCCCATAGTGGACAAAATAGTTCCCGCGGCGCAGCCCAGTTGTGTTTACGTTGGTGAGATCATCCAAACAAAGTACTCTAAATAGATAGATCTTCACCTGAAGAATAGTATAGCGAAACGGCTTTAGTGTTACAAATAAACGTTTCTTGAAACATTTTTTCGTTTTTTCATTTTATGGGTGTTTCGAAAAGTGACTAGTAAATAAATCAACAGTTTTACTCTAAATAGGGTTTAATACTTTTTTATTGCATGTTAATAATGAGTATTAGATCCATTTCATTTTTATTCACTTATATAGTTAAAACTAACAATTATTTTGCACAGTAGAAAACATACTTCACAAAAGCAAAAACGAGGATAGTAACAAAACTTTTGTGACCATTCTCGATTTTGCTTTTGTGAATTATGATTTACAAGAAATTAACGCCTCATCAATATCATTTTTAAGAAAACATGCTGATGGAAGTTAACGCACAAAGCAGTTAAAAAAAGATCTAAAATCGTATCATGTAAGGTGAAGATGTGCTTGTACATCTCATTTAGATGAAATGGTGAAATAAAAAGTAAAATAAAACTACAGTTTTGATTCATATTTATTTGAAATTACTAAATAATAAATTAAATTCAGTGAAAAGATGAATATACAAAATTGAAGAACGCAGTAAATAGCTGAAAGTCCCAACACCAAAACTTAAACCAAACAAACAAACAAACGGACGTTCACGTATAACTTTATTATCAACTTGCACTATTTTAAGATCAAACGAACTTACCTTAGTGAAGTTCGATCTTAATTATACGAAGCCTTGTCTGAAAAGATCATACACTTGTAGTACCCCTACTACGATCTAGATGCCACACTAATTTTAAAGAAACCTAGAGCTAAAAACTCTGTGGTATTGGTAAGTAGCTGCACTATACACTGTAGGTATATGCACATGCGCCAATCGTCATTCCTTGAAAGCCTACTGCTGTCGCAATTCCCGGGGGTTAAACTGAAAATAACGGGATTGGGCGGGACTGATCTTTTCAGGCGAGGCTTCGTATAATTAAGATCGAACTTCACTAAGGTAAGTTCGTTTGATCTTAAAATTATACTCCGCCTCGCCTTCAAGATCATACACTTGTAGATGTTGAACGCAATTGCGACAAGCATACTATGGAGAAAATATTTATTTAACTGTAATAACCAACCGAAAAATATGCAATACAAAAAAAAACGCCTCTCTGGCAACAAAATAGTTACAATAAAAACATATAAGAAAACTTAAGAATGTATAATTGCTCTTGCAAAACTGTCTCTGGCTTGTATGTTTAGGGGCCGATTACAAAAACGTGCAAAAGTACTTGACTTCTCCGACCATCCAGCTGCCTTACGAATAATGTCTATGGAAATTCCGTTCCTGTGCGCTTTAGAGACAGCGGCGTGACGAGTACTATAGGCCGAAAATTGTTAGAGGATTGGAATATGAAATCCTACAAAATTCCCACCATCTTCACAGAGCGCTGTCGTATTGCTTCCAAGTGGAGACTCCTATCGACGAAAGCATGATGTCGACGGAAGGAATCGGAATTTCTCTGGAACGGAACGCTTCCCGGACAAAAGCCCGGCCGCCAGGGTAAGGTTGCGCCACATAGGATGCGATCTGTCGGAGAGAGTCAATAAATTAGCATTGGGATGCATAAGTACTGGCTCCTCAACTAACATAGAACAAAAAAGGGGAAACCATGGTTGCGACGGCCATAAAGGCACTACCAAAATTCCCTCTGCCCTATCAGAGAAAATTTTTTGCAAAACCCTGGGGATGAGTATGAATGGTGGAAAGGAGTAAAAGAAGAAAGATTTCCAACAAAGAGTAAACGCATCAACTGCGACAGCCTCAGGATCTGGTATCCATGAAACAAATCTTTCACATTTCTTGTTACAGCGACTAGCAAATAAGTCAATGTCTGGTGACCCCAGAACTGAAACTATAAGCCCGAAGGCATTCGCTGAAAGGGACCATTCTGTTTCTGAAGACACATTCCTAGATTCTCTGTCAGCCTGAACATTCTCTGATGATTTTATGTAAGAGGCGAAAATCCAAATTTTGCGCTCCTCGCACCACTGCCAAATTCTTCGTGCTATATCATTTAACCTAGGAAACTGAATTCCGCCCATTCTATTGACATATGAAATAGCCGTAGTATTATCCACCCTCATAAATCCTTTGCGAAACACTGAAGGCCAAAAAGAACGGCGAGCAATTCCAGTTCATTTATATGTAACCCTCTTTCGGAATCCGACCAACTCCCATTAGTTCTAAAAAGGCCACAAACAGCTCCCCAACCGGTTAGTGAAGCGTCTGTGAAAATCGTCCGAATGAAAGAAAACTTCCTAATGGGAGATACAGTCTTCAAAATATTTGACCTCCACCAGAGTAAGTCCCCCTTTACCTCTGATGAAATAGACATTCGGGAATCGAAATCACCCCGAGAATTTTGTAGTGCCAGAAACTTGGCTCTTTCCAACCTTTTTGTGTACACAGGGCCAAACCGAGTTGACGGACATACCGAAACGAGAGTACCAATTAGTTGAGCAAAAAGTCTAATAGAAACAGTAGACCGTTGCAGATAATCTGAAACCAATTTAATAATCTTAAGTTGCTTGTATTCCGATTGTCATGCTAGAAGAATCAAAAATAAAACCTAAGTACTCTATTCTCGTAGAGGGAGTAAGGCAGCTTTTATCATAATTAATTAAAAACCCCTGCCTTTCTAAGAGACAAACAGTGGCTCGAATATTCCTTAGGCATTCAGCTTTATCCTTCCCTAGAAGTAAAAAATCATCTAAATAGGCCACGGAAAGGAAACCTTGCGCCCACAAAAGGGTAACAACGGGCTTGATAATTTTCGTAAAAACAAAAGGAGCAACATTAAGACCAAAACATAAACAGTTAAACTGAAATAACTGACCCCGAAAAAAGAAACGCAAAAATTTTTTACTAGACGGGTGGATAGAAACCAGGAAATATTCATTCTTTAAGTCCAATTTTGCCAGATAAAAACTAGGTTGCATTAAGCGAACAACGGTGTTCCTGTCTTCTAATTTAAAATGTTGCGGATCTATGAATGCGTTTAATCTCTTTAAATTTAGGATAAAACGCTTAGAGCCATCTGGTTTTGGAACTAAAAATATACCAGAAATAAATTGCCCTTCGCAAGGCAAACATTTTGAAATGGCTCCTATTGTAAGTAATTCGTTAATAGACGAATTCAAGCTTCCAAGCTCTGACTCCGCCCAGAGTGGCTCTGGTGGAACAAAGTTTTGACTGACTCTCCTAGCAAAGGGCAGTTTATAACCATGAGTCCATGACAAAAGGACCGGATCTGAAGAGATCCGATTTCACTCATAGAGGAAATTGCAAAGCCTACCAGCATAACTCCTTACATTTAGTGTCGGCGCCAGAAATCTGTCCTCCTGTAGCTCGGCTGCGGTGTTTTCTGAGGCAAGGATCTCCTGGACACCGCTACTTTCGGGCCGTCCTGACGCAGTGTCCGGAATTGGGAACGGGACGGACCTTTCAAGTTTCTCGACGAGGTGTTAACCTTGGGGACGGAAGAACTTGACCTCTGCTTGGGGAAAAGTTTCGGTTTTCTCAACTGGGAAGAGGTCCTATCTAAGGCTTTTGCTGACTGGATACGTTCTGACAGATTGCTTCCGAATAACCACCCAGCGTCGCCAGGTGCCTCAGACAGAGTGTCTGCCAAGGTTCTGTTCAGCTGCGCTTTCAAAATAAGCCTCCTTGCCTGGGATTGTTGCTGATGAACACTCGCTATTAACCTAGCGGCATCTCCAATGGATGACAGGAGAAAAGCTTTGTTAACTTCCTTGGAAGAGTCATCTACTAAGATACGGGTTGAAGACTGGCCCAAAGCAGATAAACTAGCGGCCAGTGCAGCTTGCACAACCTCAAAACGAGAATCCCTCATAGCAGCGGCTTCATTGACTGCCGCTTTTACCTCCGGGTTAATCTTAGGGGGTTTTAGTAGGGGGCAATTCTCTGGTAACGGATATTTCGCTATCAGGCTGTCACGAACATCCTCCTTTAGGCCCGCCTTCAAGACGGTGGACCAAATAGGAACTAGACCCCTATGAATCGGAGGGGAGGAAACAGACATTCCACTCCCATCATCTCCCAAAAGGCGTAACGTGTCCGGATCCAGAACCGGAACCGGAGGATCCTCTCCTGGCAGCCAAAAAAAAAATGTGTTAAAGAAGTTTAACTAAGGCGAACCCCTAGTTCCCCTGTCCCAACTTAAAAGCTTTAGAAACATGAGGAAAAACATTGCCTGGCTATAATTAGGCACTACAAGTAGTACTAAAAAACTATGTATCTGTCAAACAGATATTGTTTCTCTTTTAATGTCAAACAGATATTGTTTCTCTTTTAAAGAGAGACCAAACCACTCTCAGTGGAAGGCAGACAGCCGGAATGCATCAAATGCAATCTACTTCGTCAAACGAATATTCAGTTAAAACAGACAACATAGACATGAAACGTGATCTGTCAAACAGACCAGTAAAAACGGAAAGCAACGTCAAACGTTACCTACATACCTGTAAGATCCACTTGTTGAGATGCGGATAAAGAAGGCACTGGAGAGTCTGCACGACTCTGCGACGGACTTAAATCAAAGGGATGAGCAAAGCTCCCTTGTCTATCGGAAACTACAGCGTTTGAATAACTGCAACCCGCCAAGGGTTGCTGCACAGCTGGTAGCCTATGTAAATCAGAGCCTTCGTTGGCGATAAAAACCGAGGCGTTCCCCTCTCCCAGAACATCCTCCGCAACATGGCGTCGTTTAGCGACTGGAGCACTCAGTAAACCAATTAATTCATCGAGCCTCTTCTGAATAGAATTGGTTGATGACGAACGACGCTCTGAAGAACACGAACTATCACGCTTGCTCCTATGTTTTCCCATACCGAAAAACACCAAAACTAAGAGAAAAAACAAACACACGCGAAAGGAATAACTGAGCATCTAGACACACTAGCAAGGAATGACGATTGGCGCATGTGCATATACCTACAGTGCCTAGTGCGGCTACTTACCAACACCACAGAGTTTTTAGCTCTAGGTTTCTTTAAAATTAGTGTGGCATCTAGATCGTAGTAGGGGTACTACAAGTGTATGATCTTGAAGGCGAGGCGGAGTATAATTGCAATCGATGTTTGTCAATAATATCTTGAGATTTTCTATGTTCTATGATACATTGATTTTCGATGGGTACTTATACACACAGATGCCATTATTTTGGGATAACGTTTTCGAATATATTAAAAATGTGGCACACATCTTACAATGGTATAATAAGTCTTCCTTTATTTTTTAATTTTGTAAATAGTGGCATTTCGATGCCTTGTAGTTGTTGCTTACAGATTAAACAAGACACCTATTTCTGAACTTTTTTGGCTACATAACGAGCTAGATATGATACAACATTTTCAACAAATACACTTAAATTCCAAAGTGTTTTAATGTAGTAATGTTCAAAGTCACATGATGTTCTTTTAAAACATATTCGTTTGTGATTAGATCTGAAGTTCTTTTTTTACTACAAACGTGTAAAATGCCAATTGAATCCGATAAACAATTTCCCCTTTCAAACTGTTTAATTTCATGCCTATATAAAAGCCTTTTAAACGCAGTTTAAAATTGCAATACATTAGGATTGTTGTTAAACCCCCTTCTACTTCGAATTGCATTGAAGTACGTCTCTAAAAAATTTTGACTTAATTTAAAAGTCCAAAGGTCTTTCATGCGATACTTTTGTGAAAGTTGAAATAAAGGAAACATATTTACTAATGCAATTGTAAAGCCTAAAAGGCCTGCTTTTCGAGTACAGTTCAGAATAGGTGTACCTGAAACGATGATTTTATATAATCTTCCATTTGTATACTTTCCAAATGTAATTGATTGAAAGTTTCCTCTTGTAACGGAATACTGAATCCCTTCTCTGAAAGTACGTTCTTCCAATTCAAAATGTCAACCATGTTATTGAACTGATAACAAAAGTCAGCAGGTTAGAAGTCGCCTGGCAATGTTTAAATTTTTCCTGGATTACAGGATCATGTATGCTAACAAACACTTTCACTTAGCGCCTGTATAGTAAACTATGTGTTCATTCTATTATCTGAAATATTAAAGTGCTTTTTGTAATTTTGTTTCCTAAATGGACTCCTTCTCTACATTGAATTTCTTCCAATTCTTGCAGGTAATCCCACTTAATTACTTGTCCATTTGTGGTCTTTAAGATTTTTTGATCACTGTGTGTATTTCGAACCAATTTAACCATATGGCATTTATCAAGAAATACATATACTAATTGGTTGTTTTCTACATTTTGAAAATATGGTCGTAATTCTGGCCCATTTATTAAATTTGCACCTAAACTAGTTAGCATACTAATGTTTGATGCGGCGCTACCGCATGTTCCTGAGAAAACAAGGACGTTCATTACCCGTTAAACTTTTTATGAAAAAGTAACCGATTGGTACCTTCCAACCGTCGTTTAGCGAAACGCTTATACACCATAAAATCTATCTCTATCATATACAATTTATTCCGTTTTTGAAAATTCATTTATTATAAGGTTGACTATAGTTTGTTTGTTAGTTTCTGTTCTCTATGATTGAATAGCTTCCAAAACTTCATGACAAAAACCTGGTTTAGCGTCAACATTACGGTACCATTCTCTCAGGGTTAATGGATGAGGCAGAAGGTTCCCCCAATGTATTCTTACATAACCGTATGCCTTAGGGGAGTCGAACTGTAATGCCAATGCAAATGTGCGAATCTGTGTAGAATAAGCACCCTTTGAAGCAATACGTCGATCTATGATTGCCTTAACGCTGTCTGGTATGATGTACCAAATACATAAGAAATATAGTAAATGAAGCAAGGATTTTTTTTTTGTTTTCGGAGGGGAGAGGGTATCGTTGAAGGACTCCCAGCCGCCCGCGCGACTGGGTGATGACGGACTCCCAATGAAGGTGAAAAAGTAGGAAAGTATAAAACAAGTAAAATGAATGGTGAAAGCTGTTACCTGACATAAATAGGCCGCGAAAGCCTATTAAAGGCGCTCGACTATTTTGTAAAGAAAGGAAATAGTAAATGTTGACCAATCCTTCCCATTTCAAAAGTGTAGAAGAGGACCGCAGATGTTATGAAGGTTTCAGTGCGGAGTGTCAGAAGAGCGTGCCCCTGGCGAAAGAGTGGACATCGCATAACTGAAGACCTGTACCATCATTAAGGGTGAAGTAAGAAATGTTGCATATGAAACGCACAGAAAAACAAGAATTTGTGACTCTAGGCAAAGTGGTTAAGCAATTCACAAAAAAAAAACACGAGAAATGCTTATTGTGAAAAAATCTTAAAATCTGCGGTCTTCTTCACTTTTGAACTCTCCATTAACTTTCCAGCGATAACGTGAAGATCTGAAACATTAGTGATAATATCGATCTGTGAATCCGATTAATGAAATTTGACGAAGTAAAAGCTATTTTGGAAATGATGATTTCGTAGACTAATATGACAATCATAAAAAACCACAGTTTAGTTTATTACAGTTAAAGATAGAACAAAGTTCTCATTGAAAGTTACTGAGGGATTTATTTTATCAATTTATCAAGTACATTGTTCATCAGTCGTAGAAAAAATGATGGCGTGTTGCAAAGACCAACAGGCATTCTCAATAATTCAAAATGTGAGTCCGTAGTAATAAGCGCCGTTTTGCTTATAGATTCTTCATCTATAGGCACTTGATAAAAGCTGGATGCTAAGTCAAGAGTTATGAAATAAATATACTTATTTCTCTCTTTGTCTTTCCCTAATGTGTACAATTCTTCATCGATTGTCGGAAGAGAAAACTTCTTTTATTGTAATGGCGTTTAATCGCCTATAATCTTCACACATTCGATAATGACCACTTTTCAATTGGTTCTTGACTAATTAGTTCTCTTTTCATCTTGACAGCATTAGTTTTACCAAAGTCGTCATGGATTTGGAAATTCTATCGTCAAATTCTCTCAGTTTGGTTTTTTGATCGTTTTTTAATGCCCACTTATTTCGTAGTTGAGGAGCTCGTGTGCAAAACCGAATATATCCACTTTTTACACAAAATCTTGTTTTAGATTTAGAAAAATGGCGGCCGACACAAGCATTGAACACAAAAAGGACGCCTGTTTAAAATGTAAAAAAGACGTGAAAAACAGTGATAAAGCAGTATACTGCGAAGGGTTTTGCGGCAAATGGTTCCACATACAATGTGCAAAAATAAACGAAGTACAATACGAACAAATAAAGATGCTTAAAGACATCATCTACTGGTCATGCCAAAATTGTAAAAAACATAAAAATTTTAAAAAACCTAGTGAAAAACACCAAAGACACCGATTACGAAGTACCTGATCTAACGAGCACACTTAACGAAGTTAAAAACGATATTAAAGAATTAGATAGAAAATTAAAAAACATAACCAAAGAAACAATCATCCCACAAGCTAACCTAGTAAACTATACAAAATCATATGCACAATTTGCAGGAATAACCGAAAGAAGAAAGGAAACAAACGTAAACATCCCACACATAGTGATCAAACCAGTGAATAAACAAGACGCTAAATTAACAAGATCTGAAATACAGACAAAAATACAATTAAATAATCTTAAAATTAAAGTAAAAGGGATAAAACAAAGACAAGACGGAAGCCTGAGAATTAAATGCAAAAATGAAATAGACAACCAAAAATTAATAGAGGAAGTAGAGAAAAGAATGGGAGACAAATACAAAGCCACAGCCGAAGAACTATTAAACCCGATTATTAAAATAGTGAATATTAACACGACATACAGTAAGGAAGAACTTGAAGAGGCAATAATAACAAGATCAAACGAACTTACCTAAGTGATGTTCGATCTTGATTATATGCGGCCTTGTCGAAATAAATAAATATATGTAGTACCTCCGCTTCTAGCCAAAATATCCACAAACTTTAACCCGATTTGTCCCAGCGTTGCCATATGGCAACGTCCAAAGTGCCATAAAATCTTAACTTTACAGCTGACCTCCCTTAGCTTTTTCTGAGGAATGGTATCTGTTTTATTGACAGATGTATATATCTCTATTAGTCAAATAGTCGCAAGATCAGTATATTAGGTCATTTCGGAGTGAATAGGTGGCAAAGTTTAGCGTGCATCATAACATGGAAAAACACGTGGATTCCCGTTACATGACAAGGTAAATAATAAAATATTATTGTTCTTTTTAATTGTGCGTTATATTTATCCTAGGCTTTAGTATTTAGATAGAATATTATTTACTATGTAATTGTTGATTTTCAATAGCAAATGTTGTACATAGGGTATTTCACCCATATTTTTTTGTGTTGCCGTATGGCAACGCTGGGCCATAGGTACGATTTTTTGCTGATTTATTGTAATTTTTTACTTATCGTTCCTGTTGTATTATACTTACGCTTCTCTAAGTATGTGTGGGTGTGTGTGAACGTGTATATGGAATAGGGGTGAAATTGTAATAGTACAAGTGCAGTGACTAGTGCTAAGGTGTAAACTGTTTATGTATAAATGTATACTTTTCTTCACTTTTTTATTTCCCTTATTTGATTTTGGTCCCTGAAATTTTATCTTATCTCCCCTAACTTTATTTTGGTCCCTGAAAGGAGGGACTAAAATGCGACATTAGGCCCTAAAGTGCAAAAAAAGTATTTTTTTAGGAAGATATCCCTGAAAGAAGCGTTAGATTATCTAGAAGAAATAGCATCTGACAATGAAGAGCCTAACGCTGTATATATAGAACCACCTGAAGTAGAAGACGGGACTCTAAGTGGTGAAGACGATGGTGACGAAGAAGAAGAGGCTACGCCAGATAACGTATGCTCTGGACAATTAAAAGCAAATTGTGAAATCGTATTTGCTTCTGGTCGACGAATCGATTCAATTGAACATATAGAGTCAGAAAATTCTTGGGAAAATGAAGATTTCATCGATGATCAAATTTTAACTGACGTACTAGAAAAGTCTTCCAATGCAGTTGAAACCGATTTACTAGAAGAAGGTGACTCTGACAACGATTCAGATGTACCACTAATATCGTATAGAAAACCATCGACCTCTTCTGATAAGTCACGTTTGCGAAGAGTAGCCACTTACAAATCATCTGTCGCAATTCCGCCAGCTGATAAGAATACCATATTTGTTTGGGAAAAAGATAATTGTTATGGTGCTATACCTATATTTCCGCCAGCCAATTATACAGATTGTTCTGGAATAACGCCTCATGAACAATTTGAGAAGTTTTTTGATAATCACTTGCTAAAACATATTTGTGGTGAATCTGAGAAATATGCAGTTTTTCTGGGCAAACCAAATCCAAATATAACAGTCGAAGAGTTAAAGGTTTTCATTTTTATTTTACTTATTACTGGATACAATTACCATAGCCGAGCTAGAACACTTTGGAGTACTGATGACGATTTACAAAATTTATTGGTAATCAAATCAATGCGCAGGAACAGGTTTCAGCAAATACTGCAGTTTCTTCATTTCGAAGATAGTCGTAAAAAAACTACAGACAATGATAAGATGTGGAAACTGCGTGCCATAACAGATCATCTAAAAGCCAATATGATTAGGAACTTTCATCCAGAGCAGCATTTGTCTTACGATGAGAGTATGATTGCATATTTTGGCAGACATGGATGCAAGCAGTTCATAAAAGGCAAACCCCTCCGCTTTGGCTACAAAGTTTGGTCTTTGTGCACTTCGTCAGGATATCTTATAAATTTTGAAATTTATCAAGGAAGTAACCCAAGATCAAATCCTCAATATGAAGAAAGGTTTGGAAAATGTGCAGCTCCTTTGTTGACTATGATCGATGATTTTACACCTGATATTCAGCAACTGCCATTCTCATTTTATTTTGATAACCTGTTTACCGGGTTTCCATTACTAGTTTACCTGAAATCCCGAGGGTACACGGCCACTGGGACCATCCGAGAAAACAGGATCTCAAAGAGTTGCCCACTGCCTTCAAAGGAACAAATAAAAACAAAGAATCGAGGCTTCGCTGTTTCATCAAAACTGAAAGACACAGACATTGTCTTGACAAAGTGGGTCGACAATTCGGTTGTATCTGCTGCATCTACTGCATATGGTATGAATCCAACGTCAAATGTTCAGCGTTATTCAAAAACAAATAAACAGAAAATATCTGTCTCCCGACCATGTGTAATCGGCCAGTATAACAGATATATGGGAGGCGTGGACCGAATGGACCAAAACGTAAGCCTCTATCGCATTGGTAACAGAGGCAAAAAATGGTGGAGCAGCATATTTACTTGGTTGCTTGATGTATCAGTACAAAATGCATGGCAATTGCATCGATCGGCCCATCCATCAATGTCACAATTAGAATTTAGACGCAATATAGCAATTTTTTACGCCAAAGAATATGGACAAGAAGCTAAAGGACCCGGACCTTCACGAAAACGGAAACTTGAAGGTACGGCCTATGAAGAGTTAAGGTATGATGGATTGCATCACTGGCCCTTGCATATTGAAAAGAAAAGGAGATGTGCTGGATTATCCTGCAATACTATTGGTCGTACTGCCTGCGAAAAGTGCAATGTGGGACTTTAATTTGTAGGTATTCCATTGACAAATAAAGTTCATGTTATAAAGTAATGCATTATTTTTCTTGTTATTTCACTAAGATCCAATATGACCCAGAGTTGCCATATGGCAACGGGCCAATAAAGGAAAACCCAATAGTGGCCAATCAAAACGACCAAATTTTTATATTATTTTGACCCAAATTAAAACGTTTACAGCAAAAAATTAACTATGTTAAAAAAAAAGTTCTGGGACATACCGGGTTAAAGTCTACATACCGGGTTAAAGTCTAAAGACGACCCCATCCCTTTCCTGCGCCCTGCCGGAGTTGCCCGAACCTGCTCAGTTTATTTTAAAGTCGTTGTTGCAACTAATTTGGGGTTACGGGGGGGGTTGGGACTTATTTATTTCGACAAGGCCGCATATAATCAAGATCGAACATCACTTAGGTAAGTTCGTTTGATCTTGTTATTATATTCAGCCTTGTCTCATAAATAAATATATGTAGATGTTTAAAGATGTTGCAACAACTTTAATTGCTTAAATAACAACAGCGTTAGTTTGTTAAAAGTATTTAATTATCATTCCAAAGAAGAAAAAGAACATTATTTATATAACCTAAAAAGTATCCTAGTGATTTAACACTGCATTTGCAAATTGTTCCTGATCTATCACTGGTCTATTGTAGAAATTTGCAAAAGTTTCAGAATTTCTGGTCCAACCCGCGGCGAGTCTGATTGTATCAAGGCTAACGCCTTTTCGTGCTGCTGCCGATGTCGCCGCATGTCTGGTACTTTGGGGTTTAAACCGACTAATATCTAGACCACTTTTAGCCAGAACGTTTTTTAACCATCTTGCTAAGGTTTGGGAACTAGCCCTGTGGAAAGGTTTTTTATATGTAATAAACAAGTATCTGCAGGTATTCCTTAAATTTTTTGTTCTTTCTAAATATGTTAAGATGGTACTAGCTACACAAATCGTAGGATCTGTTGTAAAGAATGGGATAACTAGAAATGGTTGGGTTTTATTCACCGCCGATGTTTTGATTCGGTGGGAAATTGTGATTTCCACTCTGTTATTTTGAATGAATATATTATCGACTTGAATTAAACTCAATGTCTGGATTCGCTGTCCTGTTGCTAGGGCCATTAATGCGATCAATTTTTTAGTAAGAGTTTCCAGGGAACTTTCAGTAATATCTAATTTACGAATATAGTTGATGACTATCCCCGGGTCCCACGTGTTTTCGTACCTAGGGAGGGGGCGCCTCAGTCCAAAAACTCCTTTCAAGAATCTTTTAACTCGAAAGTCCTGGCCTAGTTTTGGACCGGCAATTTGGGCTATGGCCGACCGGTAGCTATTAAGTGTACTGTAAGTAGCTCCATTTTTAAAACGTTCCGCTAAAAATTGTAGTACCCGTGGTATTTGAACGTTTAGGGGGTCTTGGCCTGTCTTAGAGCAGAAATCCCACCACTGTCGTAGTCCCGAATTATATTGTCGTAGGGTTGTCTGGGATATTGAGGAAAGACAAATCTCTAGGGCCTCTTTAGGTACCTTTCCTAACAGTAAAGCTTCCCTGCTAATTTCCCTACCACCAGGGAAAGATCCTTCCATAGGGGGTGGGGAGTTCTGTTAAAAGAGAGTAAGTGTTTAGAAGGTTTGAATATTAGGGGTTTCTTTACTAATAGTTTTTGGAAAATTGGGAACCATGGTTGTGAGGTCCAGAGGGGGACAACTACTATACCTTCTGCCCTATCGTCTATGATTTTTTGGAGTACTCTTAAGATCATAGAAAAGGGTGGGAAGGCATAAAATTTAAGGCATTCCCAATTTAGCGTAAATGCATCTACCGTAAGGGCTTCTGGGTCTCTCCCCCAAGATACAAAAGTAGGACATTTCTTATTTATCCTACTAGCAAACAGATCTATAGTAGGTTTTCCGAAAATTGTGACAATTCTTAAGAACGAATTATTTGATAAGGCCCACTCTGTCTCTTTATAAACTTGGCGAGATGCCCTATCCGCTTCAAAGTTTTCGTTGGAGTTTATATAGCTGGCAAATAGGAAGATATTCCTGACTTCACACCAGAGCCAAATTTTTCGAGATATCTCATTTAATCGTGTGAAGCGGACACTTCCCATTCTATTGACACATGCAACAGCTGTGGTATTGTCTACTCTACATAAAATGTTACAATTTTTTAATTTGTCCGCGAAACATTTTAAACCAAAATATAAGGCCAAAAGTTCTAAGTAGTTTATATGAAACGCTTGTTCGGTTTTGGACCAAAAACCAAAAGCGTACTGTTGTTTACAATAAGCCCCCCACCCTGAATTAGATGCATCTGTGAAAATTTCCATATCATATCTACGAGGTTGTATATTATTAACTGCTTTGGGTAAAGCATTAATGAACCAAGCGATGTCGTCCATTACCTCTTTGGAAATGGTTACTTTTGCATTATAGTTGTTGTTTGCATGTTTTAATGCCAAAAACTTTTGACGTTCAAACAATTTTGTGTGTAGGAAACCATATTTAACCGCTGGACAAGCGGAAACAAGTGTTCCAATAAATTTGGCAAAATCCCTTATCTTGCATTTAATTTCGGACGTAACTAGTAATGAGAACTGTCCAAGCAACTTTAGTAGCTTGATGCGTTTATCTTGGGGTAAGAAAACTGTCATATTCTCTGAGTTGTACACGAAGCCTAGGTAGGTGCATGTAGTGCTGGGAATAATTTTGCATTTTTCTTGGTTAATCAAAAAACCAAGGTGTACGAGCACATTGATGGTTAGTGTTGTGTTATAAGCACATTCGTTGTACGATTTTCCCAGTATTAAAAAATCATCTAAATATACAACTAAGAGTACTCCTTTTTCTCTTAAAAACTTTGCTACTGGTCTTAACACTTTAGTAAATACCAAAGGTGCACAATTTAACCCGAAGGGTAAACAAGTATATTCATATAGTGTGCCTTGAAAGTTAAATCATAAATATTTACGATAGTGAGGACTGATGGGTATTAAATGATAAGCGTCTTTTAAGTCAACTTTGCACATAAAACAGTTTTTAGTTAGCAGTTTTGACACGATCTTGCCATCTTCAATTTTAAAATGACTAGTTGTTGCAAAACGGTTCAATTTTCAATTTTCAATTTCAATTTATTTAACCAGAAAAAAATACATTAAAGTTCAAATTAGATAATTTTTGTTTTTTTGTTTGTTCTAGATTTATAAATTTAATTTAATTTAATTTAAAGTTTCATTGCAGCCTATAGAGGTAAGCTATGTTACCTGTACATAGATCTGGCTTAAAAACTTACAAACTAACAAAACTTGCTTACTATAACTTAGTACCTAAATTACAAACTTATAAACGTAGGTATACACTTAGTAAAAAATAAACAATTAAAAAAAAGAATAAAATCGCTTGTATTATAAAACTTATGAATTCAACAAAAATTATTAAATAGTTAACAAAAATACCCAGAATAATCCAGCTCTTCTAATCACCCGAAAAAAACCAAAATAATTAGAATTATTAAATAACTACATTTCTAATCCAATCTTTTAATTTATTTTTAATTCCTTTTTTTGTAATATTTAACATTTTTAATTCTTTTGGTAAAGTATTATAATATTTTATTGCAATATATTGACTATTTTTATCAGTTAAAGTTTTATTTTTATTTGGCAGAATCAGTTTTTTGTGTCTGGTTATACTATTAGATGCTTTAAAAGTAAGTTTCAAATCCTCATAATAATAAATAATAGATTCTACTATGAAAGATTTTTTGATGCCTAGTGGTGGCATTGCAGATTTATCATTTTTCAAAACAGTCTTTTGTACTCTTTTCTGTAAATTAACTAAGGAATTTATTGTGTTATTATATGCCCCACCCCAGGCCACAATACCATAATTGATCACGCTGTGGAACAACGCATGATATATCATTAATAATTGCTTTGTATTCATTATTTTGTTTAACCTGTTGAAGATGTAGAGTAGATATCTTGTTCTTTTCTTAACATATTGTACATGGTGTTCCCATTTCATCTGCGCGTCAATGATTATCCCTAGATACTTGGTTTGGTACACTCGCACTACGGTTTGGCCATTGATACAAATATTTATTCTACTGGGTACACTGTCTCTATATGCTCCAAAAGCCATATAAACTGTTTTAACTATATTTAAAGACAGTTTGTTGACTGCCAACCAAACTTGTATCAGGTGTAGATGATTATTCATATCAATTTCTGCTTGCTTCCATGATTCCGCACTACTTATTACAACAGTATCATCAGCAAATGATAGGATGTTATCTTCTGGAAGGATTTTCAGTAGATCATTGATGTATATTACAAAAAGTAAAGGTCCTAGTATTGTGCCTTGAGGTACGCCCATATTTACAGGTAAAGGTGGACTCTTGAAATTAGCGATTTTAACAACTTGTGTTCTATTTGTTAAATATGATGTTAGTAAGTCCTGAGACTTGCCTCTTATTCCATAATTATCAAGTTTGAGTAAAAGTATTTCATGGTCAACTGTGTCAAACGCTTTTGAGAGATCCAAGAACGTTGCAATTGTTGGTGTAGTGGAGTCAAGGTTGCTGTAAATCTGCTTGGAAATATAGGCTAGAGCATCATTAGTGCTTTTATTTTTCAGGAAACCGAATTGCATTTTAGATATTAAATTCTGCGATTGCAGAAAAGCAGATAGTCTTTGATGAATTATCTTTTCAAAAATTTTGGCAATATTTGATATCAGGGAGATTGGTCTATAGTTGGTAGCTTTATGTTTGTCTCCTGCTTTAAATACTGGTACAATCTCAGCACTTTTCAAGGGTGAAGGCCAAACAGCCTTTTCAATTGACAAGTTGAAGATGTATTGCAGCGGTTCACTTATTGTATGGATTATATGTTTTAGAGCTTTCAAATTTATTCCATCAACTCCTCCTGCTTTTTCTTTCATGCTTAAAACAATGTTCACTATTTCTACTGAACTTGTAGGATGTAAAAAGATAGTGTTGTTGTTTTTTTGTTGTAAGGAGCTAAGTTGCGTGAATCCTGATGCTTGTATTTTACTTGCCAGAGATGGTCCTATATTACTGAAGAACTTATTGAAATAGCTAACTATATCTTTCATGTTATCAATTTTTACATCATTATCGTCTATTAAGTATTTCGGAAATTTATCTTCATTGTTGTTTTGGTTGTTTAATTTACTTTTTATCAGCTGCCATAATTTTTTATTATCTTTAATGTTTTTTTGAAATTGTTGCTGCTCATATTGATTTTTTGCTTGCGCTATGATTTTGTCAAGTAACTTAACATATGTTTTATATTCTAGTTTGTGGTTTTCATTATTTTTATCCTTTTTCCATCGCAAATATAATTTTTCTTTTTTCAGACATGATTTCATTATTGCTGCAGTAATCCATTTAGCTCCTTTTCTGCTAACCATTCTTTTTTTGGTTATAGTAGAGTTTTTTATGGCGTTCTGTATCAATGCAATCAATAAATTAGTGGTCTCTGTAGGATCTTCAAGTAGGTAAATCTCACTCCAATCAATGACTCTACACTCATGCATCAACTTACAAAAGTTAGTGAGAGAATATTGTACCATTTTTGGACATGTTGATTTATTGATTTTATACTTAAAGAAAAGCGGCAGGTGATCAGTGAAAACATTCATATACTTAGCTGCTTTATGATCTTGAAGGCTAGTTTTAACAAAGATGTTATCTATACAAGTTCCTCTGGTTAAGTCCTTGTCGCTTGGCCTAGTCATCTCGACAAAGCTCGGTAAATAATTTTTTTCCAAAAAATTGTTAATATAATCCTCCACTATCGCGGAGTCATCCAGTATATCAATATTAAAATCACCTAGAATACAATGATTTTTGATATGTTTATTTTGTTCTAAATAGCGATTAAGTATGCCAACGAAATCATTTTGGGATATATCATGACATTTGTATACCCCTGTTACTTTAATACTGTTTTTATTATTAACTTTTACTTTGGTACTTATAAATTTGAAATTATTTATTTCCTCTATAGTAGTAGTTGCATCTAAGTACTTTTTTACATATATGACAACACCATCCGCTTTGTTAATTTTGCTATCATTATAGTGAATATTGTAATCTGCAATTCCATGATATTCATAACAGGAGAGGTTCCATGTCTCGGAACACACAATTATATCTGGTTTTGAATTCATCCTTTCAATGAATGTCTCTATTTTTTTATGATTTGTATTTAGGCTTCTAACATTAACATGCATCATAATGAGATCACTAGAGTCTAGAAATGCGTTCAAGTTTTCTATGTCAGAGATTTCAAAATCTTTGATATTATCATTATCACAGTCTGTTCCTAAAACCATTATTAATTATAGTATTAAACGATTAGCTTTGTGTAGTTATTCTTTCTTTGGTTTTTGCTTTATCATTATCTCTTTTATTGCGCGAGCTAGTGTCTTTATTAGTATCATTTGCTTTTTTATCTGAAGCAGATTTGATTGCACCAGTATCTGGATAGTAGCCTAAGTAAGCTGGTACATCAGGTTGCATAGGATAATCTGTTTGTCTAATCTTTTTGGTTATTAAAAATTGTAAATAATCACACTTTGTTGTGTCAGTGGTTACATGATTTGTGTTTTTAGAACTTCCGTGCTTTTCATTACTATAAATACAATTGATACATTTAATTGGTTGTGTATGATCACAGTCTTTGGTAGGGTGATCACCACTGCATCTTAAGCAGGCTACTTCATTTTTACATTTATTGCCACTATGACCAACTCTACCGCACTGGTAGCATGGTCTTATGTTCAAGTCTTCAACGACTCTACAACATTGATGGCCAACGTATATCTTACTACCTTGTAATTTAATATATTTGTATGTATCAGCTGTTACCTCAATAATAGCATTTTGGGAGCTATTTTTGAAGTTTTTATATGTATGTACTACAGTACAAGAAAGTTCTGTATTTTCAAAATTTCTATCATTTATATCTTGTTCTAACACTTCTAATTTCATATCATTTTGGATGCCTATAATTTTGAGTCTAGGATTACTAATCTCTTCTTTTGTTATATAAAACTCATTTCCAATTTTTTCTAGTAATTTCTTTTTTGCTGCTTCTACATCATCGCTGTTTTTGCATTGAATAATTACTGAACCATCTTTCCTTTCCTTTAAATTTTTTATTGGCATTATAACATCAGTATGAATACTGGTTGTTACAACTGATCTGACCTTATTTTTATCTTTGCTTTTTTTCGCAGTGATAATTATAGCTGGGATATGTATCATTTCTGGTTTTTCTGTAATTTTTTTTTTAATAACTTCAGAATAAGTATTTATAGTTTTAGTTTCTTTATACTTTTCAAGTAATTGTTTGAGCACCTGGTTTTTATCTTGTAATTCAACATTAAGCTGGCGCAACAATGCAATCTCAGATTGGTAATGTGTAAGGTCCTCGCCCTGTCCCTCAAATATGGTCATGTTATGCTTATCGATTGTTGAATCATTCACTGTTGAAGAGATATTCTTAAGTATTTCTTCTTGGGCTTTTTCTTTTTCATTAAGTTTAACTTGCGCAATAATTTTTTTAGCCTCAGTTGTTAACACTCTCTCATTCGTTGGTACGGTTATGTCAAGGTCCAAGTGCTCTGGACATATGACAAAAACATCACTGATAATAGTTGCATCCTTTACTTTTGCAAAGTCAGATGCATGGTACACATTCTCACAGATTATACACACTTTGAGAGTAACTTTTGTTTTTGGATGACACTTATACGTCTTTTCTCTAGCCGTACTCAAATTTTTTAGATTTAAAATTAGCCTGTGTGAGCCATCTGGTTTTGATACAGGGAAGATTTTTGAGACAAACTGACCCTCAGATGGATCGACGGCTGTCACTGCCCCAATATTTACCAAATGTTTTAGCAAGTTGCTTATGACCCCCGCCTCTTTTTGAGACCATACGAATTCACTCGGGGGACTCACTTGACTTGGTTTTTTAATAAAGGGGATACGAAGCCCCTTGATATAGGACAAGACTTTCCTATGCGCTGGTAAATTATACCATTGATTTACATAAAATCGCAATCTGCCACACCGAATACCAACCTGCTGATTTTCTAGTGGCTCTAAAAAGGGTGGCGACGGCGCATTTCGTTTCTGGTTCTCCCTGTTTTGTCTATGTTTTTTCCGTAAGCACTGTATGGTTTTTTCTGACTGGTGACTCGTGGAGCTTGATTTGGGTGTCCGTTTTTTCTTGCTCCGAATTTCTGAAAGAACGGACGCCTGAAGTTTCCCTGGTGCTTCGAAGTGGAAGGCCCTGCGGGGGACTGGAAGGCCGTTCTTGAATTTTTTTGCGGTCTCAGCTCTTTCCCTGACTTTTCTAGGTCTTTTGTAGCTTTGATCCTGTTGTCGAGGTCGGTTCCAAACAACATTTCAGTAATTGGTGTGCTCATCAGAGTATCCTTGAGCTCTTTATTTAGATTGATGGCTATTAAGTCTCTTCTGGACATTGATTCGGACTGGTGAACGTTTGCCAGTAATCTCCCAGCATCACTAAGAAGCTCAATATACTCTTTATTAACCTCAGTGGGTTCTTTTAGCATTTTTGTTAACGCCAAGCCTATAGCTGAAAGACTGGACCCTAATTGTTGCTGTAGGTATGCCAGCCGTGAGTCTCTTTTTTGTACTGACTCCGATATAGCGAGTTTTACTTCCGGATTTATTATTGGAGGGTTTAAAAGAGCACAGTTCTCCGGAGGTAAAAATTTATTTAATAATTCCGTACGAGTGTTTTCCTCCAATCCGTTAGACAAAATATGTACCCAACGAGAAGCTATTTCAGCTTGTATTGGTTTTGCGTGAGTGTTCCGGACCTTTACATCATGCCCAAGCAAGGAAAGTATTTCCTCCTGTAATTCGTGGGGTCTATCACTAGACTCTCGCCCTTTACCCTGATTGTCTATTTGCGATACAGGGTAGCCTAGAAAAAAAAAATTTTATAAGTCGCTTAATTAAGGTGCTTTTATACTGCTGTGACAAACAGCTCTCCAAAGACAGATAAGGAATAAGAGGCTGTTATCACAAACAAGCCTATTTTCTGTTATCACAAACAGAATCAGTAAGTTCCAACATTAGATGTAGGGAAAAAAGAGACTGTTATCACAAACAAGTCTATTTTCTGTTATCACAAACAGAATTAATACGTTCCAAAGTTGGATAGGAATAAGGGAATGTTATCACAACAAGCCTTATTTATGTTGTCACAAACAGAAGTAATATGTTCCGTTAAATTATCTAATATTTAGAGTGCATGCGTAAATTTGTCCCTAATATTATAGGTACCACCGGGTGTAAATAACCGTCATTTTAGGGAGAACTTACTTTCGTCCATAGATTGCCTGTTGTTATGAGCAGAAAAAACCGATAAGCCTTCCACGCTGCTTGAACGGCTACGACTACGACTTAAACTACGACGACCAGGACAGCTGTCTTCTTCTACACTATCACTTTCGCTTGTTGTCTCTGTCAGTCGGCGAGCACGCCGCCCCGAGAATTTTTGTTTCTTTTCTACATGATGCAGACGATCCTCAATCCTTTCCAAAATCTTAAAAATATCAGGTTTCTCCCTTGAGATGCTTCTTTTCCTATTTTCACCTCGTTTCGGCATTTTGAACACTAATCGTTAAAAAGGGAACACTAACAGTGTGAACACTTTGGCACAAAAACGAAGACTGAGCAGGTTCGGGCAACTCCGGCAGGGCGCAGGAAAGGGAAGGGGTCGTCTTTAGACTTTAAAGTTTGTGGATATTTTGGCTAGAAGCGGAGGTACTACATATATTTATTTATGAGACAAGGCTGAATATAATTACCCAGAACTTAACAGAAACCACAGAAAACCATTTAAAAATAACATATATAAAGACCATCCAAAAGAAAAAGACTTTCACAGCATGTGCTGAAGTAAACAGATCTACGTATGAAAAAATCATGGAGAAAAGAAAATTATACATAAACTGGGAAATCTGCCAAGTATATGATGAGATTAACGATAAAAGGTGTCGCAAGTGTAACGGATACGGACACAGCCACAACTAGTGCAATATATTTTCCTGTTCCTGGTGTGCAGAAGACCATAAAACAGAAGAATGCAAACAAAGAAACAACAAAAAATGCACAAATTGTATAAAATCAAATACAAAATACAACCTTAAAAGAAATATAGAACACTCAGCAAATGAAAAAGAAAAATGTGAAACATACAGGGCCTACAGACAATATCAAATTACAAAAACAAACTACCCACCTCATCATAGAACAAAACTCATAGAAACTAAACCCATACATGAATAAGGATTTCCTAAGCAACTTTGAAGAACCTACATATAAAGAGTATCCCTATGTTAAAGCTGAAGAAATAAAAGCCATCCTAAACAAACATGAAGCCCCAGGAATAAACATACTACATACAAATATACGAAGCCTGGACAAACATTTCGAAGAACTATTAATACTAATAGAACAGATCGACTTGCAAATAGACATTATAGTATGTATCGAAACTTACAAACTAGAAAACCCAGATCTCTATAATATACCAAACTACTCACAATACAGCACAGTCAATTACCAAAACAAAAACGATGGAACAATAGTATACATAAACGAAAAACTAGACCACACAACAAGAAATATAAATCTAAATAAATGCGAAGGAATTGAAGTAAGTACAAAAAGCATAGACAAATCAACTGTTGTAATCACTGCAATATATCGACCACCCTCTAACAACTGCGAACTTTTCTTGACCGCACTACAAAAATACATAGAAGAACAACACCAAAACCGGAAACATATCATTGTAGGAGATTTGAATATTGACACATTAAAAAACAATAACCCACAAGCAGAAAAATATACAAGTATTCTCGAGGACAACGGATTCCTACCTGGCATAAAGAAGAATAACTGCAGAAAGTAAAACATGCATCGATCACTTCTATATAAAAGCCTTCCCAAATGATAAGGAGTCATACCGATAATAATTGAAACACACCTAACTGACCACTACCCAATCCTACTAAAAATACCAGCAGTGAGAACAAAATCAAACGCAACAAATGAAAACACCACTAAAGTAAACACAAGCAGACTTACGAATTTACTTAGAAGACACAACTGGGACGAGATCATCAATACATCAGATCCACAAACTGCCTTAGACAAGTACATAAAAATTATAATTGACTATATTGAAGCCTGCAGGACAAGAATTACAAAAAAAGGAAAAACTCGATAACACAAGGTTTAATAAACTCAATAAATAGAAGAGATAAAATGTACAAATTAATGAAAAAGACTGAAGACATACACCAAATTGAAGAATTCAAGAAATATAGAAACTTATTAATAAACAAACTAATAAAACAAGCCAAAGAGGAACCAATAAAAAAAAAGCTGGCACTAAACAACCCAAAAATAACATGGCAAACGATCGATGAAATCCTAAACTGAAAAAAAAATAAATCCAAGACCCCAGAAATTGGATTCATTAAAGAAAACGGAGGTAGAACAGTAAACCCTAAAGATAGTGCAAATGAACTAAACCAATTTTTTGCCACAGTAGGCCCAAACCTAGCCAAAAAACCGAAGAAAAACAACGAGAACTTTTACACACAAAAAAAGACAATAGAAAAATCACTCTTTCTCAAACCGATCGATATTGATGAATTAAACAGACATATAAACAATTTAAATACAAAAAAGCAACAGGTCCCGACGGAATCCCAGCTTCAGTACTGAAAACAAACGCAAAATAACTTGCCAAACCACTACTACTCATATTCAATAGATGCTATGAAACTGCAACCTGACCAACACACCTGAAACAAGCGCAAATTACTCCAATCCACAAAACAGGTGACAAACTAGACCCAAACAACTACAGGCCGATTTCAATAATCTCCAATATAGCGAAACTCTTTGAAAAAAGTCTCAAAGAAAGGTTTACCAGCTTCATCACAAAACACAACATCCTAAACAAAGAACACTATGGATTCAGAGAAAATATATCTACGAGCAACGCGCTAGCAGAATGTACTAAATTTTTAACAAACGAATTAGACGAGGGTTATCGAAGTGCATCTGTCTTTATCGAACTGTCGAAAGCTTTCGATACCCTAGACCATGATTTGCTTATGCGCAAACTACATGACCTTGGATTTAGAGGAACTACATGCAATCTGATCAAGAGTTACCTCACAAACAGAACTCAAACGGTCAAAATCGGAACCCAAAAAAGCAGCCCAAGAGAAATCACGTGCGGAGTTCCGCAAGGAACCATTCTGGGTCCACTATTCTTCATTCTGTTCATGAACGACCTTTTCCATCAGAAAATTCAAGGCAATGTGATTGCCTATGCAGATGATACAACCGTATTTTATAAAGCAGAGACCTCGAAACAAATAGTTTACAAGATAGCCCGAGACATGGAAGTCCTAACCAAATGGTTCTCCAACAACTGCCTCACCATAAACATCGATAAAACCTGCTTTCTGACTTTCAGCTGTTACTCAGACACTCAACGAAATAAACTTCACCTACGAAGGAAAAAACCTCAAAATCGCAGCCAAAGTAAACGCCAAATACCTTGGAATCACAGTCGACGGGCACCTAAAATGGGAAAAACATATCACTAACATCACAAACAAACCTTCCCTTCACCCTAAAAAAACTAAGGAATATTCTCCCAACACACCAGCTGCTCAACATCTACCACAGCCTATTCCTACAAATCGCTACATACGGAATAATTGCGTGGGGTGGTACATCACAATTCGCAATTAATAAATTAAATACCCTACAAAACGGAATGATAAAAGCAATGTATGGACTTCCAAACAGATACCCCACAGAACTTCTTTTCACTACTACTTCCCTGCTAACAATCAAGAAAATCTTCATACTTAACTCAATTTGCTACCAAAACAAAACAGGACTGATAGAACAAAAAATACACAACACAAGACAAGGGAACAGTCGAGTAACAATTCCATACAAAAACAAGAAAATAGGACAAACATGTTTCGACTACACTGGTACAAAATACCTGAACACATTACCAGCCAACATCAAAGAAGCGAGACATCATCAAAAAACGTTTAAAAAAAAAAGTAAAAAACTGGCTGCTAAATAACCCCACGTAAAAATTTCCGTGATTAGGAAACAGAAAAGAAAAAAAACCATACATGTACTTAAAACACCATCAATCATTTACAAAATACTCAATTATAGGATAAGTTAGTTCTAAGACAACTATATAGGTATGTAAGATAGGTACAAGAAATTTTTCTTTTGTGGCCTCGCGTGTGGATTGCGGTTTGCATACATATGTATTATAATGAAGTATTGTGAATGCAGCTATACGTAATGTATACTCCAGAAAAGAGAAATAAATATTATTATTATTATTATTATTATTAGAACGTTTTACACGTCCCTGTCGTCATGATGGTAAAACATATGAATGTTGCAAAGTGAGTATGCAAGATATTTTAAAGCACAGAACACAGTTATATAGTAACGATGAGAAAGTCCGCCAAGATATGTTTTTATGCAATTGTATGACTGTGATGCCAGCTAAACG
The DNA here is from genome assembly GCA_947389935.1 of Agrilus cyanescens. Classification (NCBI taxonomy): domain Eukaryota; kingdom Metazoa; phylum Arthropoda; class Insecta; order Coleoptera; family Buprestidae; genus Agrilus; species Agrilus cyanescens. Next base: position 10,590,012 of record OX376712.1, read on the forward strand.
ACGCAGACAAAATAAGGAAATGAGAGAAAGTAACGCAACAGTTTATTATACGTTACAGTCTGACAAAAATATTATTAGGGTTTATAAAACATTTTTCTCTGTTTTTGGCGTAAGTAAACATAGACTTGTCAAAGTTGCAAAGTTTTTAGAGGAAGGAAATGTTCCGAAGGAGAAAAGGAGAGGTAATAGAGTATCTAAGAAAACTGTATCAAAATAAGAAAAAGTGCAACAATTTATTGGTAACTTGCGAGGTGAAGAAAGCCACTACAACAGAGAGAAGTCGAAACGTATATACCTTTCTGTCACCCTTTCTGTGGTAAAGCTTCATAAAATGCTTAATAGACAATGTAATCTAGAAGATCAAGTAACTTACGATATGTTCAGAAACATCTTTTTGGTTGATTTTAATATTGGATTCTTATCACCTGCGTCAAATGTGTGTTCCAAGTGCACCAGGTTAAAGGAGTGTATAGATCTTATGGTTATCGTAACTATGAAGTAAATAGTTGATCCAAATGTTGAAACAAAGTAACTTCTTTATTAACATTAACTATATACACAAAAATCTATTAATGAAGTATCAAGAACACTATTGAATACACGGACATTTTGTTACCAGTCTTCCATCACCTAGCATTTTCGCGGTCACTGTCAAAAAAGCTCTTCCTCTTCTCCTTCTGTCATATTTCTTCTTTTTCTTCTACTGTCACTTCTGGCGGCTGTGATGTCGCGCCCCTAGCGGTTGTCGGCAGAACTCGTAGATTACGGCCACATCACTCCCCTCCTAGTGACCTAGTGCAGTCACTTGGGAACGAAATTTTTTTTCTGGCGTAGGTCTGAATGGGCCGTTCCATGCTGGAACCCCATTGGTGTGGAATTGGCGTTTCAGATACATTGTCTTTAGTTACAGAGGAGTTGTCATTTTTGGTTTTATAATCAGGTTTTAAACTCTCTATTGACACTGACTTTTCTTCCCCATTCACGTTGATTTTAAATACCCTGTCATACACTCTTTCAATAACCCTATATGGTCCAGCGTATGGTGGTTCGAGTGGTTTCTTTTGCTCTGTAGACCCTCATAAAAACATGTGAACAGCTGTGCAAGTCTTTTAGTATAAAAACTCGTGCTTTGGAGTGATGTGCAGCCGGAGTTGATCTGATGCTGCGCATATACTCCCTGAAGTTTTCTACAAAGATTTGTGGATCAGCTGGCATGTCCTGGTTAACGAAAAATTCTCCAGGAACACGAAGCGTCGTTCCATATAGTAATTCTGCGGGCGAAGCTTTTATGTCTTCCTGACATCTCGTTAAGAGGTGCTTGGATTTTAGCTGCATCGGGAATACATCTGCGGTAATAGATAATTATGCCGAGGAATCGTCTTAATTCTTGTATATTTTCAGGTTGCTTGTAGCCAATAATTGCTTGGACACGTTCCGTAGGGGGTTGGTATCCGTTTTGATTAATTGTGTAACCCCAATACTGAATTTGTTCTTGTCCAAAAATACATTTACTCATATTGATTATGCTTTCGAAGACGGTGGAAAACTTGCTGTAGATGTTCTTGGTGTTGGTCATGCGTTTCCGACATAACAAGTATATCATCTATGTAGACGAAAACGAATTCAAGTCCTCTGAATACCGAATCTACAAACCTTTGGAAAGTTTGCGACCAATTGCGTAAACCAAATGGCATAACATTATATTCATACAATCCATATGGCGTGTTGATTGATGTTTTCTGAATGTTTTTTTATTTTACTTTATGCATAACAGTTACGTCCGTCGGCGTTGGTGTGGCTTGCGTCGGCGTCGCATCTGTGTGTATGACAGAGTTACTCATTGTTTGCACCGTATTATTAGTGTCCCTTTTTAATGAATTTAAGATGTGCTGAGCTTCAGCTAAGAGAACTAAATATTGATCATACATCGCGAATCTATCTTCCCCGTACTTATTGTCTGTATCCAACGCTTCCAAATGATCTATTACTTCGTCGTAATTTTGAAAAGCATTTTTTAACGCATCTATTCGCAACACAAGTCGTAGGCTATCGGGCTGCTCGATTCTTTTAAATTCGTCAATAAAATTTGAAACGTTGGTCAAATGACCTTTCAACGTAGCACGTTTTCTTACATACGCATTTAATTCCGCAGCAGAAGCCATTGTTTAAGGGGGTAAAAAGGACAATAATTGCACAAATCAAACTGGTGGTTGTAACTGTTAACGAGCCTACCTTGATTGTCCGCGTAGTCCTCCTTGGAGATGGCGATCGAATTTAGCCTTCCTTCAACGTGTTGATTCCGGGAATGTGCCTCTGCTCCTTGGTGACGCTCCCTTTGCAACTGCTGCTCCGTGTGAATATTAACTGTTCGACGCTTTCTTTGTTTTGGCGCGAAAGTGAGATACTTGCAGCACTCACAATCTGACACGATGTTCGTTTAGGAAGGTTTACTGTTTATTATTTATCAACGTTTCGATTTTCACGTTGATGTTTTCAGTTTAAGTATGAGTCGAATCGTTTTGTTTTAATCACTTCATGGATGAGTACTGTACTCACGTATTGAATAATTGAATTGACGATTGCACGAATCACAATCCGGCTCGAAGGACCATTTGTTTATTAGTGAAATTTCAAAATTAATGAAATAATACCCATTAGTTGTTTATCAAAAAACTGCAATTTTATTTATAACTTATGTGCAAGTACTCATCTACATGCCTAGTAGAGAAGGTACAAAACGACACTGCTCTCGGTAGTTTTTTTCAAAACGCTTTGAAGCCTGGTTTTATAACGGTCACGTCCGGTTCCGCCGAACAGACTTTCACTTCCAATACATCTTTGGACCCTTAGCAGGTACATTTTGCCCCTTCTTGTCAGTCGGCTAAACGTATATAGAACTAACTTTAAACGAATAGAATAACATACAGGGTGGTGCCAAACACACTCCCACCATTAAGAATACCTAAATGAACAATAAAAAAAAAAACCCATGCATTTCTTAACCTAATGTCCTAATTTTCTTACAACTATCAATCGATAATGGCGATAACTGTTTGACACTACGTTTGAATTCACTCCCGCCACTACACACAGTTACGGCACGTATCACACCATCTTGTCCTGGATGTGTCTTGGTTACTCGGGCCAAACGCCACTTTATAGGAGGAAGCTTGTGGTCTTGTAGTCAAACAATCGATCCCTCTTCGATGTTGTGGGATCCAGAAGTCCATTTACTCGGTACGTTCAATTCGTTAAGGTACTCCCTTGACCACCTTCTCCAAAAATCCTGCCTCAATTTTTGTAGGTGCTGCCAAGTCGATAAGCGGTTTGATAGTGTGCTCTCGAAGTCAGAGCTAGGCATGCTCGTTAAACTAACACCAATTAGAAAGTGTGCGGGTGTTAGGACAAGGATATCGCTTGGATCAGTGGAAATTGGGGTAAGAGGCCGTGAGTTTAGAATGGCCTCTGCTTCGGCTGTAAATGTATTAAATTCTTCTAGGGTAAACAAAACATTGTTGACTACACGTTTGAAATGCCGTTTAAATGACTTTACAGTGGATTCCCATAAGCCTCCGAAATGAGGCGCGTGGGGAGGTATGAAATTCCACTGTATCCCCTTTTTGCACGAAAAATTATCAACGGTCTGTTTATGGGCGTCTGAATTAAAAAGAATGAACAGCTCCTTCAACTCATTACTTGCGCCTACAAAATTGGTGCCATTATCAGAGTACACTATTTCCGGAACCCCTCGTCTCGCCATAAAACGACGGAAAGCTCCCAAAAAAGCTTCTGTTGTTAAATCAGTGACGCTTTCTAGATGTACCTCCGTGACAAACAAGCACACGAAAACGGCGACGTATATTTTGACTTTTGTTCGATTGCGATGCTTCTTTTCTTTTATATAGAAAGGGCCGCAGTAATCTATGCCTACATTGCAAAATGGTCTGGCTGGTGTCACTCGTACCGAGGGCAGATTACCCATCAGATAATTCACATTTGGTGAGTTGGCTCGAAAACACGTCACGCATTGTCTAATGATTTTTCGGACTTGGTTGCGCCCGTCAACTATCCAAAATTTTTGTCTAGTCGCGTATAATGTAGTTTGAATACCTGAGTGCAAATTGCCTTAGTGCGTATCCTTTATAATGATATCGGTAATATGATTAGATTTCGGAAGTAACATTGGATGTTGTTTCATGTACGATACCTTCGCGTTTGGTATCCTACCGCCCACTCGGATTACGTTTTTATCGTCCATGAATGGAGTAAGGCACAGATATTTACTACCGGAATTTAGCGGTTTTCCTTTCGACAGCAATTCATACTCTTCGGCAAAGGAGACTTGTTGGACTATTGTAATTGTTATTCTTTCTGCATTGCTTAACTCTTGAGCATTTAGATATCCTTTTTGCCTCGATTTAAACCTCATGCAGTAAGTAATTATGCGTTTTAGTTTTGAATACGATGACCATTTATACAAGAATTCGCAGTCGCGTGTAGACGTGAATAAACAGATGTTCTTTCGTATTTCTGGCAATTATGTTAACGTGTCGAACTCAGAAATTGGCCAGGACGATTCCTCTTTATTTAACCAACTCGGGCCTTTGAACCATAAAGTATTTTGAATAAAGTCGGCCAGAAGTTGACCGCGGGAAAGTGAATCGGCTGGATTATCACTAGACCTAATGTGCCGCCATTGGTTGATTTCAGTGATATTTTGAATATCCGCGACTCGATTGGCGACAAAGGTTTGTAATAAGTGAGGTGACGTTTTTATCCAGTGTATTGCTATTGTTGAATCAGTCGAGAATACAACATTGTTGAAGTCCATTTTTAAAGTATTGACTGATTGTTTGTATAAATTCGCAAGTAGCTGAGCACCGCATAGTTCTAATCGCGGTAGAGTTATAGTTTTTAGCGGGGCTACGCGAGATTTACTGCAAAGTAAGTTACAAAATATCTGTCCGTCGCTGTCTTCCGTTCGAATGTAAATGCACGCACCGTACCCAACCTGGCTTGCGTCGCAAAAACCGTGCAGTTGCACAGTTATGGCGTTGGGAATTGTGATTTCCCTGTCGAAAGATACGAGTTTGATCACGTTTAAATTTTGACAGAATTTACTCCACATGCTGTGAACATCTAAAGGTACTGACTCGTCCCAATTTACTTTCAATTGCCATAGATATTACATAACCTTCTTTGCATACAAGATAATTGGGCCTAGTAATCCCAAAGGGGTGTAACACTTAAAAATTAATGTCACCATCTTCGTCCCCCCTTAACACTAAACAACTTTCATATAAACTTGTGGGAACACTCAGTATCGGTAGTAATATGTTAATTATTAGACTCTGTACAGCAGAATGCACATCTGCTGACAGAGAACCTTGTCAGTTATTGCCACAAATTTGGTCAACTCGCAAGTATACACACCAACGTAAACTGCTGAGTTCGGTATCTCCATAAGCCTAATGTAAATAATTTCTGTATAAATACCTGTATATTATTGTAATAAAGTTAGTCTAATCCTGACTCGCTTATAATTGGATATCTTCGGGTACAGTTATATCGCACAACCATGTTATACTTTTCGTAAGTGAAGCTTTACTGTAACACGCTCTCCACGGAAATTAACAAGATTACCGTCTTGATCAACTATTCTAAGGGAAATGTAATCGATGACACGAGTGTTGATAGATAAATATATAAAACTTGTAGGATTCTCAACAATTTTAAATGCGGGATAGATAGATAGATAGATAGTTTTATTGATTGCACAGTATGTTGTACAATATTAAAATACATAATTAAATTATGAAATACAAAATAACTTAGCATATAAGTTTTTAAGAATTTTTGAAGAAATGTATAAAAATAATTTAACAAATTTACTTATTTAATAAAATTCAAGATGTTTGCTCTTACTCAAAATGAAGTCTATAGTAACTCTTGACGCCATTGTGTTGAAAAACACAGTCCAGAGGTGAAGCAGTTAGAGTCGCGCCTGTAACAGGGGAGTCGTTCCTCTCTTATGTGATAGGAGATATGAATAAATGCGCTTCTTGAATAATGATAACGAGGAACACTCGCGCAGCACTGAAGGTACGGAATTCCAAAGGTAGGATGAAGTCACGTGGAAAGATTTTTGCAAAAATTCATGTCGAAAAGGTGGAATGCACAGTGGTGGTCTTTCACCCCTAACGGGGCGAGTACTCTCTTTCAAAACGAATCGATTTTTCAGGTAACCTGGCACCTTGGAATTTTGCTGAAACAAACGGTATAAAAGAGGGAGGTACATTGAGAAAGAATTGATGTAGTATATGTCCATCTTGTCCTTTAGCAGTATGTATATAGGAGTTAGATACAAGGTTACACATTACTGATATCGCGTTTACCTTGAAAATGTCAGCTACATGATCGGACACCTCTTGAAACGTTGGAAGAAGCTTATTTTCAAAACCCAATATCTTTGCGGGAGAACCTGTCGGAGTAAAGTCAACTTTTTTAGTGCTCTTTATACAACTTTTTAATGTAGTGTTATCTCCAGATAAGAGAATACTATTAGTGGTACTTCCCAATTTCTCTTGAAGAAAATCATTAATATCGTTGATTTCATAGGATCCTTCTGGAAGAACTACGACTGGTTTCGTGGAACCTTCAAAATAGAACTTGTTGTTGTTTTCATCGATATTAGGAATACTATTATACGCCTTAAAATTTAATAACGCTATTTGATATTCTTCATCATCGCTTAAAACAATCTGTGAACTTATTATTATTTGTAGCTCGCCCTTTGTACTAGTCATGGTGAATGTATAAGACATGTTTTCGTTTTAACGATAATTATGCATTTGTATAACTGCATACTCTAATGCATATTTAACCCATTATTTGGTTAAAGTGCATATTTTGGTCATTTTAAGTTTTATCTATATATTTCGTATTAAAAGTTGTTTGCAAACATAATTTATACGCTTACCAAGGTCAAATACTTACTCAACCCCTACGGAGTGGTATATTCCGAGAAAGCAATGTAAACATCTTAACTGATAATTGGTAATTGCTGTCATTAGGTATTTACATGAACATAACAAGAAAGATTACCTATACAAAAGTTCGCTTTAAATTATCACATCAGTTTGTTCTTTGATTTTAAATAGCGAACATCTCAACGTCAGTGTTAAAAATCAAACATGCCGAAAGAAAAACGATCTGTTAGCACCGTTTTAAACCAATTTGTAAAAGAGTTCAGCGATTTCACAACAGATGGAAGTATCCTGTTTTGTAAATACTGTGAAGTAAGTGTAACGGCTACAAAAAAAAGTTCCAAGTGACGCAACAATTACAAACTAGTAAGCATAAAAAAAATAAAATCGGGGTATTTCGGTATTCTTCAAGCATCATATTAGTGGTATTAGCTGAAAAGTGGGCGTGTTTCTATTTGTAACTATATATAAAATATTGCGGAGTGAGAGTCCGCCGCCAGGCCCTAATCCTATTTTTACTTCTCTCTTAACCTTCAAGCGGGCGCGCGGTCATTTGTAACGGCAGCGGTCGCACGTAACCTAAAGGACCTATAGGATATTTCACAGATTTAAAACACTTTTTATTTAATAATCATTTTTTTTTTTTTTGTATTTATCACATTACCATTACGTTAGGACATAAAACAAAATAATAAAATCAAAGTAATTTTTTTGGATTAGTTATCAATTTAGCATCATACATTTCAGCTCTAACTAGTTTTATATAGTAAAATATAACCAAAACAACAAAATCAGTTGGCGCCATGAGACCAAATAATTAAAATCAAAGTTATTCACCATCAGTTTTCGTCTAGGTTTCCTCCGAGTCAGTTTCTTCATCAAGATAACATTCATTGCAAATGAATGTAGTATGGGACCTGCAAATATTTCTCAGACATGATGTGCATTGCGTCTTCGATTGCCTCCTTTTTTTTGCTGGGCATATTTTGCAGCTTCCTCTGCATGTGCTAGAGCTACTGTTTGTTTCATTGCTAGGATCTTGAACACACATATTTAAATGCTCTCTTATGTTCCTTTTGAGTTTTCTTGGAAGGTTCACCATCGTGGCTCTTCTTTGAACATACTCTTTCGTCAGTTCAGTGCCTAATTCTCGTAAATACTTCCTCCTTTTCTTATAACCACTCCACTTGCCCTCAATATTACCATGGCATTTATTCCAGCAATGTCCAGAAGACGAAAAAAGAGTGTCAACGGCCATCTATTATTCTTCCTTGACGTCGAATACATCTTCACTTTTTTATCGACTTCATCGACACCTCCTTTCGTTTTGTTGTAAAAAGTTACAATGCTTGGCTTACGTTTTTCATTCGTACTTTCATCAATTTCAGCAGCAGAATGAAGTGATGATATAAGTACCACAGATCTATTTTTTTTTGGGCACGTAGCCCTGTAAGAAAATCCAAGTTGACTTGAATATTCAGGTCACTTTTTATGTGTAAAACAAGGAGGTATTTCCTTTTTGTTTTTACGCATAGTACCCACGACAGAAATCTTATGGTTTTGGGCTAACTCTCCACCAAAGGAACACTGGTGTACCAATTGTCGATGGTAAGGTTTCGTCATGTGCCAGAAATTGGTGTAATTAACCTCTTCACTACATCTGCTGCAGCATAACTCAACTGGTGCGGGCCTTCTGGTTGCTTGCCGGCGTAAAGTTCACTATTGAGTACATAAAACGTAGCCGCGTCTACTAGTGGATAAAGTTTTATTCCGTAGTTGTCGGGTTTCGATTTCATGTACTGTAACCTGCCATCATCTCATCAATAACAACGTTATCTGTCACAGAATACGGTAACAGGCTGTTTTGTGTAAATTTTGTCAATTTTATCTCTTATTGGTGCAGCTTTATCTAGAGCCCGGCGGGATACTCGTGTGGTTGCGTCATCAAATCGCAGCGCATTTAGTAGAAACTTCGTTCTTTTCAGTGACATCGTAGTCGGAAAAATAGGCACGCCTGTGCCATCAGTTGCATATAAATCCTCTAAATTCGTATGTGACATCTGCAAGGTTCCTACGATATAAAGTAATCCAAATAGTGCTCGAATTTCTCCAGCATCAGTCAACTTGCAGTCACGGGGTCTGTTATATGATGGCGCCTTTTTTTGTATAAATTCATTAGTGTGTTTAACAGTTTTTTTAATAATGTCCTCAGTGATGAATTAATTTCAGGCTTGCACAAACTTTGTCACCCCCACTCCGTTTCTACGAGTACCCGACTCTTCCGTGAGAATATTTTGAACTTGCCGTCTCACTCTGCAGTTGTTAGATTTTTGCCACTTTGTTACCTTATCACGCCCGGTAAAGCATGTGCCTAAAACTGATAGAGGAACATCGTCCTCATTTCAATCGAACCCATCGTCAACATCTGAATCCGATCTAGTCGATTCTTCGGCAGATTGAGTTTCCTCTGGAACTAGAAGGTGGTCCGATACTTCTGAACCTTGGTCACTGAGCTCTGATCCACTCTTTTCATCTTCGTGTTGTATTTGCGCAAGTATTGCACCATCAGTTAGCGGTCTCCGAGTCATTTTTATGGAACAATCACGTTATTTTGATATTGTAAAAAAAAGTAATATCTCGCATTGCACGTCGCGCGTAACCTTTTCGACAAGCGCGTGGCGTGTTTTCGACGCCTGCGCCGTGACTAAAACAAATGCGATCTATGCATTCCGGAGTGCGCGGGGAGGGGAGGTCAACCGTTAATCTCGTGCACAATGAAACAATAGCAGGCTACTAGGGATGACAAATACATGCGAAAAGAAATAACGATATTATGAACGAAAATATATTGAGTGCGGTCGATTCGACGCCGCGCGCCTGCTTGAAGGTTAATATTTGTGTTTAAAACGTTTGTGAAGGTAAGTAAGAATTTTTTTGTTTCACTGAGTAATGTAACCGGCTTTACAAATCTTGTGGCACAATTTTTGGTATAAGGTAGATTGGGGTGACTCAAGCAGGACTCGTGCGGAGAACTTGATCACACGACTCCCAGGAGCAAAAGCAGCTGTAAAACATCTGAAAAGCGCATCTGAAATTTGGAAATACTTTTTTGATTTGCAAATGCTAGGGATGATAGTTGAGTATACAAATCAACATATCCGGAAAAATTCAGTTAATTATTCCCGTGAGCGAAATACAAAGCCAACAGATGTTGTGGATGTTCAAGCACTCATACTATATTTATCAGGGGTGTTAAAGTCAGGCCGCCTAAATGTAATTATGTTCATAAATAGTATCAATAGATTCGTTAGTAAGTGAGGAAGCCTGAAACAGTTTTTGGATAAAATATTCCTCAACAGTTAAGTTGTCAGTATACGGTTGATGAAAAGTTTGGATTAATCGCTCGATTTTACTATCCTGCTTTGAGACCGAATTTTCCGACTTTTTTATATTATAATGCCCCCAAGGAAGCGTATTAATTGTTTTCGGGATTAAGAAACGTTTATCGTCATTAGGGCAAAGAGCTACTTTAGTTTTCATTTTGTGTGAACATAGTGTGGAGATCGGAGACGAAAATATTCATACTTTTTAGAATGGTGGAATCGTCTCTAATAACGCGAAGATAATCGTCAATACCTAGATGTAACTTTATAACGCTTTTCTTAACACCTTTAGCTTTCTTAACGACTAGATCAACCGATTCGACACGGTAAGTTTTAGCTCCGGTTTCATACATTGCTTTAATGGGATTATATGGGAACTCATCTTTAAATTTACCGACCAGAGATGAGGTAATGGGAATATCGAAACTATTATCGCGCGGATAATTTGAAGTATCAAAGTGTTGAATATTTTCGATAATATCCTGATAAAAATTTTCTGTGACTACTTTAAGAATGAAGGAATCAGTATCCATATACATCAAAGAAACGTTTTGTTAATATTTTTGTTTAAGAAACCTTTAGTAGAAGTCATACATAACAACTTTAGATAAATCCAAAATAGTAAAATCTACATAAAGAGGTTTTTCGTAAACAATACGTAATTTATTCATTAGAATGGCAACGAAATTTGTTGTGAATATTTTAGAATCATTAAAATTGGGTTTAGCTATTAAATTCTCAGCTCCTAGGAAGCGCCCTGAATTTTGCCAATGAGTAACCAGTTTCACATCAACTCGTTTATCAACGTTCTCCATCGTCTTTTCGAACGCGGTGTTATTCATTAATTTGAAGAACGATTTCCCAAATTTATTTTCGGACAAATTCCATTTTCGGGTATTTAAATCGATGAAAGGTTTAAGCCAGTCAGACTGTTTAAACTGAATAACTCTATGAACTTTAATTAATTTTAATCCATTATGTAGGCTTGTTGCAACGGTAGGTAATGAACAATATATTTTGTCTTATTCATAAGGTTCGGAATGAGCTTTCTAACTCTCCCATTAACATTAGCAGGAAAAATAATATTTTCAACTAAAAAGGGGAGATCAGCATGCATGTCATGGAGGTGTTGGGGATATTGAACATCGACTTCTAAGACAACTATATTCTGAAGAAGCATCTAACGAGAGAACATTTAATTCAATAATTTCGGTTTCGGTTAGCCAACGAAAGTGTGAAAGAGGAAGCGGTTGACTCATACTATGCCCATACAAATTAGTAGCATCTAAATACATTAAATAAGAGGTGGGAACGGAAGCGTTGTAGTCGGGGAGGTGAGGGTTGGTAGCGAAATGCATTCTTTGAACGCATTGACTTATTCCTCCACGTACCCCTTTTTGAAAAAATTTTAACATATCGATATCGGTAAGAAGTTGCAAATTAACGCGAGTGAACTTTAACATGCTATCCCACGCAAGCCCTGGAGCTGTATAATATTGAGCTGGGTCTAAATCGTATGTAGCAGCACATCTTTCTCGGAAATTCTCGAATACATCAGCTAATAAAAGAACATCTGCTTTTAAATATAGGTCTGAATATTCCCCAAGAGTTGAACATGAGAACGGATTCCAAAACGTTTTTACTCGTTCATAATCCTCATCGGAAACGGGAAGGCAAGCTAATTTATCGAAGAAATCGTCTTTCTGCGGAAGCATTGTCTCATCAAGCTTAGAAATATCATCAACGTAGGAATGAGGAAAAACCCTTCCGTCGGACAAGCTCAAATTGTTGAGGATCTGGAAAGTACTTTTTCACCTGCAAACATTGAGAAGAATCTAGTTCTTCCGATAGCTTGTCGAGGGAAGAAGCCATGAAACGAAAAGAATCGAGAAATCTAATCTTAACAAACACATTTTGAGCTGAGTCGTCTGTATCGGTTTGTACAGCATCAACTCGTAATAATTTAGAAAAAGAAATGTATTTTTCTTTATTTTGAGCGATTACGGTAAATTTAACATCGTTCACAGCCATTTCCTTTATAAATAGGTGGCAAACGTATCCGGAGAGGTTATGGAAAAAGACAGGTACAAAGTTGGGTGGTTTGTAATTTAAATTACATCTGGAGTGCGCGGCACCTATGCGAACTTTACCGGTCAAATGACAATGATCGCGGACCCGCACGTCATCGTCTAGAAATGGCTCTTCGCAGATATTACAAGAAGTGACCTCCGAGTAGAGATGCATTTCTTCATCTGTAAGGGGTAGCATGGGCGTTATGATTTTCAAATATCAGTGATAAATATCATAAACGTCTTGATCTAGTGTTTGAACAAATCGATTAATACAATCGGGTCCCCGATATGATATAAATTTGGAGAGGGAATCATCAAAGGAACACTTCATCAAGTAAGCGAACGAATGAGGTTGATGTTTATGGGTAGATGTGGTAGAGTGCTTGTTAGGATCAGGTAAGCATGTATGAATTGGTTGCAATACGGTTTCAAAGTCTGCATATACAACAAAGAGTACTTTGATACGTTTGTGATAGTTTTCAAATTTTAAAATGTGGTTGGGGACGAACCTACCCATCTTATCCATCTTGAAATCTCCGTTAGGAAGGGTGGTGTAGACATGGTTGATGACGACGCAGCTGGACTAAAGTGGAGAAGTATTGTAAGCAACCGTCACATAAGAATTTGCGATGTCCTGACTTGGAAAGCTGTTGAGAAACTAAACGAAACATGTTGTTGATCCAACAGTAATGAGTTTGGCTTTGATCATCATCGAGTAGCAGTAGAATGAAATGTAACCTCCGTTTGATGGGTGTAGTATAGGGGACCATCTATCTCCCAGATCCACCTCCCATCTTTCAAAACGGATTCAGTACCGTAGACATTCACGGAACAGTGGTTCATGGATTCAAATGTGGGAATATCTGTTAATTTCATAGGAAATTCGATACCGTCGTAGTCCAAAGTGTGAGAGTAATGTGGGTAGAAAGTTGTTCTGTGTGGGTTTGCTTGCGCGGGGTATAAAGCTGACGTTATTGCCCACGCAAAGCAGCCTTAATCATCGTTTTGCACATTTACAACGGCCTTCTTCAGTAGAATTTGTTTAGGTAAAGGAGTATACGACGAGGCTTTCAACGGATTGTACTTGTTAAAGTTGATTTCGAGGAAAAGAACCCTTTCTAAAATCCATCCTATAGAAAAGAGAAAAATTAGGTAGATTGTTCGTAACCGTGTTATTAATAGAAGGGTAATAGATGTAAAAAAGAACAATCGCCTGACTCTCGTTCTTGAAACTCGGAACTTTGGTGTCGAGTATCTCAAAAAAGTTTTGGAAAATATTGGAAACATCGGTCGACCGAGTCACAACTTTGCTATTTGTGTTAAACGATTTAATTTCTAATATTTGCTTAGTTTCGTGCACATAACATCCAAAAGCTTCAAGATTCATTTTAACCGCATCGTTTAGATGGACCTGATTACGTACAAGACGCAAACATTTGTCGAGAACATGACTAAAAAAGTCAGTATAAGACAGTAAGTACTTCGCTGTCGTAACACGAAACGAAGCTATCCTGTTAGCGTAAGCAGAGGAGAGGAAACAGATTCCTTCCTCCAGAAGTGAGCCCGGTAAAGCATGTGCCTAAAACTGATAGAGGAACATCGTCCTCATTTAAAACGAACCCATCGTCAACATCTGAATCCGATCTAGTCGATTCTTCGGCAGATTGAGTTTCCTCTGGAACTAGAAGGTGGTCCGATACTTCTGAACCTTGGTCACTGAGCTCTGATCCACTCTTTTCATCTTCGTGTTATATTTGCGCAAGTATTGCACCATCAGTTAGTGGTCTCCGAGACATTTTTATGGAACAAACGTTATTTTGATATTGTAAAAAAAGTAATATCTCGCATTGCACGTCGCGCGCAACCTTTTCGACAAGCGCGTGGCGTGTTTTCGACGCCAAAAGCTTCAAGATTCATTTTAACCGCATCGTTTAGATGGATCTGATTACGTACAAGACGCAAACATTTGTCGAGAACATGACTAAAAAAGTCAGTATAAGACAGTAAGTACTTCGCTGTCGTAACACGAAACGAAGCTATCCTGTTAGCGTAAGCAGAGGAGAGGAAACAGATTCCTTCCTCCAGAAGTGAGCAGCAAGTTTGTTTATGTTGTAAGGTGCGCAACTGATCGTTGTATGAATTTTGTCGAACATAAATTTTACAGGTGTCACACCACCGGTCGGTGGACGTCCCAGGTGCAGCACAGTTGGGTTTTTTTGCTCGGTATAGACGATGTAGCTTCGTGTTGCGCTCGCTTACGACATGAAGCTTTTTGATGTCTTTTTAAATTGTCAGATCGCGTAAAGGAGGTATGACAGTCCGGACAACGAATCATATCGACAAGTTGCAAGAGACGTTTCTCAACAAAGACTGAGGGCAACCCTTGGGAGAGGTATATTTGCAGTGCTACATTTGCGCTTCATGGTGTGATAGGGAACAAGTCCGCAACGACCTAGAAAGTTATTCTACCGAAGAGGTCACACTCTCGTAGTTGTCTTATTTCTTTCTCATCCTTTCCGACCTGTGTCGACTATAACACACACGAAACATCGGCTTGTATACTCTACTTTTGCCAATCCTACACCACTCTTACCCCACTTCTTAGGTCATCCCCACTCATCCCCTCTTCCCTCTTCCTATTTAAGCTGTTTCAACTGTATAGCACACATCACTGATTGAGTACGGTTCACTCGTTAAACATGAACCTTTCTCATGTTTCACTTATCGTTCAGGCAGACAAGTTCCTTAAACTTTAACCGGTTGTTAAGTGGATCTGGTTGACGTCTTCGTGAAAGCTGTACGGCTAAGACACGATACTGTTGCATCGAATATATTGCCAACGCACACCTGTTTTTTGTCACAGAGTATCACTATGATGTCATAAACTGGTGTGGTGATTGATTCATACCTCTGCGAAAAGTCGGGTCTAGTCTATGAGGTCGAGGATACACACACGCTCTTCTGTTTACTGTGTACTACAACTGAGCAATGACGTCAACTAATTCATAACATCATGAGGCTACCAACCTTTTATTTATATAAAAATAAAGAATTGTTAAATTTAACAGCGTTTCCGTTAAATTCTAACGTCTCGAGAGGTAAATGCAGATAATACAATATCCTACATATTGTAAACTGGAACGAATGGTTGGGTGGGAGAGGAGAGGGGCGAGTATGCTGTTGTATTTTCTGAATATCATGTATGTACTGTAATGTCTTACATATTAGTACACTTTCTCTAGTAATTAGGTTACCTATATAAGGAACATTAAATGCCGTATCTAGCCAGTAAGAATATAGTTCGCAACAATAAACGTTTAAATATTATATTCGATCTCCATTTATTTACGGTTTTCACCCGCAACCAAAAAGGATTAATTCCCTAAGTGAATTTAAGTGATCCTTTCGCGAGTGTAAACCACTATCCCGTTAGTTTGTGCAAACCCAATAGTTATCACTAAGTGCTGCAACGTCGGTGTGATAATTATTAGTTTAAGAGTGCAATTCTAACTGTGTGGGAATATCACCCTGGTTTGACGATAAAGCAACCCCTCTCAACAATTTCCTCAAATCCAGACGTGAAAGTACATCTACCTATAGAACGCTTCCAGCACTGCAAGGTATGATACTGTGAAAAGGTAGCCGCTTCTGAAACAAGGACGGGGGAGGAAGGTCGTTACTCGACGGGTTACGATGGTAACGACCTTCCTGCCCTGTCCTTGTTACAGAAGCGGTTATCTTACCCTACTGTGATGTATTTACCCCTGGTGAATCTAAGAACTCTTGTAGAGCTGCGCCGAATCAACGCTTGGCGCACGCTAAGTAGTAAGATACGGGCAAAAGGAGAGAAAGCATGTACATGTCTCTCGGGCATTGTAAAAATACATGTACTTTGGAAAATAAACGTCGATAGTAATTTATATTAAACTCATTTTATTGATTTGTTGCATTATCGAAAGATATAACAACTGGCGACGAGGACTTTAATAAAGAAAAAGAACTCGCGAGCAAGAGGTTAAGTGAGCACGTGTTTTCAAGTCGCGATTAACGTAGGAAGGTACGTTATTTCGCGCGAAGAAAAATTGTAACGTGCATAAATGTCAAATAAACCTAAAACTGGGTGGATTCAAAACTTGAATAAAGAACAAATTATCGCTGAGTTGACCTCGCGAAACGTGCGGTTTGATGAAACAGATAACTATAACAATCTACGCTAACTACTAAGAGACAAAATAAAAAAAGAAAACGAAGAATTTGAAATTGATTTTGAAGAATCCAGCGGAAGTGGAGAAGAAAAGTCGGACGAGTCCAGTATTGAAAGACAGTCAAAGAAAAAACCAATTGAACCGGCAAATACGTTGAAGAACGACAGCACAGCAAATCAAGAGATCCAGCAGCCCGCCGTAGACTCAGTCGAAGATACAGAAATGGCCGACGTTAAATTTGTATTTAATTTGGACGACGACTGGGAGCTGTTCGATGAGAAATTGGATTGTTTTTTTATCACGAAAATATATCAGAGGACAAGGTAAAGGTGGCAACGCTAGTGACGCGCCTAAGTACAGACGCTCATGCGCTCCTGAAACAGCTCATCGCGCCAGAAAAGATAAAAAACAAAACCTATGAATCTTTAATGAAGACTATGGCTGAGCAACTAAAACCGAAGCCATCACAAGCAATGGAGCGATGTACGTTCCACACTTCTCGGCAAGAGCAAAATGAATCAATTGCCGACTTCGCAGCAAGGTTGAAGAAGCATGCACTCAACTGCAATTTTACCAACCTGGACGACGCACTCAAGGACCAGTTGGTATGTGGTGTTTATGACAAAGACACCAAAGTAAAATTATTTGAAGAAAGGGACTTGGCATTATCGAAAGCGCTGGAAATAGCGGTAGCACGCGAATCAGCTGTAAAAATGCTGCGACATCAAGCAGCAAGTTAGACAAAAAGAGTGTCCATGCAAAAAACCAGCTCTACAGCATCCATGTGGGATCGAAGAAGACATGGCAACAGAAAGGAAGGATCAGAGGAGAAAAAACGCAAGATCGAGATCAACAGCCGAAGCAGCAGCAGCATCAGCAGCATCAGCAGCAGCAGCCAGCTGATCCATCAAGGAAACGCGTGGTGGTGTGTTATTGTTGTGGCAAACAAAACCACATAAGTCGTGAGTGCCGTTTCCGTGAATGTGTATGTCGCAAGTGCAATAAAAAAGGGCATTTAGCGAGAGCATGTAAAACTGATAAGGTCAGAGTGTCTCCGCCCTCCGAAAGCGTCTTTCAACGAATATGATTATGAGCGAAATTTTTTCAGCATAAGGCAAAAAATTGTAAGTAATACAAATATTGAAAATTCTGTTTTTAACATTGAAAATAATCCGAGCGAAAACAAAACTGTTGCATGTTTCAATGATAAATGGAATGAGAACAATCATGTAAAAATTGATGTTTGAAAATGAAAAAGTAGTAATAAATTCGATGGAAAGTAGTCTAAATGTTGTGGACAGGCATAAAAGGTTGTATAATCACGCAAGCATTGAAAAGTCGGGAATTTTGCCTATGTTTGAAACGGTAAATGTAAACAATAAAGATATCAATTTTGAAATTGATACGGGCACTTATGCTACCGTAATTTCGGATGAAATTTATAACGAGTTTTTTGAGAATATTAACATTTCGAAAACTAATAAAGATTTAAGGGCTTATGGTGGTCAACCGTTAGAACCAATAATAGGTGAGTTAAATGATTTAATTGCGATTTTTAATAATACGAAAAGAATAGTGAAATGTTTTGTCTTGTCTGGTACAGGGCCAGCACTAATGGGGCGAGAATGGCTTATGCAATTCGGAGCATTGCCTTTAGTAATACCCAATTTAAATTTTTTCGACGTTAACAAAGTAGATGGTGGCTTGCATGATTATATAACTGAAAAGTATAAAAAGTTATTTGATGATTCTCCTGGTGCATACAATAAAAGTTTAGCTAAGATTTACTTGAAAGAAAATACGCGCCCGGTAGCGCTGAAATGCCGTCATGTCGCTCATGCTTTGAAACCTATGGTAGAGAAAGAGATTGATAGACTTGTAAATTTAGGTCATTTAGAGCCGGTAGACGTATCGAAATGGGCTACTCCTATCGTGCCAGTTCTGAAGGAAAATGGTGACATACGTATTTGTGGAGATTTTAAATTAACTTTAAATCCGAATATAATCGCTGATAAATATCCTCTCCACACCATCGATGATATATTTGCGAAACTCCAAGACGGCGTGTTTTTTCCGAAGTAGATTTGAAGCACGCGTACATGCAGTTCCCTGTAGATAAAGCTAGCTCGGAATTGTTGACGATTATAACGCACAAAGGATTATACAGGTATACGAAAATACCTGAAGGGGTATCACCGGCGCCTACAGATGTACAACGCAAGATGGACGAGTGCTTGCGCGGAATCAATGGAGTTATTGCGTATTTAGACAATATTTACGTAACGGGAAAAAGCGAAAAAGAACATCGCGAAAATTTGGAAAAAGTTTGTGAGAGACTGGAGGAATGTAATTTGCGACTAAATTTAAAAAAATGTAAATTTATGGAATCTCGAATAGAAGTTCTGGGGTTTATAATTGACGGTAATGGGTTGCATAAATCGAAATCGAAAATTAAGGCAATGATTGATGCACCGCGGCCGAGTAATATGAAGGAACTTGGTTCGTTTTTAGGTCTTGTAAATTTTTATGCGAGATTTTTAAATAACCGTTCGAGTAATTTAAAACCCCTTGTATGACTTATTAAATGGAATAATACCGAAGTGGGATGACTCGTGTGAAACGGCGTTTAAATGAGTTAAGAATGAGTTGATCGCGCCGGATTTTTTGGCACATTACGATCCAAAAGAGCAAATAGTGCTCGCATGCGACGCGTCAAATTATGGTTTATCTGCGATCTTGTCACACCGATATGAAGACGGTACGGAAAGACCAATAGCGTACGCATCTAAAAAAAATACCGACAACCGAAATTAAGCGCGCAATTATCGATAAAGAAGCCATGGCTATAATTTTTGGCTTCAAGCGTTTTTACCAATTTATTTTCGGAAAGGAAATAATCCTTCAAACGGATAATAAGCCCTTAGAGTTAATATTAGGCCCAAGAAAAGGTATACCACAAACTGCAGATAATAGACTGCAACGCTACGCATACTTTCTCTCTGGATTCAGATATCAAATTGAACATTGTCGCGACTACCAGTAGAGGACTCCACGGATATGTCGGATATGTACGATCCTATTCCATTGTTTGCAAATTTTTTTGAAGGAAACGCAACGGCTTTTGGTAGTAAAATGCTTGAATCAGAAAGCAAAAAAGACGAAATTCTTAGAGATATTATACGATATGTTACAGGCGATTGGCCTAGTTTTAATGAATTGTCGGGGGAAAGGAAAATATTTTATAAAATCCGGTTTGAACTAACTGTGGAGTGCCTGCATGTATCCCTGAATCGATGCGCACGGCAATTCTAAACGAGCTCCATGCAACACATTTTGGAGTCGTAAAGATGAAAATGTTTGCGCGTTCTTAAGTATACTGGCCAGGCATTGATGCCTCAATTGAAAATGTAGCAAATAATTGTAAAACATGTTTATTAGAACGTAAAGCGCCAAGTAAAACACCATTGACCACGTGGCCGTGGCCAAGCAAAGTCTGGGGGCGCATTCACTGTGATTACGCCAAATTTGAGGGTGAAATGTATCTTTTTATTGTTGATGCTTATAGTAAATGGCCAGAAATAATTAATTGTAAGAAAAATACGCAGGCGAAAAGGTCAATTAAAGAATTTAAAAATCTTTTTGTTCGGTTCGGGCTACCGATTCTCTGCGTAACAGACGGCGGTCCGCAGTTTAGATGTGTAGAATTTATAGAGTTTATGAAATCGAATGGAATTAAACATACGTTTTCACCTCCGTATCACCCAGCCACGAATGGTGCTGCGGAAAATTTTATTCAAACTTTTAAGCACAAAGTGTCAAAAATTATTAATGGGGGAGAAAGTGTGGAAAGAGCGGTGAACATGTTTTTATTTGATTACCGAAATTTTCCACATATTACAACAAGGCGAAGTCCAGCAAGTTTAATGTATAATCGTAATCTAAGAACTAAGTTTGATTGTTTAAAGCCAAGTGTATCGAAATATGTTGAAACTCAACAAAGGCGTCAAATTGTATCGCGATCCGGAACTCGAAAAGTTGATGTAAAAGTAGGCGATGAAGTGTATATGGATGCGCTGGTGTAGGAGACCAGAAAAGAGTCCCAGGCGAAATTGTTAAGCAAACAGCTCCGTCCACCTATGTTGTCAAGACAGACTCTGGTAAACTGCACAAGCGACACGGACCAACTAGTGAAACCGACATTGCGGCGCTCCCTGAGGTTTCAAAATTTACAAGGGGAGAAGTTGTGATGTATTTACCCCTGGTGAATCTAAGAACTCTTGTAGAGCTGCGCCGAATCAACGCTTGGCGCACGCTAAGTAGTAAGATACGGGAAAATGGAGAGAAAGCATGGACATGTCTCTCGGGCATTGTAAAAATACATGTACTTTGGAAAATAAACGTCGATAGTAATTTATATTAAACTCGTTTTATTGATTTGTTGCATTATCAAAAGGTATAACACCTACTAATTTGATTGAGTAGAAGAATTATCACACGATATGACTTAATAACTTTTTCTTTATGACTGAGAAAAGTGGCAGGCTATTTATTTATTTTTTTAACTTTCATCTGTTTTAAGACGGACTTATATAATAATTTATAATTGGTTATGGGTCTAAATCAGTAGCCTAGAATAGATGCAGAAGGCCGCCGGTAATTATAGAAATTAGACAGAACACATGGGTCAAAATTGTAAAAGTATCTATATCAACGGCAACTACCGTAGCCCTCTCTCTTGCAACATGCAACAGGCTTCTATTGGGAAATATAGGTTTCCCTTAGCATCGGAAGTTCGACTTCAGCCATTTACGTCGATGAAGTGGTTACTGGAACCACTCCAGTAGAACAGGCTCTTCGTGTACAAAAGGCGCTTAACCCACTTCTTTGAGAATCAGGATTTGTCCTTAGAAAATAGGCTAGTAATAATCCGTATTATCCCCATTGACGGATAAAAGTCGACAATACGTAGCATTTGAGTCAGATACCGAGCCCACCTTCACTAAAACTCTTGGTCTCCGCTGCAGTAGTGTACTTTAGAGTAGAAATACCCGAAGTAATACAAACTTTCTTGGTACTGACAAAAGGTAAAGTTGCCCCTTTAAATTAACTAGTGAAACCTAAATTAGAATTATTAGGATTGTCGGATCTTATTGAATTTATTCAAAAAACTTATGATCATTGTACTTTCTCTCGAATCGTAGCTTGGTCGGACTCATTAGTAGCGTATTAATTCTCTTCACTATTTCGTAGGGTCCTTCCCAATTTTGTTGGAACT
This sequence comes from Agrilus cyanescens, assembly GCA_947389935.1. Lineage (NCBI taxonomy): Eukaryota > Metazoa > Arthropoda > Insecta > Coleoptera > Buprestidae > Agrilus > Agrilus cyanescens. The sequence goes on from OX376712.1 coordinate 10,611,933, forward strand.
TAGGTGAATGACTTTGGCGACGACGAGGATTATACAACCAAACAAGATCTCTAGCTTGGTAATCACCTGCTGTAGCCTTGATATCGTACTTTTCTTTAATCCAAATAAATCGACGCGTCGGTTCAGGATATCACTAGCAATTTTCGGTCCTCATGGAACCGAATTCTCTGCATATTGGGATGAGGTGACTCCTTGAGAGTGGTTGAGCTATCAACCAGACGCCTCTTTAGGTGGCGGATAGGGGGAACCAACAGGAAGCTCCCATGCTCGGATGAGATGGGAGTGTTGGTCTCCGTGAATAGGCCGTCATCGTAGCTAATTGTGCGATGCTTACTCGACCCAGCTGTAGTGTCGTGGCTGAGGCCGTCCGCGCACGGAGCGTATCGTCATGGACGCGTACAAGATTCGTCCTGCAGCGACAATTCCTATACGCCTAGAGAACTGCCATTAAACGTACGGGTATCGTATGAAATTTAAAAAATTGAATTGCAGTTGACACGATGTCTAGCGACGATGAGGAGGTATTGGTGCTCTGGTATCTACATCGTCGAAATAATAAAAAAAAAAATAGGAGATCCTGGGTGCATCCCTACATCCATAATAACCGTCATAGATGATTAGCCATTGCGGCGAAAGAATTACTGCAAGACGATTTTCAATTCCTAACATGTTATAGAATGAAAAAGGAAACTTTTAAAGAATTTGCGGGAATCGTCGGTCCAGTAATTCAAAAAACAATTGCAAATATGCGCGAATGTGTTGGTGTAAATGAAAGGATACTGATAACGCTCAGGTAAGTTTATTATAGTTTATATTTATTATCAATAAAACTGTCGGTATCTGTATACACAAATGTATCTATGCTAAAAACAAAATAGATCTGATTGTTATTATTTTGAATTGGCTTGCACCCAAAAACGTGCTAGTATTAGTAGAATTAGCAGATTGTGACATATTCTGTAAACTAGTAAGTTCAAGTTCAAACTCAAGCTGGTTTGGGGTATACTGAGGAGATGTACTGGGGGAAGTAGGTAAAGGACCTGGAGAACTTGTATAAGTTGACCTAGATGTAGATGCTGACCATATTTTCCTGCGTATGTGAGAAAACAGTTATCTTGCTGTGTTAACATGTCTTCCAACAACGTCAGAGATTTGATTTTAAAGTGACGTAAATTTGTCTCTGATAGTTTACTAACATCGGGCAACAAACTTACGAGAAAAATTTGTTTACTTTTCGGTGTCGTTTTGTTCTCCCTCTTGTGACTGAGATATTGTATAGCAGCAATATCAACGTCGTCATTTTCTTTCCTAACCTTTTTCTTTCCTGCCTTTTTATCCCCACTTGTTAACTTTTACTGCCTGCGCTTGGCTTGTCTCTGTGATGTTTCATCATTATATTGTTCTGTATTTGTCGCAGAGTCGTCGGCACTGGGGTCAAAATCATCTTCATCGGACTCTATTATTCGCTTCCTATTAATTTCCGTTAGCATAATGTTGCTTGTGTTTTTCTAAATGCTATACTGGTCTCACATATGGCAGAACAAACTGCATAACATCATGGAGATAATAAAGTTTCTTTGTTTTTGATGAAGACCCAGACGGAACTGGTTTTAAGCTGCGAACAAATCCATTCCTAATATTTTTCCATTTTTCCTTGCAGTCTGCCACTGTCACAATGGCGGAATAACAAGTGATACTACCCATTTATATTTCGTTTGTTTCAGATATTTGGCTACTGGATGTACATTTACTTCTCTGGACTTATATTTTAAAAGAGGCGAACGAACCATTGCAGTTATTATAGAAGAAACTGCAAAAGCCATATGGGATTCATTAAAGGGAACGTATATGGGGGTACATGGGAACATAAGTAAAAAAACATATCAGTACGATTAACTATGGCAATTTCCAAACTGTTTAGGGCAATCGATGGTAAGCATATTCGCATTCAAAAGTACTCTAATTCAGGATCAACCAATTTTAATTATAAGAATTGTTCTGTGATATTACTTAGCTGTTGCGATGTTGATGGTTATTTCGTAACAGTTGAAGAAATGTTGCTGGAAGAAATAGCGATGGGGGTGTTTTTCAAGTATCAACATTTGAGCGTTGGTTAGAAGGTAATAACAATACTCTGCCATTGAAGTCTGAATTTCCCTATGACGAAACCGGAAATGAATTTCCATATTATTTCGTAGCAGACAGTGCATTTCCTTGAGACGTAACGTTATGAGACCATATACACAACAAAAAGCGAATATTTAATTATAGGCTTAGTAGAGGTAGAAAAACTATAGTGTACATTTGGAATGATGACGCAAAAATTTCAAGTTCTTCTAACTCCTCTTCGATGCCGGAAACCATAACTTCTATAATCCAAAGTGCATGCGTTTTACACAATTACATTCGAAAAAAAGATGGTACACCCAATACAACACCGTTCGTAGAATACAACCAACAAAATCCAAGAAACGCCCCTTCCACGGAAGAAAATTTATTACACGTAGATGAAACATCGTCACCTCAGGAATTACGCAACTACCTAGCCAATTATTTTTTAATGCCACATATTGCTTTACCTTGGCACTGGAACCGTTGTGTATAAAATCCTGTATAATATAAATATTTTATTTATTTCCAGAAAATAAAAAATATAAGTATGCAAATTTACATAAAAGTATCTGCATACCTCTGCAGACACATATTGTCTGTCCGCAGTCTGGCTTAAATACTAAATGGATAGGTACTGTTATGTCCAACTGTATGGGTACTTTTACTTTCAAACTAGGTGACCTATATAAGGCCAACCGAGCTAGTTTTAGGACAGTTCTAATTTTACTTAATCCGAATAAAGTTGTTAACTTTATATTCTCGTTTTACTCAAGATTAGTTAACTCGCGTTTCTCGTGTTAATAATTTTTAATTCGCAGTGAATTTAAGTGACAGTTATTATTGCTTAGTGAGAAACACCTTCCTGTTGAATTGTGCGAATTAATGGTTAACACTAAGTGCTGCAACGACAGTGTGTTATCCCAAGATTCTGTGTGCTACAAATTCAGCTCAGTAGGATTATCACCTGGTTCGACGATCAAGATTCATTTATTATTGAGATCCTCCTATCCAGTCGTGAAAATTGGCGCTGCGAACAGGATTCCCCATCGTCAACACCTGTTAACGAAAAGGGAACAGCAACTCTCAAAGCGAGGTTTGGCGAGGACCATCGACCCTCTTACAGCCTACGATCGCTTTTCATAACGTGGACTGACGAGTCACCAAAAGAAATTTCCTCTCATGCTCGAACCAAAAAATTTAATGGGGTAAGTGATTTTGTAACATTTGAGCCATATTTTACTTTATTTTTGCTCTCCCTTGTGTTCCTTATTATATTAATTATGTCACGAGAAAATCCAAACGTTTCTCAACCAACTGCAAACGTTGACAGAGACGACATATCTGAAGAGAATTATAATATTTCCGACTCATTATTTAACACTCTTTTGAATCGGATCCCCATATTCGATGGAGTAGCAACAAATAACAAAAAAGCCCGATCATCTGTTTCGAGAAAGTCTATTGGAGAATTTTTCGATAATTTGCAAATAACGCTGGCAGGTTTGCCGAACACCAACATATTTAATTACGATGAATCAAATGTTACTGATGAACCTGGAAAAATGCGAGGAATTTACAAAAGGGGTGTTAAGTACCCCGAGAAAATAATGAATCATTCCAAGAGTTTCACAACAATTATGGTGTGTGGTTCTGCCGATGGCACATTGTTACCTCCCTACGTCATCTATAAGAGCATTCATCTTTATGATACATGGAAAGAAGGCGGCCCACGGGGATATCCATGTTGTAGCCTTCCATGCTGTAGTCTTGGGACAAGATATAATAGAACGACAAGTGGCTGGCTTGACGGAGTTACATTTCGAGATTGGTTTGTCAGCAGTTTCCTGCCCCACGCAAGACGTTTACCAGGAGAGAAAGCTCTTATAGGTGACAACCTGTCCACACATATGGATAATGACGTTTTGAATATGTGTGAAGAGAATAATATCTGTTTTGTGTGTCTAGTGCCAAACTACACTCATTTATGTCAACCGCTCGATGTGGGATTTTTTCGAGCTATGAAAGAGGCATGGCGCAAGACCTTAACCCAATGGAAATGTCAAAATCCCCGGTATAGTACAGTTCCTAAGGAGTGTTTTCCAAAATTGTTAAAAATATGTTTAGAAAACATGGATAAAGTTCCTGCAAAAGCCGGCCATCCAGAACAAAATGAAACGAGCGCAATTAAGCGAAACCTCATAAGCGCCTTTCGTGCTTCCGGAATTTTTCCAGTAGACCGTCATCAGGTGTTCAAAAGATTTCCTGAGGAAATTGAGGATGAAGATGCGCCTGAGAGTGCCGAAAATGCTTTGATTGCACTGCTTAAAGAAAAAAGATTCTCTGATGCAACCTTAGAAAGTCCAAGAAGGAAGAAAACCCGCCTAGCCATTAAACCTGGATGTAGTGTTACAATGTCCTCTTCACCCCAGCTTATTTCTCCAGCTCTAGAGCCTGATCCATCCTCTCTGCAGTCTGTTTCTGCCTCTCCACAGCTTTGCGTGTCGACGACGATTGAAAAGGAGACAAACATACAAGTAGAAGAAGGACAATATGTCCTGGCAAAATTCTTTTCACGGAAGGGAAAAAGAACCTATATGTATGCTTGCAAAGTTATAGAAACCGAACCTGAACTTGCTGTTATGGGAATGAAGTCTATTGACAAATCCAAAAAACGCTTCAAATTGGTCGTTGATGACATTAGCGCCATCGTTCGAGAGGACATCCTTGAAATTTTGCCCAATCCAACTGTAGCACGTGATTCAAAAGACAACTGTACTTGGGTGTTTAATCGTGAAGTAAAAGTGGTTGAAGTTTAGATTTATATTCCTTCTTTTCATTTCCAAATATTTTTGTTTACGGCTGTAATATTAAGAGTTACCATGTCTAAGTTTAAAGTGATGTTGTGCCAAATAAGAATGTAATGTTTCTTTATACGTTATCTACAGTTAAAAGTTAGTTTAAATAAAGATTTGGATTTCAAGATAGATAATTATTTATTACTGTATAGATTTTCCCCTTTATAACAGATTTACTACGGGACAAAAAATCAATCGGTATAAGCTAAACATGCCAATGTGTTTTTTTTTTCGTTTTGTATTCACTTGGATAGGGATATTTTATTATTTCGCTTAAAATTTGTCGTTGATCAAAGTATCCCCAAAAAGCGTTTAAAGTTGATCAGCCTCTTTTTATTTTTTTTTTGTAAAAATAGCGCTCCGGTTAACTATATATTTTCAAAATCTGCAGAACAAGTTAAAACTAGTAATAAGCAATTAAAAAAAAATGAAATTATTAAGTAACCTCTCCTCCTCTGAATTAGAACCGGTCATCTTACACTACTAAAATCAAACGCTTGCAAGAAAGCCCACCATCTGTGAACTCTGGGGGTGAGGTCACGTTTTGTACGAGATGCTTTTAAGGAATTACAGTGGTGTGGACCGTAAAATGTCTTTGAAAAAGGAAATGCCGAAAATGTTTAATAGCATTTACTACTGCGAGTGTCTCAAGCTCGTACGAATGATAACGAGATTCGGGCCCAGTCGTACGTTTTCTGAAATAGGCTACAGGGTGAAGTTTACCTTCTTTCTTTTGAAAGTGAATGGCTCCGTAACCTAAAGAACTAGCGTCCGTATGAATTTCTATAGGAAGGTCAGGGTCAAAGAGCATAAGTACTGGTTCAGTTACTAAAAATTGTATAATCTTGTTTCGGGCTTCATCATGTTTGGGTAACCACTCGATTTTGTTTGTAGATTTCGTGGTTAATTGATACAAAGGTGCTGCTATGATTGAAAATTTTGGAATAAATTGCCGAAAATATGAAGCTAAGCCAAGAAACTGTCGTACTTGCGTTGGCGTTTTTGGAATCGGGGAATTTACAAGTGCTAATGTTTTCCGTGAATTAGGACGTACTTCTCCTGATTTTATCGAGAAGCCTAGATACTCTACTTCTTTTTTGTGAAACTTGCATTTATTTAGATTGAACGAAAATCCTGCATCTACTAGAGCTTGTGTGACACCTTCTAAACGTTCTAGGCCTTCGGTAACTGAGGTTGACGGTATCAAGACATCGTCAATGTAAACGATCGCGAAATTATTGCGTAAACTACCAAAAGCTTTGTCAATACTTCGTTGATAAACAGCGGGCGCATTCTTCGCAAGTCCGAATGGCATAGTTAAATATGCAAATTGGCCGTCTGGTGTGACAAATGATGTTTTTTCAACTGAATCGGACGTGTACTGGTATTTGGTGGAAACCAGAGGCCATATCTAGTGATGTAAAGTAATTCGCACCGTGTAGTCTATTAATCTGGTCGTTAATGAGAGGCAGAGGATATTTATCGGATACTGTATTGTCATTCAATTCGCGATAGTCCACACAAATACGGTCTGTCCCGTCTTTCTTTTTTACTAAAATGATAGGGCTTGAAAATGGCGAACAACTGGGTGTGATAATGTTTGCTTTTAATAATCCTGATATTTTGTCCCGTACTATTTCGCGCTCAATAGGGGCCAATCTGTATGGTCGTCGCTGAACATATTTTGTTGGATCTATTAATCGTATTTCTATTTGTCCGGTTGTTACACGTCCCGTTGGTACACCGACTATAAAATGACTATGAAATTTTTCTAACAATTTCAACAAGGTTTTCTTATCTGTACCTTCTAGGTCTGTATCAACGGTATCGAAAGACACAGTGTTCTGGTCACAAACGTTAACGTTTAGCTCCCGAGAGAGTTCTAATCCGTCTGAACTAAGTTGAATACAAATTTTCTGATCTATCAAATCTTTACCAATAATAATTTTCGCGGACATAAAATCATCTAGTACTACGAAAAATAAAAGTTCGACATAAAGTCCTTGAATTTCAACAACGGACAATATCTGGTTTTGACAGAGTATTGAACCGCAGCCAATACCTTTTAAATGGGTTAAGTCATTAAAACGTTTGCCATCAAAATGACTGGCAATACTGTCTACAATCAAAGAGCAATCTGATCCAGTATCAAGTAAAAAAGGAAAGGTCTCACCAGATTTAAGTTTCAGCTGTCCCGCAGGCAAGGACTTTTTGCATAGGTTGACTCTTCTTTCGGGAACTCCATTTCTCGGTGTTCGATTGGCTTCTGTGCAATTTGTGGCGATGTGGCCGGGTTTTCCACAGGTGAAACAGGTGATTCCTTTACTAGTAGATTCTTGGTTACGGTTTATGGATGTTCTGGATAGTGATAGTTGACGAGTCCTGCATTGGAGGGCGCGATGACCAGCGCGTCCGCATTTGTGGCATTTTCCAGTGAAGTATCCAGATTTTTCACTTTTAGGAGCGGGTGACAAAACTCGACGCTTCGTTCCAGTTTGATGACTGGTAGGAATATGCGCCGGGCGTTTGCCTAGTCTCCCTTGTAACATTGTGCACATAATTTTAGCATTTTTGGGTCTTTCTGTTTGATAACTGCGTCTCACTAAACTATTACGAGTGGAACCAAAGTAGCAGGCAACAAGAACAGCAAATTCTTCGTCACTTTCTCGTGCTTTTAACAGCGAAAGTACGGTGCGCATTGATTGAAGCATTTCTTCAATTAATGGAGTGTCTTCGGGCATATTTCGTTTGCCATTAACAGCATCAGAAAATTGCTCAATTGGATCGACGGGTTTGGCAAAGACTGCCAAAAATTCTGCTTTCAGGGTTTCCCAGTCTTTTTTCAGTTGGTTTGCTTGAAATTAACCAGCTGGCTGCTTCTCCTTTTAAGGCATTTGATAACGCCATTACCAACTCAATGCCATCAGGGTTGTGTTTCTTTACCCACAAATCCACAATTGCAGTCCACCCTTCTGGATCCGAGAATCGAGAGGTCGGATCAAACGGTGGTAATTTCATCTGTCCATATGGTGATGTTGTTGAGTTTGAGGTGCTAGGAATAGCAGAAGAGGCTGCCAGTTGCTCCTCAAGTCTTCCGATTCTGTCGAGTTTAGCAGCCCTTAACCCCACTTCTGATGTCAGAGCCGATAGGGGTGGCTACCCCTTATGGGCGTAAATGGGCGGGCTACTTGATAGTGTTTATTAATTATTATTATTATATTTGTTTAAAACAAATAAATGACGCACTTCTCAAAACAAGACTATTTAATCAAAAGTTTATGAAACGACAAATACAGTTCTTTTCTGTGTATTTTTGGAACTAATGATCCGACACCAGCTAGCAAATCGCACGTCTCACTTCCTCGAGCTTTTTAATAATAATGAATTCCAATCATGGGCAGCCGGGGCAATCGGGGGACACGCTGGCTGATGTCGTTCCATTCGTTCGATCATTCTCAAACGTGTTCCTTATAACGGTGTACTAATTGTTTATAAACAATATGAGATAAGTAACGCTATTTATAGAAAAGAGTCAGGCAATTTCTGCTTGCTGCCGACATACATACCAGTGATGGTGCCAAAGGACTAGATGGACATATACTACATCAATTATTTCCCAATGTACCCCCCGGATTTAAAATTGTTGAGAATCTTACGAATCTTACTTATTTATCAATCAACACTCGTGTCATCGACTACATTTCCCTTAAAATAGTTGATCAAGACGGTAATCTAGTTAATTTCCGTGGAGAGCGTGTCACAATAAGACTGCACTTACAAAAGGCATAACATGGTAGTGCAATATAGCTGTCCCCAACGATATTTAAAGAAGAATACTGCTATAAAACTACTACCACAATCCCGGATGCTTATTTCGCCTACAACCATTAAGCGATTAACACCGCTCAATAAACAGTTCCTTAAATCTTTGGGGTTGCGATTGAAAAAGAGGAAACGCTAAAATGGTAGCAGAAATACTAAATGTTACCGAAAAAGCAGTCTTCGATAACGCTATAGTTAACGCTGATAAACATACTCATCAACCTTATGCGAATTCAACTTTCAAAAATAATGATACGATACGTATTCTAATAGAAAATGAAGATGTTTACACTTTGCCTTCTAGTAGTTTCCTATACATAGAGGGTCGTTTGCTTCTTAAAAAGGATGGAAAGGCAACTGCGAACACTTCTTTTATCCACAATGGAATTTTACACCTGTCTGATGAAATTCGTTATGAATTAGGCGGAAAAGTTATTGATCGAGTCCGTAATCCTGGCATGGTTACAACAATGAAAGGTTACGCATCTTACAGCGAGAATGAAAATAAACGTCTCAGCAACAGTGGATTAATTCTATAAAAGTAGTGGATTCCAACGGTTACTTCAACGTTTGTATTCCACTACGTATGATTTTTGGATTTGCAGAAGACTTCCGAAAAATAATATTAAACGTTCGACAAGAATTAGTTCTAGTTCGCAGCAGCACTGACAATAATGCTTTATATTGCTCAGCAACGCCACTTGAAAATGTACTTTTACATTTGGATCAGATTTCTTGGAAAATTCCTCATGTATCTGTAGCAGATGCTGAACGTTTGAAATTGTTGCGTTATGTTGATCGAAATTTAAATATGGAACTTTCATTTCGGAATTGGGAACAACATGAATATCCACTACTTCCCAAATCGTATTCTGACAACTGGAATGTGAAAACAACGTCACAATTGGAAAAGCCTCGCTTCATTATTTCCGGATTTCAAACAGATAAAAGTAATAATCTTGTAAAAAATATGAGTGCCTTCGATCACTGCAAACTAACCAATTTTAAAGCTCACTTAGGATCTACTATGTACCCGTATGATAATTTGAATTTAGATTTTGATACTTCTAGATTTGCCGTTTTATATGAAATGTATGTCAACTTTCAACAATCGTATTATGGTAATGTAAGTGAACCCTTATTCGATCCTAAACAATTTCTAGTCATTGCTCCTCTTGTAATAGTAGACTGTTCTTATCAAAATGAAACTGTTAAATCTGGTAGTATAGATATCCGTCTAGAGTTTCAAACTAAAGAAAATATACCAGACAAAACAGCAGCTTTCTGTTTAATAATACATGATCGTGTGATACGTTACAATCCGTCCACAAACTTAGTTCAAGAAGTATAAAACACAGCGATCACTTCCACAATTTAGTTTTCTTACCGGTACTGAACAGTGAGCACGATGACTTTCTTATTGGACGTACAAGGTTTTCAGTGTAGTGAGAATCGATTTGTTTTTAAATAAGAAGCTTTTGTTGCTTTAAAAGAAGAACCAGTTTATCATTTCACATTTGAACCACCATTTCCATGGGACGCTCTCCCCGTTCGTTACAGAAGTCAAAATCGTTGGTTAACAAGAAATTTTCATGGGTTATATTGGGATAAGGGCGATCTTCTGTACTCTACACTTTATGATAGAATTCACTCCATATTGATGGAGTCAACAGTTGTATATGTTAAGGGAGTACAAAAGATGATGTAGCTGCCGGAATCCTTTCCTACTGTGAAGTTTGTTAACATTGAAGATATCGGATGTCCAGCTCTCTCCAAACTCCCAACTAATTTTAAAGTTAAAGTGTGTTCTTATCATTTATTTACAACCGCTGTTGAACAGAATTGTGCTTATAAAAATGTTCTTTTATTAAAATATTGGTTGTCTTTATACTCATAAATTGACTGTATTTTTTTTCCTTTAAACAAATAAAACACGTTCATGATATAAATTAGATTTTTATTTTTTTATATTCTTATACAATGTTATACATTTTACATATTTATTTCTAAATCAGCCGCTTTTCCAACAAATCCCTTAAGGCGAATTGATGGATGACCCACTTTATTCACAATTTTTTCGTTTATGTCCTCGATTTCTGCATCCGTAAAAGCTTCTGCGTGTCTGCACGGAAGAAATATGATAAAGCTGTAAAAATCAGCTAATAGATGAGGTCCCCATTTTGTATTCACCTTTTTGAAGCGTTGCACGGGATACGTTTGATTCACTTCCAGTGATTTCAGAGCACGTATTTCTTTCTCTTCATAACCCACCCGCACATTATTAAACTTTTCGATAAAGGTTTCCATGTTATACTGACTTAAACACACTCAACTCTGTTATGCATCTACCGCTACTTCACTCGTTCCCGTAACTTATGTAAAATCCCCTTCCACTACATAGGCTTCAGTGGAGGGGAACTTATTATACAAACCACGTTGCTCGATTTAAATGTCTCAGTTGTTATGGAAAAAAACAATCATGATCAGTGTGTCATCGTTACTGATTTCAACATATTTGTATAACAATACCCTCTACATTTCCCGACCTGACAATACTATTGGAGATGAAGCCTATGTTTGTAAAAATTTTAATAAGGATATTGATGTGTCTTGTACATGGAAGAAAAATTGGGATACTATTATTTTAAGAAATGTTAATGGAACAAATGTCTTTACAGTTGAGAACGTGCAAAACCTTCACTCTGTGCAACTAGCATTTATTGATAAACATGGACAGTTTCGAAGATATATTGAAAGCCGATGGATTCAGCTTAAGGATGATGAAAACAGAGACGTTATAGCTAAGGGCTATATCACCGACTCTTTCTTATTTCTACAAGTTGTTAGTACTATTAATATAATATTATTAATTTGAATGGAGTTTAAGGTCGGTTCCTTGTGAAACATTTTAATTATTTTAAGAAATAAATAAATAAAAATTGCTTTTAAATGTTTCAGAAATATATTAATACCTCTACAATTGTTTCGGCATGTTATGCCTTTATCAAGAGTACCTAATCTTATTACTAAAATTAAAGTTGTTACACAGTGTTTATATACATATGTAGCTAACGTTTAAGGGGGGATACAATCATAAATTCTTAAATCTATTAAAGGTGTGTTTAGAAATTGTTGTTGATCATTGACAATATTTTCTTTTTTATATATAGCTTTTTTGATTTCGAATTGTTCTAATAAGTCTAGACGTCTTCCTTTTTTGAAATTGTGCAACAGTTTTACATTTTCAGAATCTATTGTATGTTTACTATTAATACAATGGGTTGCTAAACCAGTTATGTGTTTTAAGTTGCTTATTGATTTTTTATGTTCATCTATTCAAATTCTGATATTGCGGCCAGTCTGTCCTATATAAAATGCGTTACAATTTTTACAATTTAATTTATATACTCCTGATTTTTGGAATTTATCATATTTTTCTTTTTTATTATTTGAAAGTAGGGTTCTTAAATTACATTTATTTACTAAAATAGTGTCAATATTTAATTTTTTAAAATTGTTACAGATTTTCATTGTTTGTTTTCCACAATAATTTATAAATGTGTATGTTTCTGGTTCCTTTATAATGGGATACATTTTTTTGGCAACTATTTGTTGTTCCTTTTTCTTTATTAGATTATCTATTAAGGACTGGCTGTAACCATTATTAAACGCTATTTGTTTTATGACGTCTACTTCTTTTAAAAAATTATTGTTACTTATTATCGAATGGTATAATTGCATCAGAACAGGTAGGTTTTCTGTATATATTAAATTTCAGTTTATTGGATATTTTTGTAATTTCTATGTCTAGAAAATTTAATTTGTTTTGTTTTTCTATTTCTACAGTGAATTGTATTCTTTCGTGGATTGAATTCAATAATTCTAGAAAATGAATTAAGTTATCTTGGTTACCTGTCCAGATGCAAAAAAATATCATCAACATACCCAGACCATTTATATACATACTTAATTAATACATTATTGCAATTGAACAAATTTTCTTCAAAATTATTCATATAAATTTCGGCTAGCAAGGGGGAAATGAACCCACAGGAAGACCATTAGTTTGTTTGTAAATTTGGTTATTAAATTTAAAATAATTTTGGTTAATGCATTCTTTTGTGACATTATATAATTGTGTTTTTCTTTCTTTATCTAGATTAGAATTTTCAATCATATTTATTAGAATAGTGTTCAGTTCTGATACTGGTATCGAGGTAAAAAGACTTTTTACATCAAAAGAAACTAATATTGTGTTATCTGGTAATTTTAAGTCATTAAACATATTTATGAATTCAAACGAATTTTTGATAGAATATTTCGGAGTAAAGTTAATAAGCTTAGGTAAGTTTCTACTAATTTCTTTGCAAATAAGATATGATGGGGAATTACAATAAGACACTACTGGTCTCAGCGGGGCTCCATCCTTATGTATTTTGGATAAACCGTACATTATGGGTGGCGACGGGTTCATTATTTTGTGTTTGTATGATAAAATTAAGTCGTTATTTTTTATTATTGTTGAAACTATTGTCTGAAATTTGTTAGTAGGATCTGTTTTTACTTTTACTATTTTACTCGATTTCAATATAGTTTCCATTTTTTCAAAATATTTACTATCTTCTAGGATGACTATTGAATTTCCTTTGTCTGCATTGCAAAGAGTTAGATTATTGTTAGTTAGTTTTGTTTTTATTGATTTAATGGTTTCTTGTTCTCCCTTGCTATTTGCAATTTTAAAGGACTTTAAATTATTATGAATATTACTATTATTACGAGTTCCTTCAAGAGCAGACTGTAATAAAAAGATCGTGCGATGATTTAATAGTTTATTTTAATTGTTAGACTACAACGGGAACCAAAAAGAGATGTAAACAAACTTAAGCAACTACTTATATACACTTTACAGTATCGATCGGCGAGCGCGAGCGCGAAAGTGGACCCAATAGGGTGCAGTAGGCGTTGGACTCTATTAACTTTTCCAAGTGGACTAGACCCCGGAGGATGCTCAGTCTGGAGGAGCTATGTAGAAGAGTGGCCAACTACTGACGTTTCTCGGGGTTGCGGCTTCCTAAATAGGTCCTGCGCAGAGAAGGGGTAATTGTAGAGGGTGGTTCGCGCTCTACGTCCTTATTCGGCTGGAAGGGGTGCGGTCGACGATGTCCGAAGTCGACGGTGGCGCTATCGACGAGGGTAGTCGGGTGGCGCGTCGAACTAGCCGACCCGATAGGCGAGAATTTTAAAATGGGGTTGGTTACACTATTATATTGCTATTATTGTTGTTGTGTGTATCAAAAAGTGCTAACTGACAATTAATCGTTAATAAGTCCAAATCTGATTTTTTATAAATATGGGGTGAATATTTTAAACCTTTGTTTAACATAGTTAATTCATTATTAGGAAACGTTACATTAGTTGTATTTATAATTCTAGGGAAGAAATTGAACTTAAATCTCTCACCCCGTGTTGTAGTTTCCTCCTGTGTTATGTTTGTTTGTTTTCCATTGTTTCGAAGTCTATGATACTTATTTAATAGAATTTTATGATGTTTATGTATCATTTCTCCAATGTCTTCTCTGATTGTCCTGTCGATGATTTGGAAGAAGAAATAGTTTTCTTTTTGGAGTATCTCCATGTGGACCATTTTTAGGTGTAGACCGATGTTGTTTCGTCTGATTTGCCAGTGTCGTATTTCTAAGGATCCATTTTTTGACGGCGAATATGATGACTTCTTTGGCTTCTTGAGATGGGTTTTACATCTGATGCTATTTATATGTTTGGGTGTGTCACTTTCTTTTTTGCACTGTTTTAGAAACCATAAATGGTTGGAACCCTTAAACGTTAGCTACATATGTATATAAACACTGTGTAACAACTTTTAGTAATAAGATTAGGTACTCTTGATAAAGGCTTAACATGCCGAAACAATTGTAGAGGTATTAATATATTTCTGAAACATTTAAAAGCAATTTTTATTTATTTATTTCTTAAAATAATCTTATTGTTCAATATTTTGATTGTATCAATTATATACTTTATTTATATCAAAATAAGGAATCGTTAACTATAACGACTTCACTTTTATTTCATATGCCTATACCTTACACTTTTCTCCACTTCCTCTACATTATCATCGAAACGTATTTAAGAATCGTAAACTTCAGACGGCTGCAGACGTATTTAATTTTACATTACCGACACATGTATATGTGTTTCAATTCATTGTGAAGCATTCGACCACTTCATACACACAAGTTTAAAGTCAATGACCTTCCGTCAATTTGACCTTAAGTAACCTCTCCTCCTCTGAATTAGAACCGGCCATCTTACACTACTATTAGTATTTTTCATTTGAATATTTCAGAAGGAGGAAGTAATTCCAAGGAAAATAGTAATTTAAAGTTAATTTTTATTTTTAAAGGAGTTTTCATTTAATGTAAACTATACTTAGTTTTGTTAAAATTTTGAAAAATATTCAAGATTTTGTATTTAATTTCGACATTTGGATTCAGGTAGTCTTTGGGATTTTTGCTTAGTATCTAGGAAAAACAATTGTATTTAATGTGGTATCCAAAACTTATTTTAAAAAAAGGAGTAGGTTTCGTCTAGATAAGACGTATTTAATTGTGCTCCGAATTATTTAAAAATATCAGTTATCATTTTAAAAATAAATATTAATTTATAAGCGATATAATTCAACGTCGATACTTACCAATACAAAACACTGAAGTTAAAATTATAAAGGTTATTTCTAGCTGATCAATATGTCATCCTATTCGCAGCGATAAGTAAATTCAAATAATACCAGTATGAAGAGAAGGACTTATGAAAACAAAGTAAGTTTAGAATTCTAAAACTTTGTAAACGTTTATAAAGATTCTGAATTAAAAACTCACTTTGCTTTTATAGTCTTTTTCTTGATTCTGGTATTATTCAAAGAGTGACTGCTTGGAAATAAAATAAGTGAAAGTTATTTTATTTAAACATAACCAAGTGAACTAATTGAGTAAATTAAAGTGTGTCTTGAAGTTAACTTGGCTAATTCATCAACAACAAACATCAGGTGACTGTGTAGTCATTCATTACCAAGGCCAAAGAAAAAGTTCAAGGAATCGAGGAAAAGACTTTTAGGACGTCAAAGTTAGTCAAAAATTAACTTTTGTAAATATTGAGATATATTGTTTTCTTTTTATATTTAAAACTTTAGTAGATAATTTAGCTAGTTAGGGAAGATTAGGGTTATTTAATCTAATTTTAATAACATTTCATTGTTAATATTTCTAAAAATTTATTTAATTGAACTCGCTATCTAAGTTTAAAAAAACCTTTTTTTTTATTATTTTGATATTCATGAAATGAAGGTCTGGCTCCCAACTTACTTTTCATATCTTCCTCTCTTATCCCATTTCATTAACATTATAAATTTTGGCGCCCTTAAAAGTTTTTTGCTCGATAAAATTACACTCTGATAAAGATTAGGCTCTATGATTGCAATCGTTTTAAAATTCAAAAGTTCTAAAGGGTAGAAGTTTGTTAGATTTATGTACTTGCGTTCTAGAAAATTAAGTCAAGAACTTAGACAACAGGATTTTAAATGAAAAAAATGATGGCAATATAAGAAGAATAGAATAAAATATGTTGATATTTAGTGAAAAGATAGAAGATAGGATGGAAAATATAAACAAAGAAATACAGAAGACATTTTATAACTGCATAATCGGTGCGTAGAGTGTCTGTAGAAGTGTTCTACATCTTTGACTACAGCCAGCATCTCTGGCTTAGTGACAGTATGTCTTTTCGGCTTTTAACAAGGTCTTGCTAAATTTTCCGATTACCTTCTCTTGGCCATCTTGTAACTGCGAAAGAGCGGCTCCCATTCCCACATTGCTGGCGTCGGTGTCTAAAATGAACATTTCATTGGGCCTACAATATACCAGGACGGGGGCTGTGACTAAAGTCTGTTTCAAAGTCTCAAATGCCGTTTGATAATCCGAATCCCAATGAAATTTGCGGTCACTTTTGGTTAAACGTGTCAAAGGTTTGGCGATATTAGTGAATCCAAGAACATAGCGACGATAATACGTGCACCAACCCAAGAAGCTTCTTAATTCGTGAACATTTTTTGGCATTGGCCGTTCTTTCATGGCCTTTATCTTCTCTTGATCTACGACCACGCCCTTCGCTGATACAACATGTCCCAAGTAAGAAACTTCTTCGTAGAAAAGGTGGCACTTTTTCGGGCTGATATTCAAATTGGCTTCACGTAACCGCTGGAATACGGATTGCAAATTCTCTAGGTGTTCATTAAAGGTGCTTCCGATTACTATGATGTCATTCAAGTACACCAAGCAGGTCAGATCAACTTGATCACTCAAGTCGCCGGGGCATTGCATAACCCGAAAGGCATGACTGTAAACTGCCATGGGCCCGTGCCGATCGAAAATGCTGTCTTTTCCTTGTCGGCATCTAAGGCAACTTGCCAGTATCCGCTTTTCAAGTCGAGTGTGGTAAACATTTTCGAGCCAGCAAGCATATCCAAGGTGTCATCAATTCGTGGTAGGGAATAACTGTCTTTCTTGGTTACGTTGTTGAGCTGTCAGTAGTCCACACAAAAACGGGTTGTCCCATCTTTCTTCTTTACCAACACTACCGGTGACGTCTACGGTCTTGATGAAGGTTCAATTATGCCGGTCTCATGCATTTCGTGGATTATTTGCTCTGCTTCTTCCTCCTTCACCAGGGGCAGTCGTCTAGGTTTTTGACAAATAGGCTGCACACTACCGGTATTAATCTTGTGTTTTACGATGTTAGTGCTTCCCTTACCAGTTAAAGAATAACGTCACCTTCAATGTCTGACACTAGCACTTGATGGTCAAAGGCAGTCTTGCCAATTTCAAGTGACACATGGCTACGCCATGAATAACCACTCTCTCTCCGGTAGCTGTACGCAGAACTCATTTAGTTGACACAACCTGGATAGGACTCTCAACTACGCTGGGTATTACAATGCTCCTAGTGGCCCCGGTGTCCAAAAGAAACACACATCTTCGTCTATTTATTTTTCCACCTAGGAGTAGACTGTCTTGCTGGTGCTTCAAAGTCTTCGTAAATGCGATAAGTACGAAGTCTCTTTGGGTCAATGTTCGCCCATTACGTCGACCCTTTCTAGTTTTCCTGCGGTAGAGGTCGACTACTTGGGCAATTCCAATATCTTAGTTTTCGAGCTTCTTTGTTGAGCTTGGAGATGATTCGGCAGACGGTTTCTTCTAAATATTCTGACGAATCCGTTTCTTCACACAGTAGCCGAACCTTTCCTTGTTTGCTATAGGCCCGTTTAACAGTTTCGTACTCCAATTCACGAGCCAATGCATCAGCCTAGCGTCTTAGGTCGGTCGAGGCGTATCCGTGGTTGAGTGTCATTGTCGCGAAGTCAATTCGTAAATGCTTCCACTGCCAATCTTTCCATCATTTCTTCTGCAGTATTCGAATAGGCCAGTCGAGACAATATCCA
Organism: Agrilus cyanescens; assembly: GCA_947389935.1. NCBI lineage: Eukaryota > Metazoa > Arthropoda > Insecta > Coleoptera > Buprestidae > Agrilus > Agrilus cyanescens. The sequence goes on from OX376712.1 coordinate 10,630,233, forward strand.
TGCAATATCGGCCTCGAATTCTTGCAGGGATTTCATTTGCTTTTGCTGATGGGTTTTCAGTTGAATGTGATACACCGTTGTTAAGTGAGCCTCACCGCAGCGCAACTCTAACCGTTTCACTAACTGTTCATAATCCGCCAATTCTTCCGCCTCGAATTGCTTGTGGTATGTGGTTCATGAGGATTTCCCGTCAAACGTTGGTGGTTTTACTCGTGTTTTTCTCTACACTACTTTCATGGCTGATTTGGCGTTAGGTCTACTAGATACACTAACATTCACTTCGATTTGTTTTATCTTGCTCTATATTATTGGATACAGCATTGCTCATTTAATCCATCCTTTACCTGCATAGCGTCTTAATTGCTTTTTTACTACCGTTAAATTAGTCATTATATTTTCGTTACTACTAATTCAATGTTGGGTAAGTTTTCTATATATAGGCACTATGATGATACGTATCATTGAATTGAATTGGATAAAACCTTTTCAAAAGTTACTTAAAATCTGCTGCATTAACATCAGTTTTCCTGTAAATATTACCGATACAATTACTTATACAATACGGACCCTATTTGAGATGGGCCACAAATTCCACGCGACAAACTCCATCTTTTTCCTTCCGAATGCGCTTTCTTTCTATCGTTAAATACTGGACATGAAAACAGAGACGAATATCTTTTAGTCAAAATTTTTATCAATTGCCCAAGAACCACTTGATACAAATGGCAGTGATACACATTTGAATAATGTTTCAAAATTGATATCGTTTGAGCAGGAGAATAATTCTGACATTGAAAGTGTGTCGTCGGGTTCACCTACTACAGAAAAGCAAATATTCACTGTATTACCTCTTACTTGTTGAAACTCCATGTTAAAATTAAACAATCAAAAAAGAAAGAAAAATTAAGACAAGCAAATACTTACGAACACCAAAACTTTAACAGCTGTCACCGAAGAAGATGGTCTCGTATATTTAGCGGGATGGATTACGAAACAATTTTCTCACAAATACCCTGATATAGGAAATTGTACATAGGTATCACACCAAATTACACAGCTCGGAATCGTTTCCTTCATGGATGCAGCATCTGTCTTTTGGAAGTCTTACGGGGCTGGAGCAATGATCATTTAAAAAAAAATAAATTGTGAAAGATTTCAAAAAATTAAAAATTTAACCAGAAAGGTGGCAAATAAAATTTTACTGTACCTAAAGAAGTAATCGAATGTTATTTTGAACAGCGCACATTTATCAGGATTAGGTACTTAAATAATAAAAGGAATAAGCCATATTCAATGGGTACAAAAAGTCCAGCTGACCCCGCTAACTGGAATATTAGGCCCGATGCACACGGACGATGCGGTGTCGTTACGACTTCGCAACGATCTCGTCCGATGTAGCGTATTATTATTATGAATAGACCACTGTTCACGAACGTGGGATAGACTGCGATGTCGTTGGCGATAGAGGAAATCGCAGCGATGTCGTTGATGACTTGCGATTCCTGCCGTATCGAACGATTTTAATGCGGGTAGTATCACGTCCAACGATGTGGCAGTCAATTGCAAACAGTGTAACAATTCACACGTGCAGTGCGTTTAGGAACGAAACGAACATGACCATGTCGGAGGATTCACTGGACATAGAACTATTTATTGAAGAAGTGAGGAAATATTCCGAGATTTGGGATATTTCAAAAGAGGAATATAGAGACAAAAACAAGAAAAAGCAAGCATGGGTCAATGTGTGTAAAGTGTTTCATAGCAATTTTGACGATAGACCAGACGAAGAGAGAAATCAAATAGGTAAGTAGTAAAATACTTTGCATACAATTTTTATTTTCAACTATATCTGATAGGTACTTATCCCAGTTACAGATTTAATTACTATTGGTTATATACACTGATCTTGCCAGGACACTTTTCCAATATCACTTACAAAATAATCCGCAAAAGTATTTCAATGCACATTCCACAAATCTACGACCCCGGGTTAAACGATAGTTAAAAATACGTTTTTTATATGGCAGTATATTTCCGCTGTATGGTCTCATTATATGCTGACTGAGAGCAAATGCTTCGTCTCCTAGAAATACAAAAGGGATTTTCGGAGATTCTATTCCAGGAAGAGGTTCGTTTGATGGGATATTCAAGTCGTCATGTATCATTTTCTTATAAAAACTACAGTTTTCAAATATAGAACTATCCGAATCTTTCCCAGGTGAACCAATATCAACATAAGTAAATAGATAATTTGAATCCACTATGGCAAATAAAACCACGGAGAAGTATTTTTTATAATTAAAATATAGAGAACCGCTCAGTTCAGGTTTTGTCATCCTGACATGTTTTCCATCTAACGCTCCTAAACAGTTAGGAAAATTAGCCCTCTGGCGAAATCCTTCAGCAATTTCCAACCATTTTTCTCTCGAAAAAACAGGAAAACATTCTTCTTTGAAATAAGTCCAAATGGCTTTACATACTTTATGTACAATTTTTCCTATTGTGCTATGTCCTAATCGGTATTGGTAATGCAGGTCTATAAGATTAACCCACTGCCCAAATATCTGTAAAAGAATGTAAAATGTAAATTTATTCTTTCAGGTCAGAAGCTCATGAACAAATGGCGCAACATCCGCGGTACTTTTACTAGAAGTGTCAAAAAGCAAGCAAAGTCAGGCCAGTCTGCAGACACTGGGCGAACTTACGTATACGCTAAACAATTGCCTTTTTTACTCAAAATAAAACAATCAACGTCCACCGACTCATCCATTGATGATCCATTCAATTTGGAGTCCCAAACTAATGAGGAGCAGAGCAATACGGAAAAAGATGACTCGTCCACAAATTCCAATTCAGTGCAGGCCACTGAATTGCATGAACGGCCTGTTACCAAACGCCGCCGTAGAGATAAATTAGAGGATTCATTAATAGAATTTTTGAACACACCACCACCAGTTATTCCTCAACCATCTGTAAGTCATACAGATATAGATGAAGACAAGTCATTTTTTGACTCGCTTTTACCAGCAGTAAAACAGTTTGATTTGAATCAAAAATTAGAATTTCGAAGTGAAGTTATCAAAATTGTTTCGAAGATAAGAAGACAAAAGCTGCCAATATCGTCAAGCACACAATCCAATCACTATAATAATTCAGGAGACACCCATTCAATGCGCAAATTTCATTCCACAGAACCTTCATCGGCTTACCACCATCCACAACCACAGGCACACCATCACCAAGTACCTTATTATGAACAATATGCTTCACCTACTGAAATTCGCTGTACAAGCTCAAGAGAATCTCAACCAATATTACGTTCCCCTGTTCAATATGTTAGTCCAAATAGTTTATCACCATCGCCAACTCCGCCTGAAACACCAAATACCGAACCCTCCCCTACATGTGTGATGTCTCCTGAATACTCAAATTGGGCGAATGAAAACAATTGTGACCGTTTTTCGCAATTATAACAATTTTTTAATGTAGATAAACGTTTCAATAAAACAAAATAAATAACATTTTCTTTTTAAACTTACCTTAAGGTAACAGCTAACATTTCTATCGGTGGTATAGAAAGCCGCATAACAGTATCTTCACTCTTTATTACATCACCTAGTCTAGCCAATAACTCGTCAAAAGACCTGGTACTCATACGAAAGTAATTATAAAATTTTTGTTCATCATTTCTTAAATCCATAAACCCTGTAGTAAATGCTCCCTTCAGAAGACGTGCACTAACCAACGGATGGGTCCAATACTTTCTCTTTTTTGTTTTTAAAAAATACTTATATACCACGTAGGCACATATTTTTCGCTTTTTGTAATAAACGTCCATACTGCGTCACTAAACAACTACAACTATTTTATTTCGTTGTCGTTGTCGAATCGTCCCGTGTGCATTGCGCTTTGGTTTATCGCAACGAGATCGTTGCGAAGTCGCAACGACACCGCATCGTCCGTGTGCATCGGGCCTTAGGAGAAAAATAAGAAAATTTGTAAATTAATCTTTAAGGTACATTGTTTCATATTCTAAGTTCTTGTTTGTTTTGGTTTACTATATAATTGTTTTTTGTTTCTTATTATCATATAGGTAAGTACGTAAATAATAAAAATTAAACAATACATACTAAATATTGTTAATTGATTTATTAACCACATAACTGTATAGAAAAACAATTTTCAATAATTACTTAACAATTATTTACTGTTTACCCTCAGTCTACAATGAATATACGTAAAATTACTGGATAATGCAAAACAAATTATTACCTGCTCACTATATTTAGATACCTGCCCTAAACCGTCCAAATTTTGTATGTGCAAAATAGAAAGAGAAGGAGACAGTGGTAAATGAATAAATGAGAAAATGTCTTACCCCAAGTTACCACTACTAAATTTTTATCACTAGCGGACACGTGTTTCGCCCACTTCAAGCGTGGGCATTATCAACGCGAGACTGGTTCTAAAATTGAAATTTCACCTATTTATAGACACGGGGTTGAAGACCGAAGATAGAAGGATTGGAAATAAAGGGTTGGGAGGGAACCTTGGATACGTTCAATGTCATTTGTAAAAATGTTTGAAAAGCCTTTATTTGGCCAAGATAGAACAATCTTACAAATGTATGCTTCGACAAACAAGTTAGGGAATAGATTTGGATCAGCGTGTTCAATAACCGTAATTTACAATTTTTAAAGGCCTTTATGGGCCCGTCCTATGTAAAAAACGCATGCTTCACAACAAACTACCTAATCTGGGAATCAAGGAGAAACAGCAAACGAAAGAGTTCAATATCCGTAGATAAGAAGGCCTAATGGGCCAATTTTAACCTACGCATGCTTCAACAAACGAAAACTGTAGGAAGAAGGAAGGTAAAAAAGCTTAACCTACTATAATCAATTAAGCCTATTGCAATAATTGAAACAAGACGGAATTAGGAATTGGGCCATGATCTGAATTCATAAGTTTATTTTTATTCTTTCGAATGTATAAACTTTCCCAAATGTCAAGTTCCGATTTGCAAGAAACTTCTTTGATTAGCTTTAAACATTTAGGACCTATAGGGTGGTTAGTGTTGAAAATATGCTGGGCAACGCTAGATTTATCAAACCTATTTAATCGGAAGTGAGCGATATGTTCTTCATATCTAGTGGAAATTGACCGTTTTGTTTGTCCAATATATTTAAGTTTACAACCTTCACAGTTAATTTCATAAATGCCGGACTTGTCAGTATTTTCTAATCCATCTTTTGTGTTCCCTAAAAGGCTTTTGAGGCTGTTGTTTGGTTTAAAAATTCGGGTGAAATTAAATTCTTTGAAAATTTTGTCAACTCCAGAAGCTATAGGATGAAAAGGTAGTGTAAAAAATTTGGTTTTAATGTGTGTTGAACTGGATAAGGTTGAAACATTTTTAATATAGGCCCTAAATTGTAGTTTTCTTAATATTTTATTGACAATATCAGAAGGGAAACCGTTGAAATTGGCTATATTTTTAATTGTAGATAATTCTATGTTAAATCTCTCTTTATTTAAAGGGAAGTTAATCAGTCTGTTAATAAGAAAATTCAAAGCAGATAATTTATGTTGTAAACAATGATTTGAATCAGATGTAATAAACCGGTTTGTGTTAGTTTCCTTTCTAAAAATGTCATATTCTAACTTATTGTTATTTCTAATTACTAAAACATCTAAAAATGCTAATTGTTCTTTATTTTCTATTTCCTTCGTAAATTTAATGCGTTTGAATTTAGAATTTAGTTCGTTTAAAAAATCGTCAATGTTGTGTTTATTTGTATCAAAAATTGCAAAAATATCGTCAACGTAACGTAACCAGACTCTAGGGAAATATTTGGAATGTTCTTTGAAATCAATTTCAAATTTGCTCATGAATAAATTGGCTATAAATGGGGACAGACTATTACCCATTGCTGTACCTTCAATTTGTTTATAAAAATTCTGATTTAATTGGAAAAAGGTGTTGGACATGCAAAAAGAAGTTAGTCTCAAATACTCTTCTATTGTATTTTTGTCAATGTTATTATTAATTAGATGTGTTTCCAAATATTTTAGAGATTCTGGGATAGGGACACTCGGAAATAAAGAACATACATCGAAGGAAATCAATACCTCACCCGGTTCTAGTGTTATGTCTTTAATTTTATTAATGAATTCTAATGAATTTTCCACAGAAAATGAATCTAAAGGGACAGGTAAGGATTGAAATTCCTTTGTTAGATATTTTGATAGTGAGTAAATTGGTGAGTTAATACCTGAAACTATTGGTCTCATCGATTTACCGGGTTTGTGGATCTTAGGTAAACAATATAACCGAGGTAATACTGGATTGCTAACTAATATTTTATATTTAATTTTAGAACCAGTCTCGCGTTGATAATGCCCACGCTTGAAGTGGGCGAAACACGTGTCCGCTAGTGATAAAAAAAATTTAGTAGTGGTAACTTGGGGTAAGACATTTTCTCATTTGTATGTGCAATTTATAAAATTTCAAAATACGCAAATTATTTGAGCGAAGCAAATTATTTAAACTATTGTCATCGGCGGGTACGTTTTCAGTCGCGTTTCAGATACCAGTTGCCGATATGGGTCGCCGGTCGACGTCATCGCGTACTGCTGCTTATGCGTTTGCGCCAACGATGACCGTTCAAGTATACCTGCCGTAAATCTAGGTTTCTACGTCGTAGGTAGGCGGTTGTCAAGTACGTATGGTATCAGTTTCCAGTTAGTTCATTGTGTTTGTAATACCAATCCATATTTAAAAGCAGTTTCCTTTTTTTCCTGTGGTAGAGATTTCCAAACAGATTTTTAAGTTTAGCACTTTTCCGCATTTATTGTATTTATCATTTAGGTTTTGATTTTGTTTTTGTTTTGTCTATTCTTTGAGTATTTTACATATAGCACATAGTTTTTGCTGATTCTTTATTCATTCTGCGTGTTTTGTGTGTTTGTTTTTGGATGTTTATTGTTAGACTTGTAAGTCATTTCCTTTGTTTTGGAGTATGTTTAGTCATTTATTAATAGAGAGTTTTTGCATACCGTGTTCGAGAATACGGTAAACGATAAAGTCACGTTAGAAGATTGTGCGCATGTGCACGGTTTATCGTATAGGTTTAACGTTACCGTGTCCCGCTATCTGATGTGGAATACCGTATTCATTTAGCGTGCATTTTCAATAGGGAGTTTATGTATAATTCATTGGCACCTCTGAAAGGTTGGTATGAAGTTTCGACAGAACTTGGATTGTTTGCGCGCTTTAACCTAAACTGGTGATACCGGTGATACTTATCGTGCAAAGACGAGAAGTGTAGTTATGTCGTGCGTCAAAGAAAGCAGACTGTGTTTTAACACACAGGATGATTTGTGTTAGAAGAAGTATTATGTCACAATCCTTACGAAGATTCGAGCAGGTGGGCCACTGTCCATGAAAGTGTAGTAAAAGCGACTGGAAAGATGTTTACGTTGCGTGCTATAAAAGACCATTTGGAATACATACTCACGTTGTGGGGCAGAGAAGATCGCCGAAATATGAGAAAGTATATTTACATGAATGTACAGTTAGGTATATACCTAATATGTTTAATTAAAGGTCTGGAACAGAAGAACAATATACGGAAAAGGAGGAACTGCTGCAGGAGGTAACAGATCTTGTAAGGGAGTTTAAAGGTAAACAATCTGCAAGTACAGCGGTGAAGGGTGCAGTAAGGGGCTTGGTGAAGGTTAAATCTGAGGGTAGATCAAGACAATTAGGTGTGGTAGTGCGAGATGCAGCATCGTCTGCTTTTGTACCTACAGTTCATATGTGTAATACACAGCCTAATGAACATAGGGGCATTCAAAATTCAATCATTGTGTGTTTTAGTTGAGAATAACATAAATGCGACATACATGATAGAGACGGTACAAAATGAAGAACCATTGCACGATACTGCCAATGACATTCAGCAGTCGTCAGCACCTCCATCTCCAGCAGAGTCATCGACTTCATATGCAAGAGGCCCAATACGTTGTAGACAGACGCATGTTAGCACGGTAAAAAATGCAACACTTCAATTCCTTTATGAAAAACAAAAAAGGGAAAAAGAAATAAAAGAAAAAGAACTGGAAATTGAGGAACGTAGAGTGGCTTGCGAGGAGCGGAGATTGCTTTTACAAGTAAGTGCTGTCAGTTAGTGTAAAAGTTTAACACATTCAACTGCAGGAACAACAAATGGCTTTGGAGAGGGACAAGTTTTAATTAGAGAAGAAGGAACGGGAACAGCGTTTGGCCTATGAGTTACGTGAGAAGGAGCATAGACTAGACATGGAGAAAAAACACAGCAATTTAATCAATGTTTTAATTGAAATGCACAATAAAAAATGACAGCTGGAATTATAAGTTAACTTAAAAACTAGACTTAATGTAACAAAAAGTTTTAATTTATTATTATTTTCTTTTCTTTTTAACCTGTACATTTGCTTTTTGCACACACCCAACACAATACAAGAGTTTATATGCCAATTCCTAAATAAGTTTCCAGGCTAGGTGGCTCAATGGTGAAATAACTTGCACTCTGACTACTATACAGACATGTATGACAATTAGCTAAAATTGTTGCAGTTGAGTACATTGAACTAATATCCTGTAATAGGAGTTTTTGGTTCTTTTTAAAATCTAAGAAGGCAAATTCACTTAGAATTTTACCAAAACCCCACTCGACAGATTGCCTGACCGTGCTCATTGCCCTGTTAAATTTTTCTTGCTCAGCAGTTATATTCACTGCAGAATATGGACATATTATAAGTTCCCTTAGTGGATACGCAGGATCACCATAAATAACATATATGCCCATTGTCAAATGTGGCAACCTCTTGCAACTGTGCATACAAGTTGCTTTCCCTGAGGATACCTGTAATTACAATCATAATATTCCATTTACATATTCAAATTTTATTCACTGCACCTGCATCATCTCTTCTACCCCGATAGGCACCCATTAAACTCGCAATTATTCCATCAGGACACAACACTAACTGGTACTTAACACAGTGATGACGTTTATGTCCCGAGTAATACTCTTGTTGATGTATGTATGGTCGGCATATTGCTCTTGCCGTGCCATCTATAAAACCCCAACAATTTTGCAGAGGAGCGCCTTTCTCTGCGATAACCTTCAAGAAACATTTCATTTTAGTTATTTCATATACCTACTCGCGGCAAACTATACGTACTTGAGCATTTAACCATTGTAAGTTCCTCAAATTTGTAAGCAAGTGCCCTTTGTTTCCTTGGATATTTCTCATCACCGTATTTGTTATTTCTGATAAACTTGGGGCTGCTAATCCAAATAGTGGCTCTAAATCAGACAGCCGATTTGGATACGCTAAGCGTCGCAGGTAAATGCACAGCCCTTCAACCCCTGGTGAATAACGATTTATTTATGTTTTTTATACATTCAATTGTCACATTTAAATGCATTCAGTTAGTTAGTCACAAGCATAACCATACCTGACACTCTATAATTGTTTGGAGTCACTAGTTCACGAGGAATACCTAACATCTGTACCAACATACGTATATGCTCGGCTTGAAAACGAAAGTATAAGTTACATTCCTCTCTTGTCATTGCATCTAGATTTAATCGGCCCTGGATATCTCGTCTTACAGGAGGCCTGCGTACCGGTGCGAGAAGTTCGTGTACTAAAATATCTTCTAGATGCTCGTCATTCTGTTCACCCAGAACCACTAGATTTAATATCTTATCCATTTCTATTCAGTTCACAGAACAGAGCACTACTTCTTGAATCACTTTTCAAAGCCGAACAGGTGTCATTTGAACTGTCACATTCAATACAGAATCGAGGTTAGGTCTGATATAGGGACGCGGACACGACACGCTTTTAACGGTAACCGTGACGGTAACCAAAAACAGAAAACGTGCAGCACACGGTATTTGCCAATACCGTAATAAGTGACGTGACTTTATCGTTTACCGTATTCTCGAACACGGTATGCAAAAACTCTCTAATATCTATATATTTTTATACCTATAAAATTCTCGTGTCACAGTGTTTGTTACCGTACTCCTCCGAAACGGCTTGACCGATTTTTATGAAATTTTATACGCATATTCAGTAGGTCTGAGAATCGGCTACTATCTATTTTTCATACTCCTAGATTGTCTGAAAAAGTCTAAAAAGAAGACTTTTCTATATTCCCATACGGGATTCGTAATAATACTTAAAAGTCAAGAAGGCAAAACAACAGAGTGAAGCTAGTATCGTATAAATATTAATGTCAATATATTTGTCAATATTTAGATTTTTATTACAATTGTTTACATCAGTTGTTCAGTTAGCTGTCCATCTTGAAAACGGTCAGCGTAAATTTTTCACGAACGAGACAGCGACTGATCGTGCTATAAATGCACCAAAAACTACACTCACTGAATATTTTGAATTGTGTAATCGTGCGGATGATTTTGGTGCCTTTGCGCGAACATTACTCTATTCACAAGTACCATGCTATTTCACATGGGCTCAAACAAAAAAATGGATGCCCCGCAAGCACGGCTCACCAGTTGATGCATGTCTCAATTTATTCAAATCAAACACCTTGGGGCGAGTATTTACAGTAAATCCAAGACACACTGAGTGCTTTTATCTTCGACTGTTGTTGGTTAATGTTACTGCCCCATTGTCATTTCAAGATATGCGTAAAGTAAATGGGCAACAGTATCCAACGTATAAAGATGCATGCCTTGCACTCGGCTTGCTGGAAGACGACAACCAGTGGGAATGTATGCTTGCTGAAGCAGCATTGAACTGTACAGCAATACAAATTCGTCTACTTTTCGCTATAGTGTTGACTACATGTTTCCCAGCCCGAGCAGAAATACTGTGAGATAATCGCAAAGACTCAATGACTGATGATATATTGCATCAACATCGTACAAGGTGCAACGATCTAACGATAACATTCAGCGACGCTATGTACAATGAAGCATTGATTGCTATTGAGGACCTTTGTATTATCATTGCCAACTTACCACTTAGTCATTTCGGTATGAATTTGCCAATTCGAGGTGCATCTGATTTAAGAAACACTGAAGTACATCGTGAACTGCAGTATAACACTGTAGAAATGGCGGCGATTGTTACTCGCAATGTCCCACTAATAAATGAGGAACAAAGAACCATTTACGACCCCATTATGCTCGCAGTTTCAGCAGAACAAGGTGGGTTCTTCTTTTTGGATGCACCAGGTGGAACTGGCAAAACATTCCTAATTTCACTAATTCTTGCAGAAATACGATCAAATAATGGCATCGCATTGGCCGTTGCATCATCGGGCATTGCGGCAACTTTATTAGATGGAGGCAGAATAGCTCATTCAGTATTTAAGCTGCCGCTAAATATTCAAAATAACCCTGATGCAGTGTGCAACATAAAAAAACAATCGTCCATGGCCACAGTGCTGAAACAGTGTAAAATTATCATCTGGGATGAATGTACTATGGCACACAAACATTCGCTTGAGGCGTTGAACAGGACATTGAAAGATATAAAAAACAACGACAAACTATTTGGCGGCACTCTCTTAGTCCTTTCAGGTGACTTCAGACAAACACTTCCCGTCATTCCACGTTCTACATACGCTGATGAGATCAACGCTTGCTTAAAATCATCACCATTGTGGCGTAATGTTGAAAAAGTACAGCTGAAAGTAAATATGCGCGTTCAAATGCTTCAAGATCCATCCGTTGAAACATTCTCAAAACAACTATTAGATATCGACGATGGAAAAGTAACTAAAGAAGAAAATGGATGCGTAAAATTACCAACCGATTTCTGTACAATCATTAATTCGCAAGATGCTCTCATTGAACAAATATTCCCCGATGTACACATACATTACATAAATCATGAGTAGCTTGCAGAAAGAGCAATTTTAGCGGCAAAAAATGTGGACGTTGACGATTTAAATCTGAAGATACAACAGTTGTTGCCAGGAAACTTGGTATAATACAAATCTATTGATACAGTTTGCGAAGCCAGCGAAGCTGTAAATTTTCCAACAGAGTTTTTGAACTCACTGGATTTGTCAGGCATGCCACCGTATAATTTATAATTAAAGGTTGGATCTCCGATTATTTTGCTTCGTAATTTAAACCCGCCACGGCTGTGCAACGGTACGCGATTAGTCATTCAAAAATTAATGAAAAACGTAATTGAAGCCAGCATTTTAAATGGAAAGTTCGGAGGTGAAAATATATTAATACCACGAATCCCTATTATACCTACAGACGTGCCAATTCAATTTAAACGTATTCAGTTTCCGATTAGATTAGCATTTGCAATGACTATTAATAAGTCTCAAAGTCAAACAATGTCTGTTTGTGGTTTAGATTTGAGCACACCATGTTTTTCACACGGACAATTATACGTGGCATGCTCTCGAGTGGGTAAACCATCCAGTTGGTTTGTGTTAACTAAAGATGGACTAACAAAAAATATTGTTTATGCTATAGCATTAAGAGATTGATATTGTTCCCGAGAAATAATTTGTATAGCAAAACAACGTTTGCCGGGTCAGCTAGTTTCTAATAAAAATATCCGTTTGTGATTTGATTGCTAATAAAATGTATAGTATAATGGGTCGATTGTCTACAATTAATTCAGAAAACCTTGTTGAATTTGTAAATAAGGAAGACTTTCCAAATTTGTTTTCACTTACACCAAACTCATTCAAATAAAACAAGGTTGTTTGATCATGTGGATTATAATAAATGCTATTTAATCCAACAAACCATAAAAAGGCATAAAAATATATTAGTTTTTCGTAATGGTGACATTAGAAATTACAGAAAGAAAACGGCGCAACCAGTGTGTGTTCGTAAAGAGTCTTTTAAAATAGATAAGTCCACCATTACGCCATTAATACATGCGTCTTAATATAAAGAAACGTCTGCGTTGTCTGATTTATGTAAAAAATTTGAAAAAAAAAAGATAGATATAAGTTACAGAGACTGAAACGAACTTACGAAACAAAAAGGTAAATGACTATGCTACTTCGACTCCTTTTAAAGATATACCCATTAATACAAAAGTGAGCGTATTATTGAACTATTTAATTCTTCCAGATTTATGATTACCGGAAGACGTACTTTCCATTTTGAGAAGCAATTATGTGAATCATCATCATCAAAATCCAGAAAGCTGTAATGCTCACAATGTGATCATATCTCGCATTGCTTCTATTTCAAATTTATCCATTACCAATACAACTGAAAATTCGTAATCTAGCATGTCAAAGACTTCTACATTTGAAAAAGTTTCCACTCTAAGGCTTGTGACAAGGGCAAGCAGATTTTACCAATGAACGCAAAAAATATTGCTGCTGCTTCGCTGGGTAGATCTAGCTATGCAAAATGTGACATCTTTGAAGGGGTATTTTTAATTCAACATGAAACTTCTATTACAGGTGAACATTATCGTCTCATACCAGGAAAATTGGCATATTGTATCAATCAAAAAATTCAATTGATGAACAATACATGCGTTTTGCAATTTAAACATAGTCGTTAATCCCCCATAAGGTATGATAAAAATCTAAGCATATCGTCAGCACAAAAACAGCAAATCATTTTGTATATATATTTCCGGCGTACCAGTTCCTACCGTTCATACAGTTAATGTACATGGTTCATCTTTGCATTTTAATCAAGAAAAGTTAACAAGATATGCAAAGAGGATTGAAATAAATATAGTTAAAAAGCAAATTCAAAACGTTTATTGATGAGACAGAATGAATTAAACGATCATATTCCTATCTTATCAAAGCAGGAAATAGCTAAGGTTTCAAACAATGCAACGAATTAAAAATTGATTTTTTTTGTCTTTCCGGTTCGAATTGGTTAACTGATTCTGTTATAAACTACGCCTTACAAGACTGACTGATTTCGTAAAAGTACCTTTCTATAAATCACTAACTACTGACCAATGTATTGTTATTTTTAGTTTGATAGAAAATTTAGAGCAATAATGTTTTTTCGATATTCCAACATTTTTAAAAACAGACAGTCTCATCATCCCATTACGGGTAAACAGAAATCATTGGTGTTTGATTGTTGCCAATTTACAAACAAACAAATTTTCGGTCATAGATCCCCGCGGTAGCACTTCTAGAAAACCCCCCATTGAATATGAGAACATATTCTAGAAACTTATCTTAGTATAAAAAATTGGCACTTAAACTTACCCGACCATCTAAAGCAGAATGACAAATACATATAATTTATTATTGAAATATTTACATGCTGCCGCTGCTCCACCCGAAGGTACTACAGCGGCGGTCTTCGCTAATATTAATATGTACAGTTATATATTTAATATTTATAAAAACTATATTCATTAACCTAACTTAGAGAATAATTAATCTAATTAACTCAGTTACAATTATAATCCCTACGTTTTCTCCTTCGGCCTACCATTCACGGGGGTAAAAAAACTCCGAAACTTTCGAAAGCGACTTTATTTGGCAATAAATGGCACATAAAAAATTTAAAAGTTAAGGTAGGAGCGAAGGAGGGCCTGATAGAATTATATTCTTAATGAGTTTGCATGTTTCGGATTGAATGCGAGGAACTTTCCGCTTTACTGACGCGCAAGTGAAATCACACAATGAAAGTAAAAGGGAAAATTAGGAAAATCAGGTATGTACGATAGTTCCGCGCATGCGCACCGAAAGCGTTGTTTTCAAAAATATTTACAGAACTTACAAATATCGCGATTAACGACTTACTGGGAGATATATACATGTGGTCCAACATTTGTTGCGTGGAGTTGGGGAAAAACCAGAAAAACCCAACCAGACCACTTAACTGTAATTAAAGAATGGGATGCTTTGGCTAGAACATCAGAAATGAATTTCCCAAGGAATTATAGTTTGAATCGTAGTAAAGTAAACCCCGAATAATGAATACGACGAAATTTTGAATTTAAAAATGACCGGATACTAGCAATCTCGTCGGTAGCTGAATACGCGTTTGCAAGCACCGCAAAAAATAAAAATAATAATGATCGTTTCGGAGATTCTTTTTAACACGCCTGAAGCTTGTTGTTGGAGGCTCGGGTCATACCGTCAAAGACAGCATCGAACCCTCCCTTCCCGGCATCAGCACAACCGACGTGGTGCAGTTCCATATCCGCCATCCGGTTGATCGCCTTCCAGGTATGGTCTAGCGGTTAAGGCAAATATTGTGGACGGCGCAGGCTTCAGTCGCCACGTCGTTTAGCTCCAGGATGGAATCCGCTATCTGACCTGAAACAGAAATAAAAACCCGACCGCGACCGCGTACAAAAAACGTTCGTTTCGCACGATTACTGTATATGCCTGTGGTCAAGTTGTTGGAGGCTCGGGTCATACCGTCAAAGACAGCATCGAACCCTCCCTTCCCGGCATCAGCACAACCGATGTGGTGCAGTTCAATATTCGCCGTCCTGTTGATCGCCTTCCAGGTATGGTCTAGTGGTAGAATGACAAATACAGTTGCGGTTCTTTTATTATATACTTCATAGATAAACTTTTGGAAAATGAAACTTTTTTTGACTTCAAGCGATATTATGCAGTAGGTAGCGTAACCATATAGCGTCTACGATCCTAGAATCTTCAGGCGATATAAATAATTTGTCCATTTTGTACGCGAAATCTTCACAGAGAATTCATTATTTGTATAAACTATTTCGACGAAAATGCACAATTCTTGACCATAACACTTGCGCCTCTATGCATCACCATCCAACAACTTCGATAAACAACATACCGACAACCCGACCAATGGTTACAATAACAAATCGATTTTTATTAATAAATATATTGTTTGGTGTTGATAGCGTTTTACTTAAACGCTACAACGGGTGCACTAAGTACCACATGAAATCAAATCACGTGATTTATGGTTTTAAAAGTATAATCACTAAAACTTCAATTCAAACGAATTTACTACTATTTAACTTAAGAATAACTCTTAAAGAGAAAACAAAATATAAAGCGATTAAAATCGAAACAATATCGAATATGGTATTATGAATGTTCTCTTCAGCGAGTCTATAGTAGAACTAAAAATGTTTATTACAATCAACACACTTTCGAATACCAATGTCAACGTTACCACGCTCAAGTAGTCGGCCATTGCCCCAAAAGGGATGCAGCCGAGGGAAATTTGGCAATAAAATGTACGTGACGAATAGCACAAATTCGACACTATAAAATCCTTGAAAATGCCAACTTATATTAAACTCAAAGAAAGCTACAAAATAGTCTATTTACCCAACATATATATATACGAAAGAAATTCGCTGTCAGAAACAAAATCTCATTAACTTTCTTCCTAGACTTCTAAGCATCTTGTGCCTTTCTTGTGCTGATATCGGCCTTACCCACGATTCGAATAACATCAAAAATTGTATATCAAAAACTTCGTTCGAACAAAAATTATTGAAGATTGATCTAAACCGCAGCCCATGATTTCCCCTTTAAACCCGCCGACAAATTATTTCACGTCACCATGGGACACTAACTGCCTCTTAGAGCAAAAATGCTGAAAATTATTGTGAAACAATAAAAGCGTCGCTTTTAAAACATTTATTGAGCTTTGTTCGAAATCTCGCACCCTAAAATTACCCCTTCAACGTCCTGACAAATTATTTCACGTTCACAATCAGATTCTAAATAATACCTCTTAAAGCATGAATACAGAAAATTATTGTTATACAAGAAAAACTTCGCTCGAAAAAAAAAATCATTGAACTTTGGCCTAATTAGCAACATAACTACCCCACAAACTTATTTCAAGGACATGTCTCTTGGAGCTTAAATTCGGAAAATTGTTATAGGACAAGAAGACGGTTTTTCGAAATGGTACAATTGAGTTGGAAAAGCTTATGAGCTGGATATGCATACATATTTTCATATTTAAATTGTGAGGATGTCAGTTTTTGTTTTCTAACCTATCCATAATCAGGGATAATGGACTGATACACCTTTCTAGAAATTAAAAGTTTTTTTGTCGTTTTCTGTTGCGACAAAGTTAACGATAATTTGGTTTTGGAACGTATGTCAGAGTTTCGTTCATCATATTCTGTGGATGTGGCTGTTACCGTGAAGCGAAACAATTGTCAAGGAAATTAACAAAAATTTTTCAAATCAACAAAAACGAAAGTTATTGAAAGACATCACATTAGAAAAAACAGAAGTAAAAAAATTAGACAAAAATTTATCTTTCACACAAAATTTAATGGACTTATAAAGAGAATAAGTAAAAAATTAGATATTGAACCTGTATTTAGTAATAACAAATATAAATTAGAAAGTCTCTTAGGTAATCAAAAGGATAAAGACAATAGAACTTCATGATCAGGAATTTATAAGATTAATTGCTTAGAATGCGATAAATTTTATATAGGTTTAACTAAACGAAATTTAGCCATCCGTTTAAAAGAACATTTATACCATTTAAAAAACAATAATTCGGAGAAATCTGCAGTTGCCTTTCATGCTATTTATACTGGACATGCCATCGACCATAACATTGAACTTTTAAAACAGTGTAATAATTATAAAGATGTAAGAATTTATGAAAGTATGTATATTCAAAAATTTAAGAATTCCCTAATGAATTTCGATTTACCGTTCAACAGCAACCCTCTGTTCGAGTTTTCTCATTAACTACCCCTAATTTTAGATATGTATAAATAAGACAAATCTTGTTGTTTAATTTTAGTTACTATTAAACCGTTGAAAATGACTACTTCGTAGTGGAAATGTGCATTTGGCTTTTACCAATAAATTTACTTTACAGTGTTATAAGGCGTTTTATTTCTACTCTGTATTGTTTACACTATAATTCACTCGGTGAATCTTCACATTTCATCCAATTGTCAAGTATTAACAATAAGTTGTGTAATTCAAATATAGTTCCCTTTATTAAATGTGTATTTTAGTACTTACAATCACAGAAACAGTTTTATGAATGCCTAAAAATACAATTGCATCTGGTATAAATACAAAATAGGTATACCTATATATGTGTATAATATTACAGGTAACATATAGATAATAATCAACCAATTTATGTGTGTTTTCATGTACGTATATGTACTGTAACGAGCGTATATGTGTGTGAGAGCAGCGACGAGATCCGACAGCAGATAAGCGGAGTTCAAAGAATGCCGGCGTCGGTCGGCACTTTTATGACAATAAACGAGGCCATAAATTAAACGAACACAATAGGCAGTCGAGATAATTTTAGAGGGTTTCCTGATTTTTCAAGATTGTTCCATATCTGTATAAATACTTGTTGACGTGGACAGTGACAACAGTCTACAGTTACCTTCCGAACGAGTAATATAAATACCGAACTACGATATACCGAGTGATATAAATACGCATTTTCCTTGTAATGTAAATAAGTTGTTGAATTGTTATTAGTGTTTAAGTGTTCTATTAGTGTTTAAGTATTAAATAAATAGTTGTAAATAAATATCTATTAAATAAATAAGTCAAACTAGAAAAGTCGTTACATTGGTGTCAGGTGTGGGGTGCTCAGCCAATCGATCCCCTAAAAAAACAGGATTTTCTAGTAGAAGAAAAATAGTTAAATAAATCAAAATGCCAAAAAAGTTGTTGGAGTTGAAAGTTGCCGAACTGAAAAGTGAACTCGAGGAGCGAGACGAAGATACGTCTGGTAACAAGCTCACCTTACAAGGGCGACTCGAGGAAGTTCTGATACGAGAGGGTATCGATCCGAATGCCTACGAATTAGTGGATGAACTAAAAAAGAAATTAAAGAAAAATTCAATGGAATTGGAAGGGAAACTGAAAGAAAATCTGGAAAAGAAATTAAAGGAAAATTCAATGGATTTAGAAGGGAGACTGAAAGAAAACCTGGAAGAGAAATTAATCGAAAATTGAAAGGAACTAAAAGAAAATCTGGAAAGGGAAATGGAAAACCTGGAAGAAAAATTAACCGAAAATTCAAAGGAACTAAAAGGAAATCTGAAAGAACTTAAAGAAAATTTAGAGAAATTCGACGCAAAATTGGCAGAAACAGAACAGAATTTTGCAGGAAAATTTCAAGAAATAGATTCACGAATCAAAGAAATAGAAGAAAGGTTTCTATGTACGACAATGTTCGAACAGATCGATAATGAAGTTAGAAGTGTGAAGCAGGAGAATGGGCACGGTGTTTTATCGAAAGCATATACAAAGCCACCTACGTTCGACGGAAAAAAATCATGGACCACTTTCCTTAAGAAATTTGAAACGGCTGCGAAGTCGAAAGCATGGACGATGGAAAATAAAGCCTCCGAGCTGGTTTGCGCGCTGCATGGTAATGCCGAGGAAATTTTGGATACCATACCACCCGAGAAGTTGAACGAATATGAACACCTAGTGAAGAAGTTAGAGATGCGGTATGGTCAGGCACATTTGACGAGCGTCAGTCACGTACAGCTAAGAAACCGACGTCAGAAGGTAGGGGAAAACCTGCAAGAATACGAGGCCGATATCGCTCGTCTGATCCGCCTCGCGTATCCAGGTACTCCCGACGGCACTTTAGAAAAGTTGGCTGTCGACTCTTTCATCGATTTACAACAGCAACTCCGACTAGATAGGCCAAAAACACTCGCTGACCCGTTGGCTCGGGCACTGGAGTATGACGTCGTTAAACAGGCATCGCAACGGCAAGGTAGAGTGCGCGAGCTAAGGGAGTAGCCCGACGGTCGATACGAAGACAGACTAGAGGAAGTAGTTAGCAGGATTGTGGGAAGACTGAATAAGAAACCGAGACTAATAAGTTGCTAGAACTGCGGGAAATTGGGACACGTAAGAAGCGCTTGCATGAACGAAGAGGACACTCAAGAACGCGTGCCCCGATCGTATATGTGTGTGAGAGCGGCGACGAGATCCGACAGCAGATAAGCGGAGTTCAAAGAATGCCGGCGTCGGTCGGCGCTTTGATGACAATAAACGAGGCCATAAATTAAACGAACACAATAGGCAGTCGAGATAATTTTAGAAGGTTTCCTGATTTTTCTAGATTGTTCCATATCTGTATAAATACTTGTTGACGTGGACAGTGACAACAGTCTAATAAGTTGTTGAATTGTTATTAGTGTTTAAGTGTTCTATTAGTGTTTAAGTATTAAATAAATAGTTGTAAATAAATATCTTTTAAATAAATAAGTTAAACTAGAAAAGTCGTTACAGTACGTATGCAAATTTTTTACTTTTTTTGTGATTTTTGTTGACGCGTTTGTATCACAAACAACTTTTCATCACACCTGTGGTCAGGCGCGGATAGAAAAAAAATTGCCGATAAAATATTGTTTAAAACCAAAAATTAAAATAGATATATAATTTTTATTATAAGATTGCGTGTGAACGAAATTAGTAGGTGATATACGGCACTTAGTCTCTTTTGTACAGCCGCTCACTTTACACCGTCCTAATCAACGGAACGTATATAAGGAGATCGGATTTCTTACTGAAAACGTTGATGACACACACAATCTTAGATATCTCTTTCTCTCTCTCTCTCTCTCTCTCTGCACAGAAGCCAAATTTGAACATGTTGAACATCACTCATCTTATGACTATGAACCAAAAAAGAAGAAACATAAATTAAAATAACCATTTATTTATGGACGTATGGCCAACTTGTCGAAGCGAGACAAAATTACAAACAACTAACAACAAGAAATTGACAAAAATGGGCTTTGACCGCTACTAGTCAGTTCCCTGATTTTCAATTTAAAGTGTCAGAACGATGGGTGAAAAAAATTAGAACGAAGACAGAACATTCGTTAAATAAAGACTACAAAATTTGTGTCACAAAAAGAAGCTTCGTCATTGGATGAAATTTTGACCTCTGCGGAAACGTATCGCATTCAAACATCACGGTTGCTGATAAACATTGATGGTGATTACGTTGTTAATACAGATCAAACATGTAAATACATAAAATTTCTAATTACAAACCAAATAGTTTTTAAGTCATTTAATACCAATGTTGTAATCACCTCTTTGAAATCGGGAAACCTGACAACCGAACTTTATAGTTAATTTATACGAAATTGTTTGATAGGATATTATTAGTTTTTTCGTGGTTAAGGTCAAGCAGTGACTGCCAACGACAACGTCGAGCTTCTATGACGTGTCGCTCTTTTGGCGCACATGCGTGAGCAACCGTACTTTGTTATTACACCCAAGTGTTGCAGGATTGCCAAATCAAACATTTATTTACCAATTTCAAATAAGATCTAACACGGCCAAACTGACATCATTCCGCTCTCAGAATGCACTCGGTTCCGAAATTATAGAAGAAAAAAAAAACAAAGATTGTAAGCAAGAGAACAATGTAATATTTATTTTATAGTCATTAATTTATATAAAAAAAAAAATACAAAAGTAGTTTTCAGAACTATAATCGTCAGGTTTATGTATCGTAGCACGTAGATTGTTGAGGTTACTAGATGCATAGAGACAGCAAACAAACTGTAACTCAATCTGCTCAGTCAACGGTACTAGCCGTCACTGTGTCCGTGTTGGTTACTGCAAAAGAAATGGAAACAAAGACAACATTACTCTTATGTTCTCAAATCAACGGTTTGATTTTTGGCGTAACAGAATGACACTATGGAAATACTGCAACATGCATGTATTTGCGATGGGTCATTTTAAATCTGGTAATGGCTCTCTTGAATGACACAATGGAAATACTGCAACATGCACGTATTTACGATGGGTCATTATGAATGTGATAATTCAATATTTTACTGAATAACACGATGGAAATACTGTGACATGCACACATATTTACGATGGGTTATTGCAGTAAATCAATCTAAGATCAATCTAACACGGCACAACTTGATTAACTTTGAAGCACATTACTTACAGTTGTTCAGATCTAACAGATTCTGAAAATCCTCAGGAGTCCAATCTGTAGGCCAATGACGCAACTGGTCCTTAGCACATTTCAGAACATTGCGACAGCCCAGTTTCTTGATTGAATACCGATCATTTTCTAGTAGTCCAGTGATGATATATGGTCCCACGAATTCACACTCAAATTTCTCAGGTCTTTGACCACGGCTTAGCAAAACAGCATCACCTACTTTAAACGACTGATTATTCCTTCGTTTTTTGTTTAAGGAAGATACTTGTCTTTCCGCATTCCGCCTTGTTTTATGAATAATATCAGTATAGTTAGCTGGGGATTTTGTTGTTTCCGAGATGGGTAAGTCAGTCAGAATTGTGCGAATTTGAGGAGTTTGTCCTTCTTGTCCAAATACTACCTTAAAGGGGGAGCAACCAGTAGTTTTTTGTTTGGTTGTATTGATTATTAGTTGAACCTTCCAAAGGTTGTTCGGCCAATCTGATGATTTTTTGGATTCGACTCGTAGCAGGTTTGTAATGGTTCGCATGTAGCGTTCAATTTGGCCATTAGAGCGATGAACACCAGGGGTTGTCACGTGCACTTCAATGCCAAAGTACTCATTGAAAGTTTTAAAGATTTTTGCAGTGAAATTGGTTCCGGCGTCGTTGATCAATTTTGTGGGTGTTCCAAACACGCTGATGAAATTAGCAAAACTTTTTTTTGTTTCTTCAGTGGTAACAGTAGACTGGGGGTAGAGGAGACAAAATTTGGAAAAAGCATCAATTAAAACAAAGATGTACTTGTAATTTTTTGGATTTCCAGGCAAGGGACCAAGACAATCTCCATGGACTGTATGGAATGGTTCGTTAGGTTTCGGGACGGAGGTGAGGAAACCCTGTTTTGGGCCGGTTCTGTTTTTTCTGACAGCACATATCAAGCAGTGGTTAACATATTTTTTGACGTAGCGGGTCATGTGTGGAAACCAAAAGTAGAGTTTCATTGAAGCAAGTGTTTTTTCCCAACCTACGTGGAATTGATCATCGTGGAAAATTTTCAAAAGATTATACCTGTTGTTAAGTGGAACAAAAGGCAACAATTCTGACGGTTTATCAGCTTTTTGTGCCGTAACACGAAATAACGTGCCTTTGTCAAATTTATATTTTCGGTTAATGTCATCCGTGTTGTTGTTGGTATTTAGGGATTTAATGATTTGTTTGCATTCATCGTCCTGATTTTGGGCCATTGTAAGCCAATTTTTACGATCATAAGGAGTGAAGTCAATTTGGGTAACAGTTTCGATTGGATTTCGGCTAAGAAAATCAACGTGTGATATATCGGAGCCTCTACAGTAAATTATCTGAAAATCAAAATCTTGCATATAGGCCCACCAGCGGGCAATGCGCGGTTTTAAGTCTTTTTTACTAGCTGATAGTTTTAGAGAATTGCAATCAGTAACTAGAGTGAATCTCACGCCAAGTAAATACACCCGAAAATTTTTTAGGGCTCTCACAACGGCCAGGGTTTCTAGTTCGAAAGAATGATAAACTGATTCGTCGGGAGAAGTTTTTTGACTAAAATATTCGACGGGGCGGAAAGTATCACCATGCTTTTGCATCAGAATGCCGCCAAACCCTACGCTGCTGGCATCTGTGTGTAGTTGGGTTTCCAAAGTGGGATCAAAAATTGAGAGTAAAGGCTTTTCAGTTAAGACATCAATAATATACCGTCTTGCCTTCTCGCATTCGTCTGTCCAAATGAATTTAACATTATTCCGAGTTAAGTTCGTTATGCAGGCAACTTTGGAAGAAAAGGCAGGGATAAATTTGCGAAAATAGCTGGCTAACCCGATAAATTGTCGTACTTGTTTTACGTTAGTGGGTGGTGTACTTTCTCTAATCGCTCTGACTTTGTTGGAATCAGGTCGAATTCCGGCAGCTGATATTTCGCGCCCTAAATAGATAATTTTTTCCATAAGAAAACGGCATTTAGAAAGATTGACAGAAAATCCCCCTTTTCCCAAAGCTTCAAGAACTAATTTTAATTTGGAAAATCCCTCCTCTACGGTAATGGACGGTATCACAATATCGTCCATGTAAATAACAGCTGTATCATACATCAATTTACCAAGGGCTTTATTAATGGCCCTTTGAAACACCGCAGGAGCATTGGCCAGGCCAAATGGCATTCGCAAATACTCGAACTGTCCGTCTGGTGTTACAAACGCAGTCTTTGAAACTGATTCGGGGTGTATGGGAATCTGGTGGAAACCAGAAGCCATATCAAGTGACGTGAAATATTTATTTTTGCCTAAGCGATCCAGCTGATCGTCTACTCGAGGAAGTGGATATCGGTCTTTAAGGGTTATTTTATTGAGGGCCCGGAAATCACAACAAAGGCGGTAGCGCCCATCCTTTTTCTTCACTAAAATAATCGGGCTGGCGAATGAAGAATTGCTTTCACGGACAATTCCATTTTTAATTAGATCAGCAATAATTTCGCGTACCTTTTGTCTTTCAGATTCTGACATGCGATAGGGGTGGTGATAGATTGTTTTGTTTTCAGTTAATATAATTTTTAATTCGCCACTATTTACTACATTAAGCGGTTTGCTTGAAGTGGTCAACAAATAAGAATAATCGCCAAGTAATCTCAGTAATTTTACTTTATCGGGAGGATTTAAATCAGTTTTTATGTCTAGGTCAAAGTTATTGTGAATTATATTGGTAGCGAAAGACGCGGGAACAATTTTCTGATTACTTTTATCTTTGATTAAAACAACATTGTTTTTGTAGACGTTTTCGCCTATGACTACATCATACTTGGAATGACTGTGGGGCACCACAACGAAATCAAGTTTCAATTTTATATCGGTAAATTCCACCAAGGCAGTAGTAATAAAATAAGAATTATGGATGGTACCATCAAACCATTGTAAAGGGGTTATACAGGCGATTTTACAAAGCTTTAATTTATCAACTAAGGATTCATTAATTAATGAACAGGTTGAGCCTGTATCTACTAAGCAATTTGTCCAATAATCGGAAATTTTTATAGGCATTGTTTTTAAATTATTGCATTCAGGGTCATGAGAATTAAACATTAGTTGTTTGGTTTTAATTTTCTTATCGGACGGTCGGCTATCGGTTTCTGCAACACCGTCTCGAGCACGTTTATTTTGTCGTCTGAAACAATGCTCGATATTATGTCCCGGCTTCTTGCAGTATCGGCAGAATGTATTGGCCCTGATATTGCCACTACTTTCACCTTGAGCTGCCAGATTACTATTTTTGCGATTTGATAAACAATCCCGAGAAATATGGCCCATATTGCCGCAGGAAAAACAATTGACTTGTTTCAAAGGTTTTTGTGAAAGATCACCTGTTTGTTTGACTACATTGGATGAAGATTTATCGAATAACGGAGTTTTTACATAATTGGCAAGAAATGCAACCAAATCACTTACTAACAATGCACCACAATTGTAAGCTGCAGTTCTTACAAATGCATCGTCTATCGAGTGGGCGATGATTTCTATCAAATCCGCATCTGACCAACTGGCCCGAGTGCGCTTCAACTTTTCAAGCTTAATTCGCGCATACTCAACATAACTGTAAGCCTCCGAACTGTGGTAGTTTACCGCGTCATTTAATAGTTTACCTAAATTTTTTTGCTTTGGAAAAGATACAGAGAAATCAATTTTAAAATTCTCCCATGCTTCCTCAGCCGGCCGCCAGGCAGAAAACCACCTTTGTGCGGATTTCAATAAAAAAGGTCCAACTCTACTTACAGTTTCCCTATCTGACCATCCAAATTCATTTTTGTACCCCTCAATTTTTTGCAACCATATACCACTGTCCGTACTGTCCGGGTCGAAACTTGGCAAGGCTAGGGAAACGGGAGTTTTTGGGATACCGGAAGTTGTAGCTTGAGGTTCATTTGCATCCACACGCTTTTGCAAATTTTCCAAAATTGATGCAATTGCCCCCAAGGACCTGTTCATGTCTTCTTCGGTCATTTTTGTTTGCTTTTGCACAGAACACACACAAAAAAGTAGAACACAGAAGTGCACTGTACCCCACACCTGATATTAGTTTTTTCGTGGTTAAGGTCAAGCAGTGACTGCCAACGACAACGTCGAGCTTCTATGACGTGTCGCTCTTTTGGTGCACATGCGTGAGCAACCGTACTTTGTTATTACACCCAAGTGTTGCAGGATTGCCAAATCAAACATTTATTTACCAATTTCAAATAAGATCTAACAATATGTTAAAAACGATAAATTTCTATTACTTATTTATTCAGGACAAACAAACGCTGACATGTACGACGAGATATTCCAGGATCACCGTAAACTAACACTGAACTATTAGATAAAAATTATGAAATCCATTAAAATACATGCAGTCGGCACAAGTTCCATTAAATTATATATGGTAAGACACAAAAGGCGGCGCGGCCGACAATACAATATACAGAGCGAGTGTACAGACGATTTCTTTGAAATATTTTTTTGCGTACAATTAAAATTCGAACAATTTTAGTTTTCACGAAAGAAGTTCAAAGTCATGGTATAACTAGAAACAATGAACACAAGAAAAATATCATAGACAAACCTGACTCCGTCATCTTTAAATATTGTCATGAAACAGGCCATATTGAAAAGGGAATATTATCCTAGATAAAGAACCAAAATTACTCAAAAAAAATAAATTTTTGAAATTATTCACATTAAACAACAATCCCGACCTTTAAATAATCAAAAATATTCACAAAATTTCAACAAAACCTATGATAAAAGTATATTAAAAACTATTTGAATCTCATATTTATTTGTTTTCACCCACATAGGTAACCCACTATTATAATTTAATTAATTGCCTGTTTATTTGTGTTGAATCTCCCATAATGATTTTTACTTGTTACCTTTCAACTACTTTTTACCTTTTTATAATTACCCTTTGGCAGTTTAATTGATAAATAGTCAGTAACACCTCAACCATTGGTTGAGTATGTCGTCATTTATTTTAGTATGCCTCTTTTATTTTTTGTTCCTGCACTCATTTCTATTTAATGAGTTTTTATAGCTTCATTTTTTCAAATACAGTTGAGTTTTCTGTTCGTGAATTGATTTATTTTAAGTAGATAGATAAAAAATAAAACGCACTTTTTTTGAGTTTCAAAATTTTATATTTATAGTTCCACAACTATAATTTCACCACACTGTAGCTTCATCAGGTGGATGAAGAAATTAAATTACAATATCGTCGTAAATAGAAAGACAAGTAGTGGAGAAATTTAAATTTAGTAAAAGTGAATAGTTTACTTCTATTTGATCATTTAGTAAAATTTTTAATTTATTATGTTTATTTATCTCTAATGATTCTAGCAAATTTAATTTCTTGCTTTTGTTGATAACATGCGATATATCGTACTCTGGATTAATTTTGTGTTTGTAATCTATCAGATGCTCTGCATAACTGGAGTCTGTTTTTTCGGATTCGTAACTGTTGATAAGTTCCTTTATTCGTTGTTTGAATGTTCTTCCAGCCTGCCCAATATATATTTTATTGCAATCTCCACATTTTAACTTATAGACCCCTGACCTTAATCCTTTATCCAATTTATCTTTGTTATTTTTTTATGAAACTTCCTAGGGAGTTTGAAAGATATTTGACTTTTAGTAATTTTGTTTAGTTCTATACCTAGTTTTATGGAAGTATCTCCTATATAAGTTAAATTATTGTAAGTCAAGCTCTTGTTTACATTATTTGTAGGATAAATGGAATTTAATAACTTTTTTTGAATTATATTTTTTAATATGTTTTGAATTAAGTTTTTAGGATATGCGTTATTTTTGGCTATACTATAAATTCTAAAAAGTTCAATATTAAATATGTTTTTGAAAGGGGAATGTTTAAAAATCTAAAGAGCATAGAATGAAAATAAGCTAATTTTTTAACTAGTATGTGGCCATATAACGATACCAGTATTAGCGAAGTTTGAAAAGGTTATATTCACTAATTATATTTTCTAAAGAGTTCATAAATATCTCTGATAATAACGGACTTAAATTTTTTTTATTATTCTACTTAAAGCCTCTACTATCCATAATTTAAAAGAATCCAATATTGGTAACCTGGCTAAATATTTTTTCAAACTCAAACTACATTATCGCATTATCGAACAAAACATCTGGTTTATGACACAGTGCAATAAAGAAGATTTGATCCGGAACCACATATCTATTAAAATAAACCAAAATGAATCAGCAGCAGAAAAAACATTATACAAGGCAAAGAAGATCTGGATAACAGAATCTCTAAAAAACTACTACAAGAAGAGAGACATCATCTCCGTATACTTTAAGGTAGTCCACTCAGAACTAACTTTTAGACTACATAACTTTGAATTTGATCTTTTATCCAATAATATAACCACTAAAATTAACCCTATTATTCACAAAAAATATTTAATACAAAAAAAAAAAACAAAGTATTTAAACTTTCATTAAAGAGTCAAGTTAAAAATAATTTTACTTTTGAAGTCAATAAATACAAAGTTCCTTTGGATGAAACAGATAAAACCGTGAACAATATAAATGATAATAAACAAGAATTTAAATTTTTTGTTAAATTCAAAAATTTTTCTAACGTTATCTGAAAAATCAGAAATTCAATTATTAAACAAAGGTTTTGACCACAATTAAAAACCTAATATCAAAAACTCACATTTAGAATACCTAGCATTAGAACTAGACTTAGCTTTAAATAAAAATCCGAACATTAAAATTGGTTCAAAATATCATCTAAAAAACTTAATTGAAAAAAGTTCCTAAAACATAAAATTAAAACACACAAATCAGGATTATAAAATAACCAAATCACTAATAAATAAAAGTCAAATAAATAATTTAACGTTTACGAAAGCAGATAAAAGTAACACCATCATAGCTATACCAAAAAATGAATACATTAAAAAAGTAACAGATTTTCTAGAACAAAATTATTTTAAATCAATCAAAAACAACCCAACTATGAAATTTCAAGAAGAACTCAAACTCACATTAAACAAATGTAATGTATTAATTGATGAATACAAAAAAAAAAGAAAATTTTCTTATCAGTTATGAATCCTCAAGCTCCAAAACTGTATAGTCTGATAAAATTGCATAAAGAAAGTTACCCCATCAGGCCAGTTTTGTCATTTATTCAAGCACCTTGCTCTAAATTATCAAAATTCTTACTTAAAGAAATTTTATATTATACAAAATTTAAGTCAACTTTTGCTTTAAAAAATTCCTTCGAACTAATAAACAAAATTTCAAATACACACATTCCTACTAATTCAAAATTAATATCTTTCGATGTAACCAACCTTTTCGCTACCATACCACCCATGGAGGTAATAACAATTATAGAACAACTACTACAGAACAACCGGGTAAACCAACTATTACACAGAAAATTTTATTACTTCTCGACATCTGTTTAAAACAAAATTATGTTCAATTCGATAATAAATTCTATACACAAAGCGAAGATTTAGCTATGGGTAACCCTTTAAGTCCGTTACTATCAGAAATATTTATGAACTCTTTCGAAAATATAATTAGTAAAAATAACCTTTTCAAACTTTGCCAATACTGGTATCGTTATATAGACGACATACTAGTTTGTTTCAATGGTACAAAAATTGAACTTAATAGAATCTATAGTATAGTCAAAAATAACGGATATCCTGAAAACTTAATTCAAAACTTATTAAAAAATTTAATTCAAAAAAAGTTATTAAATGTCATTTATCCTACAAATAATGTAAACAAGAGCTTGACTTACAATAATTTAAATTATATAGGAGATACTTCCATAAAACTAGGTATAGAACTAAACAAAATTACTAAAAGTCAAATATCTTTCAAAACTAACAACTCCCTAGGAAGTTTCATAAAAAAAATAACAAAGATAAATTGGATAAAGGATTAAGGTCAGGGGTCTATAAGTTAAAATGTGGAGATTGCAATAAAATATATATTGGGCAGGCTGGAAGAACATTCAAACAACGAATAAAGGAACATATCAAGAGTTACGAATCCGAAAAACAGACTCCACTTATGCAGGTGTGTTTTTGATATCCTTAATTTTATCTTTTTTCAAAATTTATTTTGTTTATATTTGGCAATCACATGTATTAATTTACTTTATAGGTTTTCAATAAATTCATTAGTGTTAATTGATAAGGATCGAAAATTTCGATCGAAACGTCGTTTCTTCTTCAGTTATATTTTCATCAATAAACTTTAATAGTATCATCGTTAAAGTATTTTATTAATTTTAGTTTTTGTTTATAATTCAAAAAAGAATTACATAAGTAGGGTATGATAGCCGATAGGGAGGAAGGTCGTTACCCTAACCTAACCCGTCGGGTAACGACCTTCCTCCCCCGTCCTTGTTCTAGAATCGGCTACCTACTATAGGTAGATGTGTATACGTGATATTTAGAAAATACAACAGCATACCCCCCCCCCCTTTCCCACCCAACAATTATTGGTTACATTATTTTTATCAGGAGGTTTTAGAAACGGCTTACAGTATGTAGGATATTGTATTATCTGTATTTACCTGTCGAGACGTTAGAATTTAATGGAAACGTTGTTAAATTTAACGATTCTTTATTTTGATATAAATAAAAGGTTGGTAACCTCATGACGTCTTTGCTCAGGACAAGTGAAACATGAGAAAGGTTCATGTTGGACGAGTGAACCGTACTCATGCAGTGATGTATGGTACACAGTTGCAACAGCTTAGATAGGAAGAAGGAAGAGAGGGGATGAGTGGGGATGATCTAAGAAGTGGGGTAAGAGTGGTGTAGGATTGGAAAAAGTAGAGTATACAAACCGATGTTTCGAATGTATTTACAGTCCAAAAACAGGTCGGAAAGGATCAGAAAGAAATAAGACAACTACGAGAGTATGAACTTTCTAGGTCGTTGCGGACTTGCTCCCTATCATACCATGAAGCGCAAATGTAGCACTGCAAGGTGTGATACTGTGAGGACTCATAAAACAAACCGGTCTTATCGCAGAGGTAACCTGATCTGCAATTAGGACAAATTCGGTTTACAACATCCTCCGAGTAAGTTTTGCAGCTAGTACAAAACTCAGAGGGTTCCATAAACCGACATGAAAGACAAACGAAGCCTTTCGTGCTAGAACATAGCTGAAGACATTGCTGACACTGCAACTTAGTGGTAACCTTGAAGGTGATAGAGGATTTAACCACCTTTCGGAACGGTTGTACAGCAATGATAGCATGTCCAGGTGATGAGTAATTGTTTGGGAGGAGAGTACCTTGAACTTGGTTCACAGACATGATGTTGCAATGAGGAAGGTTGGAGAAGGAATAGTGTTGCGAACAAAGAGTGAATGAGTTAAATAGGGAGAAGGAGGGTTGGGAAAATGGTGGGGATTCAGGTGGGGGTATGTGGTGTATATGAAAGAGGAAGATAATGTTGGTTCGATGTAAAAAGTGTAAGAGAAAAAAATTATTTATATATTTACCCCAGTTTTCAACCCCGCCTTACCTAAACACAACCTGTCCCAGGAAAGATAAATCAACCACAAGTAAAATGCGATCATTATGATTTATTTAGAACAATGTTCTCTTACAGTTTTCTGAAGCGTTGCAACTTATACCACCCATGTTCAACAATCTGATTAATTTATCAAGTATAAAATTTATCCCTTTTGCAGTTAAACATCTATTATAATTATCGATAACTGCTGAATTTCAATGCTCATAGTGTTAGTTTTATATTTTTACCAGGCTTAAATGTCTTATTTAGAAATAACATTGTAAATAGATTCAGTATAAATGAACGTACCCAAACATATGAGTGGTAGTTATAACATATTATATGGTTTATATATGTCAGGAAATTAAATTTGTCGTTTATTGCATTTAGAAGAAAAAATTAAGTAAATTGCGCTATAAAATTTAATTATTCGAAACGATTAGGTTGTTTATTTAATTTATTAATAGTAGGTGTAAGTATTTCATGAATAATGTCCATTTCTCTCGTATATTCTATTAGTTTGTGTTACCTAACCTAACTAGTGTATGTTTACCTGTAACTGTTTAATAATTAAAATATTCAGCAACATTAACATAATCCGGCTTTTAGTTTTACCACAGACACTTTCTCGATTCAAACTTGCACTATTATTATTCGAATGTCGCGCTTTACGGGGCTGCCTTAACCGAATTCTTTTACATTCATTGCGATCTTCACGTTCCTGGAGAATATACGATTTCGGGTTGTTGTCCGCTTGCAACCGCAAATTTTTTCGTAATTGACCACCAATATTTGCTGGCTGTGTTCGCATGACTCATCGTTAACTGATAAAAATAATGTCACCAATAATTACACCTGATCGTTAAGATTGCGACTGACCATAGTCCTCTACACACACGTCTGCTCCGATACTACCCACTCCTCTAAACCACGATATTCAACAACAGCTCGATTCAAACTTGCATCATTATTATTCGAAGGTCGCGCTTTACGGGTCCGTGTTAACCGAATTCTTTTATATTTCATTGCGATCTTCACGTTCCTGGACATTACGATTAAATTGATAATTAATTTGATTCGTTGCATTTCGAGTTGTTGTCTGCTTACATACTGATGGAATCGCACATTTTCGTATTTTTTATTAGCAATATTTTATCTCTGTTTTCGCATGTCTCGTTGTCAACTGATAAAAATAATGTTATCAATAATTACACCTGATCGTACAAAACAAAATAACCTACCCACTCCTCTATCACTAAACAATTTTGATAAGCAACGGCTATCGAACCACGATATTCTACAAACGAATCCAATGTTGTCTGTTTATGTCCTCCTCCGAATCATATAAATACCTTCAGATTTCGTTCGTTCAGCAGAAGATTTCCTCTCGTTGACGAAATAAGTGTAACTTTGTAAGGTGTCATAGTTAATCAGCGACCGATTCGCCTTATTGTAGTGAACAAAACGTGAATCTAGGAACTGTTGAAATTAGGTGAGTTATTCACTGAACACCTTGTATGTTTGCATGTTTTAGTATATTATCGTCTTTATGATGATATTGAGTTAGTTAGTAATAATTTAATTATGACAATGGTATTAAATCGAGCTCTGAGCCAGTGTTGGCAGACGCATGATAATTATAGTACACATCACATAATTTGATGGATTGTACTATGTCACATAATGCCTGTACGATAATTGAAAAAAGTACTACAATTTTCGATTTTTACAATTCCAAATTTTTTTCAACAATAATAAAATATTTTTATTTACCCACTGAAATTCAAATAATGTCCAACGATTCTCATATGTACTACGTTGCGCATCGATTGTAGCATATACACGTATATTGTGTGTACATGTTGAGTTTTATCTTAACGTATAATAAGCGTATTAAATTTAACCCCAACTTCTACATTTCTCTCTTAAATATCTTCTATCCCCTCTCTAAAGATCCTCACCCTTTTTCAAATTCCCCTTCTCCCTCCCATTTTCTTATACTATTAAATTTACCTCTTCCAACGGTTGTCCTCAGTCTTTGTTGAGAAACGTCTCTTGCAACTTGTTGATATGATTCGTTGTCCGAACTGTCATACCTCCTTTACGCGATCTGACAATTTAAAAAGACATCAAAACGCTTCATGTCGTAAACGAGCGCAACACGAAGCTACTTCGTCTATACCAAGCAAAAAACCCAACTGTGCTACACCTGGGATGTCCACCGACCGGTGGTGTGACACCTGTAAAGTTTATGTTCCGCAAAAATCATATAACGGTCATGTGCGCACCTTACAACATAAACAAACTTGCTGCTCACCTCTGGAGGAAGGAATCTGTTTTCTCTCCTCTGCTTTCGCTCCCCTTTTTAGTTGAAAATATTATTTCTCCTGCTAATGTTAATGGTAGAGTTAGAAAGCTCATTCCGAACATTATGAATAAGACAAAATATATTGTTCATTACCTACCGTTGCAACAAGCCCTACATAATGGATTAAAATTAATCAAAGTTCATAGAGTTATTCAGTTTAAACAGTCTGACTGGCTTAAACCTTTCATTGATTTAAATACCCGAAAACGGAATTTGTCTGAAAATAAATTTGGGAAATCATTCTTCAAATTAATGAATAACAGCGCGTTCGGAAAGACGATGGAGAACGTTGATAAACGAGTCGATGTGAAACTGGTTACTCATTGGCAAAATTCAGGACGTTTCCTGGGAGCTGAGAATTTAATAGCTAAACTCAATTTCAAAAATTCTAAAATATTCACAACAAATTTCGTTGCTATTCAGATGAATAAATTACGTATTGTTTACGATAAACCTCTTTATGTACGTTTTACTATTTTGGATTTGTCTGAAGTTGTTATGTATGACTACAGGTTTCTTAAACAAAAATATCAACAGAACGTTTCCTTGATACATGGATACAGATTCCTTCATTCTTAAAGTAGTCACAGAAAACTTCTATCGGGATATTATCGAAAATATTCAACACTTTGATACTTCAAATTATCCGCGCGATAATAGTTTCGATATTCCCATTACCTCATCTGTGGTTGGTAAATTTAAAGACGAGTTCCCAAATAATCACATTAAAGCATTTTATGGAACCGGAGCTAAAGCTTACTGTGTCGAATCGGTTCATCAAGTCGTTAAAAAAGCTAAAGGTATAAGTGAAACGTTATAAAGTTACAGCTAGGTATTGTTGATTATCTTCGCGTTATTAGGGACGATTCCACCATTCTAAAAAGTATGAATATTTTCGTCTCCGACCTCCACACTATGTTCACACAAATGAAAACTAGAGTAGCTCTTTGCCCTAATGATGATAAACGTTTCTTAATTCCGAAAACAACTAATACGCTTCCTTGGGGACATTATAATATAAAAAAATCGGAAAATTCGATTTCAAAGCGGGATAGTAAAATCGATCGATTAATCCAAAATTTTCATCAACCGTATGTCGACAACTTAACCGTTGGGGAATATTTTATTCAAAAACTGTTTCAGGCTTCCTCACTTACCGACGAATCTATTGATACTATTTATGAACATCTTATATAATATTAATCAGTTGGTGTATTGTATGTGTATATGTAAATAATGTATCGATGTTATATTTACAAATTTATACCCAATAGTAATTATACCCACATGTCTGTTTAAAAAATAAAATAAAAACTTTATATCACAGCTTTGTAATTTTTTGTTTTTAGAAACTGCATTTCTCGTGAATATGGAAAGAAAACACTGAACGTTTTAGCTGTTACAATTTATTGTGTCAATAACATTAACAATGAATAAGTTTTCTTGTAGTCTTCAATATTAGTTGATGGCCATTTGCCAGAGTCAGGACCGCTTTGCCAACCAGGAGCCTTTTCCGTTCCTTCTCATAAAATATTTTCTTCTATCCACCTCATCACTGTCTGATGACGACCGTTAATGTTTGGACTTAAGGAATATGCAAGCCGGAACAAGTTGATGAGCTTAATACACTTTTCCAAATATTTCGGTTGTTCATAGTACGCTATATCCATTATTAAATCATCTACAGACTTTAACAATGTTATATACGTTTTCCTTATGTTAACGATGGAGTTTGCTCCTAGCTAGAACTGATCCGTTTGTTAGCATTTCCCTTAGAAAATATACATCATTCCGCGTGTAATTATAACTCGTTTTGTTTAAAATCCCTTGAACTTCATCGCCGAATATTTCCACCTTTTCACCGCTAGCTTTTAAAAAATCATCAATGAATGTGTCACACCGACGTTTTATTTCGAAAATGAGATACAAAACATCAAACGATTGGTCTTGCAACATTGTTAAACATTTGAACACCTCCTTCGGGACTTCTACTCCCAACTTCGAACACACCACTTTAACTCGATCTAAATCATTGGATAATATTGCCCTGCGGAAATTGATAACGAGGACTTGTCTTTCCGCTTGATACAACTCATATGATAAGGAATCCATTTTTTAGAAAAATTCGATTTCTAAGTCGTCTAGGTCGCTATCCTCGTTTACTAAATAGCCTGATATTACAAGTTTATCGTATGCACCTTTCAACTCAAATTCTTGCACCACGTTTTCTAACTTTGAAGCTACCAAAAATTTTCTCTCAGATAAGAAACCCTCTTTGAAAAATTTCACTTCAATTACATAATTTTCTACCATTACTACGTCCTCAACTTTCAATGCGGTAACTAGCGATTGCAACTGATGACACTCGCCATGTCTAATTTTATTTATAATCATTGTTTGAGGGAGGGGGTAAACAAATTCGTAAATGTTTCATCATTTATTTATTCAAAAATTTGCAACCAAATTACAAAACTTTTTTTTATGAATCCAGCTATTATGAGATTTGTCCAGCCCTAACCATTTCACGTAAAGCATGTCACCTCTACATCTTAATACTCGCTCCACTAAATAAATGTCAGCATGTGCAGCTTTCTGTAATTCCAAACCATAAAATCCTCCTTTTATGCCTTCCGCTTTATCATCTTTTAGGTAGTACATAATTGGATTAGTCAGTTTTATACGAGTTATTGTGAATAGTTCGTTGGACCAATTCGGTCTATAACCTTTGCTAAACTATTCACGATATTTGCTTATTCGTACTCGGTCTCCCACTTTAAATCGAATTCTTCGTAAATCCACCTTTTTCGGATTGTTGTAAGCCTTCTTCAAAAGTATTTCTTCGTTTCGTCTATTGAATTTGCTTGGTTTCATTCCGATAGTTCTGTGAACCTTACTGTTATAGTCAGTTTCCATATCTTGTAATATATTCAACCATTTGTAGGATCCTTGTAAACTGAAGCGTTGCCACATTTTTGATTTTAGTGTTCGATTTACCCGTTCCACAACCGACGCTTTCTTGGTGCTATACGTTGAGTAATGGTTAATTTTATATTTTTGCATAACTCGTTTCACTTGTTCGTTGTAAAATTATTTTCCGAAGTCAGTTTGCATATTCTTAGGAATACGTTTACTTCTTTTGAAAATTAACTGTAAAGCCCTTCCAACAAATTCACCTGTTTTGTGTTTTACTGCTTGAGCCCACACAAATTTTGAAAAAACGTCTATTACAACCAAAATGTATCTGACACCTTTATTTTCTCTCGCATACGGAATCATTTCCACTAAATCGGCTTGATGAAGATCATCTAATCCTTTCACTATCACTTTACGACGTGTAAAATTAATTCTCGCAGGTTTATGCAGTTCTTTCACATTTAACATTTTCCTTATAATAATGAAGAACTACATGGACGGAGCTGATGTTGTTGGTTTAGAACTGCTCGATTTTGCACTACCTGTTCCTCTTTGTTGTTGCAGAGTATCTAGCCTTACTTTCAGCTCCTTTGCTTCCTTTTTTAGTGATTCCACCATTGCCACTAATTCCTTTTTCAGATCATCTTTCTTTTTATTGGTTCCTTGAATTTCTTTCTCTGCAAATTCCTTAACTTTTTTACACTAATCCTGAATCACGATTTTAATTAATTCAAAACTCGTATCTATATCATTTTTCATATCTTGCACAATTTCCGCCTTCAATTTCTTCGATACCTCTTCATCCCCTTTCCTAACAAACGCTTCTACATCTTTACACTCTAGTTTTACTTTTGTTGAAAAGACGTCCATGATTCTGACAGCATTCTTTTCTATTACATCATTCACCTTGTTTGTTATTTCTTTATCCCTGTCAGTATTATATTTTGCAAGTTCTCTTTCTAAATTTTTAAACGCTAACCCTATATTATTACTAAAAGTTTTCATCATCATTTCACCACTTTTGGAGACAGCTGTTTTCAATTCTTCTCGTAAATCCTTCATCCTTCTGACACCTTCACTGACAGCACGATCCTTTACCTTTTCACACTCGATTCTGATATGCTCTTTTGTTAACCGATCTTACTTATCTACATACATTTTAGTAGCTGCATGAAACCCAGCAGTAGGCTCGTTCAAATGTGTAATACGCTTATTAGCCACATCAACAAAATACAACACTTTATCGAATGCTTGTCTACTATCGGTTACATCATCTTGCGATAACAGACGTTGCACCTTCTTCTCCAAAAATCGCACATTCACAGTATCATGCTCCTGCTGAGGATCACCGATTCTTGTTAAGCGGTTATGATTAAAATCATGAAAATTGCTGAATGCTTGCGAAAACAATAGTTTTTTTTCTAACGCACGTCCGAACTTATCAACCGTCATTGTCTAACTAATAGGTTTAATAATTTGTTTATACGATTATATTGCACTCACGCAACTCTTCTAAAATTGATAGAATTTCGTTTTCATGATTTGTGTTGCCTGCTTGTTGAGAAGCAACCAATAACTTTAAACGATCACACAACTCATTAACGTCATCAAAATATTTGTATTCGATCGGTTTTTCGTATGTCAACAACGACAATCCTCCACCTTTAGAAAATTTCGATGTTTGTTGTTTTAACTTGTAAACTGCTCCCGTGCGTTTTAATATATCGGCATAGTCTTTCCTTTCTTTAATCGATGTCGGATATTCATAACGTAATTTAAAGAGTAGCTCATATAATCCCACAGTACCTATGTATTTAAATTTTCCATCGATTACAACGATTGGTCCGTCAAAATCCAGTTCAGAATCACCAATAAGAAAGTTATTTGTGTCCCATTCATATCGAACTTTATCAAGACGGGGATTCAGAACGTCAGTGTTAAATGTGCCACCTTCGTAGTCTTTAATAATTCCTTCTATATAGTCTCGAGGTAGAGGATCGAATTCTTCCAAACATTCAGCAAATCGAGAGCTATTAATATAGTCTATGTACGCTTTCTTTAATTGTTCAAACTCATCATTATTCTGGTCTGTGTTTTCATGACCCGTTGTTGGGTCACTTTCATAAACACTTTCTTTCCTTAAGAATGAAGGAGCACCTGGTAGTAAGGTACCTGGAGCATTCGAAGCGTCAAGCTTTCTAATTTTTATTGGTGTTGACGAAGCTGGAACGTCACCTTTCGGCCAATTACTCACTTCTGGCTTTAATTCATTTTTGATCTCTTCACCCAGCTTTGATTTCAAGTTAAGAAGCGATTTTGTAAGTGGCTGATATGCTTGCTGCAACAGGAGATTCTGTCCTGCTGTTGATTCCTTTAACATTTGCAATTTCCTCTTTATCGCTTTCCTAACTTTGATTAGTTCTTTCTTTGCTTTTACATCTATGCTCTTGTCATGGTTGTCTTTTAACAACTGATTTCATTTATTTCACTTACATTAATATATATTTATCAAATCCTATGCGATATCTCCCCTCATTTATACCACAATCCTTGTTTATCACTAGAAATCCGAACTTCTCTTTCCAACATTCTCCACAGATACTTTTAAATCGATCGAAAGTCATGTCTGCAGCAACATGGTCAGAAAAAAACGTGTTTGAGATTTAATTCGTCGTGTTTAAACAGTACAATTAAATTAGCATTATCTCTAATTAAATGTTTGGGGATCTGAGCATATGTTTGATTCAAATAAAATGTGTCGATTGAGTTATGTCTTCCCATGCTAAAGTATTCCCTTATCTTATTCTGATTATCATTCGCAACATCATCAAAGATGAATACAGAACTAGGTCTTGTCTGTGATGGACCGATTACTTCATCCGAGTCTCTGTAAGGAAAATAACCTATTCCAGCAATTGGTTGTAACAATTCAGCTAAATACTTATATTTTGGTTGATAAAATGACTGAATAAACATATACATTTTCAAACCGTAATCCGTTTGGTTGCTCCAAAAGTCCCATAATCACATTTGTTTTTCCGCAATTTGAAGGTCCTGCAACGATACATCGCATTGTTGATGGTAATAAAGGACCATGACGATTTATTTTCGAAGGTATGTTGAAGTCACGATTGGTTATCGGTAGAACAGATGGATGTTGTACTATCCGCATGTTTATTTATTATTAAACGATTTCGCTGTGTGTTCACGGATATATAAATTTAGTGTTTATTTATATAGTCAGTTGGTTCGTAATAGTGAAAGCACTCACACCAGACTTGTTACATGAAACGTAGCGTTCTGAATAGTGTTATAGATAGATTACCTTTTGAATTACATCTACCAGGCTATAACTTTTGTGGTCCAGGGCCACGATTAAACAAACAATTAGCTCGAGGTGAAACTGGTATAAATCCTCTCGACGAACATTGCAAATTACACGATTTTGCATACACAATTTCGCCTGACATTCCGCAACGTCGAAGAGCAGACAAGGTTTTAGTGCAACAATCTTTACAAAGATTGAAGTCATCGGACGCGTCTATAGGTGAACGTTTAGCAGCTTTAACAATCGTTTCCGCTATGAAGGCTAAGACGAAACTTGGAATGGGACATATGTTGATATGTCGGAAAATTCCTCATGTACCTGTTGCTGATACCGAACGTTTGAAATTATTACGTTACGTTGATCGCAATTTAAATATGGTACTTTCGTTTCGTAGTTAGGAACTACATGAATATCCCTTACTTAATAAATCGCATTCTCACAACTGGACTGTGAAAACTACATCACAATTAGAAAAACCTCGCTTCATTATTTTTGGTTTTCAAACCGATAAAAGTAATGTGATATTACAAAAAATATGGGCGTTTTCGATCACTGCAACTTAACCAATTTTAAAGTTCATTTAGGATCAACTATGTACCCATATGATAATTTGAATTTAGATTTCGATCTTTCCAGATTCGCTGTTTTATATGAAATGTATGTTAACTTCCAACAATCGTACTACGGCAATGTAAGTGAACCTTTATTCGATCCTAAGGAATTTCTAACGATTGCTCCTCTTGTAATAGTAGACTGTTCGTATCAGAATGAAATTGTGAAATCTGGTAGTATCGATATTCGTTTAGAATTTCAAACTAAGCAGAATGTACCAGATAAAACAGCAGCTTACTGTTTAATTATTCATGACAGAATAATACGTTACAATCCCTCTACAAATTTGGTTCAAGAAGTATAAAACCCAATTACCACTTCCACACTTTACTTTCTTTATTGCTGGTGAACGGTGAGCACTATGACTTTCGTGCTAGACGTTCAAGGTTTTCAGTGTAGTGAGAATCGATTTGTTTTCAAAGAGGTAGCTGTTGTTGCGCTCAAGGAAGAACCACTTCATCATTTCACATTTGAACCACTATTTCCGTGGCACGCTCTTCCTGTTCGTTATAGGAGTCAAAATCGTTGGTTAACCAGAAATTTACATGGTTTATATTGGGATAATGGTGATTTTCCGTACTCTACGATTTATGATACTATTCATCCCATATTAATGGAGTCAACGGTCGTGTATGTGAAGGGATTAAAAAAGAAAGTGTGGTTGATGGAATACTTTGCTAATATCAACTTTGTAAACATCGAAGACATCGGTTGCCCATCTCTTTCAAATTTAGCAACTGATTTTAAAGTTAGTGTGTGTTCTTATCATTTATTTAAAACAGATCTTGAACCGACTTGTGCTTATAAAAATGTTCTACTATTAAAATATTGGTTGTCTTTACACTCATAAATGCGTTGTATTTTTTTATTCAAATAAATAAAACATATTCAACATAAAAATTGTTTTTACTCTCTTAAAACAACATTATAGAAATACATTAAATTGAACTCAATTAAATAACCAACTACAAAT
Organism: Agrilus cyanescens; assembly: GCA_947389935.1. Lineage (NCBI taxonomy): Eukaryota > Metazoa > Arthropoda > Insecta > Coleoptera > Buprestidae > Agrilus > Agrilus cyanescens. The sequence continues at coordinate 10,671,935 of OX376712.1, forward strand.
TACAACAAAATAATGTTAATAGTAATTAATAATAATATACATTGATCCGACGATTCAGTGACTTTGTAAGTACGTTTCGTCGATGTTGTTGTCATCATGTCGCCGTAGCTTAGTGGTTAGAGCAATGGCGCGTAAAAGCCAGAGACGCGGGTTCGAATCCCGCCGGGGACATGATGACAACAATACCTTTTTCCACATTAATTTGTGGTAATTTGTAGTTGGTTATTTAATTGAGTTCAATTTAATGTATTTAAAATACGCCACTATTTAATATTTCATTGTTAATAGTTATTAATAATAATATACATTGATCCGACGATTCAGTGACTTTGTAAGTAGGTTTCGTCGATGTTGTTGTCATCATGTCGCCGTAGCTTAGTGGTTAGAGCAATGGCGCGTAAAGCCAGAGACGCGGGTTCGAATCCCACCGGGGACATGATGACAACAATACCTTTTTCCACATTAATTTGTGGTAATTTGTAGTTGGTTATTTAATTGAGTTCAATTTAATGTATTTAAAATACGCCACTATTTAATATTTCATTGTTCTTAGAACAGTCAATATCTGAATGTGAAAATCTAAATTTAGAAGACAAAAGTAAACTTTTCGAAGTACTCGATCAATATAAGGATCGCTTTTGTTCTAAAACAAATGCTATAAAAATGGTAATAGAATGTATAACTGACAAACCCGTTGTATACAACCTTATAGATTGGCAGTCTCTGAAAGAGAAGTCGTACAAAATACTATCAAGGATCTTTTGAAGAAGCAGATAATTCGCGAATCAAAATCCCCGTACGCGAGTCCTATTTTACTAGTGCAAAAAAAAAGATGGCAGCCATAGAATGTGCATAGACTTTAGAGCGCTTAACCGAATAACAAAAAAGGACAAATTTCCGCTTCCATTAGTTGAAGATCAGATTGATCATCTTGGCGGTTTCAAGTATTTCACGACTTTAGACCTGTCGCAAGGATTTTACCAGGTACCAATGGAAGAAGCTTGCATTGAGAAAACGGGCTTCCTTACACCGGATGGGCATTACGAATTTTTACGTATGCCTTTCGAACTCTCGAACGCCCCCAGTGTATTCCAGCGACTAATGCAGGTGGTGCTTGGTGAATACAGAAATGATATAGTACAAGTCTACATTGACGACATAATAATTCCTGCCAAAAAGTTTGACGATGGAATCACTCGGTTGAAAAGAGTGCTCGATAAACTCCGCGAGTATAATTTAACGTTGAAGTTATCGAAATGTTCGTTTTTTCAGCCGAAACTAGAATATTTAAGAAGAGAAATCTCTCAAGAAGGGGTAAGACCGGGATCACGAAAGATTGTTGCAATTCAAGAGATGCCAAACCCGAAGAATTTAAGAGAAGTCCGTCAATTTTTGGGCTTGGCAGGTTACTTCAGGAAGTTACGATTGACACTCTTAGGGTTTGCCTTGATGTTCCGGATATGTGCCATATACGTGATTCGTATTTAAACCCTATTACGGTTTGCCCTAGTGTAACGGATATGTGTCATGTATGTGATTCCTATTTGAGCCATATTACGGTTTGCCTTAATGTTCCGGATATGTGCCATATACGGGATTCCTATTTAAACCCTATTACGGTTTGCCCTAGTGTAACGGATATGTGTCATGTATGTGATTCCTATTTGAGCCCTATTACGGTTTGCCTTAATGTTCCGGATATGTGCCATATATGTGATTCGTATTTAAACCCTATTACGGTTTGCCCTAGTGTAACGGATATGTGTCATGTATGTGATTCCTATTTAAACCCTATTACGGTTTGCCCTAGTGTAACGGATATGTGTCATGTATGTGATTCCTATTTGAGCCCTATTACGGTTTGCCTTAATGTTCCGGATATGTGCCATATACGCAATTCGTATTTAAACCCTATTACGGTTTGCCCTAGTGTAACGGATATGTGTCATGTATGTGATTCCTATTTGAGCCATATTACGGTTTGCCTTAATGTTCCGGATATGTGCCATATACGGGATTCCTATTTAAACCCTATTACGGTTTGCCCTAGTGTAACGGATATGTGTCATGAATGTGATTCCTATTTGAGCCATATTACGGTTTGCCTTAATGTTCCGGATATGTGCCATATACGAGATTCGTATTTAAACCCTATTACGGTTTGCCCTAGTGTAACGGATATGTGTCATGTATGTAATTCCTATTTGAGCCCTATTACGGTTTGCCTTAATGTTCCGGATATGTGCAATATACGTGATTCCTATTTGAACCCTATTTCGGTTTGCCCTAGTGTAACGGATTTGTGTCATATATGTGATTCCTATTTGAACCTTATTGAAAATAAACTCCCGTGGATTAAGTTTTCATCGACACTTTTGCCATAAAACTTGTAGAGGCCCCATATGTACCGTTTATGTATAAGTTTAGTTTATGTATGGTAAGTTATCATATAGTGTGGGGAAGGGGAGTCGAAGTGTATAACGAATGGGGTAAGACTACGTGGACAGGTGAGGGTATGGGGATGATTCATCGTTCACTAGTTGTAAGTGGAGGTCAGATTGAGGTGGATTGTCAAGACGTGCATACGGGCATCGTTGAAGTAAGAACTAATCAAAGTAGTTTATATTGGAAGTGATACCAATATTTCTAATAAATATTTGAAGTGGTACCTAGGCCAGATTACACTTATAATTAGTAATAAGAATTGAAGGTTTTATTTGATTGTATGAACCGTTGTGTATTTGGTTTCCTTTCTTTTATGTTGAGAGAAGAATTTATTTTATTTCATAATTAAAATTTTATTTACCGAGTCTCTTAGTTTATTTATTAAACTTCGAATCCACGAAAGAACCCTACAAACAAAAAATTTTTGCAACATTTCTCCGTAAATAAATAACAGCTTCTGTGCATCATAATTGTTACTACTTTTACGCAGCAATGACAAATCCGGTCCTGCCCCCCTGTCCGAAATTATTAAATTCACCGACTTCGCCTCTCAACTGGAGGGCCAATTGTAAGCCGAATTTAAGAATCACGTGAACAGCACGCAGTGATCACCTCTTGATCCTTGTTTACATGAATTTTTCTTTAAACTGAATATACTTATAGTCGTTTTAAGTATTACAGATATTTCTAAACAGAATTACATTGTAAAACATTTGAATGACTTGCCGATGGGTAGGTGTTATTGTCAGCTCATATACTGAACCAGCCCAGCAACCGTTAGTACCCCCATCATAAGAACTACAAATGGTGAGAGGTAGTTACGGGGGCAGACTATGGTGTGACCATGGACAAAAATATTACAATAACCCCAAAGAATCTTGGATTCATAACAATAAGACGAAAACGGATAAGATCAAAACAAAAGTCTTGTAACCGAATTTCTAGAGAATTTTTTTCGTTTTCGGTCGGTTATGCTGGGGTCCTCTCAATCGCGGGAATAGCAGATGACCGGCCCTGTGGATATATATTTAAAAAAAAAATTAAAAAGTATAACTTCAAACACACGCACAGGACCCCCCCCCGCATTTTGCACACTATTTTGAAAAAAAAATTGAGGGAACAGTTGTAACGTCACCATCAAAAGGTATATAGGAATACTAATATTTTCGTAGTCACTTTTAATTATGGATCGTGATAGTAAAAGAAATGGAAGTTGAAAACGTGAAAACACTCGTCTACGAGTGGAACGGTATCGTAAACGAAAAAAGTGCAAGTACTAGCAATTATAGTGACAGCTTAAGTATTATTAATGCTGCTAATTCAATATCATTTAGACAATCTACCGAAAATGAAAATTATGTAGAGAACGCAAGTACAATCGGTAATGTTTCATATGATAGTACTATCAAGACGTTCACACGTGAGTGGGAATGAAACATTGTTGAGAATGAAGATCGAAAGAGTGATGATCTAGATTGGTTCGACGAACATGCAAGTGAAGTGTAATGATGTCGATATGATTTGCCAATGGGCATTGACATCTAAGATTCCGGCAGAAAAAATAGAAGGGTTGTTAGGTATCTATTTTACGTAGAAAGGCTTTTCCAGAGCTTCCCAACTCGGCAATGACTTTTTTAAAAAGATCAACTGCCAATTATAAAATTGAAAAATTTGATGAAACGTCTGAATTTGCATATTTTGTCGTAGCATTTAATTTAAAACGTTGAGTTAATCCAGCATGTCATTCTGACAAAAAAATTGATTTGGTAGTAAACTTTGACGGACTTCCTCTATTTAAATCTTGTTCGAAACAATTTTGACCCATATTATATAAAATATATAATAAATTATTTACGTATACACCGTTTCCGGTAGCTGTTTATTGTGGAATGGAGAAACCCAGTAACATTGAAAAATATTTAGGAAAATTTATCAATGAAATGAATGATTTTACTCAAAACGGTCTAATGATAGATAATAATATTTTCAAAATTCATATTAAAGCCTTCATTTGCGATCGACCTGCTTGTCAAATGCATAAAAAATCACGGTGCATATTATGCTTGTGAAAAATGTACTGTACGAGGTGTTCGAGCGGAGAATCGTGTAGTATATCCAGAAGTTGATTGTTCGTTACGTACTGATCAATCTTTCCGCGATCAAAACAATTCAGAGCACCACACCGGAGTATCGCCTATTTTACGTTCAAATCACTGTAATATGATTAACATGTTTATTTTGGACTCGATGCATTTAATTTTTTTGGGAAACGTCAAAAAAATGCTTAACGATTTTTGGTTGGATGCAAAATCTGCACAAAAAATGAGTTTTAACGCTAAAAATGTACTGTCACAGATGTTGGTAAATTTAAAATCACAAGTACCGATTGAATTTCAACGTTCCACGAGAGATTTAAGTGATGTTCAAAAGTGGAAAGCGACTGAATATAGGCTATTTTTATTGTATGTTGGGCCTGTGATATTAAAAAAATGCTTAACAGAACAACAGTATAAACATTTTATTCTTTTATGTATTGCATGCCGGATTTTATCATCTGACTTAGCAATTACTTACAATAACCATGCGAAAACTTGTTTACTGACGTTTGTGAAAATTTCTAAAACATTATACGGTTTTAAAAGCAATGTCTTAAATATGCATTCACTCATTCATCTACCGGACGACGTAATGTATTTACAATGCCCAATTAGTGATTTTACTGCATTACCGTTTGAGAATGCTTTAGGTCAAATAAAAAAATGCCTTCGATCTGGCAGTCGTCCACTAGCACAACTATGCCGCCGTTTACATGAAAAATATTTAGTTGATCAAAATAATACTCTGAAACTGAACCAATCTAATATCGAAATTATACGTAAAAAGAAACACATTAACACTGGAAGAATAACAATTGAACGGATTCGCTACAATAATGTAATTTTAACATGTAATGAGCCAAATAACACGGTGTCGCTAAGAAATGGAACAATAATGCAAATTCAAAAAATGTTTATGACATCCAGACACCATTAATATTACAGCTACAGAATTAAAAAAAGTAAAACCCATGTTATCATTCCTCTGCCAATCGGAAACTTTAGACATGTGGAAAGTTCGAAGAAGTATAAATACTAAAACATTCTTAATTAATTTAGTTAAACGAAAAATGGTGACATTTGCGTTAAATGATGATTTCGGTGAAAAATTATATTTAATGCCGTTGCTACATATGTAAATAAAAATTAAAAATTGTTAACTTTAATTCAAATTAGGGGTCATCCATAAATTACGTCACACGTTAAAGGGGGGGAGGGTATCACCAGAATGTGACATTGTGTGACAAGGGGGGGGGGTCAGGTTAGGTTAGGTGACGTTACATGTTAAAATTTGAAGTACTAAAACGCGAAATTTATATGTGAATAAAAAAATCTAAAAATTTTCGAACTCGATCTATATTTTTAATACTTTAGCACTCTCGCTATGAGATTATCTCTCTTGCAATAACAATCAACTTCTAGAGCGGCGTTGTAATGCAAGTTAGACACAAAATTCACGAGAGTTCTGGTAAGGGTTTGAGTAGGTTTAAGACGTCGGCGAGTGCTCGCTCGCTCTCTTACCGTTCCGCACGTCGGTTGTTTGCGAGACATTCGACAAGTGCCGCCGCACGCGCCGGCGCAGTGACTTATTTATTACATATTTAAAAATGAATAAAAAGATTGATTTAGGTAGTCTTTACCGCAGATTATTTGATGCCTACAGTCCAGCTTATGCTGATAAAAAAAAAACAAATCATACAAGATGAAGTTAACACCTTATGGAAAACGTTAAAAAGTAGTGATAACATTGAAGATGAGGCAGAATCAAAAATTAAAGAGTTGCAAGTAAAATTGACGAAAAAAAAAGGGACACTTTTGAGTTTTTTTTCAAAAAATCCTTCTTCGTCAAAATCATTAGCACTAGTATTAAAGCCACAGGACAGTAAAGTAAGTTCAAAATTTATAATGAAAATAACTACACTAAATCAGTTAGATACATATAAAATCTAGTCTGTTATAAGATAGTCAGTAACTACATCTTTCTGTGTCTGTTTGTTCGGGATTATTCTTGGATCGATTTTTATGCAGTTTTTTTAGTGTACTGAAGTCGGTAGTTTTGGAAACATTTTGTGTATAGTATCCATATTTAATATTTAACATGTTTACTTTAAATTACAGGAGGACACTAAACAGAGTATTTCAGAAAAAACTAAAGATATTATGATAGACTTGAGTGGATGTCAATCACTTCAAACAGTAGATAAACCAACACCTAGTTAACACGCTTCCAAGAATAAAATTATTGTACTTGAATCTGAGCTCAATAGCTTAATACTAGCACGCGATGCTGGTGTAGCGACAGATGATGCTACAAAAAAAATAACAACATTAAGAAAAGATCTTCAAGCAGAAAAGACCACATTGAAGAGAAAAATTAGTGCAGCGGAACGTCAAAAAAAAAGCCGTGATTCTAAAAAACAAAAAATTTTAGAACTGTGTGAAAATAATCCTGATTTAGCAACTGTTTTAAAACTTCGAAATACTGTTGGTCGGCCTAGAGTAGAAGAAAATCAATCCGGTTTACTCGAAGTAATAAAATCGATTGCAATTTTTGGTGGCGCAGCTGATGATCGACGTCGTACTGAAGTTATAAGATGTTGCAAAACATTAGACGACTTGCAAGCTGAACTATTTAAGCAAGGCTATACTATCAGTCGGTCAGGATTGTATTTGAGACTTCTTCCCAAGCGAGTTAATACGGAGGAAGGTAAAAAACACGTCGTAACGGTTCCTGTCAAGTTGTGTAAACCAGGCTCTACGTTACACTCAAAACATAAAGATGGCAAATTTTGTACTATACGAAATCTTGAATCTGTAGCTTCAATTATGGGTCCGGACCAAGTTTTTTTTTATCGATGGATGATAAAGCACGTGTACCATTAGGCATTACAGCAGCTAACGCTCAAGCACCAATATTAATGCACTTTGATTACCGTGTCCAATTGCCAGATCATGATTTTGTAGTCGCTGAGAAACATAAACTTATTCCATCTGTTTATGCGGGTATTCTGATCAAAAAAGATGGTGATGGATCACCTGAAGCTGTGACGTACTCTGGGCCGACATATGTAGCAATTCGTAGTGGGAAACATTCATCTTCCAACGCAGAGACTCATGCCATCGACGTTCATAAGCTTTCTGAATTACCGACTTTTGAAAACTTCTTGAGAACCAGAGAAGGTTTTGTAAAACCTGTGTTTATTTTCACATGCGATGGTGGTCCCGATGAAAATCCACGGTATGAGCAGGTTATAGTTTCAGCTTTGCAACATTTTAAAGATTTTGATTTAGATGCAATTTATATAGCTACAAATGCTCCAGGAAGGAGTGCATTTAACAGAGTTGAACGACGCATGGCACCTCTTAGTCGCGAACTTACTGGAGTAGTATTAAATCATGATGATTTTGGGTCACATCTTGATTCAAGTAATCGAACTACCGACTTGAAGCTAGAAAAACGGAACTTTGAAAGTGCGGGCAATGTGTTGGCTGACATTTGGAGCAAATTAGTCATTGATGATTTTCCTGTAGTTGCCGAATATGTTGTACCAACTGATACCAGACTGGATGTTGAACAAGCTATGATGTTAAAAAATAATGCTACTTGGTATGCTAATCACGTACGTGAGTCACAATATTTCTTACAAATAGTAAAATGCGAGACTATCACATGTTGCGGTGCAAGACGATCTAGTCTTTGGCAATTATTAAAAGAAGGATTTTTATCACCACCTGTATTGATTAAACAGACATCAAACGGTTATGTAGTCGCAGGGAGTGACGACGAGGCTAAGTTTGCTCCATTATTACTACAGTTATCATTAAATCTCCACGCATCATCCCATTTGAAAAAAGTCCCATATGATAGTTATTGTCCTAGTGTCGAGTCATACATATTTAAAAGATCGTGTAGTATATGTGGTTTATATTTTTCTTCATATAAAGCCGCTAATCAACACAAACAATCACATAAAAACCAAGAATTGTTACCTACTGCAAAAATTCGTCCCCAAAGAATTGCGGCTAGACGTGCCCGAGAAATTCTTTGTTTAATGAATGATGACGATGCTTTATGGATGGAAGAAAATGATGTTGACACACAGGATGTTCCTGAAGTTCAAATTCAGAACGAAAATAAAGTGCCTGATTTACCAGTAATAGTTAATATCAAGGAGTGGGTCCAAAGTCCATGGACACAAGTAGATTAAGTTTTTTATCGTTAATTAACATAATAAGTCTTGTATTGTTTCGTAACTAGTCGTTTGTTTTCTCTATTATCAAAAATATTTGACTTGATGTTGATTTTATGAAAGTCTTTCTGATTATTTAATAAAAATAAGAAAAAATTAAAATAATTGTTTTCTTTTGATTATTTCTAAATACATGCATAAAATTAAAAAATGTGTGACGTCACATCAGGGGGGAGGGGTTCTAAAAATGTGACAACCTGTGACAAGGACGGGGGGAGGGGTTAAAAAGTTCTAAAATTCGTGTGACGTAATTTATGGATGGCCCCTTAATCGAAAATTGATATTAGGTATATACATTTAATTTTAACCAGATTATCTGCTGTGTTGCGGTACTATTTCAAGTATTAAAATTCTGTAAAAACTGTTAATTATGAGTGTCTTAAATGTAAGTTCTATTTAAAAAAGAAATTGTAGGAAATAACAGGTAAAATTTTCATCCTGTCTTTATGAAAGTGAGTAAGTTTTGTTTAATAAATGATATGCGTCGAACAAATTTTTTAAAATATGCTTTTGAATAGTGCAAACGAAAAAAAACTATTGAGTTTGTTTGCTAATTTCTAAAAAAAGATGTGTTTCCATCCACCTTGAGTTTTCGCTTTTCTGTTGCCACTCTTTTTATGTAGAATTTTATTCTTGCCACTAAGGCCCGTTTTTAAGGATCACATCGAAGCACATTTATCTAAACAAAAATTGGATACGCAGGGCCGAATTTAAATTTTTAGTGTTTTTGATTTTTACAGTGGAGAATATCAGGCAGAGATAAATAAATCTTTAACAAACATAGAGTTAGAAGAAAAAATTATGACAATAGAAGAAAGATGGAAAAAATTTAAAGAAAGCATAATAAATAAAGCAACGCTAATTTGTGGAACTATTAAAACAAATAAAGAAAGGAAAATGACAGCGTGGTGGAATGAAGAAATAAAAGAGGAAGTGAAGAAAAAGAAAAAAGCTTGGATAAGATATAATAGAGACAGAACAGAATTAAATAGACAAGAATACATAAACAAAAGAAATTATGTAAAAAATCGAATAAAGCTAGAAAAGAAAAAGAGCTGGGAGAAATTTAGCAAAGAACTGGAAACAAATTTCAAAACAAACAATAGACTATTCTGGAATAAAATAAGAAATATGAAGACAACTCAGAAAAAAGAAATAAAAGAAATGAAAAACGAGAACAACCAGATTAAAACAGAACCCAATGAAATAATGAAGGTATGGTGGGAGTACTATAACAAGAAGTTTGGAACAAACGAGAAAAAGGAAATAATAAAAAACACAGAAGATACACAAGAATACAAAATTGAGAGAGAAGAAGTAGAAGAAGCAATAAGCAAAATAAAAATAGGAAAAGCAAGTGGAGAAGATAATATAGAACCAGAAATGATTAAATGGATGGGCCATAAAGGGGTAGAGTGGTTATGGAAAATATGTAGAGAATCATGGGAAAAGCAGAAGATACCAGAAGAATGGGAGAATAACCTAATAATACCAATATATAAAAAAGGAGACTCCACCAAATGCGAAAACTACAGAGCGATATGTCTATCAAGTGTTTGCTTTAAAGTATATACAAGAGTGGTGGAAGGAAAACTCCGAAGAATAATAGAAGAGAACTTAGAACAAGAACAAGCAGCTTTTAGAACAGAAAGACAAACATATTCGTACTAAGAAATATTATAGAAAGAAAAATAAATGAAGGAGAAGAACTATTTCTTACATTCATAGATTTAAGAGCAGCTTTTGACACAATAAATAGACAAAGCATTTGGGAGAGCCTAGAGCAAATAGGAGTACCAAAACAGATCATTAAATCAATAGAAAGCATATATAGAAAAGTAAAAGGAAAAATACAAATAGCAGGCAGGAGATCGGAAGCTTTTGAAATGAAAAAGGGACTGAAACAGGGAGACAGTCTGAGTCCTTTACTATTTATAATAGTAATGGACAAAATACTGAAAAACATCAAAGAAAGAATAAAGGGCTTAGAAACAACAATAGGATACAAAAACCTAACACCAATTAAAATCAATTGTCTACTATACGCAGATGATATAGTTATAATAGCAGATAAAGAAATTAAAATGCAAAAACTAGTAAACATATGGATAGAAGAAATAGAAAAGATGGAAATGGAAATAAACAGTAAGTAAAATGATGATAATAAACGAGAACAAAAATATCAAAACAGAAAGAGAGATAAAATGTAAGGGAAATAAACTAGAGAGAGTAAAAGTATATGAATATCTAGGAACTATAATAACACAAGATGGAAAGATAGACGCGGAAATAACAAACAGAGCAAGAAAGGGAACAAGAATATACTATACAATAAATAAAACCATACTAAGTAATAAAGACATAGAGAAAGAAGCAAAAATACGAATTCACAACATAATAACGTTACCAACCATAACATATGCAAGCGAAAACTGGACGATACAAAAAGAACACCAAAAGAAAATAGAATCAATTGAAATGAAACACCTACGTAAAATAGCAGGCAAAACAAAATGGGATAGAGTACGAAATAACGAAATAAGAGAAATGGTAGAACAAGAATCAATAAATAAGAAAATAGAAAAGAAACAATTGAAATGGTATGGACATATCGAGAGAATGGACACAGAAAGAATAACTAGAAAAATATTAGAAACAAAAACCAGCAGGAAGAGGAAGAAAGGAAGACCAAGACGAACATGGATAGAACAAATAGTAGAACTGGGAAAAAAACGAGGAAAAACACAAGAAGAAATGAGAAGAATAGCACAAGACAGGAAAATATGGAAGAAATGGGTTGAAAGCAACCCAAACTCCGACGCCTGAAAAGGCATAAGGAGAATGGAGAAGAATGGAGAACAGTGGAGTGATGCAGTAGTTCACTTCGAAAAGATGTATTGAATGACTTACTGTGTTAATGACAAACTGTAAATGTTTTGTTTTGTCTCTATTTTACCTTGTCTACTTTTATTTTATTTTCTTCTTTTAATACATTTTATATATAAATAAATATTTTTAAACAAAGATTTTTAGATACTTTATACTGGGAGGTTTTATATATACTTAATTAAATTTAATTTTTGGCAAAATATTGTTCATGCTTTAAAAATGAATAATAGTCAATAATGTTACAACTTGTAACTATATTATAATTATTTACGAACATAGTTCAAAGTATCCTGCTGTGGTATAATGAATTAATAGCGACTGCTCTTTTGTTTGTTGTTATTATAATGACATTTACAGTTATTCATAACATCAATTACTGTTCAATAAATTAAAAGTCGTCGGTTATTGGCAAGATTACATTTTATTGATTTTTCTACAAAATTTTTAAAAATAAATGGAAAAACGAATATAAATAATGCGTCATCTACTATATATCTTTAGAATACTATCTATACATAAACTGTATAGTTATTTACTACTTATTTTTACAATAAATTGCTTTATGAAGTGGATAATATTCCTTGCATGATAATTTTTTTAAATTCCGACAGAAGTATTATTGAGACCAATATCTTTAAGTTTCTCGTTAATAATGTTGCTCACTCTTGATAATATATTTTTATATAAATAATTATCGTCTAATTATTTGGAGCAGACTATGTTAGTTGGTTGTAATATCCTTGCCGGCATATCCCAATTAAGTTTATTTAATAAATCGAAAGAATCAATTAAAGAGTTGATTATTTTGAAAATAAACAAAACATCTTGATATTCGCGACTATCTTCGAAGAGGTTGGTAACTTGGTAGTTTTTAAGATTTCTGAATAATTATGTTTTATAATATGAGAGACAGTTTTTGGCATTTTACAAGGTGGGTAAGCAGCAATCTTTATGACCATACCGAACAGTTCAAAATAAAACGAAAGAACCAAACACCAACGCACAGATACATGTACTAGGACGTATGTATGTGCGTATTTTTGGCCTGAAATTGTTACCAAATACAAACTTCTTTCTGAGAAGCAGAAAAGGATAAAACATATTGGGATAATACTAGTAGTGGCGCAACCTTCGTATAATTCCTTCATTGCAGGCAAAAGAATAGATAACAAGAAGTTTGTTACTTTCAATACAAAAATTCCCAGAATCTTTCGGTTTTCTTACTACCTGAATGAGTCAAGTTAGTTTGTTGAGAGAATTAAGTTAGGAATAAAAAAAAATACACCTTAAAACAAAAACGAAAACAATATCAAAATCAGTTATTATTAACGGGTCGTGGGGCTTCTACGAAAAATTCGGAACTGATTAAAACAGCAAGCAAATGTAAAAAAGGGTGCAAAACTTCCGTATTTGCGGATGCAGAAATAGAGCTCTGCTACCACTTTTTTACATATACATATGTGTCTTCGCGAAACTGTCTAGTTCCATAGAACACATTTCGATATTTTCACACATGGTTTGCGCCTTTTGGATTCTCAGAAATTGATTTCTAATTACCAACCCGGCAGAGTTACCACGGCGAATTATTAATAGAATGTTTTACGAGAATGTTGCTGATAATGCTGATAGTGCAAGCGCAAAGTGCGAGGTGAAACCGTATCAGAGTCGTAAAAGGAGCAACCCCGTAAAGGATCGAGTTCTCCCAAACAACCTAGTGAGTTCACGAGGTCTTCCCCAATCGTAGGGAGCAATCCCGGAAAATCCAGGGTCTCCCCATCCGAAGAAGCGATTGTGGTAACAAGCAAGTCCCGTCCAAACAACAGAATAAGCTTCAAAGTAAGTCAAATTGCTCAATTAATCAATTTGCAAAGAAGATTTTTCTAATAATTACGCTGATTAGGCATATGATTACAATTTCTGTCAATCTAAAAGAATAATGTATGAGTAATTTCAACGAGAGTAACGATAGTAGTGAGGATATAGATATAAGTTTAAGTAATTCGTTTAATTCGCTTAGTTTCGGAAGCGAAGGATTCTTAGGTTTCCCTAGAGATAATATAACAAATTTGGAAATGCCAAATCCAAATGAAGCAGCTGCTCAACCGAGCACTGAACAACTCATTTCGGCTGCAAGAAATTATGGAGAAATATTGCCGAAATTTGATGGAAAACCTAATAATCTAGGGACTTTCATTGCTAGAGTAGATAGTTATTATAACAAATATGGTAACACTAATGATAATACCTTAAATCAATACGTATTTTGCATGATAGGATCAAAGTTAACAGGAGAGGCTAACGACCTAGCGTTATGTAGATCTAATCTTTTAGACTGGCCATCTCTTAAAGGTGCGCTCAGGAATAAATTTGGCGATCATACAGACAAAAAGATTTTGGCACAACAATTTAAAAATTTAAAAATTAAACCAAATGAAAGGTTACCTAATTTCATAGAAAGAATTAAAATAGCACAAAATCAACTTAACATCAAAATTTGTCAGGACAATACATTAACTAGAGGACAAAAAGAAATTTTTCAACAAATTAATGAGCAAACTGCTTTAGAAATACTATACACGAATTCACCTACAATGCTACAAACAATTTTAGATGTCAAAGACCACTCGACATTAACAGAAGCTACACCAACGGTAATGAATTTTGTTGCAAAACATCCCGTTACTAAAGCGACTAATACAGGAAATTTCAAACCATCTATCCAAAATTTTCGGCAATTAAATACTAATCAAAGCAAACAGAATACTAATTTTAGGAATTCATCTGGTAATTTTCAAAATACACCTAGGCAGGTACAATTAACTCAGCCCCGATTTCCAAATTTTAATCAAAATTCAACAAATAACCAAAATTATTTATTTTCAAGAACCAATACACAACCTAGTAATAGTAATAATAATAACAATAATAATCAACCGGCAAATAGACCCAATCCAGCATTCTCGAACAGGAGTAATTCTAGACCAAATTATCAATCAACAGCTTTCAGAAATTGGAGACAACCTAACCTAAATTTTACGGAAGTAGAGTTTGACCCCGGTGACGAAACTCACGAAAATAATTATAATACAAAATATGGATTTCCCAAAGCAGATGAAAATTTCGATAGCACTTTCGATGATAGCGAAATGCTTCATGAAACTATACGGGAACATTCGTATAATAATGAAGTGTACGACGTGGAACCCGATCCAGACACAGTAAATTTTCGTTTGGATGCCTCGGGAAATCATTAACTAGTTCTTTACCCTGTATAGTTATTTCGGACCCCCCATTAAGAATTCTTATTGACACAAGCGCGACAAATTCGCTGATAACCCCGAATGTGGCTAAGTCTTATTTTAAAAATTACATAAACAATGAAAAATTCATCTTACGAACCATTACCACACAAAGTAAACATCAAAATTCTGTCATAGTAGATTTATTCGAAAAGGACCAGTATCTAAAATTCTTTATTATCAAATTTCACTCTCAGTTCAATGCACTCTTGGGAACAGATAGCTTGGAAACCATGAAGGCTAGGATTGATTATGACAAAGGCAGCATTATTTTAAACGGTGTCCATTATCCATTAGTTCGTTATCAAAATTTACCCAAAAAACATGATTTAAATTGCGCTACAGTGAAAGTTCCAGTCAAAAAGGGCGCTGTATTAATTCCACCACAACAAATTCAAAATGTTACCATACCCGAAACTATAACTATCGCAGACAACCATCACTGCGAAGTTCCTATATTTAATACCAAAAGTAAGATCTGCCCAAATTTGTTTGTCAAAGCCCAACAGTTGGACACGAGAGAAGTGGATTTATGTAACCTTTACATTCATCACAAAAATATAGGTATAACTAAATCAGTAAAATTAGACTTAAACCATTTACCATTCCAAAGAAACCAAATTATTCAAAATTTAGCTGACGAGTTCAATGACATTTTTTATAATGAAGGAGACATCTTAACATTTACCAGCGCGACTAAACACCAAATACCGGTAAATTGCGAAACGCCTATTTTTACGAAACCTTATCGATTCCCTCAAGTGCAAAAGGAGGAAATAAACAAACAAATCGAAGAGCTACGAAGACAAAATATTATAACCGAAAGCGATCCCCTTATAGTTCTTTCATCTTCCTGGTGCCCAAAAAACCCGACAAATCCGACAAGAAATCTTGGCGAATGGTTGTTGACTTTCGCAAATTAAATAAAAAAACTATCGAGGACAAATATCCGATACCTAATATCACGTCCATCTTAGATTTGTTAGGAGATTCGAACTATTTCTTAAAATTAGATCTAAAGAGTGGGTACCACCAAATAGAAATCGACCCTCGCGATCAGCACAGAACAGCCTTCTCAACCGAAAGTGGTCATTGGCATTTCTTGCGTATGCCATTCGGTCTAAAAAATGCGCCGGCTTGTTTTGCGCGTGTTATGAACAATGTACTAAAAGGTCTTATTAGTAAAATTTGTCTGGTATACTTAGATGACATAATCATATTAGGAAAATCTTTCGACGAACACATGCAAAATTTAAGAACCGTTTTTGAGAGACTCCGACAATACAGATTTAAAGCGCAGATTGAAAAGTCAGAATTTTGTTTAAAAGAGATTGAATATCTGGGTCATCTTATCACCACGGATGGCATTAAGCCAAACCCAAAATTAATTGAAAAAATGAAAAACATTCCAGTTCCGATAACACCTAGACAAATTAAATCCTTTTTAGGACTTTCGGGCTATTATAGGAAATTTATCAAAAACTTTGCGACTATAACGAAACCAATGACAAATTGCTTAAGAAAGAACCAAAAGGTTGAACACACACCAGAATTTCTAAATTCGTTCGAACAAATTAAACGACTATTAATTTTGGCTTATCCTGATTTTGGACAATCTTTTAATGTAACCGTAGATGCCTCAAATGTTGGAATAGGAGCAATATTGTCACAAGGTCCCATTGGAAAAGATATACCTATTATGTTTATAAGTAGGACTTTGAATAACCATGAAATTAACTATTCAACGATTGAAAAAGAACGTTTGGCAATAGTGTGGGCAACTCAAAATTTTAGGCCATATATATACGGTAGAAAATTTTACATTATTTCGGATCATAAACCACTCCAATGGTTATTTAATATGAAAGAGCCAAATTCGAAATTGGTACGATGGCGCCTCAAATTAGAGGAATTTGATTACGAAATTAAATATAAAAAGGACGCAATAACACCAATGCAGACTTTCTTTCGCGTTTAGAAGCACATCCCATCGAGACGGAACAGGACGATTTACTATCACTATTTCACAATCCCGGTGAAGTAAGTCTGCGAGAATGTTCAGACTTTTCCGAATTAGATGATTTGTTAAAAACTAATACCGAAGAAGCGTGTCCTAAAGTAACTAAATTGGATCCACCTGAAATTAAAATATTATCGGACATTCAAATTAAACCTCCTAATTTAGCAGATAATAACAATAAACTTCCGAATGAAGAAAACTCTAAACAAACATTTGAAATTCCTGCTAGTACCGTAACGCAACACTCGCAACTCGAAAACGTGAATGCCACTTTACCTATTTCCGAAAAACCCCTCAATTTCTTTAAGATGCAATTTATCCTTTTCCTTTTATAGAGTTCCTAGTTTAACAAGGACCCAAATTTTCGACAAAACAAGATATATAATTCATGTAACTCCAGGTAACTACGAAAACGAAGTAATAAACCTATTGCGCGAATATGCTAATCCACAGGTAATAAATGCTTTATATTTTCGGAATAATAAACCGTACGAAACAATAGCGACTTTAATCAACCAAAATTTTGATAATTCTGTGAAATTCATTTTTACCAATAAGACATAACCGATGATGCAGCAAAAATTGAAATCTTAAAACAAATTCATGAGCCAAGCCATCGAGGAGCTCAGGAATTAAATAACGAAATTAGTAGAGAATATTATTGGCCCAAAATACAAATCGACTGTCAAAATTACGTTAACGAATGCAAAGTGTGTCAATGTGCGAAATACGAAAGAAATCCGATTAAATACAAGCTAAAACTAACTCCAACTCCAAAAGAACCCTTTCAAACGGCATTCATGGACATATTTTCTCTGAGTAATAAAAAATATTTAACAGCTATGGATTCATTTTCCAAATTCTTTATGTACGAACCAATAGCTTCTATGAACATGCCTGACATCATAGACGCATATATTAAATTATTTTCGCACATCAAACTACCAAAATTACTTATTATCGATAATCAATTCGATCATCCCTTATTTAAAGACCTATTAAAAATGCACAGAGTCCAGCACCATTTAATTACCCCCTTACACCCAAATAGTAATGGTCAAATAGAAAGAGTACACAGTACATTACTAGAAATTATAAAGACAATAGTAGCTTCCAAAAACAAAGTACTAATTAATCAGCCATTTGAGAATGCAGCAATCATATACAACAGGACCATCCATTCACAAACAAAATTCAAACCAATCGAGGTACTTTTCGGGCATTTAGAAGCAAACGACCTTTTAGAATCGTTTGACGACAATTTCTAGTATGAGTCTACAAGTGAAATTTTCGACAAAGTAAAAGCGCTATACGAGAGCATACGAAATCGCGAGACTACTAGTAGAGAAGCCGCGATTCAAAAACAAAATCAAACACATAAAGAATTCGAGGAAGTACCAAATGAGACCACCGTGTATTTAAAACGAAATGTTAGAGACAAAAAGGAACCTCAATATAGACCCGAAATAGTTCACGAAGATTTAGGCAACAAAATTGTTTCAAAGAAGGGTAAGTGTTACCACAAACAAGAATTAAAACCTAAAAGAAAACAAAAACTGATTAAACCATCTGTTACAGACAATGTTAAAACCATCTAGTTATTCTCCGTTTCTTATCCTCCTCCGGTTAGTCACCTCCGCCGAAATTCAGCAAGTTACGATTAGAAGTCTAGAAGACAATCCAGGAATACTACCATTTAGGTTAGGAAAAGTAAGACTTCAAAATACTTTCCACACTTTCATTCATAATTACCCACTAGATAACAAGAGATATAATTGTAAAATTAGAACAACATGTTAATGATGTCAAAATATCGACAGGTACCACAAAAATGTAGAACTAATAATCAAAGTAGAGCTACTTCTTACCGAAATAAAACACCTTAAAAATGAATTTTCAAAATTACAACCTAATGGTTTTATGACACATTCTGATACTAGAGTTAAACGTGGTTTAATAAACGTACTAGGCACAGCATTTAAATTTATTTCCGGCACATTAAATGCAGATGATGGGGCCAGATATGATAAAGCGATCGATGAACTAAAAGTTAATCAAAATAACATTATTAATCATTTTAATAAACAAATTTCCATAAATAGGGCAGTAATAGAAACCTTCAAGTCTGAATTGGCAAGGGTATCAAAAAATTTCGATACAGTCAAATTAATGATAGAACAAATAGATAACACTATATTAGGTATTCAATAACGACACTTAGAATTATAATTTTCGAAACTAAAACTATTATAAATAACATCTTAACAGCAACTAGTTTTGCAGCAATAAATTTGGTACATCCTAGTATTATTTCATTGTCCCAAATCGAGATAATGAAAGAAACACTTTTAAAATTTCACAACAAAAATTCCTTTTATGTCGAAGATAACATCTCATTCATTCAAACTATAAATATTGAATACATTAAATTGAACTCAATTAAATAACCAACTACAAATTACCACAAATTAATGTGGAAAAAGGTATTGTTGTCATCATGTCCCCGGCGGGATTCGAACCCGCGTCTCTGGCTTTACGCGCCATTGCTCTAACCACTAAGCTACGGCGACATGATGACAACAACATCGACGAAACCTACTTACAAAGTCACTGAATCGTCGGATCAATGTATATTATTATTAATAACTATTAACAATGAAATATTAAATAGTGGCGTATTTTAAATACATTAAATTGAACTCAATTAAATAACCAACTACAAATTACCACAAATTAATGTGGAAAAAGGTATTGTTGTCATCATGTCCCCGGCGGGGATTCTACCATAAGACATATGTAAATAAACTTTGTATAAAAAGCAAATACGCACACTAGCGTAAATGTCTGAAGGCGCTATAGGATATCCTCGAATACCATCAATTTCCTGGGAACTCGGAATTTTCTTGCCACAATTTCTTATAATACTAATTATTTTTAATTTATAAAATATCAGCAAAATCAATACCTATTATGATTGTTATTGAAATATGCACAGTTTGGTCAGCAAAGTGTTGGTGGTATACAGGTGTTAATCAGAAAGTATCCACACCTCACTCTAACTTACATTGTCATTTATAACTCAAACAACTTCTCTTTCTAGTTTTCCTCCTTCACGCAAACACTTGTGCTGATCTTAACTTTACCCCACTCATATTAAGTAATAATCTTGGTTATGTAGAAGGAGCGTGTCTGAAGTTTACGATTCTTAAATACGTTTACATGATAATGTAGAGGAAGTAGAGAAGAGTGTAAGGTATAGGCATATGAAATGAAAGTGAAATTATAGTTAACGATTCTTTATTCTGATATAAATGAAGACCGTATTTGAAGAACGATATGTAATAGAAATAAGAAATAATCTTGGTTATGTAGAAGGAACGTAGAACGTGTACATGTATATATTTGTGTTAAGAAATAAATAAAGAAGCAAAAGGTAGTATACGTTTGAGATATAAGTACGCATACTAGCGTAAATGGCTGACGGCACATTCTACCATAAGACATATGTAAATAAACTTTGTATAAATTGCTGTAATTTATTAAACTAGGTCAGAACACAAATACGCATACTAGCGTAAATGGCTGACGATGCATTCTACCACAAGACATATGTAAATAAACTTTGTATAAATAGCTGTAATTTATTAAACTAGGTCAGAACACAAATACGCATACTAGCGTAAATGGCTGACGATGCATTCTACCATAAGACATATGTAAATAAACTTTGTATAAATAGCAAATACACACACTAGCGTAAATGTCTGAAAGCGCATTCTACCATAAGACATATGTAAATAAACTTTCTATAAATAGCTGTAATTTATTAACCTAGGTCAGAACACATATAAAACGATAGAATATAACAGAATTTTATTTAAAATAATATAATATAATATAAAACATCATTGAATTTTAATCATCAAATTTACTCAGTAAAGCAGCCAGTTTTTTTTGTGATAATAAAGTCCGCAATGATCATAATGATTTTCTTTACCCCTTCCCCAAAGTATGATTATAAATAAGATAAAACATGATGAGTTTAATCAGTTGTAATCGTTAGTTGCTGCACTGAACGTTTAAGACGTAGTAATGGTTGAAAGTTACGTAATTGAAGTTAAATTTTTTAAAGAGGGTTTATTACCTTTGAAAAGATATTTGGTAGCGTCAGAGTTGGATAGCGTAACAGAAGAATTCGAATTAAAAGGTGAATACGATAAAATCGTAAGAGGAGGCTACTTAGTGGTCGATGAGAGCGATCCTCACGATTTTGAAGTATAATTTTTATAAAAATGGATTCATTATCGTACGAGCTGTATCAAGCAGAAAAGCAAGTCCTCATTCTCAACCTTCGAAGAGCAATACTATCAAACGATTTAGATAGAGTTAAAGTTGTGTTGTCGAAGTTGGGAGTTGCAGTACCAAAGGAAGCATTCAAATGGTTAACTGTAACGCAAGAGACATCGTTCGATATTTTATACTTCATATTCGAAAGAAAGCAAAGGTGTGACGAATTGGTGGATGAATTTCTAAAAGGTTGCTGTGAAACAGTGGAAATAACCGTTGATGATGTCGAAATGATTTTAAATAAAACAAAGTATAATTTCATGCGACACGACGTATATTTTTTAAAGGAAATGTTAACAAACGGATCAGTTCTAATGCGGGATAAGAAGTTCTCCGTAATGAATGTCAAGAAAAAGTATGTTACATTGTTAAAGTGTGTGGATGACTTAATACTGGATGTAGCATACTACGCACAACCAAAAAATTTGGAAAAGTGTATTAAACTGATCAACTTGTTTCGGCTTCCGTATACATTAAGTCCAAATACCAATAGTCGTCATCAAACAGTGCTGCAATGGATAGAAGAAAATATTTTAAGAGAAGGAACGGAGAAAGCTGCAGGCTGGCAGAGCGGTCCTGACTTAGGCAAATGGCCATCAAGTAATATCGAAGATTATAAGAAAATTTATTCATTGTTAATGTTATTGAAACAATAAATTGTAACAGTAGAAATCGTACACATGTTATTTGTGAAGTTATGGAATATATGTCGCAGAATAAAAATAGTAAACAAACAAGCTGTGTAGTAACGTTTTATTATTATTATTATTTATACAATACAGCCAATATTAAGGATAAAATATTTACATTGAGTGACATTTCAGCGTAAGCTATACTTAAACAGAACTCCAGGTAGGTATTACAGTAGGTGTTCATAAATATTCTCAATGGCTCCCTGTGGAAGTGACGAAGCTTCGAATAGTCTTTTAATAAAGTATTCACCAACCGTTAAGTCGTCGGTATAGGGTTGATGAAAATTTTGTATAAATCGATCAACGGCAACGTCGAACTTTGAAAGGGAACTGTTTGAGTTTTTTATATTATAATGTCCCCAAGGAAGAGTATTCGTTGTTTTTGGAATTAAGAAACGTTTATCATCTTTGGGAGAGAGGGCTACTTTCGTTTTCATATGGGTAAACATAGTATGCAGATCGGAAACGAAAACATTCATACATTTAAGAATTGTGGCGTCATCTCTAATGACGCGTAGGTAATCATCGATTTGAAGATGTAATTTAATGACATTTTTCTTGACACCTTTTGCTTTTTTAACAATTTGATCAATGGCTTCAACGCAGTAAGCTTTTGCTCCGGTTCCATAGAATGCTTTAATGGGATTATTAGGGAATTCGTCTTTAAATTTGCCAATAACAGAAGAGGTAATAGGGATATTGAAACTATTATCATGGTGATAATTGGAAGTGTCGAAGTGATGAAAATTTTCAATCATATCTCTGTAGAAATTTTCGGTGAAAACTTTAAGAATGAAGGAATCAGTATCCATATACATCAAAGAAATATTTTCTTGATAGTTTTGCTTAAGAAAGCCGTAGTAGAAGTCATACATAACAACTTTTGATAAATCCAAAATAGTGAAACCTACATAGAGCGGTTTATCGTAAACAATGTGTAATTTATTCATCTGAATAGCTACGAAATGGGGGGTGAAAATTTTTGAATTTCTGAAATTGGGTTTAGCTATTAAACTTTCAGCACCAAGGTACCGTCCAACGTTTTGCCAATGAGTAACTAACTTGACGTCAACTCGTTTATCAACGTTCTCCTTCGTTTTTCCGAAAGTACTGTTGTTCATCAATTTAAAGAATGATTTCCCAAACTTATTATTACACATATTGCGTTTTCTAGTATTCAAATCTATGAAAGGTTTCAACCATTGTGACTGTTTAAACTGAATAGCTCTATGCACTTTAAGTAATTTTAATCTGCTCTGGAGAGCTTGTTTAAGCGGTAGGTAATGAACAATATACTTTGTCTTAGTTATAAGGTTCGGAATCAATTTTTTGACTCTACCATTAACATTACCAGGAGAAATAATATTTTCAACTAAAAAGATCAGCATGTAAATCGTGTAGGTTTTGGGGATATTGAACATCAACTTCAAGTACATAACCGTATTCAGAAGAAGCATGTAAATCGAGAACATTTAATTCATCAATTTCAGCATCGGTGAGCCAACGAAAATGGGATATGGGAAGGTATTGACTCATGCTGTGTCCATACAAATTGGTAGCATCCAAATACATAATGTAGGAAGTGGGAGCAGATGCGTCATAATCAGGAAGGTGTGGGTTATTGGCGAAATGCATTCTTTGAACACACTGACTTATTCCTCCGCGTACCCCTTTTTGGAAAAACTTTAACATATCGACGTCAGTTAGAAGTTCTAAATTAACGCGAGTGAATTTTAACATGCTATCCCACGCTAGCCAGGGAGCGGTGTAATACTGAGCGGGGTCCAAGGCGTAAGTGGAAATACATATTTCACGAAAATTCTCGAACACGTCAGCTAACAGTAGGACATCGGTTTTCAAGTGGAGGTCAGAATATTCTCCGGGAGTGGAGCAGTTAAAGGTTTTCCAAACGGTCGCAGCTCTTTCATAATCTTCATCGGAAATGGGTAGAGATGTTAATTTATCGAAAAAATCGTTTTTGAGAGGGAACGTTGATTGGTCAAGTTTAGTAATATCGTCGACGTAGGAGTAAGGGAAAACCCCTTTCCGTCGCACAAGTTGAAATTGTGTAGGATCAGAAAAATACTTCTTCACTTGGAAGCATTGAGAAGAGTTGAGTTCTTCAGACAGTTTATCGAGGGAGGAAGCCATAAAACGAAAGGAATCGAGAAATCGAATCTTAACAAATACGTTTTGAGTAGAGTTATCTGAAACACCGGGAACAGTATCAACTCGCAATACTTTGGTAAAGGAACGTTTTTTTCTTTATTTTGAGCAATTACGCTAAATTTAACATCGTTGACAGCCATTTCTTTTAAAAATAAATGACAAACGTAACCGGAGAGGTTGTGGAAGAATACAGGCACAAAGTTGGGTAGTTTGTAGTTTAAGTTACATCTGGAATGAGCGGCCCCTAATCGAACTTTACCAGTCAAATGACAATGATCGCGAACCTTTACATCATCGATTAGGAAGGGCTCTTCGCAAATATTACAAGACGACGTTTCAGAGAAAAGTCGCATTTCTTCATAGGAGCCGGGATCTTTAAAAATCGGTGATAAATATCAGAAACGTCTTGATCAAGAGTTTTAACAAATTGATTAGCACAATCAGGTCCTCTATAAGTTCTGAATATTGAAAGGGAATCGTCAAAAGAGCACTTAATCAAGTAAGCAAACGAGTGCGGTTGATGTTCGTGGGTAGGTGTGGTGGAGGTCTTGTTAGGATCGGAAAAGCATGTATGAATGGGTCGCAATATGGTTTCGAAATCTGCATAAACAACAAAAGGTACTTTGATACGTTTGTGGAAGTTTTGAAATTTTAAAACGTTATTAGGGATGAGCCTACCCATCTTATCCAATTTGAGATCAGCAGTTGGCAGCGTCGTGTAAACGTGGTTGCAATCATTCCGCTGATGACGGTGCAGGTGAGCCACAGAGCTGAAGTATTGCAAGCAGCCGCCACATAGGAATTTGCGATGTTCTGTTTTGGAGAGTTATTGAGAGAGCAAACGGGACATATCCTTAATCCAACAGTAATGATTATTTCCTCGATCATCGTGTAGCAAGAGTAAATTGATGTGCAGCCTTCGTTTGACGGACGAGTAGTAGAGGGGACCAACAATTTCCCAGACCCATTTTCCATCTTTCAAAACGTATTCAGTCCCGTAAACATTCACAGAGCAATGGTTCTTCGTTTCAAACTTGGGAATGTCGTTTAATTTAATAGGAAAATCGATACCGTCGTAGTCCATCGTGCGAGAGTAATGCGGATAGGAAGTCGTTCTGTGCGGGTTGGCTTGGGCGGGATACAAAGCTGAGGTTATTGCCCACGCAAAGCAGGCTTGGTCATCGTTTCGCACGTTCACAACAGCTCTCTTAAGTACAATTTGTTTAGGTAGAGGAATGTAAGATGAAGCTCTAAGGGGATTGTACTTGTTGCAATTGAGTTCTAGGAAAAGGACTCTTTCCAAAGCCCATCCTGTTAGAATGAAATAATAGTAAGCACAAGTGAAATATATATAAAGAGAAAATGATAAATTACCTGACTTTCGTTCTTGAAACTCAGAAGCTTTACCCTCAAGAACGTCGAAGAAGCTTTGGAGAATATTGGAAAGATCCGTCGAATGAGTGACAACTTTGTTATTGGTGTTGAAGGATTTCACGTCAACCACTCATGGTGTCCACCCTTATATTGACACTAGTTGGCACGGAGCCAAGAAACAATACTGTATAGTGAACCATTTTGTTGGTGTTGTATTTGTTGTTGCATTATTGCTTGGGCAGTGTTAGCGATCTGTGCTGAACGTTGTGAAAACTTGAGTATTTATACAATTTCGAGGAGGAGGATATGAGTGGGGTAAATTTAAGATCAATACAAGTGTTTGTGCGAAGAAGGACTGATACATGGCTCATGTAGCGTGTGAACCATTGCTTACTCAGCAAATAGAAATAGGTTACATGTATAGTAATGTTATGAACCTACGGATAGACATGGTGTTTGGTATCATTTCATACATACATAAAAGTTCACATACATGGCTCATCTAGCGTGTGAACCATTGCTTATTCAGCAAATAGAAATAGGTTACATGTTTTCATGTTAAACAAAGGTAGATCAGATATTGTTGGCTACTCCTAGTGTACACTTCAATTTCTCAATAAAATTGTTATTCTCAAGTTTTAATTTTTTAAAAATTGACTTCGAGATAATAAAAACTTAAAAAATGGAAAACAGCAAAAAAGCAAGAAAACCTGCCGTACCGAAAAGTCGGTATGGAAAATCGAGGACAAGTGGTGTAAGTATTAATTAATATTGTTGAAGTAATTGTGTAATTGTTAATTAATAATTTTGTTTTACAGTGCGAGTTTGTGTCGCCGTCACTACAATGGCGGCGATAGCTGTAGTGTCGGCGCCACGAACAACATGTTCTGCTGGTGGAAAGAAGCGGAGTCTGGAGATGACGCAAAGGAGGCGTCCTTCGATGACGTCGCCCACCACCGCAACCACCACGCCAACGACCACCAGGAGGGACACGGTACCGACGCCATTGTCCACGTCCACGGCGGCGGCAACGACGTGTACCTGGACTACGGCGACGACGATGACAACTGCTGCTTGGATGTCAAGTGACTGCGGTTTTTCACTTCCGACGCTTACGCCGATTCCATCGCCTGTTTCTCCACTTCCGGAAACCCCAACGCCGCCTTCTCAGACGACGCTATCACAGGACATAGATAGTCTGGAACGCACCTTTGCGATAATTCCGAAAGTGTGCGAAAAGATGGTGTATTTGACGTCCGCTTGGAAAGCAAGGCGCGCTGTGCAGCAAAAGGTGCGCGCTGAAATTGCCCAAGTCGATAAGGCTATCTTGGAACAGGACAACGACGTCGCTAAGTGGAAAACTGAGATCGCTAAGTGGAAAGCTGAGATTGCTCAGCTTGAAGCAAAAGTGACGAAGTCTGCCTGTAACACGGCAGCCTTGTTGAACAAACGGGTCGAACTGGTGGAGGAGGACCACCAGCTCGATCAAGAAGTGGACGTCTTACAGCGCACGAGGGAAGAAAAGCGTCCGAAGTTGGAACAACTGGAAACGTGGCTTGACATCGCGAAGCAGCAGGTGACGTCGGTTACCAAGAGGTAGATGTCTAGATATATAGTAGTATATAAGGTGAATTGTAAATAGTGTAAATATATATATATAGGTATATATATATATGTAGTTGTAGTAAATAAGGGTTAGTATAAAATATGTTTTTGTAAATAAGTTAATTACAATTCTAAAAAAAATTAAAAAAAATAAAAAAAAACCGACCCTCTGGGGATAAACCAAAAATGTTTTGGACGAAAAAAAAAAAAAAAATTTTGGGATTTTTCAGGTCAGGTTAGGTGGTGTTAGTCGACCCGATACAGGAAAGTACAAAGAGACCATTGTTGTTCTAAATCGTGAATAAGACATATATGTGAAATCTAGTGAATTTATGTTTCCTAGGAGAAGTTGTATATAGATATGCGAGGGATGAAAAATGGGGTGGAAAAGGGGTTGAGAAGAAAATCCGCTGAAAAACATCATAGGGTAGGTAGTTGTCCGAATTTGATACTTCTGACATTGCCAAGTGGTACCTTCAGTCTTCAACATCAATGGTGAGAGAGGCACCTTTTTCTTATAACCGCTCCTTATACCTTTAATTAATTCTTGAAATTTAGGGTAGAAATTACTTCCCCCATTACAGACGTTCTCCAAGTTTCGTTGAAAGCAAATTTTTCTTCATGCAACACTAAACATTTTTTACTCAGACATTTTCTCCCTATCATCTACCCTTCATACACTTTTCGGGGGTCAAAGTATGAGGGTGAAACACGTTAAAAAAATATTTCTCGACTTTTCAGGATGGGATCATTTAGCCCACTGTTCAACTTACATTTTCCAAGAGGAACACTTTTTCTTTTTTTAACTGCTTCTATTTTTCTTTTAAGCTTAAAGGTGACAACTTTTTGTCAACTTTATTTCCTTTTTCAAAATTTTTTTCAGATTCGGGTATTTCCACTCGGGGACCTTCGTCCCACACCATACGTTATTACCCGGTTTCAACTCCTTCTGCTTCAAAAAAATTTCTAAAGCCTCATTTTTACACTTTTACCCCCATCATTTTTTACGCTGAAGTATTTCATTAAATACTTCATTGTCTTCTTATACTACACCTCATTATCCATATTTTCATGGACTAATTTTTCATACTACTCTTTTCCTGCCCTCAAAATAATTTTTTTTTTAATTTCTGGACAACACCATTATTCTCACCTAAAAATGTTTCCTCCGACAACTGTCTATTAAAATTCATAAACGAATACGACAGGTTCAATAACACATATTACGCCTTATATACTCTTTTAATTACCCCACTCCTTCATCAATTAAAAAATTACTACTACCTAGCGATGCCACCTCATTATAAAAAATATTGCTACACCATCACCTTCGCTACCACACTACTCTATACCACTTCCTTTACATCCCCACTATTCCCCACTACTCCCCGACTCTTTCCCCACCACATACCTTCCTATTTAAACCCTTGTAAACCTGAGAGAGCATCACTTCACCAGAAGGGTCTCATGAATTAACATGGACCTTTCTCGTGTATCTATTGTCCTTTCACCATTCAGGCAAACTGTTAATGAAACCACCTTCCTCCAATGCGGATATTGTTGGCGTCTGCGTGAATGCTGTACGGCTGAAACAGGATTCTGCTGTCAACAATGTTTTGACAACAGACCTCTGCTTTTCTGCCACAGCTGCAGATTTTATCATTGCGATGTCGTAAACTTGTGCTGCCGACCTTGTCGTCAGGGACTCAATCGTACCTCTGCGAAAAGTCGGGCTTTGTTTAGGAGATCGATGATACGCACACGCTGTACTGTATTCTTTGCAATACTTACGAGCAAAGGCGTCAACTCTTCCGATCCATTATGTTTTCATAAACGTACCTTTCAATAGCTCCCTCTCCTACACCTTCCTTTTCCTTTTTAAAGACTTGTGACCTTGACACACTTTCCACATAACTTCTTATTATCCCCAAACTCTACCTTAATCTTATATCTCAAACGTCTTCTACCTTTTGCTTCTTTATTTATTTCTTAACACAAATATATACATGTACACGTTCTACGCTCCTTCTGCATAACCAACATTATTACTTATTTCTATACATATCCTTCTTCAAATACGGTCTTATTTGTGATACGGTGGTTCTCACTGCAAACAAACTCGTACCTGCACATCTCACCACACCATCCGCAATGATGTGAACTTCGTCATGGATATACACTTCCAACATCCATAAATTCGGAACTCGTGTATATAATGAAACAATTCCTCCATTACTTTCCCCATATCGACAGCTCCAACACATTGGTAGGTAGCGAAGATTATTCCTATCACAGTACAACACATACGCAGAACATGCTGAGAAGTTCGTTTCACATTTGAAGAGTTTTCGAGCTACGTTCCACCCTTTCATTGAGCTAACATCACTTACTTACTTCTTTGCTTTATTTACAGTATACTCCTCTGTGTCTACGTAATCTCCTCTATGTAACACAGTATTACGCTGCGCATCATTCAATCCTTCCATGTAGTCCGCATTATTCCAATACTCTACTTCTTTTGTACCACCACAAACTTCATCGATACTACTACCTCTACTACTGCTTCTTACATCCATTCTCAAATCAATCTTCTCAACTACTTCTGCCTTCTCTTCCTTTTCACTACTTTAACGATTGTCTACCTGCTTACAACTGCACTTCTTTCCCATCCTTCCCCATCACAATATCTACATGAATCATGTACAATTGCAATTGCATTAATCAGTGTAAGTGTAACTAAATACCTAACATCATTCCTCGAATAACGTTGCAATGACACTTCTTCTTCCTTTTTAATTTCTTGCTTAATTTTCGGTTTAGAAAATTGTATTTCTTCTTTTAATTGCATTAAAGGTTCCACCAAAGGTTTATAGGATTTCCGCAATATATCTTCTTCCTCTATCGCACCCTCTTTTAAAGCTTGCAATTTTCATTTTACATCTTTCCTTACCTTTACAAGCTCCTGTTTAATTTTCGAGTCCATTACAGTGATAATATGATCCTCACTCGTTTACTGCTTTTGTATTACTCAGAGGTAAATCGCAATGGTTATAAATATATATATATTGATCAAAACCTTTACGGTATCGACCGTTTTTAACATCACTATCTTTATAAATACTTATAAACCCATATTTGTCATCCCAACAAACTTTGCAAATGGTTTTAAACATTTCAAATGGCATGTCAGTATTGACATGATCTGAATAGACATGCTTAAGATTTAGCTCATCCTGTTTTTTAGATTTGATTTGCATTGTCGCGTATTAGATGTTTTGGAATATGAGTATATGTTTGACAAAGATAAAAACAATCGACGTTGTAATGACGTCCCATAGTAAAATAATCTCTGATTACATTCTGATTTTCACAAGCAACATCGTCAAATATAAATATTGAATTATATTTCGCATTTGATGGAGAAATAATATTCTCAGAATCTTTGTAAGGGTAATAGCCAATGCCTTTTATTGCCTTAAAAAGCTTGTCTAACTATTCATATTTTGGTTGAGTTAGCGATTTAGAGTATACGTAAACATTCTCGAATCGGAGACCATTGGGATGTTCTAAAAGTGAAATTATAACATTCGTCTTTCCACAATTGGAAGGACCTGTAACGATTGATCGTATTGTTGACGGTAGTAGGGGTCCATGTCGATTTGCCTTTGGTACATCGTTAAAATCACGGTTAGTAATAGGCAGCACAGCTTTTTGTTGAACTATTCTAATGTCAATAATCTAATGAAAAATATGGTTACTGGCGTAGTCCTGATTCGGGTCTATAGGCCGTCGTTGGTTGGAATTACTTCCTAACGTTTCGCTGGCGCGAGTGGCGAGTCTACATCCAACATCGAAGATGGAAAGACCTCTGAAGAAGCTCGCCACTCGCGCCAGCGAAACGTTAGGAAGTAATTCCAACCAACGACGGCCTATAGACCCGAATCAGGACTACGCCAATTCATCAACTGGCCGCGAAAGCCTTAACCATTTTGTCAATATGGTTACTGTTTTTCTATTTTATAAGCTGATAGCTCTGCATGAATTGGTTTATTTCGAAGAAAACTTTGAATAAGAGAGAGCAATGCGGAAAGTGCAACGAGGCAATGGTTTACTTAATAAACTAATTAATTCTTTACCATTTGAATTTCATATACCGGGCTATCGCTTTTGTGGACCAGGTACAAAGTTAAACGAGAGGTTGGAAAGAGGGGACAAAGGAATAAATCCTTTAGATTAATCCTGCAAAGCTCATGATATTGCATACTCTAATTTTAAAAATCTAGAACAAAGACATAAAGCAGATAGTATTTTAGCTAGAGCAGCACTTAGACGAGTTCATTCATCGGATGCAAGCATTGGAGAACGTTTAGCTGCTCGAGCAGTTGCAACCGCTATGAATGTAAAAACAAAGTTGGGTATGGGAGTTCAACAACAACAACAACAACAACAACAACAACAAAGATGAAAACGAACTACTAGTTCTATGAAAAAAAGAAAGGGTGGAAGAATAAGTTTTCGAAAATTTATAAGAAAAGCAGCGAATGTTCTAAAACAGAAAAAGCCAGAAAATGTCATTCGAGCAGCACGATTAGCAAGGTCACAGTTAAAAAATGCAAATCAGAAAAAAGCGACCGATTCTCCCAGGATAATACCGGTTCCAAAAAGCGGTGGATTTCTTTCATTAATACCACTTTTCGCTGGATTATCAGCTTTAGGTGCTTTGTCCGGAGGAGCAGCCGGAATCGCGAAAGCGGTTAATGATGTTAAAGCAGCCCAAAGAAGTCTTAGCGAATCTGAACGACATAATAACGCTATGGAAAAAATTGCTTTTGGAAAAGGTATTTTCTTGAAACCTTATAAAAAAGGTAAAAATCAAAACCAATTAAGGGGCAAATAGTTTAATTGTTTAAAAAACCAACGCACCGACGTTTCGCCTAATGTTTATAGGCTTTATCAAGGCTAAAAAAAAATATTTTTTAAATCAAATTAGAAACGTAAACATAATGATATTCCTCAAAATACTTACTGTAGGTTTAACAGTTCAAATCATATAGTTAAGGGAGGAATATAGACTGGTGCACAAAGGGTACATAATTATCGTGCCCCAAGGTAACATACAAAACAAATATGTAAATGTAAAAAACACACAGCAAAAGTTAAAATGTTGATAGAATAACACAGTTAAAGTAATAAATAATTAATACATAGTTAAAAATTGTGTTTAAAATTAATGAACCACGTGGAAACAAAAAAAGGACGAACAATGACATTACTTAAAGATATAAATTTTTTTCCCACTTTTTTTAAAAGAAAGAATTTAGGTTGTTATCATTTGATAATTCTTCTTCATTTTAAATTTATTGTATATGTTGTAGTAATTGTTTACTATTAAATTATTTTCCAGGTCTGATCGTAAATTCATAGTTTTATTCTCATTAATCAAGATATAAGAGGCTTCTAAAAATAACCTTTTAAAATATTTAGATTCAACGTGAACAACTCTACTATTATTAAACTGTGGCTTATGACCAGTCTCAATGCTATGTTTTAAAAGAGCAGTCTTATATATTGTGGTCCTGGTAGTTAGACTGGCATGGTTGTATTTGTGTTCTTTCAACCTAGTAAGTAAAGGTCTTTTTGTTTGTCCAATGTAACACATATCACAGTTGTTGCAGGGGATTTTGTATATAATATTAGACATATTTAGGTTGTCAATTTTTGTTTTATGTCTAGTGAAGAAATTTGTATTTGTGTTACATGGTTTAAATACAATCTTTATGTTAAGATCCTTAAAAATGTGTTTTATTTTTTCTGATAGACCTTTGATGTAAGGTATTGAGATATAAATTTTATTTGCCCTATCTGCCGTCCTCGTTACGGTAGTCACATCAAAAATTGGGTTAGGTGTCAAACCATGGCTGCATTGTTGTTGTTGTCTTTGGTATAAGAATTTATTGATTATTAATTTAGGATAGCCATTTCTAATGAGCGTGCGTTCGATGTTGAGTAAATTCTTTTTTAAGTATTCAGGTGAGCTCAACTTGTATGCTTTTTGTCCAAGGTTTAAAATGGTGTTAATTTTATATTGTAAAGGATGACACGACGAGAAATTCAGGTATCTATTAGACGCTGTTTGTTTAGAATACCAGTCAAATTTGAACTTGTTAGACTTGCGAATAAGGAGAACGTCCAGAAAGGGTAGCAAACCATTATTTTCAACTTCGTAGGTGAATTTCAAGGTAGGATGATAAGAACACAAGATGTTGTTGACAAAATCTACCATCCCAACAGGAACCATTGTGAGGCAATCATCCACATACTTATAAAAGAAGGGCAGACTAAAAGGTAGTTTTTCGAAACTTTCATTTACTAATTTGTTGAGTATTAGCTCTGCCAATATGGGGCTGCAAGGTCCTCCCATAGCGACTCCAAAAATTTGTTTATAAAATTTGCCTTGAAATTGGGTGTAACCTGATTCTATATAAAATCCTAATAATTCTAAAAATTTTAAAAAAAGTGGGAATTTTTTTTTATATCTTTAAGTAATGTCATTGTTCGTCCTTTTTTTGTTTCCACGTGGTTCATTAATTTTAAACACAATTTTAAACTATGTATTAATTAGTTATTACTTTAACTGTGTTATTCTATCAACATTTTAACTTTTGCTGTGTGTTTTTTACGTTTATTTGTTTTGTATGTTACCTTGGGGCACGATAATTATGTACCCTTTGTGCACCAGTCTATATTCCTCCCTTAACTATATGATTTGAACTGTTAAACCTACAGTAAGTATTTTGAGGAATATCATTATGTTTACGTTTCTAATTTGTTTTAAAAAATATTTTTTTTTTAGCCTTGATAAAGCCTATAAACATTAGGCGAAACGTCGGTGCGTTGGTTTTTTAAACAATTAAACTATTTGCCCCTTAATTGGCTTTGATTTTTACCTATAATTATACCAAAAAATTGGGGAAGAAATGACAACCACTTATAAAAAAGGTTTGGGACTTTATTTACCATATCAAAAAAAAAAAACCTCTCTAAGTCTGCCACAACGATGAAGATTTACATAAATATGTTAAAATGCTTCAAATTCCTCACTTTCGCGGAATATTTATGCGTGACAGTTTACCTAAAAAAGTGCGCGCCATCGAATGTGGAATTGTAAATCATGATAAGAAAACGGGCATGGGTACGCATTGGACAGCATACAAAATTAAAAACGGCAATGCAGTTTATTTTGACAGCTTCGGAAATTTGCGACCACCTCCGGAAGTTGTGAAATATTTAATTTCTTCTCAACCATGCAAAATCTTTTATAATTATGATCGCAAACAGATATACAACTCATCTAGTATTACAATTTCTGTATAATATCACACCACCCTTTCACTTTTAAAACGTTAGCGCAGACGATAATAGTTCCATTTAATCTAACGTTAACAGACGATCAACATGTACACGTTTAATTTAACCGGAGACAAATCAATATTGCAAGCTAATATTAGCCCACCAATTGTTTTGGATGACAATTTTGAGTATTCTTTAGGACCCGTTAATTTTGAAACGTACAATTCTAGAGTATTAACCATACCGGAAGGATCGTATAAGCTCGATGACATAAATCGTTATCTACGCCTTCAATTAGGCGATCCGAGAACAAAAGGTAAAGATATTATATTTCTTAATATAACTGGCAACAACAACACTTTACTTACGGAAATTAAGTGTACAGAGCAAGTTGATTTCACAAAAACGGATTCAATCGGACGACTGCAAGGATTTAAACCGAGAATTATTAAAGCTAATAGTCATGAAGTGTCTGATTATCCTGTAAATATTTTTAAAGTAAACGCTATATGCATCCATTGCAACCTTGTTTCCGGTTCATATAGAAATAACGAAGAAGTTCATTTTATTCATTAACTTTTCCCAAACGTTCCGCCAGGCTACAAAATAGTGGAAAATCCAACCAACGTTATTTATTTGCCTATAAATTCGAGAATTATTGACTCAATAGCCATTAAAATCAAGACGGTGAGTTGTTTAATTTTCGTGGAGATGCCGTTACAGTAAAACTTCATTTGAAACGTCTCTCTCTCTCTTTAATAGGTATTAAACCATAATGGTTTGCCGTTATAAAAATTTTAACAAACGTAAGGAGATTTATAGGAAACCAACATTATCACAATCGTTCAGTGCAAAAGAAGAAGTGAAGCGATTAACACCTTCAAACTCATGCTTTTTAAAAAGTTTAAGATATCAAGTTAAGAAGCTAAAACCATCATGCATTCTGAAATCTTGAATGTTACCGAACGTGCATTATTTGATTTATCTATAACCAATGCGGAAAAACATACTCATCAACCGTATACAAATACAACGTTTAAAAATAATGATGAAATCCGCATTCCAATTGAAAACGAAGATGTCTACACTTTACCATGGGATAGTGTATGTTGAAGGAAAATTGCTAAAAACTGTTGGTACACCTTCAGCAACTGCCAAATTTATAAATAATGGAATTGAACACCTTTTCGACGAAATTCGTTACGAAATCGGTGGTAAAACTGTTGATCGTGTTCGAAATCCTGGAATAACTAGCACCATAAAAGGTTATGTTTCTTACAACGTAAACGAGAGTTTGCGTCTTCAGAATGCTGGTTGGGCTCCCAATGATGATATATTTTCAGCAACAGATCAAAATGGAAATTTTAACGTATGCATCCCACTACGTATGCTTTTAGGTTTTGCGGAAGATTTTCGAAAAATTCTTCTCAACATAAAACAAGAACTTATATTAATAAGAAGTAGTATCGATACAAACGCTATAATAAATACAACTGCAGGTGAAACTTTAAAAGTAAAATAAATAAAATTTCTTGGAAAATTCCACACATATCTGTAGCAGATGTAGAACGTCTTAAACTTTTAAAATATTTGCAAAGAAATCAACAAATGGAAATTAATTTCCGTATTTGGGAGTTGCATGAGTATCCTTTATTGCCTCAAACAAATAATCACACATGGGCTGTGAAAACTACGTCACAACTTGAAAAACCTCGTTTCGTGATAGTTGCATTTCAAACAGAGAAATAATCAACCTGAAAAAAATAAAGCCCACTTTGATCACTGCGAACTTAATAATATTAAATTACATTTGGGCTCTTCTATGTATCCTTACGACAACCTTCATCTTGATTTTAAGAATAATAAATTTTCTATATTATATGAAATTTATGCTCAATTTCAACAGTCTTATTACGGAACGGTTAGCGAACCGGTAATGAAACCATCAGATTTTAAGAAAATTGCTCCCTTATTTGTAATCGATTGTACACATCAAAGCGAAATTGTGAAGGCGGGCGCTATAGATGTACGTCTAGATTTTGAAACTAATGAAGCAATTCCAGCAAATACAGCTGCATATTGCTTAATTCTACATGATCGAATGGTTCGCTACAATCCATCCAACAACATTGTTCAAGTATTGTAACTATAAGTAGGTATATTACAAAGATGAAATTCATAGTGGATGTGCAAGGATTTAAGGCAGCGGGTAATACCTTCATATTTAAGGAAGTTGCTTTCAGTAAAATAAGCAATGAAGAAAAAATTGCATGGTATTTATTATCGCCACCATTTCCTTGGTCGCAACTTGCAGCCCGTTATAGAAGTCAGAATGGATGGCTTACTAGAAATTATCATGGAATCGAATGGAATTTTGGATTGCACAGTTATTACGAGACAATAGGTGAAATAGGGAAAATTTTAAATGATTGTACTACTATTTATGTCAAAGGCTTGGAGAAACGAAGATGGTTATCAAAAGAATTTCCCTATCTGCAGAACATTATAAACTTGGAGGATTTAAAATGTCCATCTCTAACAAAACTTATTGCAGATTATAAAGTCATCGCTACAACTACTACATCACTATGCACCTACCACCACTACCATCATCAAAATTCAAACTATAATTGTGCATTAGAAAACGTTTTTGTTCTAAGAAGTTGGTTACTAAAAGACTATATGTAGATGTGTATAGATAATGAATAAAAATATTATTTTTCCACTTTATTAATATTTATTAATAGGTAATGGGAAATAATATAAACAATTAAACACTGAGTCGAATCATCTCCCCTCCACCTACCTACTCCTCTTCAATTTGTCATAGAACTATTAGAGAATTTTAGTATTGTTTTAGTATATTTTTACCATGGTACGAGAAAGCATGTCTGATTGCTCATACTACTACATTACTATAAAGTTTTACGAAAATGGTGTGCTGATTGAAAGCAAAACGCTCGAAGCTAAAGGTTTAGTAAACATTTTTGAAAAATTTGATGTTTCTTCATATGATCAAATAGAAATATTGGGTAATTATTTCAATCATCCGGTCACAACTGATTCATCTGATAATAATAATAATTACAACAGCAGCAGTAACGATAGTGACGAGTTTATTTATTTTCACAATTAAAAAATATCTACTACCAAGAATGGATCCAACCTCTTATGCAATTTACAATAGCGATGTGAATAATTTGAAAAAGGAACTTTGCTATGCATTTGTTCGAAATAATGAACAGACAGCCAAAAATATTTTTATGCGATTAGGATTTCAAGTGCCCTTCGAAGCCTTCACATGGATTACAAAGACTTTTCCATCTCTATCGTTGCTGGATTTGTTATTTCACCGTCAAATTATATGCGATGATTTTGTACAATCCTTTTTGAATACAGTTCCAGATGATTTAGACTTTTTAAGTGTATTTGATGTAGTGAGTGTATTAACTGAAATAAAGGAAATGACGACTTTGTGCACCAATGATATATTTTTCCTTCAAGATCTCCTTTCAAATTATAATCCTTGCAATTTAGAAAAATTTCCCATAAGTAATATTAAAAAAAACTATAAAAATGTATTAGCATGTTTGGATGATATCATACTAGAAACTGCTTATTATGCACAACCAAAACTATTGTACTATATAATTCAAATTATGAAAGCCAACAAACTGGCTTATAAATTTGAACCATTGCATAATTGTAGACAGAAAGCAGTCTTTCAATGGCTTGTTGGTAATTTAGAAAAAGCGAAAAAAGGATTGCCAGTAGGTTGGCAAGATGGAAATAGATCAGATTCTGCAAAATTACCATCAATTTATTCTAAAGACCATAAAAGTGTTTTCAATATTTTGCAAGAATTAATTTAAGACTTTTTTGTATGCTTAACACTAATTGAAATAAAATACTCATATTAATAAAATTTTCTTTATTTTAAAAAATCCTACAAATCTTTAATTCCCAATTCTTTATAAATATTATAAAATAGGTAGCAACATTGTTCGTTTTTAGCTGTAGTGGGCGGCGGCGGCGAGGATGGTAGTGGTGGTGATATCAATGCATAAGATTCTTTCTCGTTTCTTTACCTTTGTCTTTTTTTCCCTTTTTCCGATACTATTCTTCTTTTCTTTGGTTCTTTAAAATTATCTCTTCTTTTCTGCACTTCTAACGCTAACGTTTTCCCTGTATGGTAAATTTCTTCATTATTACCATTATTAGGATCGCTGGTTTTTGGATAATTTAAAATTTCAGATAGCGGACAAGCTACAATATTGAACAAATCAATATCAAACATGCCAGTGCCTGATGTTCTCCATTTTTCTTCTAAATTTGCAATACTGCTATGCCAATCCTCAGTCGCTTGCACAACATTTGCCAGTTGGATTAATTCAAATGCTGAAAGAACTTTGATTTTATTTCCCGGTTTTAACTGTACAACTGCCACTTTGCTTTCTAAAGTTAAAACTAACGCATTTGTTTCGAGAACTACTCTTTAAATTGGTTATTACCACTACTATTATCCATTCCTCATCCTCCTCCTCCTGCTTCTTCTCTTCCTAGATGTTAAGGTCATTAACGTACAAATAAAACACAAGTATCTAATGGTTTCAAGATAGTTATTGAACATCATTTTTTCATTATAGTAATTAACTAACTTTATATAATAATTAAAACATTAAGAAATCATTAAAATAACCTAACTTAAATTATTGTTAGTATTATCAGTAATTTTGTAGTGTCCCCATGCTAAAGTCTTATACGTTTCTGGTATATGGAAACGTTTATCATCATCCGCAGACAAAGCAATTTTATTAATGCATTGAGAATAAATTATATGCTTTAAAGACCTAAATACATTTTGTCGCTTCAGTACTATCTCGTTTTCATTTAATACATATTTAAAATCTTTTTCCGTTAATGACTTTATAACATTCTTTTTAACACCTTTAGCCTTTTTCATTATCAAACTTCCTTCTATATTCACTTCATACATTTTAGCTTTAAGACCGACAAATTCCCAAATAATCTTACCACAAACTTCATCTTTCATAAGTGCTGGGATTGCTTTGTTTACCAAAGGCATTTCAAAAATATTATCAGTAGAATAATTTGAGGTATCAAATCTATGTAAATTATTCTTCATATCATTATAAACATTATCCGTTTCTATGAAATACAACAAACTATCAGTATCTGTATACAAAAGTGATGCTTTGGAACCATATTTTTTTTTTATAAAGTTATAGTGAAATTCGTACATTACAAATTTGGCAATTTCCAATACTGCAAACCCGGCGTAAATTGGTTTATCATAATAGATTTGAGACTTTAACAATTGTACTGCTGCAAAATTTTCATCAAAAAAAGATATACTATGAAAATTGGGTTGCGAAACTAATTTCTCAACTCCTTTTTTATGACCCAAATCTTTCCACGAATTGACTAAATTAACGTTAACCCTTTTTTCTATATTTTCGATACATTTTCCATAGTTTGCATTATTTATTAATTTGTACATATCTTTTTCAAATGCGTTTGCGGCACTTTGTCTTAGACGAGTATTAAAATCGATAAACGGTTTCATCCAAGCAGATTGCTTGAACGTGAGAATTCTATGAATCTTTGACAACTCTGAACCATTTTCAATACATTGCTTAAGAGTCTTTATATGAATAACGTAATTTTGCTTATCGAAAAAGGTTTGCAATAATTTTTTACATTTTGAATTTGGAGGTTTCATTTTTTCAATACACATTGGAAAATCATTGTGCGAATCATGCAAACGTTTTGGGTAATGAATATCGACTTCCAAAACATATCCTTGATCATCAGAATCTGTATATTTATTTATATTAAATGAATCAATTTCATTTTGTGAGAGCCATCGAAAGTTCGATATAGGCAGTTTTTCCGAAAGCGCATATCCATATAAATTATTTGCATCCCAATATGATATGTAAGATGTTGCTTGTGAATTGTTGTAATTAGAGGGAATATATTTATTGTTGGCCTGTGCGAAACGTTGAACCACTCCAGCATAACCACCTCGGATATTTCGTTGAAAAAAGAGTACCATTGAACAGTCAGTTAACAACTCCAATTGTACATTGGTAAATTTTAGCATTACCTGCCATGACAAGCCGGGTAAACTATAAAAATGGGCCGGATCTAATTTGTATGTATTCAAACATAAATTTCGGAAATTTTCGAAAACGTCGCATAATAAAATTACGTCTACTTTTAAATAGAGGTCACTGTATTCACCTAAATTTTTACATGAAAATTTATGCCAAATATCGTTTGCTCTTTGATATCCACATCAGAAATTGAAGTATCTTGCATTGAATCGTAAAAATCCATTTTTGAAGGTAAACATTCGTTATTTAATTTTTCCAACGTATCTAAATAATTGTATGAGAAAACACCCTTTTGACGCATTAATCTAAATTCTTCATCATTTGGAAAAAAGTTTCTCAATTCTATAATTTGATCATCTGATAAATTTGCAGCGAGTCTCTCCAATTTTCGATTCATAAATCGATAAGAATCTACAAAACGTAAATCTATGTAACTGCTTTCATTATTTTTTCTATCAACTAAAATTTTCTTTGTAAATGAAATATACTTTTCTTTATTCACCGGAATGACATTCATTGGTTCGTCATCTTCGGCGGCAAATTCACGTATAAAAAGATGACAATCATAATTGCTAAAATTGTGAAAGAAAACCGGGATAAATTTAACGGTTTTTATTTTCAAATTACAGGAATTATGACAACAGCCTCTATATTTGCCGATGAGGTGACAGTGATCTTTAATTTTATCTGAACCTAATTCTCCGTTACATAAATAACAGTTTGTTGCCGATGCGAAATTTTCTAAATCCTCTTCAGTTAATTCTTTCATATGAATCATATTTTTTAAGTATGTATGGTATATATGAGAAGTCTCATTTTTAATCGTATTACATAAAACTTTTGCACAATTTTCTCCCCGAAACGAATAAAATTTCGAAAGTGAATCGTCATAACAACACTTAACGTAATAGGCAAAACTAAATGGCTTATGAATGTGAGTTGATACTGTTTTAGTATCTATCGATGATTCTGAAGATTGTTGAATTGGAACTAGCAAAGATTCAAAATCGGCATATATAACAAAAGGAACTTTAATTTGCTTTTGTATTTGACAAAATGGTTAAGGCTTTCGCGGCCAGTTGATGAATTGGCGTAGTCCTGATTCGGGTCTATAGGCCGTCGTTGGTTGGAATTACTTCCTAACGTTTCGCTGGCGCGAGTGGCGAGCTTCTTCAGAGGTCTTTCCAAAGGAAGTAATTCCAACCAACGACGGCCTATAGACCCGAATCAGGACTACGCCAATTGCTTTTGTATTTGTTTAAATTTTAAAAAAATATTTCCAGCTGAAGGTAAAACGGTTACACATTTCGCACAGTCCTGATGCATATTATTAGCTAAAAGATTTTCACTACCAAAATATTGCAAGCAACCATCACAAATATATTTAACAGTTTTTCTCCGACTTAGCTGCTTCGAAATAAGACGACTTAAATTTTTAATATAACAGTAATGTTGTTTATTTTCTTCTTCGATGTATAGTAAGTTAACATGATTTAATTTTCTACATTGAGAGAAATAATATGGTCCTACAATTATTGACTTTTCTTTTTGTTTTTCGAGACCAAAAACATTTACACTTACATTAGGATTCAATTTTTCAAACAATTTAATGTTACAAAAGGTCATTGGAAAGGTCATACCTGTTAAATTTAGCTTTGAAAGATATTTCCTATAACTTGATACATGATTTTTACGACATCTGACGGGATATAGTGCAGAAAGAATTACCCAGATGAAACACATATTATCTTGGTTTTTAACGTTAATAACAGCATCCTTTCGCTCAATGTGCAATGGAAGTTTTACATAGGTGGAAGCTTTCAGTGGATTGTATTTCACCAAATTGACTTCCAAAAATAAAAGTTCCTGAAGTGCATATCCACTATTACGTTCCTTAAAACAAGTATAAGCGTTTTATTAGTATTATTATTATTACTATTAGACTAGACTAGTTTTAACTTACCTGGAACTCCTCAAGCTTTTTCTTTAAATTTGCAATTAAATTTTCAATTACTTCGTTTACACTGACAGATTTATCTACAACTTGGTAGGGAACCAGAAAAGATTTTACTTCCAAGTTATGTTTTCCATCATCATCATCATCATCTAAGACTGCTGCAGGCTTCAGAAAACTTCCATAAAGTTCGAAATTTACTTTCAGCACGTTAAAATCCTTAAGTTTTTTATTTATGATGGTCACGATTTCATTCCGTATATCATGAATGAAGTTTTCTATTAATAAATTGTTATAGTCGTTTATAGGTAGATTGACAATTTTTGTATTATTAGGTATCAAACGATAGGAAACCACTTCTCGATTGAATGCTGACAATATTTCATGAACATTAGAACCAAGAGTGACATCACGTTCCAAACATTTATTGTTGTGGTTAATAGATTTAGGATGCGCAGAATAATTTACGGATTCAAGTGTACAATTGCAAATATCACATGTTATAAGCTTAACTCTTGTAGCTGGAGGCTGCTCCATGATGTTACTAGTACTCGGAAGCGAATGAAATTGTTCATTCAAATGTTGATTCCTATGCATTTATAGCACGTTAATTTTTTTAATAACACTTCTTGCATATACTTATATGTAAGAATAATTTTTATTGAAAAAACGAATAAAATTGTTCACTTAAATATTGATACCCGCGTATAGTTTGTTGATTAACACACTCACGCATACACTATAGTAAAAACATGTCTTCAGTTTTTCGAAATTAATTTAATTTCGGACGTTTCTGCTCCATTTGGTAGTTTTTTGACACCTTTTAAAACAAGGCCTGTGTCCGCGAATTCTGAAAACTTTTCATCAGGAATAATTTTGGCCCATCTTTGTGGTAAAAAACATTCAAAGTTTCCTAGATCGACCTTCACCTGTCGACCATATCGCGTTTGTACGGCGAAAACTGGTTCAATGGGATACAGTTTCCCAATTTCTAACGATTTTAACGATACCGTTGTTTTGAACTCTACCGAACCGGCCGCATTTAATTGTTTTAAATAATCCATAGTTAAAATACTTTTTAAAGACTAAACTTTAGTTAAAGTATAGGTAGATACTTTGATTAGGAAATAACCGACTTTAAAAATAGTAACGTTTGCACCATTATTTATAACTATTATCCCTCTTCAACAGACAGTTATATTTAATTAAGGAATACTTTTATGCTATTGGTTAAAATTATTTTGAATCGTTGTTATAACCATGATGATGGTGGTGGTGGTGGTGGTAGTGAGTGAGTGTTGGTAATAATTTCCGGCATATAATGATGTTAGTGGAAAATATTCTCAATTAATAAGTCTGTATACTTACACTTATCAGTTATTAATCGTTTCTGTCACTAACTCATCCTTATTTTAAAAATGGCTTTAATTCCAAAATTAGATAATTATTTTTTTGTAAAAGATAGACAGTTAATGAACTGTAAAACTTATTTTTCCAAATTTAAATTTAATCATCATTCTATTAAATAGTTTTTACGTGAACTGCAGCATTCGAAGATTTATAGTTTAAAGAATATTCCTATCGAAAATTCATACAGAATTATTTTAACTTCAGATCAAAAACCTGTTTATTTAGTAAAAAGTTTGAGTGCATTGTGTTTGGAAGTAGTTTTTAAAGATTATAAAAAAATTAAAAAGGATGAGTTAACTATTTCGTTAACAGTACGAGCATTGGAGAAACATAGATTCCGTATTGAACTGTTAGGGCCTTGGCAAATGTCTATGCCGAAAAATGATATGTCAACGTTTGAGGTCCTATCATTTATAAAAAAAGAGTGCAACCTACTTAACATTAGGGTGACGTCGACAGAACAAAATTTTACAATTATAACTGTTAGTGACAATGCCATTTGTTTGTCATCTGCATTATA
This sequence comes from Agrilus cyanescens, assembly GCA_947389935.1. Classification (NCBI taxonomy): domain Eukaryota; kingdom Metazoa; phylum Arthropoda; class Insecta; order Coleoptera; family Buprestidae; genus Agrilus; species Agrilus cyanescens. The sequence goes on from OX376712.1 coordinate 10,716,495, forward strand.
CATAATATAAAATATTGTTGGTGAAGAGAGGATTGTCTGCAGGTAAGCAAACACATATTATACTTACAAATCTTTGCAAATAAATTCACTCATTTTAAGTCCGCAGTTAAGATTATTAATTATTGAACATCCGTTGCAGGTGCATTTGTACGATTACATTTTTACTATAATTGTAACATTTTGCCATATACGTAGCTATTTAAAATTGTAGTTTCCCACAATAATATCCTGCTTTTTATCTGTTTAAGTATTCAACTCAAATCAGTAAAGGATATTTATTTCAAACTTCATGGAAAAAAAAGGCTGAAAAAGATTACTTCTGACATCCTGTCATGCAGGTGGTAAATCAACATACCCGTTTGAGCATTTAAAAAAATTATCAGCTCACATAACTACAACATATTGTTTTCAAGTTTCATATTTCTTATATCAGTCATGAATAAATCACAACATACCAGTTTGAGCATTTTAAAAAATTATCAACTCACATAATTACAGCATATTGTTTTTCAAGTTTCACATTTTCCCATTAGCTAACATGAATGCGAATGGTAAGTTTTGTGAGCAAGAGACTTACTTATCCTATATTACATACTATTAATTTAATTTATTTTTCAGAGAAACTTATGGTCATAAATTGCATTGCCAATTTAAATCTTCCGGAGTTGGAGGTAAACTATTTTGATATTTAAATTTCTTAATTTATTTTTATTATTTTTCAGGATATAGACCGTTTTATGGTCATTTGCCATAGTCCTCCGCAAGAGGCTATGTATTTAGGGTTGGTAAGTATGCCCTCGGACAAGCCGTAGACATACTTAACGGTTGAAAGACCTGAGGGGCGTGAACCATGGGCAACCATTTGGTTAGGTATGTATGTAGAAAATTTTAAATGTATATATATTTATATTCTTTAATTCTTTTTAGAATAATGGATTTGCCTATAAAAATATATATTTTATTTTTTATACTTTTTTTATATAATAAAATTTTTAAACATTTGTGTTTTATTTCTTACATGATAATATAGTTTAAACATATAAGTGTCTCCTCAATTAAATGACCAATTTTACATGGATTTCATATAATGTTGTAATGCAACTTTTTTTTTAATAATTGAAGAATAAATCATTAGTATTATGATTTGTGCAAATAGATCAATAAACAATACCTTCCTCGAAAGGAAAAACTTGCAGTGAATAATGTTGTAATTTAACATTTTGTTTTAAAGAATAAAACTTTCTGAATAACAATACTTTTTATTTACCATTGTTATCTACCTAAAAATAATAATTATTTCTTGCACTGCGGCAGCGGCATGCATGTCCAGCCGAACCGGAAAAACAATTAACACATATTCCTTGATAGGTACGTCGGTCGGTCGCGATCGACGGGAAAAAAACGCTCCTTCCTTGCTACGTCACAGCATTAAAGTAACGGTTCATGATCTCAGAACACATACACCTTTTTCCCATAGGTGCGAGAAGGATGGACTTATACGGCAAACTAACGTTAGACAGAAACAACAACAATCTAACGGGACATGATCTCCGTAGCCCTCTCCTATTACTACTTGTTAACTCCGGTCCCGATAATATTCCGCAGTTTTTCCGGAAAAAAAGCTGGACTAACTTGAGATTACCGATTCAAGCACTGTTCAATGATTCACTCAAGACAGGCATCTTTCCTAACGTATGGAAACGTGCCTTCATACAACCTATTTTTAAGTCCGGAAACACATGTGGTATTAGTAATTACAGGCCGATCTCAATATTATGTACTCTCTTAGCTCTTAGATTACTTGGTGGCCGACCATGTTGTTGATATCTAGTCTTCGATTATTGTAAAGGAGCAGCATGGCTTCGTTGCTGGTCGCTCCACTGTCACAAACCTTGTTCTGTTTAATGACTTTATTGTCAACACTCTCCGCAAGTCTCATCAAGTAGACTGTCTTTATATTGACTTTAAAAAGGCTTTTGACAGTGTCGATCATGCGATTCTTTTGCACAAACTAAAGGTCATTGGGTTCAGTGGGGGTTTACTGAAGTGGCTGTTTTCCTACTTATCGGACCGAGATCAGTCAGTCAGACTAAATGGTTATGAATCCCCATTTGTTTCTGTTACGTCGGGCGTTCCGCAGGGCTCTGACGCATATGCGATGCAATCTGACTTAGATTTAATGTCGGCTTGGGCTGGGTCTAACAAATTAAAAATCAATTTCGATAAGACTTATGCCATGTCTTTTGCTAGCGGAGGGTCTGCCTGCCACTTCTGTTACTCAGTGGATGGTAATAATGTGCAGAGAGTTGAGCAGGTTAAAGACTTAGGGGTCATTTTCACATCCAGCCTCTGCTTTGATGATCACGTGCAATATACTACAAATAAAGCATTAAAAACATTGGGCTTTATCGTTAGGTCATCCATTGACTTTCGCTCAGCCCAGTCACTGAGACACCTGTACGTCTCATTAGTCCTGCCTATTCTGATGAACGGCTCCGTCATCTGGTCTCCGTACACACAGACCCGGATAGATGGGGTTGAAAAAGTGCAGCAGAAGCTGCTGAGAACTCTGCTATCGTTCAAATATAGAATTCGATTATTTCCAACGCAAATATGACCATGTTCAGACTATGTTCAGTTTGCCATCTTTGTATTCGCGTAGATTGTATCAAGACTACATATTTGCTTTTAAGATAAAAAAATAATTTAATTAACTCTACTGAAATTTGTTCACTATTTCAAGAAAGAGAGATTGGGTACAATTTGAGAGACAATAGAGAGATCGGTGAGTCTCAGTTTCAAAGAAATTATTTATTCTTTTCTTCTATTCCTCGTCTAAAACGAGTTTGGAATGCTCTGGATGATGGTTTGAAGACTTTAAACTGTATGGGTAGATTTAAGGGAGGAATTAGAGCACTGTTGTTTACGGATTGCGATAATGCGGATTGAATTGTTTGATTTAATTAAACTCTAATGCAAATTTAATCTTATACATATGTTATTTTTTCTTGCTTATTTTCTGTTTATCTCGACTTTAAAAAACTTTAAAAGTCTATTATCATTAATTAATATCTGTTATAAATGGGACAAGTCTTTGTCGCATTTACAGTTCTGCTATGTATTGGATAAGTACTCAACTACCAACATTTCTTTATACTCTTGTAAAGAGCCTTTGTGCTCGTTGAAAATAAATAAATGAAGAAATAAATATATATATATAGCTTAACTTAATGGGGGTAGGGGTTTATATTTGAACAGATTTAAAAGTGGTGAATTGCTTAAGTCTAATTGGTCGTTGAGTAACAAATCTAAACTATAATTTTTTATTTTATTAATTTCTTACGATTCTAAAATATTTAATTTTGAGCTTTTTCCTAAAACATGTAATATTTAAAAAAATTTATTAAAATTATGGTTTTCTAAGTTTAGGTGAATAGCGTAATTGGAATTTTGTTTTTTGTTTTTATAACTATTGAAGTGTTCGGATAGTCTAATATCAAAAGATCTTCCCGTTTGGCCAATGTATCATTTATCACAGGAGCCACAACTTAATTTATAAATACCCGATAATTTTGATTTTTCAGGTTTATCCTTATTGTTTTTTATTATTTTACCTAATTTATTGGATGTTTTAAATGTTATATTTATGTTTTGTTTGTTTAAAATTGATGATATTCTAGTACTTAGGTCAAATAAAGGAAGATTAGTCAATCTGTGTATCATAAAATGATATGCTGCAAGTTTTTGTTGAAAAGGATGAGCTGATTTTGAATGAATAGTTATGTCGGTGTGTGTTAGTTTGTGAAAGATGTTGAACTCGCGTTTGTTGTTGTTTCTGGTTACTGTTAGGTCTAGAAAATTTAGACTACCTGAGACTTCTTCTTCTATTGTAAAAGAAATATTTTTGTGTTAACTTAATAAAATTTAAAAAGTTTTGTAACTGTCTTTGTGTACCTACGAAACATGTTATAACATCATCTACGTACCTAAACCAGTATTGAAAGTTGTTAATGAATAGCGAGTTTTTAGTTATTTTACTTTCCAAATGGTCCATAAATATTTCCGATAGTAATGGGCTCAGGGGATTACCCATAATCAAACCTTCTGTGCAATTATAAATCGTGTTATTAAATTGGAAATAATTTTGTTCTAAACAAATTTGTAAGGTGGTAATAATGTCTGAAATAATAACTTAATTGACTTTATCTAAAAGTTTTTGTTGAACTAATTTTATAACGTCTTTTGGAGGTACACTATTGTACTATTGAAATTTTAGCTGTAGACACAGAATTAGTACTTAATAATAAATAGATTAATGATAATATAACAACAAAACATATAATTGAAAATGTAATTAAACAAGATTTAAATAAATCTAATAAAGTAAACGAAAATCAAATTGTTCTAAAGAAAAAATCAGTAGATAATAATATTATATTCACTAAGTCAGACAAAGGAAAATCAGTCATTGCTATAGACAAAGAAAAATACATTGAAAAAACTAGATTTTTTGAAATCAGGCACATAACGTTCTAAAATCAGACCCTCATCAAAATTATCAATTAGCCATCAACAAACCTATTAACAACTGTAACAGTATTTTTAACGATTCATATAAATAAAAATTAACTTTAATGAACCCACAAGTTCCAAAGCTTTATTCTTTAATAAAAATCCACAAAGAAAACTATCCTATTCGCCCCGTAGTCTCCTTTCTATCAGCACCGTCAGTAAAAATATCAAAATATCTTATAAAATAAATTTATATTATACGAAATTTAAACCATCACACAGTATAAAAAACTCTTACGAACTAGTAGATAAATTAAGAAATATAAATTTGAAAAAACATTCAAAATTAATTTCATTTGATGTAAAAAACTTATTCCCTAGTGTACCTCCAAAAGACGTTATAAAATTAGTTGAAAAAAAATTTTAGATAACAAAGTCAATCAAGTTATTATTTCAGACATTATTACCACCTTACAAATTTGTTTATATATATTTATATATATATTTATTTCTTCATTTATTTATTTTCAACGAGCACAAAGGCTCATTACAAGAGTATAAAGAAATGTTGGTAGTCGAGTACTGATCCAATACATAGCAGAACTGTAAATGCGACAAAGACTTGTCCCATTTATAACAGATATTAATTAATGATAATAGACTTTTAAAGTTTTTTAATGTAAAATAATAAAAAACAATAAGGATAAACCTGAAAAATCAAAATTATCGGGTATTTATAAATTAAGCTGTGGCTCCTGTGATAAATGTTACATTGGTCAAACGGGAAGATCTTTTGATATTAGACTATCCGAACACTTCAATAGTTATAAAAACAAAAAACAAAATTCTAATTACGCTATACACCTAAACTTAGAAAACCATAATTTTAATAAAAATTTCAAAATATTACATGTTTTAGGAAAAAGCTCAAAATTAAATATTTTAGAATCGTTAGAAATTAATAAAATAAAAAATTATAGTTTAGATTTGTTACTCAACGACCAATTTGACTTAAGCAATTCACTACTTTTAAATCTGTTCAAATATAAACCCCAACCCTCATTAAGTTAAGCTATATATATATATAAATTGTCATGATATAGGGATGGTCACAATACAATTTTAAAAATATTAACAAATTTAGAAATTGAAACAAAAGTTCCAAAATATTAAAAAAAAAAAAAATATTTTAAAAAAGAAATGTATTATTATTATTAGTTATGTATTATAATTGTTTATTTATAGTTTAAAATTGTAACAAAGAAAATTTAATTTTAAAATGTTTTGAAATGACTGATGCATTTCAAAAATCATTATATCAATCTTGATTGTTTAAAAAAGAAAATTAAATTTTATTTGAAAAATCAAGAGACTAGAGAATTTGTTATGGTTACTAAGGGTAGAGACTTAAAATGATTATAGAGAACAGAAATTTAGAAATTAAAAAAAAAAAAATTAATTAAACCAAAGGTACATTATTAATTTAAATTGAAGATATTTGAAATGACTGAAGTATTACATGTGTTAATATGAAGAAAATCAAGGTTTAATGCAAGATAGAAATTTTAAGAAAAGCAGCTTAAATGTAATCATAATCATACAAGAAGAAGAATAAGTAGAAGATGAAGATGAAGTGAATTAAAAAGAAAAAATAGAAAGATTAACGTGGATGTGGAATTGTTTTGATAAAAGCTGATTTTCGATTGACATTGTGACAGTGAGTCAATAATATGTTTCCATAATATAATAGAAAAACTTTTGACTTCGTTAATTTAAAATTTTCATTTTTAATAATTGTTTATAGTTATTAATTAGTTTTAGTTATATAGTAGTATTTGAATTTAATTTCGTTTATAAAGGTATTTGTAATTTTTATATTTTGGAACTTACTTCGAGTTGAGAATTTTCATGCTCTTGGAATTCAGTAAATTAAATTAAAATTTTATATAAAAAATTGTTTTGTTATCATCATATCATAACATATTTAATTAGCCCCACATCTCATAACATAACAATATATATATATATATTGTCATGATATAGGGATGGTCACAATACAATTTTAAAAATATTAACAAATTTAGAAATTGAAACAAAAGTTCCAAAATATTAAAAAAATATATATTAAAAAGAAAAAAATGTATTATAATTGTTTATTTAAAGTCTAAAAATTGTAACAAAGAAAATTTAATTTTAAAATGTTTTGAAATGACTGAAGTATTTCAAAATTATTATATTTATCTTGATTGCTTAAAAAAGAAAATTAAATTTTATTTGAAAGATCAAGAGACTAGAGAATTTGTTATTGTTACTAAGGGTTGAGACTTTAAATGATTATTAACAACAGAAATTTAGAAATTTAAAAAAAATAAATTAAACCAAAAGAACATTATTAATTTCAATTGAAGATATTTAAAGTGATGAAGAATTATAAGTAAAATTATGAAGAGAATCGCTGTTTATAGAAAGTTCGAGATTTTAAAAAAAAGGTAGCTTTGATAGAATCATACCAGAAGAAGAATAAGTAAAAGGAGAAGATAAAGATGAAGAGCTACTACAAAAGGAAAAATAGAAACATTAATGTGGATGTGGAGTTGATTTGGTAAAAGCTGATTTTCAATTGACATCGTGACAGTGTGAGAATAATATGTCTAAATAATTTAATAGAAAAACTTTTGACTTTATTAATTTAAAATTTTCATATTTTAAAAAAAATTGTTTATAGTTCTAATTAGATTTAGTTATATAGTAGAATTTTAGAATTTAATTTCATTTTAAAAAGGTAATTGTAATTTTTTTATTTATATTTTGGAACTTACTCCGAGTTAAGAATTTTCATGCTCTTTGAATTCAGTAAATTAAATTAAAATTTTATTTAAAGAATTGTTTTGTATATCATCCAAAATATCATAACATATTTTATTAGCCCCAATAAATCATATCATAACAATATATATATCAAAAAACTCTGTAAACTTAGTACGATAACTCACTTGAAAAAGCTACAGTGATAGCGAAACTATAGTCGTGAGAAATAAATAATTGTGAAAGGTTTTGTGTTTTAATTTTCTGAAATAAAGTTATTTTTTAGTTTGTATTTTGTGTATTCGAGATTTTTCTTGCAAATTTATTTGTTGTGATATGTTAGTGATATTTGGGTTCTAACCTAATAGTAAAAATATTATCCCAAAAGTTTGTAACGTGTTGTGTTTGTTAGTGTAACATATATGGCACGCTAGTCCTCTGAAGTATGTATTTTTATTTTAGTTTGACTGTGAAAGAAATTGCTGATTTGTTTGATACTGAGGATATTTGGGACGATTTAAATAAAGATGTTGACCGGGTATATACAGAACCTCCAGAAAACAGAGACGTGTCTGATGAAGATTCGGGAGACGAGACGGGTGGCTTACTGGACAATTTATCTTGTAGGCAATTAAAAGCATCTGCAGGTTGTGTTTGAGAGCGGAAGAAGAATAGGAAATGATGATTTCGACAATTTATATGTTACTTTGCCAACAATGGGTGGCAATGAACAAAAAGAATGGTTGTTGTTGGAAAAAAAATGAGTTACCAGTCAGCAAATAAAATATTTCCCGAAATAGGTTGTTCCAAATATCGAGGTTTGTCACCCATTGAAGTATTTGAACTTTTTCTTACCCCAGACATTATACAACTGCTAAACTGTCAAGACCCCAAAATAACGGAGAACGAAATAAAAAGTTTTATAGCTATGCTTTTAGTATCTGGTTATGACAAAAAACCTTCGAAGAAAAGTTACTGGGACTCTGGAGATGACCTGCGAAATATGGCCGTTTATAATTCTATGCGCCGTGACAGGTTTATACAAATTATGAGGTTCATGCATTGCGCTGACAATACCAAACTAAATTTCAACGATAAGATGACTAAACTAGACCTTTTATAACTAAAATAAAATAAATTTTCTTACAAAATTATATACCACAACGAGAGATTGCATATGACGAAAGTATGATCGAATACTTTGGTAGACACGGATGCAAGCAATACATCCGTGGCAAACCGATTCGTTTCGGGTATAAAGTGTGGTGTATGAACTCGAAAAATGGCTACCTAATCAATTTTGAAATATACCAAGGGTGTATAGGGTGAACTGACCAGTGATTGAACGGTATCCAGTGAATTAACAAAGTCACCTTATTTTGCTTTTATTAAGGTTCTTTTTCATTAAAATACATTATGTGTCCTTTATTAACTCGACTACTGTGCAGAAATCGTTCCTTTACTAGAACACTTATACGTTGTCTGAGGAATGTCAAAAATAATTGTTGAATGTGTTGTAATATGTATTATGCAACCACACTTGCATTTAGTAGTGACAATGGGGGAGTTCTGAACAAGGACATGAGAAAGGTACGCGCCTGTTCAGTAGTCATCATTGTCATTATAGTTTCGTAGTTTGTAGTATGTTTGTAGTTGATGTTAATAAAATATTTAAAGGTGCAACAAGTTGTTAAAAAAAAAAGTTAAATCAATGTTGATAGTTATAACCTAAAAGAAGCAGTCTTCCATGTGCACGTTTGGGAAGAAAAGTAGAGTACTTAAAAAAAAATGACTGATACAACTACAACACAGCCTGTTAATAGGAGTAGTCAGAAAATGAGTTCGTCAACCTTTAATAATGGAAGGCAATTTGTCAAATAATTGGAAAAAATGGTATACACAGTTCAAGATATTTATGAGAGCAACCAACCTTGAAGGTGAGGAAGATAAAAGAAGGGTTGCTATATTGTTACATTATATTGGAAGTGATGCACTTGCAATTTTTCACTCATTTAATATGGATATGGATACATGTACCTACAATGAGTTGGTCAATAAATTTGAAGCACATTGTAAACCAAAAACTAACTTGACACTGGAAAGACACAATTTTTTAACAAGGTCGAAGAAAACAGGTGAAACAATTGACGATTTTGTTACAACATTAAAAAAATTTAGTTTAACCTGTGAGTTGGATTCCCATAGGGAAAGTCTTGTTCGTGATATGTTAATAGCAGGTTTAAATGAGACCAATCGGGGAATCAAGGAACGTCTATTACAAGGAGAAAATCTTGACTTGGATAAAGCCATAAAGATAGCAAAATCTATTGAAATTACCCATGTGCAAGCACAGCAACTTGTCAAGAATGGTAAAGTGTTGGTAAATAAAGTCAAACAGTCAAAGTCATTCGGTGAGTCAAATGGAAAGTCAAGAAACATTAGCAGTTACCTAAGTCGTCAGGTATGTTTTGGAAATAGGAATCAGAGTCAATCAAATAGTCAACGTAACAACGTCCAGGTCAGTAGAAACTGTAAACGGTGTGGTCAAGTGCATCGTAGTAAGTGTCCAGCACAAGGAGTTACATGTAATAATTGCAGAAAAGTTGGTCATTATGCAAAATATTGTTTTCATAAAAATATTAGAAATGTTAATTTAGATAATAGGAGTGACAAAACAGCTAACCTAACCTAACCTGGCCTTGTTAAAGAACTGTTGGTATAGTTAAAAACCTTTTTAATAAATGCAGAGAAAGTAATACTGACCCGTACATAGCATTACTACAATATAGAAATACACCACAATATAGTGGCTATTCTCCTTCTCAGTTGATTATGTCGCGATACTTAACATGCGATCGGTGTCGTCGTTAGAAAAAATCTAACATTTTTACATTTTTAGGCACCCTGTTGAATGTGAAGGCTGTAAACCGAAGCGGTTCTAGTTATGTTTTCTTAGAAATGTACTTGACCTCATCCTACCGCCACTTTCGTTGAAATTGCTGTATACCTGCAGAGGGATGTGTTTATGTTGAACGGAGTCGAGATGTTAGTTGGAATCTAACACAATACCGATTGCGTCGCTTGAACTTGTACTTCAGAAATTTCAATTTTATTCGTGTTTTTATTGAACATTGTAACAAAAGTGTAGTTTTGTATCGTTTGTTGCTGCGCAATCGTTGCATGATGTCCTACGAACGATATCAACAAGAGTTACAGGTGATCTGGGAAAATGTTTGTGATGAAGATGGAAGTGAAGAAGAGCCAGAGAAAGTCAACCGACCAGGGCCATCTAATCAATTGAATCAGCCTCCTCTAAGTGAAGAAGAGGATGGTCCTTCTGACCACAGTTCCCACAGAACAGATACGGACGAAACGAGTTCCGAATATGTAGAGAAGGGTTTGAGGGTCCTTCACAACCAACACCACCACAACGTAGCATTGCAGGCGGTCCCTCATACACCGGAAAAGACGGAACCAAGTGGTTGATGCATAAAACAAACAAACAGCCTGGTAAAACTGCTCGTAAAAATATAATTACGCAATTGCCTGGCGTAAAGGGTGTCGCAAAAAGTGCAAAAACAATTTATGATTGCTGGAAACTGTTTTTCTCTGATGACATTATTGTATACATTACGAATTGCACAAATAAACAACTAGACAAGATGAGGCTATCATATACGAAGGAGCAGCATTGTTCACCAACAAACTTCGAAGAAATAAATGCTTTCTTAGGGCTTCTTTATTTGGCGGGCATAAAAAAAGCTCAACACCTTCATACATCAGAATTGTGGATGACAGATGGAACAGCACCGGAATATTTTGCAGCCACAATATCCCAACATCGTTTCCATGTCTTAGTTCGCGCCATTAGATTTGATGAGAGCGATACACGGGCAGAAAGAGCAAAGAAAGACAACTTAGCTCCAATCCGATATGTATTGGAAAACTTTACCGAAAAATGTGTACAGCATTACAGTGTTGGTTCGCACATAACAGTCGATGAGATGCTAGAGGCTTTTAGGGGTAAATGTAAGTTTAGACAGTACATTGCCAATAAGCCTGCCAAATATGGTATCAAGATTTATGCAGCTGTGGATGCGAGAATGTTTTACACGCATAATATAGAAAAGTGAAAAGAAGTTTAATGTTTCAATGGTTTTTTTGATAAATGAGTTGATACCGATCTAAACCATTCATTTATTAACAATCATAATAAATTAATTACATAACACAGACGTTTCGATCACTAAGCTTTGTGATCCTTTTCAATGTGAGGAAGCTAAATCTAAAAAAATAATAATTTAACAATACTAATTTTTAATTTTAGATAACCTGATGAATTAGATATAAATATTAAAAGTACCTACCTAGGGGATGAAGCATAAGTAATGATATCAATACACCTTTTAAATTAATCATTAAATAACATGCGGTTAGCATATGAAGAAAGTTTTTTTAAATCACACTATTTTAAACTTTAACAAATAAAAATGAAGAGTAAAATTATAATGATGGTTTAGAAAATTTGAAATATTTAAGGATATTAAATCATATTGAATAAATTATAAAACAAGTTAAGTGGATGTTAACTTGAGGAGTTAACATCCAAGAATGAGGAAAAATTACAATTATGAGTGATAGTAAAAGGTGACACAAATGAGGTCAATAAGAAAAAAAAAATTTATATGTTGGATCAGAGCAAAGACAGCCAGAAAGGAATATTAAATTGCTTTAAGTAATTTATCATTAATTTTATTAAGTTGTTCAGAATCTTTTTGATCATTAAGAGTATTAGGATGTTTTTTTATGTGTGTCATTTCGGAGATGAGATTTAGATTTAGCTTCCTCACATTGAAAAGGATCACAAAGCTTAGTGATCGAAACGTCTGTGTTATGTAATTAATTTATTATGATTGTTAATAAATGAATGGTTTAGATCGGTATCAACTCATTTAGCATAATATAGAAGTTTATGCCGGAAAACAGCCCGATGGTCCGTACAAAGTGAACAATGACGCCCAAAATGTAGTGCTGCGACTTTTACGACATTGTAGTGATACAGGCAGGAATGTGACCACTGATAACTACTTTACTTCAATACCATTAGCCAACAATTTGATACAGAACCACCGAATAACATTAGTAGGCACATTACGTAAAAATAAAAGGGAAGTACCACCGATATTTCTAGACGTAAAAAGTCGCTGCTTATATAGCTCCATGTTCGCATGGGGGGTGGAACATAATAAATGCATGCTAACTTCGTACGTCCCCAAAAAGAACAAGAATGTTCTAATGTTATCCACATTTCACGATGATGACGAGATTGATCCAGAGAGCGAAGAAGTGAAGAAACCATCCGTTATTACCTTTTACAATCTCACTAAAGGGGGCGTTGATGTTGTGGACCGGATGAAAACAGAATATTCTGTAACAAGAGTCAGTAATAGATGGCCGCTAACATTATTTTGCTCATTGCTAAATATAGCAGGAATTAATTCCCAAATTATTTATTTCTCCAACACTGACAACAGAATCCCTAGAAGACGGTACCAGACAGACTTAGCCAAAGCACTTACAAAACCTCATATTATTCGACGATCAGCACTGACAACTTTATCAATCCCATTGCGCCAAAAAATTCAAAATGTTCTAGGCCCAATGGCATCTACCTCTACAACAGCAGAACCAAAGAGAGGCGAAAAGATCCGGTGTATCTTTTGCCCCAAACGTAAAAACAGATTTACACAAAATAGTTGTAGTACCTGCTCAAAACCAATTTGTAAGGAGCATACAACAAAAACTGTTTTGATATGCACAGATTGTTCTAAAGATGAAGATTTGTAAAAATAAATTAGTGTCAATAATGTCTCATCTTGTAGAATGTATTATTTGCAGAACTGTACATCTTAATAAAATTAACAATTGTTATAAATGTAAAATTTGCCTCCAACTTTAAGTGTGGGAGATGATGTGTATTACAAAAAAAACACCAGAGTCGCCATGGGCACCTGCCTCTTTTATTCAATCAGGTCCATTGCCAAGATCTTTTGTGGTAAGGACACCGGAAGGTGTAGAATATCGTCGAAATCGCCATCACTTATTAAAGTCAAAAGTGCTAAATAATGAGGCACTGGCTTTTAAACAGGAGGACACCACTATGAGTGGGCAACCTACTGGCACATTAGAATTTTCTGAAACTAATAGGGTGAGTGGACAACCGGGGTATCACACTCGCAGTGGTAGACAAATTACACTATTCAACAACGGTTTTCCCACCTAAGCGATTTATATTGTTTTTGTTAGGTATCCTTCACCTTACCAAAAAAATAATAATACTTTCGTTTGTTTAGCTCCCGTTATCGAAATAAATGACTTACGTGAATTCTCCATGTTTGCACTTTTGTTTTTTACTATACTTCATAGAATAAGCGAACTATTGAAACAAGTTCAGTGGTGTTCGAAACACAAGACAGTAAGTTACAAAAATGCCACGCAGTTGCAAAAAAAATTCTCCCGATCAGTTTTGTTACGTGTGTGGAAAGTTCACAACAGATGGCCAAAAAAAGTCTATCACTGCGTATATCGAAGAGTGTTATTTTAACTATTTTAGAATTAGAGTTGCCAATCTAGATAAATCGTGGGTGCCACATGTCTGCTGTACAACTTGCTACAAAAACCTAACCGATTGGTCTCATAAAAAAATTGAGAATCTGCCCTTTACGAAACCAGTCATTTGGCGTGAACCAAAAGATCACATTACTGACTGCTATTTTTGTCTCACTGATCTCAAAGGGCAAAATAGGAAAAAGAAACATACTCTAAAGTATCCCAACGTGAGTTCGGTTGACAAGCCTGTTTTTCATTATGAGGATTTGCCAGCGCATTCATCACTTGACAATGAGACATCATCAGACATCCCGGAAGATTCGTCCTCTGATCCAGATTTTCATGAGCCTTCTACTAGCAATGCTCCAGTCCTAGTGAGCCAAGAACGACTCGATGATCTATCCAGGGATCTGAATCTATCGAAAGAAAAGGCCGAACTTTTAGGATCACGACTTAACAGTGGAATTTGCTCGAACCCGGAGTCGTCATATGTAAATATCGCAAACGTCACAGTTTTGTTCTCGATTTTTTTTCGAAAGAGGAAAGCCTAGTGTTTTGTAATGATGTTAACGGCCTGTTGGTTAAATTAGGCCATAAGCATGTTCCTTTTGAATGGCGGCTTTTCATCGACTCCTCTAAGACTAGTTTAAAAGCTGTGCTTCTAAATAATGGTAACAAACTTCCATCCATTCCTGTAGCGTATAGTGCTAATTTAAAAGAAACTTATGAAGTGATGAGACTTGTTTTAGACAAAATAAACTACAAAGACTTACATTGGACCATCTGTGCCGATTTAAAGGTAGTTGCTTTAATTTTAGGACTCCAAACTGGCTATACTAAATTCTGCTGTTTCTTGTGTGAATGGGATAGTAGAGATCGGTCAAAACATTACACTCGAGAGCACTGGCCTGAAAGAACAGCTTATATTCCTGGCCAGAAAAATGTAAAAAATGTTCCATTAGTCGATCCCAAAAAAATAATCTTGCCACCTTTACATATACACTTGCATTTAGTAGTGACAAGGGGGGGAGTTCTGAACAAGGACATGACACAGGTACGCGCCTGTTCAGTAGTCATCATTGTCATTATAGTTTCGTAGTTTGTAGTTGATGTTAATAAAATATTTAAAAGTGCAACAAGTTGTTAATGTCATCTTAACAAGTCAGCAAATAACATAACAGAATGGTGTTGTGCAGAGTGACAACAAATTTTGTCGCCATTGTTTTAAGGTGTGCATGCAAGCCTTATTTTAATAAAGAGATTTTCAGAGATTTCCACATCCATAAATATAAGCTATATGCATAAACTTGTTATACTTACATTGTAAATCAAACTTGTTAATTGAAAATAAGAATTACATTTGTCTGGTAACGGTTTTTTAGCTTGTTTCATTACTGGAAAATAAAATTTCAAATTTAAAGTAAATGAACGGGCGTTCATTTACTGGTATTTTTAACATTTATTTGAAATTGCGCAAAAATGAATTTTAAGGTATATTAAAATACGGAGACTCAATAAAATAGCTTGAATTTCAGAATAATGCACAGAAACCAGTAAATGAACAGGTCTTTTTGCTGTTCAATAGCTGGACCTTGCATCGTTCATTCAGTAGAAAGTACACATAATTGGGGGTTTTGTTACATTTTGCACCCACTTCGTTTTTATTTTATGTTAGATGGGGCGCGAGAAGCAGGAATACACGCGATTTAAGTATTACGAAGAAAACCTAGCGTCAGCCTTAGCAGCAGTTAAGTCAGGAAGCATGAAACTGAGTGAGGCCGCAAGAAGTCTTAACGTCCCAAAATCGACAATCCACAATAAAATTAAAGAAAAGGTAGGGGAAGGTGGTACATAATGGGACTGGGTATATAGTGGTAAATGACCTGCGTAGTAAAATTAATAAATCGCTGGAAACTTTCATATCTGTGGTGTGTATGTCTAAAACGGTGGTGTTTATTAACTGTATATGTAAAGAAATTGTATGTGCTTCAAGTTATAACAATATTAAGGTAAGTAATAGCCAAAAGTTACATTGAAAGGTTTATAATTTATGTTGTTTTTGCCTTATTTGCCGTGTTAAAGTCAAGTAAATTGAAACATAACCTCTATGCACATTAGGCGTGTTGCTTCGTGTGGAGATTTGGCGGAATTTTTCAATTTGGTTACTTTAGCAAAAGAATCTTAAAAATCTATTCATGGTTCATGGTGGGAAACAATCAAATGGTACATAGTGGGACACTTACCATTATATACCATTCTTATATTTTATGAAAGGATTTGCCTATGTATTCGTTTTTCGTTATAGATAAATATGCCGAAAGTTTCGCGGAAAACATTTAATGAGGAAATAAAGTCTAAAAAAATGTCAAATATAGAAAAAGGGGAAAATATGAGACAAGCAGTAGAAAAATTCGTTAACAGAGAATTGAGCATACTGAAAGCAGCTAGTGTATGTTTTAATTGAAATATACTTATGATTGCAACGATTTATTATATTATGTGAGACACCATAATGTTACGACACATGTTGATGGTACAACCAATTGAAAAAATGACATGAACATAACCTAGGAACTTCTAATAGTAACTGCAGAAATCAAAAATAACTAAATCCATAGAGAACATTATAATACACATCAAACACCTTCCCCTTTAAGATTAGTTTTCATCTTCGTCATTTTCATCAATGTCACACATATCAAATATGCCAAAGCGGTCGGGGGATTAATTTTACGACCGAAACGAGAATGAACAGTTTTGCTCTTAATACTAAAGTTTTTTAAACTACTTTCAACTCTATCACGAGGATCTTTTGAGGTACTACAATTAGGTTGAAATGAGGTATTATTAGGACTATTGTAATTACTATCTATAGACCTATCAAAGTTCGTGGCATTACTGGGAGGAAAGCCAATTTTATTAGAATTGTCCTCTGGATATAATTCGGGTTCACTTATAACTTTAGGGTCAAGTTTAGTATGCGACGGTTTTATTTGAGACTTGTTACGTCGAACGATCTTCCTTCTTTACCCAGTAAGACCTCGGCTCCTTAGCTTTTTCTATAATGACAGCTTTAGACCAAACTTTCTCGTTATGACATTTTATAACAATTTTATCACCCTTTTTATATTCTATCGTACTTCTCCGCGCAAATTTATCATAATTTGATTTGACCTTTTCTTTTTGTTTACTTAGTTTTTCATATATATGTTTTTGAATTTCAGGTTCTAAATACTTGTTTGTTACCGGTATTGACGACCTTAAATTTCTACTCTGTAATATTTGTGCGGGTGAAGCGTTTAGATTTATAATCGGGGTGTTATTATACTCGAATATGCTCTCCCTATAAACTATGTTATCCTCAAAACATTTCCGGAGTATCTGCTTCCTATACTTATAGCCTTTTCAGCCATACCATTACTCTGATGATAATATGGCGAACATGTCGTAATTTTAATGTCTTTTTCCTTATAATAATTTTGACATTGGCTTGAAACGAAAGGTAAATTGTCCGTAACTATGGACAAAGGATATCCAAATCTAATGAAAATGTCCTGAAAAGCGTTTATGACACATTTAGAAGTTTTATCTTTCAATTGAATCATTTCAAGCCAGTGCGAAAAATGATCAATTACAACTAAATAATATTTATTACCGAATTCTACAATATCCGCAGCGATCTTGCTGAATATATGTCTCGGCACTGAGTGAGGTAACATGGGTTCCTTAAAATTAGATGGCATATATTTTTCACAAACACGATATTCTTTTATATATGATGTGATATCACTGGAGAGGTTAGGCCAATAGAACAATTTACGAGCTTTATTTATAGTTTTGCTGATACCTTGATGACCTTGATGCATCAACCTAATCATTTCCAGCCTTAAACTTGTTGGTACTATTATTTTGTTTTCAACAAAGATTAGACCCGCTTCAACGTAAACATAATTTCTTAATTGATAAAAGGGTTTGCAACTTTCGGATATGGAATTCGGTTTCGGCCATCCATTGTAGTAATAATTATGAATTTGAATCAAAACTTTATCTTTACTGGTTTCAAATCTGAACTGGTCTTTTCTTCTACTACTCATTGGTAAATATGTTGTAACTAAATGTACCATTTGGAACATTTCTGGATCAGGCCTACTTCGGTTTCTTGAGAGCATGTCTGCAAACTGCACACTCTTACCTGGCACATAGTAAACATTTAAACAATATTTTAAAAGTTTTAACCTTAGGCGTTGTAGCCTTACAGATCCTATCTTATGTATGGGTTTTTTCATAATCGAAATAATTGGCTTATGGTCAGACTGTAGATTCTGACCTGAAATATAATGAAATAGTATGTAAATTATTAGAGGAAGACAACAGAAAATATTATAATTTTAATTTCAATGTAAAACTCGTACAGATGTCTTTAATAAGGAAAATAGTAAAATTTAAATTAAAAAATTTCGGAAAAATAATAATACAGAAATTTTTAATAAGAAAAAGAGTAAGATTTAAAAATACAAGATTTAGGAAACGTATAGGAAGTTAGAGAATTTTTTTATATACAGATATTATATTATACAGGTTATTTATTTATAATACAAATGAAAGAAAATTTGAAAATTTTATCCAAAAATTTGTCTAAAATTTTAAAATTTTGGGGGGATTATGTCATGATAGCAGGATGTCTATGAAGTAATTTTAAAATATTAACAAATTTAGAAAATGAAACAAAAGTTTTTAAATATTAAAAAAAAAAGTATATTAAAAAGAAAAAAATGTATTATTATTATTTGTTATGTTTAGTTGTTTATTTAAAGTCTAAAGTTGTAACAAATAAAATTTAATTTTAAAATGTTTTGAAATGACTGAAGTATTTCAAAAGGTTACGTGTCGGATGCGACCGTGCCGCATGCGACCCATCAAAAATCGTGGCTGTAGCGACCCTGCTTGTAGCTTACCGTGCCGCATGCGACCCATTGTTTTGAGAGATGAATTGTTACGGTGCGCGATATTACTTACTTTACATTTCGTATATTGAGTTAGTGTTTTTACCATTTAAAATACATGTACAGTCTGCCAGAGCTCCATATTAGCCTAGAGATTAGAATAGCTAATTACATATACGACTGGTTTGTAGTCTTGTCGAGTATTGGTTTTTTATTCTAACTTATTTACATAACTTAATGCACTCAAACATTTCATCAACCTAACCTAACCTAACCTAACCTAACCTAACCTAACCTAACCTAACCTAACCTAACCTAACCTAACCTAACGTAACCTAACCTAACCTAACCTAACCTTCCCTTGATCTTTTTCTACAGTTATGCCTTGCTCTGTTGACATCCAACTCCGCTTTATTTGGTACACATGAATGCTCCGTAGTAGTGCCCGGTATTATTTCATGTTGCAGTGTTGTCTTGACCCTTCCGTGACACTTGCTTTTCTTCTCTTTTATACATAGCCACATTTTTGTTAAAGCTTTTCAAACAAATCAAAAAGTTTTTTAGTTATAAATAAAGTCCTTGGGTCGCTAGTGGCACGGCGGCAAATTGATGGGTCGCTTGTGGCACGAGTCGCATCCGGCACGGTCGCATCTGGCACGACACCCTTCTTTTGGACACTTTCCCAAGCAATATTCAATTCGGAAAATTATTGGTTGAAGCAGCTACGTACACCTCTTCCTCTGGACAAAATTTAAATAGTTATTGTTTCGAAAAAAATTCAAAATTAAGGAATTTGGGTATATCAATTCCCGAACATTTTCTTGTCGACAGTGTAATTCAGGGTATTACCGATACAAACATTCAATTATCAGCTCGAGCAGCTGAATTTCGTGGTATTGGACCGCTCGCCGCTTATTTACAAAATATTACACTATCAGTAGCTGGAAAAGCAGCAAAAGAAATTGTAGAATCAAGTAGTGGAAACCGACAAAAATCTCAAAGTTTCTCAAATAAATTTCCCAAGCCCAGTTTGACAACATGTTATAATTGTGGCGGCGTTCATCGCGTTAGATTATGTAAAAAACCTATCGTAAAATGTGAAATCTGTAATTATTACGGTCATAAGAAAGAAAATTGCAAGAGACAAAACAAAACAAACCCCAGAACAAAAGGCTCTAAATTTAATTACGCAAACGAATTACATTTTATTTCTTGCTCCAAAAATAAAAACGTTTATGTAAAAACTTGCGTTATAAATACAAAAAAATTAAAGTGCTTGATAGACACCGGTAGCACATGTACATTGATGAAGAAGTCGGTTGCCGAGAAAGTCCATTTAAAACAAACCGAAGGAAATAGCGTCGCTATCAGACGTTTCTTGGGCAATGAAATCACAAGCAAAACAACGGCGGCTACTGTAGTCAGGATCGACGACGTAGCAGCCGAAATAAACATTATTGTAATCAATGATATTTATTTGTCTTATGACGTTATAATTGGAACCGATTTTCTAAATCAATCACACGTATCGTTTACAAAAAGTACTACCGGATTTGTTTTAAAAACATTGCCTCCTCTTTCAAGCAAGTTTGAGTCATTTAGGTGTAATACTATAAGCACGACTCCAGATGCCGATTTTGATGTTTTTGATATTGGCAACTTAACACAGACGAAACGTTTACGTGTTCTAAACTTATTAAAACAATATCGGAATTGTATCGCATTCTCAATGAGTGATTTAGGAAAAACAAATGCTATTCAGATGCACATAAAGTGTACCACTGAGGAACCAATCGTGTATCGACCATACAGAATGTCACAACCAGACAAAGACAAGCTGACACAAATAATTAACGATTTGCTGGCAAACCAAATTATTCGCGAATCTTCTTCTCCTTACGCGAGCCCTGTGTTATTAGTCAAGAAAAAGACTAATGACTATAGAATGTGTATCGATTATCGCAAGTTAAACGCGGTTACAATAAAAGATAAGTATCCGTTACCACTCATAAGCGATCAGCTGGACAAGCTAGGCGGAAGTAAATATTTTATAAGTTTAGATCTCGCTTCGGGTTTCTATCAGGTGCCGATGGCCCATGATTCTATTGAAAAAACCGCATTTGTTACCCCGGAATCTCATTATGAATTTTTAAGAATGCTTTTTTGTACTTACAAACAGTCCGGCGGTTTTTCAAAGACTTATCAATACCGTTTTGGGAAATTTAAAACAATCTATAGCAATCCCATACATAGATGATATCATAATACCATGTCCGAATTTTGACGAAGGATTGTCCAGACTTGCACGCGTGTTAGAAGCATTTAGTAAAAACAATTTAACAATAAAACCCACGAAATGTTCATTTTTCAGAACCGAAATTAGTTATTTAGGTAATGAGATTAGTGAATTGGGAGTCCGTCCCGGAAGATCTAAAATAAACGCAGTCTTAGACATGAAAGACCCACAAACCATTAAAGAAGTAAGACAATTCTTGGGCCTGTCGGGATATTTCCGAAGGTTTGTCAAAAACTATGCAAGTATAGTGGAACCGTTAACGCGGTTGTTACAAAAAAATATTCCCTGGGTCTGGACGCAAGAACAAAGCTCCGCGGTCCAGAAAATAAAAACAATACTGACTGAACGACCTATTATCGGTATATTTGATCCGAACTTGCCAACAGAACTCCACACCGATGCTAGTTCTGTAGGTTTCGGTGCAATATTAATGCAACAAAAAGGGGACAAGCGACATGTTGTAGCCTATTACAGTAAACAAACCACTCCCGAACAGCGACACTATCATTCCTATGAATTAGAGACGCTTGCGGTCGTTATGGCTTTAAGACACTTTCGAGTGTATTTGTTAGGAATACCCTTTCGAGTTTTGACGGACTGCATGCTCTGCGTACCTCTTTCACAAAAAGAGATTTATTACCAAGGGTGGGACGCTGGTGGCTAGAGGTCCAAGACTTCAATTTTAGTATCGAGTATAGACCCGGATCAAAAATGGCTCATGTGGACGTTTTAAGTCGACACCCTTTAGACACTGTCGAAGAAGTATGCCATATAAATCTAACTGAAGGGGACTGGATCTTGACAGCCCAGCTTCAGGACGAAGAAATCAGTCGAATACGGAATATCTTAAAAGATAAACCAAATTATAGCACTAAACAATATTTTGAAACTTATGAATTACGAGATGGAAAGGTGTATCGAAAAATTGATCAAGGAAATATTGATTGGGTGGTGCCAAAGAACTGTAGGTGGCAAATATTTAGACTATGCCACGACGATTCAGGCCATTTTGCTTTAGAAAAGACTGTATAAAATAAAAGTGAATTATTGGTTTGCGCACATGCGGCAATTTGTGCGAAAGTACATCAACAACGCCTGTTTAAATTGCCAATACAACAAACAACCAGCAGAAGCAAAGGTTTGATAAAGCTAGAGCCGAAGCCAGACAGTATTGTGTTGGTGACCTAGTATTGGTACTAAGGACCGATCATCCCAACACTGGTGACAGTCGAAAACTTGCCCCGAAGTATAAGGGACCGTTTCGAATCACCAAAGTCCTGTTCAACGACAGGTATGAGGTTGAAGACTTACGAGAGGGCATCAGGAAGTCAGGCCGAACAGTTATAGCGGTAGACAAGATAAAGCCCTGGAATGTAATGAAAAGTAAGATATCGTTATTTTATGACACATTTCCTTTAAAATAAAGTGAGTAGTATGCTAGTTAAAAATGTCAGACTCACTATATTGAGAGCAAAAATGAATGAGAGGGATGGTTGGCTCTCATCAGCGTGCCGCAGATGGTTTCGACAGAATACCGACCGACCAAAGCCTCTCCTTGCCAGAAGTGGATTCAATAAAGACCAAAGATGACACTAGAGCGCCATCTATGGTCAACGCTATTTAATAATAGGTACTGTAGTGTTCAACAAGATACCAGCTCGAAATCGCGATCCGTGTCTGGTGGTTTCGACAGAATACTGACCTGAGAGCATATTTGTTCTCTTTGAGTAATGTTTCGAAACAGTTTTGTGAATTTAAATTCTCGAGTGAAATGGGCATATTATAAATGTCAGGTTCGCCGAAAACAGATTCGAGTGAAATGAGCACATTTTAAGTGCTAGGATCACCAAAGAATAATTCGAGCAAAATGGGCATAAATAAGTGCCAGGTTTGCCGAAGTTGTAGATTTGGGTGAGATAAAAGTAATACGAACACTAATTTATACTTACCAAATCATTAAGTAAAGTGAAAGAAGCTTGAAAGCTAGATTCGCTTAAATCATACTTAGAGTGGAATAAACACGCTTTGCGATGTCAGATTCACCCTCTGGTGTGACCACAATAGAAAATATGTTTATGTTTCAGATGCCATAAATTTAAATGACCTTTCAGAGTGATAGTCAGCCTGAGGACAGCCTGAAGTCAGGATGACCGAATGTTAGACGCAATTTTAATTTGTCAACATTCCACATGGTATTCTGCGAATTTAGTCATAGCCATAACTGTTATAGTTTATCGCTTTGTTATGGTATGCCGATACTCTTTCAATCGAAGCAGGTTCGATCCTGTATTTTGGCAACTGTAAATAATCTGTAAATAATACTACATATTAAGAGAATGAAATCCATAAGAGATTATTCTATGTCGATAATTCAATGAGATCAGTTGTTCTTTTATGTTAATAAATTGTTTCTTTGATTTTGGGACGTTTTACTTCTTTCAGGTCTTTGACTGAGAATAACCATCTTAACGGTTGGTGATCGGTAACAGTTTTGAATTTCTGAAGAAGAAGAAGAATAGTTAATTTTATTTCATTTGCCTATTAACTAATCGAATTTATGTTGGTCCTTTTCAGATTCTTATTTTTAGTTAATTTTATTTTATTTAACCTTCAACTAATCAAATTTATGTTGGTCCTCTTCAGATTCTTATTTTTAGTTAATTTTATTTCATTTCCCTATCAACTAATCCAATTTATGTTGGTCCTTTTCAGATTCTTATTTTTAGTTAATTTTATTTCATTTCCCTATCAACTAATCGAATTTATGTTGGTCCTTTTCAGATTCTTATTTTTAGTTAATTTTATTTTATTTTACATTCAACTAATCAAACTTATGGTTTTCCTTTTTAGATTCTTATTTTTCGTTAATTTTATTTCATTTCCCTATCAACTAATCAAATTTATGTTGGTCCTTTTCAGATTCTTATTTTTAGTTAATTTTATTTTATTTTACATTCAACTAATCAAACTTATGGTGGTCCTTTTCAGATTCTTATTTTTCGTTAATTTTATTTCATTTCCCTATCAACTAATCAAATTTATGTTGGTCCTTTTCAGATTCTTATTTTTAGTTAATTTTATTTTATTTTACATTCAACTAATCAAACTTATGGTGGTCCTTTTCAAATTCTTATTTTTAGTTAATTTTATTTCATTTCCCTATCAACTAATCCAATTTATGTTGGTCCTTTTCAGATTCTTATTTTTAGTTAATTTTATTTCATTTCCCTATCAACTAATCGAATTTATGTTGGTCCTTTTCAGATTCTTATTTTTAGTTAATTTTATTTTATTTTACATTCAACTAATCAAACTTATGGTGGTCCTTTTCAGATTCTTATTTTTCGTTAATTTTATTTCATTTCCCTATCAACTAATCAAATTTATGTTGGTCCTTTTCAGATTCTTATTTTTAGTTAATTTTATTTTATTTTACATTCAACTAATCAAACTTATGGTGGTCCTTTTCAGATTCTTATTTTTCGTTAATTTTATTTCATTAGTTAATTTTATTTTATTTTACATTCAACTAATCAAACTTATGGTGATCCTTTTCAGATTCTTATTTTTAGTTAATTTTATTTCATTTCCCTATCAACTAATCCAATTTATGTTGGTCCTTTTCAGATTCTTATTTTTAGTTTATTTTATTTTATTTAACCTTCAACTAATCATATTAATGTTGGTCCTTTTCAGATTCTTATTTTCAGATAATTTTATTTCACTTCCCTATCAACTAATCAAATTTATGTTGGTCCTTTTCAGATTCTTATTTTTAGTTAATTTTATTTCATTTCCCTATCAACTGATCGAATTTATGTTGGTCCTTTTCAGATTCTTATTTTTAGTTAATTTTCTTTTATTTAACCTTCAACTAATCAAATTTATGTTGGTCCTCTTCAGATTCTTATTTTTAGTTAATTTTATTTCATTTTGTCAACTAATCGAATTTATCTTGGTCCTTTTCAGATTCTTATTTTTAGTTAATTTTATTTCATTTCCCTATCAACTAATCGAATTTATGTTGGTCCTTTTCAGATTCTTATTTTTAGTTAATTTTATTTTATTTAACCTTCAACTAATAAAATTTATGTTGGTCCTTTTCAGATTCTTATATTTAGTGTTAAAATAAATTTGGTAGAATGTTTTAAATGGTTTATTTGGTATGGCAAACGACAAAAACGATAAAAGAAACAGTGATCTTACAGTTGAATGAGTCTTATGAGAACTAACTTATTCACCGTTGAAAGAGAAACATTCAATAATCAGATGACGCAATAGTCAATGATTCCCAAGCCATGTTTAGCATTCCAAGAAACAATTCTGATAAAGCTGGAACCGCAAAGAACAGCTCCTACGGAGAGTACATACATATAACAATAACACACTGTAAAATCGTAAATATAAATACTTAATTATGTACTTCTAACACTCCCACTTATTAAGATTTTACAACATAATCAAAATAATTTTAAAAATTCAAAAACAAACATTTTATGATTAAATAGAGCATTTTGATGCATTTACAGTAAATTCAGCTTGACAAGCAAGTTATTCAATTTTGTTTTTGTAAGCGGTTTTGTAAAAGTACCCGCCAGTTGATCATTAGTATCCACATAACTAACGGAAATTTTTCCCTTTTCGCACTCATCCCGCACAAAATGCACTTTCACATCTATGTGTTTCGTTCTGCTATGGAGTTGTTGTGCCTGAGTCAGCTTGATTGCAGATTGATTGTCAACCCTAATATGCATTGTAGAAATCTCAATACTCAATTCTTGAAGAAAGGATTTTAACCATAGTGCCTCCTTTGCGCCAAGAGCTAATGCGATATATTCGGCCTCGGTTGTCGATTGAGCTACTACCGATTGTTTTTGACTCTTCCACGTAACGGGAGCATGTGCCATTACAAAAACATATCCGCTTGTTGACCTTCGAGTTTCTGTACAGCCCGCGTAGTCAGCGTCAGTATAACCAACAATTTCGGTTTGTTGAGTCTTGGAGTACACGATTTTATAAGATACCGTGTGTTTTAAATATCTTAAAATTCTTTTTACAGCCGTCCAATGCTCTTTACCCCAGTTATGTAAAAACCGACTTACTCGATTTACAGCAAAACAAATGTCCGGACGGGTCGACGTAGCCAGAAAAATCAACGAACCGACAGCTTCCCGATATGGTTGTCTCGCATCACATTCTACATCACTAGATACAGACATTAAACGAACACTTGGATCTGCCGGGGTTGTTACTGTTTTCGCATCATTCATTTTGAATCTATTAAGCAGTTTCTTAATATATGCCTGTTGATGGATTGCAATTGCTCCCTCAGACATATTTTGTTCAATTTGAAGCCCGACAAATTGTAAATGTTTATTATCTAAATTTACTGTTATTTGGAACATTTCTTTCATAATATTTATTAGTTCATTAATAGCACTGTTTGATTTTGACATAATGAGTCCATCGTCTACATATATTGCCAAATAAACTTTTAAACTTTTAAAACAACCGACAAACACGCACTGGTCTGTTTTCAATTGTTTAAATTCGTATTGATTTAGAAACGAGACAAACTTACGGTTCCAGCACCTGGAGGACTGTTGTAATCCATACAAACTTCTATGTAACTTACATACGAAATTTGGCTTTTCTTCATTTATGAATCCTTTTGGCTGCCTCATGTACACATTCTCGGTTAAGTCTCCGTACAAAAACGTGGTTTTCACGTCGAAATTAGCGATTCTAAGGTCCCTTTCTACAGCCAATGCAAGTAGAATGCGAATTGAATCATAGCGCACAACCGGAGCAAACGTCTCAAGATAGTCCACACCTTTTTGTTGCGTAAACCCGCGTGCAACAAGACGGGCTTTATATCGAACCGGATAACCATTGCTGTCAGTTTTTATGCGAAAAACCCATTTATTGTCTATCACTCGCGCATTTTCCGGTAACTTAGTCAGAATCCACGTATTGCTGAACTTAAGAGCGTCAATTTCTTCTTGCATAGCATGACACCATTTTCCGGAATCATCACACTTTACGGCTTCTTCATAAGAGGCTGGTTCAAATAACGAGCAATACACAGCGGATGCATCATAATAATCAGGACGACGTAATTGAGCCCTATTTCGCAGTTGTTTTGGTTGAACATTTTCATTATCTTCACCTGCATCTTCCTACTCAAAATCTTCATCGTCTTCTACGTTGTCTTCAGATGTTTCTGCATCTTCTTCACTGTAACCTTCAACTTCATTATTTGATTCTTCGTCAGCAAGATTTTCTTCTTCTTGTGGCTCTTCTTGTTCGTTGATTTCATAATTACCAAAACTTAAAGTAATCGTTTCTTGTTCAATTTTTAATGTCTCTTCTTCATTAAAATTGACATTACAGCTAATTTCGATTTTTCTTCTCTCCGGATCCCACAGTCTATAATTTGTTGAATAACCATCGTATCCAACAAATAATAATTTCTTGGGTTTTGGATCCCATTTCTTTCGAAATTGTGGAGGGACTGACATATACGCTACACTTCCAAAAACCCTTAAATGCTTCATTTCTGGTTTTCGCCCAAACCATTTTCCATATGGTGTCATTTCCTCAACTTGACTTGTAGCTGTTCTATTCAGAACGTGTATAGCAGTGTTTACTGCTTCAGTCCACAATTCTTTCGGTACATTTTTGTTAATCAGCATTGTCCGAGCACTTTCAACAATTGTCCTCATTTCCCGTTCAGATCTACCATTCTGCTCGGGTGTATACGGTGCTGAACATTCGTGTAATATACCGTCTTTCTTTAAAAGGTTTTCAAACTCCCTGTTGATATATTCACCTTTTCCCCTGTCACTTCTTAATATTTTTATTTTATTTTTGGTCACGTTTTCAACCATTGCTTTATATTCTTTAAATTTATTGAGAACGTCCGACTTATGTTTCATAAAATAAACTGATCTGTATCCACTACAGTCGTCTTTGAACAACACGAAATATCTTGATCCACTAGGAGATGAAATATTCATCGGACCACACACGTCGGTATGTATCATTTCACCTGTATTTTCGGATCCTTTTCTATGCAAACTTGCATGTGATTTTCTGGTTTGCTTGCCAAATTTACATGGTTCACAGAAGAATTCTTCATTTCCATTTATATTCAGATTCTTAACCATGCCCTTTTTAGCGGTTTTCTTGATTGTGTTGCAGTTAACATGACCGAGCCTATCATGCCACAATTTCAAGGAAGCTTTGCTGCTCACGTTGCACTCGCGAGATGTTTTTACTCTGAAGTTCATTAACCATAAATTGTTACTTCGCGTACCAACGCACGACACTTTTCTATCTCGATCGCGAAATTCACAGTGATTTTTGAACGAGTGATGAGTAAAGTTTTTGTCTGTCATCACTCCCACTGAAAACAAACTCCTGCTGAGTTGTGGAATGTATAAGACATTGTACATCGTTCTGTCATGCCACTTTCCATCAAGTAAGGCTTGAATTTCAATCGATCCGATTCCAGTTGCAGCTATTATTTTATTGTTTGCTATTTTGACATTCATTGGTTAATCAAGTGGCTTCAATTCTTTAAACCATTCTTTTTCACTGGTCATGTGAACACTGGCCCCAGAGTCACAGACCCATTCTGATTACCCCGCGCCAGAGCTTGCTGAATATAGTGACGAGATATCACAAATGTAAGCAGAACTACCACCTTCCGATCCATTTGAATTTTTCTTCGATTCTGCAATTCTTTTCTTACATTCACGTGCCCAGTGCCCCTTCTTTTTGCAGTAATTACTAGCTTCCTCTAGTTTACTCTGCAAAGCTTTGACTTCTAAAGCTAACCGTGATGTTTCTGAATCGTCGTTCATCATTCTTGTCTCTTCTTTGAGTAATCTGGCTGTCAGATTTTCAAAAGTTTGCTGATCGTGTGAGACAGAATCCCAAGTTGTTCGGAAATTATTGTATCTTGTCGGTAAGCTGTTAATGACCTTTGAACATATAGCACTGTTGCTAATATATTCATTAACATTCTTCAACTGTTTCACCAACAATTCAACTGTTGCAATGTGTTCCGCTATTTTAGAATTTTCAGACATCTTATACTCATAAAACCGCTGCCACAGAAGCTCCTTGGAAATTTCGGTCTTTTGTTCATGTATATATATATCAGCCTGGCCCACATTTTCGCTGCATTTTCGCAATTGATCAAATACTGCATCTGATCCTGGGTTATTGTAGCTAGCAGAATAACCTGAGCCCTGGAATCTTTTGTATCCCATGCTGCCCATTCTGGTTTACTTTTGTCTTCTGGTTCACATTCACTGCCATTTACAATGTCCAAAAGTTTTTCCGCTTTCAGTAAAATCTGGATACTAAATTTCCACAATTGGAAATTTGATCCGTCAAACTTTGGAATGTTCCCAAATTCAAATTTGGTTGCCGATGTCGTTGCCATCGCGAACACTTAAAAAAAAAAAACACCACGGACTCGAACCGACACAAACTACTCAACGACTATACACGACTCGAACGTGATTTCAAGTGGTACCCTTACGCACCTGGGCCCATAACCTGTTAAAATAAATTTGGTAGAATGTATTAAATGGTTTATTTGGTATGGCAAACGACAAAAACGATAAAAGAAACAGTGATCTTACAGTTGAAAGAGTCTTATGAGAACTAACTTATTCACCGTTGAAAGAGAAACATTCAATAATCAGATGACGCAATAGTCAATGATTCCCAAGCCATGTTTAGCATTCCAAGAAACAATTCTGATAAAGCTGGAGCCGCAAAGAACAGCTCCTACGGAGAGTACATACACATAACAATAACACACTGTAAAATCGTAAATATAAATACTTAATTATGTACTTCTAACATTTAGTTAATTTTATTTCATTTGCCTATTAACTAATCGAATTTATGTTGGTCCTTTTCAGATTCTTATTTTTAGTTAATTTTATTTTATTTAACCTTCAACTAATAAAATTTATGTTGGTCCTTTTCAGATTCTTATTTTTAGTTAATTTTATTAAACTAATCAAATTTATGTTGGTCCTTTTCAGATTCTTATTTTTAGTTAATTTTATTTCATTTCCCTATCAACTAATCGAATTTATGCTGGTCCTTTTAAGATTCTTATTTTTAGTTAATTTTCTTTTATTTAACCTTCAACTAATCAAATTTATGTTGGTCCTCTTCAGATTCTTATTTTTAGTTAATTTTATTTCATTTCCCTATCAACTAATCCAATTTATGTTGGTCCTTTTCAGATTCTTATTTTTAGTTAATTTTATTTCATTTTACATTCAACTAATCAAACTTATGTTGGTCCTTTTCAGATTCTTATTTTTAGTTAATTTTATTTTATTTAACCTTCAACTAATCAAACTTATGTTGGTCCTTTTCAGATTCTTATTTTTAGTTAATTTTATTTTATTTAACCTTCAACTAATCAAATTTATGTTGGTCCTTTTCAGATTCTTATTTTTAGTTAATTTTATTTCATTTGCCTATCAACTAATCGAATTTATGTTGGTCCTTTTCAGATTCTTATTTTTAGTTAATTTTATTTTATTTAAACTTCAACTAATCAAATTTATGTTGGTCCTTTTCAGATTCTTATTTTTAGTTAATTTTATTTCATTTGCCTATCAACTAATCTAATTTATGTTGGTCCTTTTCAGATTCTTATTTTTAGTTAATTTTATTAAACTAATCAAATTTATGTTGGTCCTTTTCAGATTCTTATTTTTAGTTAATTTTCTTTTATTTAACCTTCAATTAATCAAATTTATGTTGGTCCTCTTCAGAATCTTATTTTTAGTTAATTTTATTTCATTTGCGTGTCAACTAATCGAATTTATGTTGGTCCTTTTCAGATTCTTATTTTTAGTTAATTTTCTTTTATTTAACCTTCAATTAATCAAATTTATGTTGGTCCTCTTCAGAATCTTATTTTTAGTTAATTTTATTTCATTTCCCTATCAACTAATCCAATTTATGTTGGTCCTTTTCAGATTCTTATTTTTAGTTAATTTTATTTTATTTAACCTTCAACTAATCAAATTTATGTTGGTCCTTTTCAGATTCTTATTTTTGGTTAATTTTATTTCATTTGCCTATTAACTAATCGAATTTATGTTGGTCCTTTTCAGATTCTTATTTTTAGTTAATTTTATTTTATTTTACATTCAACTAATCAAACTTATGGTGGTACTTTTCAGATTCTTATTTTTAGTTAATTTTATTTCATTTCCCCATCAACTAATCCAATTTATGTTGGTCCTTTTCAGATTCTTATTTTTAGTTAATTTTATTTTATTTAACCTTCAACTAATCAAATTAATGTTGGTCCTTTTCAGATTCTTATTTTCAGATAATTTTATTTCATTTCCCTATCAACTAATCGAATTTATTTTGGTCCTTTTCAGATTCCTATTTTTATGTAATTTTGTTTCATTTCACTTTCAACTAATCGAGTTATCTAAATTCTTTTCAGATTCTTATTTTTGGTCAATTTTATTTCATTTCCCTATCAACTAATCGAATTTATGTTGGTCCTATTCAGATTCTTATTTTAAGTTAATTTTATTTCATTTCCCTATCAACTAATCAAATTAATTTTTGTCCTTTTCAGATTCTTATTTTTAGTTAATTTTATTAAACTAATCAAATTTATGTTGGTCCTTTTCAGATTCTTATTTTTAGTTAATTTTCTTTTATTTAACCTTCAATTAATCAAATTTATGTTGGTCCTCTTCAGATTCTTATTTTTAGTTAATTTTATTTCATTTGCGTGTCAACTAATCGAATTTATGTTGGTCCTTTTCAGATTCTTATTTTAAGTTATTTTATTTCATTTCCCTATCAACTAATCCAATTTATGTTGGTCCTTTTCAGATTCTTATTTTTAGTTAATTTTATTTTATTTAACCTTCAACTAATCAAATTTATGTTGGTCCTTTTCAGATTCTTATTTTTGGTTAATTTTATTTCATTTGCCTATTAACTAATCGAATTTATGTTGGTCCTTTTCAGATTCTTATTTTTAGTTAATTTTATTTCATTTCCCTATCAACTAATCAAATTTATGTTGGTCCTTTTCAGATTCTTATTTTTAGTTAATTTTATTTCATTTCCCTATCAACTAATCGAATTTATGTTGGTCCTTTTCAGATTCTTATTTTTAGTTAATTTTATTAAACTAATCAAATTTATGTTGGTCCTTTTCAGATTCTTATTTTTAGTTAATTTTCTTTTATTTAACCTTCAATTAATCAAATTTATGTTGGTCCCCTTAAGATTCTTATTTTTAGTTAATTTTATTTCATTTCCCTATCAACTAATCCAATTTATGTTGGTCCTTTTCAGATTCTTATTTTTAGTTAATTTTATTTTATTTAACCTTCAACTAATCAAATTTATGTTGGTCCTTTTCAGATTCTTATTTTTAGTTAATTTTATTTCATTTCCCTATCAACTAATCCAATTTATGTTGGTCCTTTTCAGATTCTTATTTTTAGTTAATTTTATTTCATTTCCCTATCAACTAATCCAATTTATGTTGGTCCTTTTCAGATTCTTATTTTTAGTTAATTTTCTTTTATTTAATCTTCAACTAATCAAATTTATGTTGGTCCTCTTCAGATTCTTATTTTTAGTTAATTTTATTTCATTTGCGTGTCAACTAATCGAATTTATGTTGGTCCTTTTCAGATTCTTATTTTTAGTTAATTTTATTTTACACGCAAAAAAATGATAAATAAAACAATGGAATAGTTTCACCAATTTAAATTTATTGTACTCAACAATATTGTTTCGATCTATGTGATCATTATCAAGAGTATATTGTTACTAAACTTAAACTATACAAATCACAAAATTTATAATTTACATAATATGAGTGGGGAGGAATAAGTTTCTAGTTCTAATTGGTTGTTCATTAATATTTCTTTTTTATATATGGCTTTCTTTATTTCTAATGACTCTAACAAAGATAGTTTTTTACCTTTGTTTACATTTGTGTGTAAAACTTTCGTGTTATCTAGATCTAAACTATGACCTAAACTTAAACAATGATCTGAACAACCAGTTTTTTGATCTAATTTTTTAATGGAATTTAAGTGTTCTTTTATGCGAGTCTCTATAGCTCTCCCTGTTTGACCTAAGTAGCTTGCGTTACAATCTTTACAAGTTAGTTTGTATATCCCACTTTTTTGTTCGATATTAACTTTTGGTTTTACATTCACTATTATGTTTTTTAATGTCTTATTGTTGTATTCTACTGCTGAAATGCCTAATTTTTTGAGTCTAGTTTTAAATTTGAAACTTACATTATTAACATATTGTAAAGAACAATAAATATGATTATCTAATTTTAAGCTTAAACTATTATTGAACAATAATTTTTGGACTTTTTTGTTAAGTTTTTGATTTGTGACTTTGTCTACAATGTTTGTATTATAATTATTATTTGTGGCTATATTTTTGATAATTGATATTTCTTTATTATAATTATGAACAGATAAAGGTAAATTTAATAATCTATCAACTAAAGAATTAAAAGCTGCTAGTTTAGTTTTTATTGGATGATTAGAATCTGCAGGAATGATGTTATCTGTAGTAGTAGGTTTACGATATATATCAAATTCTAAATTATCGTTTATTCGGGAAATATTTAGGTCTAAGAAATTCAAACCCGCTTCATTTTCTTTTTCGAGTGTAAAATTTATTTTCGAGTCTAACGAGTTGATGAAGTTGAGAAATAAGTCTAATTGTCTATTTGAACCCGTCCAAATACAAAAAACGTCGTCGACATAACGATACCATGAAAATACAAAATTAATTATGTTGTTATTGGAAGAGAATAATTTGTTTTCGAAATAACTCATATATGTTTCTGCTAGAATTGGAGACAAAGGTGACCCCATAGGGAGGCCATCTTTCTGTTTGTAAAATTTATCGAGTAACCGGAGCTACTTAGGTCAAACAGGGAGAGCTATAGAGACTCGCATAAAAGAACACTTAAATTCCATTAAAAAATTAGATCAAAAAACTGGTTGTTCAGATCATTGTTTAAGTTTAGGTCATAGTTTAGATCTAGATAACACGAAAGTTTTACACACAAATGTAAACAAAGGTAAAAAACTATCTTTGTTAGAGTCATTAGAAATAAAGAAAGCCATATATAAAAAAGAAATATTAATGAACAACCAATTAGAACTAGAAACTTATTCCTCCCCACTCATATTATGTAAATTATAAATTTTGTGATTTGTATAGTTTAAGTTTAGTAACAATATACTCTTGATAATGATCACATAGATCGAAACAATATTGTTGAGTACAATAAATTTAAATTGGTGAAACTATTCCATTGTTTTATTTATCATTTTTTTGCGTGTAATTCATTATGTTTCACAATAAGTGCACCCTCGAAAGTTTAATTTTATTTTATTTAACCTTCAACTAATCAAATTTATGTTGGTCCTTTTCAGATTCTTATTTTTAGTTAATTTTATTTCATTTCCCTATCAACTAATCGAATTTATGTTGGTCCTTTTCAGATTCTTATTTTTGGTCAATTTTATTTCATTTCCCTATCAACTAATCGAATTTATGTTGGTCCTATTCAGATTCTTATTTTAAGTTAATTTTATTTCATTTCCCTATCAACTAATCAAATTAATGTTGGTCCTTTTCAGATTCTTATTTTTAGTTAATTTTATTAAACTAATCAAATTTATGTTGGTCCTTTTCAGATTCTTATTTTTAGTTAATTTTCTTTTATTTAACCTTCAATTAATCAAATTTATTTTGGTCCTCTTCAGATTCTTATTTTTAGTTAATTTTATTTCATTTGCGTGTCAACTAATCGAATTTATGTTGGTCCTTTTCAGATTCTTATTTTTAGTTAATTTTCTTTGATTTAACCTTCAATTAATCAAATTTATGTTGGTCCTCTTCAGAATCTTATTTTTAGTTAATTTTATTTCATTTCCCTATCAACTAATCCAATTTATGTTGGTCCTTTTCAGATTCTTATTTTTAGTTAATTTTATTTTATTTTACATTCAACTAATCAAACTTATGGTGGTACTTTTCAGATTCTTATTTTTAGTTAATTTTATTTCATTTCCCCATCAACTAATCCAATTTATGTTGGTCCTTTTCAGATTCTTATTTTTAGTTAATTTTATTTTATTTAACCTTCAACTAATCAAATTAATGTTGGTCCTTTTCAGATTCTTATTTTCAGATAATTTTATTTCATTTCCCTATCAACTAATCGAATTTATTTTGGTCCTTTTCAGATTCCTATTTTTATGTAATTTTGTTTCATTTCACTTTCAACTAATCGAGTTATCTAAATTCTTTTCAGATTCTTATTTTTGGTCAATTTTATTTCATTTCCCTATCAACTAATCGAATTTATGTTGGTCCTATTCAGATTCTTATTTTAAGTTAATTTTATTTCATTTCCCTATCAACTAATCAAATTAATTTTGGTCCTTTTCAGATTCTTATTTTTAGTTAATTTTATTAAACTAATCAAATTTATGTTGGTCCTTTTCAGATTCTTATTTTTAGTTAATTTTCTTTTATTTAACCTTCAATTAATCAAATTTATGTTGGTCCTCTTCAGATTCTTATTTTTAGTTAATTTTATTTCATTTGCGTGTCAACTAATCGAATTTATGTTGGTCCTTTTCAGATTCTTATTTTAAGTTATTTTATTTCATTTCCCTATCAACTAATCCAATTTATGTTGGTCCTTTTCAGATTCTTATTTTTAGTTAATTTTATTTTATTTAACCTTCAACTAATCAAATTTATGTTGGTCCTTTTCAGATTCTTATTTTTGGTTAATTTTATTTCATTTGCCTATTAACTAATCGAATTTATGTTGGTCCTTTTCAGATTCTTATTTTTAGTTAATTTTATTTCATTTCCCTATCAACTAATCAAATTTATGTTGGTCCTTTTCAGATTCTTATTTTTAGTTAATTTTATTTCATTTCCCTATCAACTAATCGAATTTATGTTGGTCCTTTTCAGATTCTTATTTTTAGTTAATTTTATTGAACTTATCAAATTTATGTTGGTCCTTTTCAGATTCTTATTTTTAGTTAATTTTCTTTTATTTAACCTTCAATTAATCAAATTTATGTTGGTCCCCTTAAGATTCTTATTTTTAGTTAATTTTATTTCATTTCCCTATCAACTAATCCAATTTATGTTGGTCCTTTTCAGATTCTTATTTTTAGTTAATTTTATTTTATTTAACCTTCAACTAATCAAATTTATGTTGGTCCTTTTCAGATTCTTATTTTTAGTTAATTTTATTTCATTTCCCTATCAACTAATCCAATTTATGTTGGTCCTTTTCAGATTCTTATTTTTAGTTAATTTTCTTTTATTTAATCTTCAACTAATCAAATTTATGTTGGTCCTCTTCAGATTCTTATTTTTAGTTAATTTTCTTTTATTTAATCTTCAACTAATCAAATTTATGTTGGTCCTCTTCAGATTCTTATTTTTAGTTAATTTTATTTTATTTAACCTTCAACTAATCAAATTTATGTTGGTCCTTTTCAGATTCTTATTTTTAGTTAATTTTATTTCATTTCCCTATCAACTAATCGAATTTATGTTGGTCCTTTTCAGATTCTTATTTTTGGTCAATTTTATTTCATTTCCCTATCAACTAATCGAATTTATGTTGGTCCTATTCAGATTCTTATTTTAAGTTAATTTTATTTCATTTCCCTATCAACTAATCAAATTAATATTGGTCCTTTTCAGATTCTTATTTTTAGTTAATTTTATTAAACTAATCAAATTTATGTTGGTCCTTTTCAGATTCTTATTTTTAGTTAATTTTCTTTTATTTAACCTTCAATTAATCAAATTTATTTTGGTCCTCTTCAGATTCTTATTTTTAGTTAATTTTATTTCATTTGCGTGTCAACTAATCGAATTTATGTTGGTCCTTTTCAGATTCTTATTTTAAGTTATTTTATTTCATTTAACCTTCAACTAATCAAATTTATGTTGGTCCTTTTCAGATTCTTATTTTTAGTTAATTTTATTTCATTTCCCTATCAACTAATCGAATTTATGTTGGTCCTTTTCAGATTCTTATTTTTGGTCAATTTTATTTCATTTCCCTATCAACTAATCGAATTTATGTTGGTCCTATTCAGATTCTTATTTTAAGTTAATTTTATTTCATTTCCCTATCAACTAATCAAATTAATGTTGGTCCTTTTCAGATTCTTATTTTTAGTTAATTTTATTAAACTAATCAAATTTATGTTGGTCCTTTTCAGATTCTTATTTTTAGTTAATTTTCTTTTATTTAACCTTCAATTAATCAAATTTATTTTGGTCCTCTTCAGATTCTTATTTTTAGTTAATTTTATTTCATTTGCGTGTCAACTAATCGAATTTATGTTGGTCCTTTTCAGATTCTTATTTTTAGTTAATTTTATTTTATTTAACCTTCAACTAATCAAATTTATGTTGGTCCTTTTCAGATTCTTATTTTTAGTTAATTTTATTTCATTTCCCTATCAACTAATCGAATTTATGTTGGTCCTTTTCAGATTCTTATTTTTGGTCAATTTTATTTCATTTCCCTATCAACTAATCGAATTTATGTTGGTCCTATTCAGATTCTTATTTTAAGTTAATTTTATTTCATTTCCCTATCAACTAATCAAATTAATGTTGGTCCTTTTCAGATTCTTATTTTTAGTTAATTTTATTAAACTAATCAAATTTATGTTGGTCCTTTTCAGATTCTTATTTTTAGTTAATTTTCTTTTATTTAACCTTCAATTAATCAAATTTATTTTGGTCCTCTTCAGATTCTTATTTTTAGTTAATTTTATTTCATTTGCGTGTCAACTAATCGAATTTATGTTGGTCCTTTTCAGATTCTTATTTTAAGTTATTTTATTTCATTTCCCTATCAACTAATCCAATTTATGTTGGTCCTTTTCAGATTCTTATTTTTAGTTAATTTTATTTTATTTAACCTTCAACTAATCAAATTTATGTTGGTCCTTTTCAGATTCTTGTTTTTGGTTAATTTTATTTCATTTGCCTATTAACTAATCGAATTTATGTTGGTCCTTTTCAGATTCTTATTTTTAGTTAATTTTATTTCATTTCCCTATCAACTAATCAAATTTATGTTGGTCCTTTTCAGATTCTTATTTTTAGTTAATTTTATTTCATTTCCCTATCAACTAATCGAATTTATGTTGGTCCTTTTCAGATTCTTATTTTTAGTTAATTTTATTTCATTTCCCTATCAACTAATCGAATTTATGTTGGTCCTTTTCAGATTCTTATTTTTAGTTAATTTTATTAAACTATTCAAATTTATGTTGGTCCTTTTCAGATTCTTATTTTTAGTTAATTTTCTTTTATTTAACCTTCAATTAATCAAATTTATGTTGGTCCCCTTCAGATTCTTATTTTTAGTTAATTTTATTTCATTTCCCTATCAACTAATCCAATTTATGTTGGTCCTTTTCAGATTCTTATTTTTAGTTAATTTTATTTTATTTAACCTTCAACTAATCAAATTTATGTTGGTCCTTTTCAGATTCTTATTTTTAGTTAATTTTATTTCATTTCCCTATCAACTAATCAAATTTATGTTGGTCCTTTTCAGATTCTTATTTTTGGTTAATTTTATTTCATTTGCCTATTAACTAATCGAATTTATGTTGGTCCTTTTCAGATTCTTATTTTTGGTTAATTTTATTTCATTTGCCTATTAACTAATCGAATTTATGTTGGTCCTTTTCAGATTCTTATTTTTAGTTAATTTTATTTCATTTCCCTATCAACTAATCAAATTTATGTTGGTCCTTTTCAGATTCTTATGTTTAGTTAATTTTATTTCATTTCCCTACCAACTGATCGAATTTATGTTGGTCCTTTTCAGATTCTTATTTTTAGTTAATTTTATTTCATTTCCCTATCAACTAATCGAATTTATGTTGGTCCTTTTCAGATTCTTATTTTTAGTTAATTTTATTAAACTAATCAAATTTATGTTGGTCCTTTTCAGATTCTTATTTTTAGTTAATTTTCTTTTATTTAACCTTCAATTAATCAAATTTATGTTGGTCCCCTTCAGATTCTTATTTTTAGTTAATTTTATTTCATTTCCCTATCAACTAATCCAATTTATGTTGGTCCTTTTCAGATTCTTATTTTTAGTTAATTTTATTTTATTTAACCTTCAACTAATCAAATTTATGTTGGTCCTTTTCAGATTCTTATTTTTAGTTAATTTTATTTCATTTCCCTATCAACTAATCCAATTTATGTTGGTCCTTTTCAGATTCTTATTTTTAGTTAATTTTCTTTCATTTAATCTTCAACTAATCAAATTTATGTTGGTCCTTTTCAGATTCTTATTTTTGGTCAATTTTATTTCATTTCCCTATCAACTAATCGAATTTATGTTGGTCCTATTCAGATTCTTATTTTAAGTTAATTTTATTTCATTTCCCTATCAACTAATCAAATTAATGTTGGTCCTTTTCAGATTCTTATTTTTAGTTAATTTTATTAAACTAATCAAATTTATGTTGGTCCTTTTCAGATTCTTATTTTTAGTTAATTTTCTTTTATTTAACCTTCAATTAATCAAATTTATTTTGGTCCTCTTCAGATTCTTATTTTTAGTTAATTTTATTTCATTTGCGTGTCAACTAATCGAATTTATGTTGGTCCTTTTCAGATTCTTATTTTAAGTTATTTTATTTCATTTCCCTATCAACTAATCCAATTTATGTTGGTCCTTTTCAGATTCTTATTTTTAGTTAATTTTATTTTATTTAACCTTCACCTAATCAAATTTATCTTGGTCCTTTTCAGATTCTTATTTTTGGTTAATTTTATTTCATTTGCCTATTAACTAATCGAATTTATGTTGGTCCTTTTCAGATTCTTATTTTTAGTTAATTTTATTTCATTTCCCTATCAACTAATCAAATTTATGTTGGTCCTTTTCAGATTCTTATTTTTAGTTAATTTTATTTCATTTCCCTATCAACTAATCGAATTTATGTTGGTCCTTTTCAGATTCTTATTTTTAGTTAATTTTATTAAACTAATCAAATTTATGTTGGTCCTTTTCAGATTCTTATTTTTAGTTAATTTTATTTTATTTAACCTTCAACTAATCAAATTTATGTTGGTCCTTTTCAGATTCTTATTTTTAGTTAATTTTATTTCATTTCCCTATCAACTAATCCAATTTATGTTGGTCCTTTTCAGATTATTATTTTTAGTTAATTTTCTTTTATTTAATCTTCAACTAATCAAATTTATGTTGGTCCTCTTCAGATTCTTATTTTTAGTTAATTTTATTTCATTTCCCTATCAACTAATCGAATTTATGTTGGTCCTTTTCAGATTCTTATTTTTAGTTAATTTTATTTTATTTAACCTTCAACTAATCAAATTTATGTTGGTCCTTTTCAGATTCTTATTTTTAGTTAATTTTATTTCATTTCCCTATCAACTAATCCAATTTATGGTGGTCCTTTTCAGATTCTTATTTTTAGTTAATTTTCTTTTATTTAATCTTCAACTAATCAAATTTATGTTGGTCCTCTTCAGATTCTTATTTTTAGTTAATTTTATTTTATTTCCCTATCAACTAATCGAATTTATGTTGGTCCTTTTCAGATTCTTATTTTTAGTTAATTTTATTTTATTTAAACTTCAACTAATCAAATTTATGTTGGTCCTTTTCAGATTCTTTTTTTTAGTTAATTTTATTTCATTTGCCTATCAACTAATCGAATTTATGTTGGTCCTTTTCAGATTCTTATTTTTAGTTAATTTTATTAAACTAATCAAATTTATGTTGGTCCTTTTCAGATTCTTATTTTTAGTTAATTTTATTTCATTTGCCTATCAACTAATCGAATTTATGTTGGTCCTTTTCAGATTCTTATTTTTAGTTAATTTTATTTCATTTCCCTATCAACTAATCAAATTTATGTTGGTCCTTTTCAGATTCTTATTTTTAGTTAATTTTATTTCATTTCCCTATCAACTAATCGAATTTATGTTGGTCCTTTTCAGATTCTTATTTTTAGTTAATTTTCTTTTATTTAACCTTCAATTAATCAAATTTTTGTTGGTCCCCTTCAGATTCTTATTTTTAGTTAATTTTATTTCATTTCCCTATCAACTAATCCAATTTATGTTGGTCCTTTTCAGATTCTTATTTTTAGTTAATTTTATTTTATTTAACCTTCAACTAATCAAATTTATGTTGGTCCTTTTCAGATTCTTATTTTTAGTTAATTTTATTTCATTTCCCTATCAACTAATCCAATTTATGTTGGTCCTTTTCAGATTCTTATTTTTAGTTAATTTTATTTTATTTAACCTTCAACTAATCAAATTTATGTTGGTCCTTTTCAGATTCTTATTTTTAGTTAATTTTATTTCATTTGCCTATCAACTAATCGAATTTATGTTGGTGCTTTTCAGATTCTTATTTTATTAAACTAACCAGATTTATGTTGGTCCTTTTAAGATTCTTATTTTTAGTTAATTTTATTTCATTTGCCTATTAACTAATCGAATTTATGTTGGTCCTTTTCAGATTCTTATTTTTAGTTAATTTTATTAAACTAATCAAATTTATGTTGGTCCTTTTCAGATTCTTATTTTTAGTTAATTTTATTTCATTTCCCTATCAACTAATCGAATTTATGTTGGTCCTTTTCAGATTCTTATTTTTAGTTAATTTTATTTTATTACTTCAACTAATCAAATTTATGTTGGTCCTTTTCAGATTCTTATTTTTAGTTAATTTTATTTCATTTGCCTATCAACTAATCGAATTTATGTTGGTCCTTTTCAGATTCTTATTTTTAGTTAATTTTATTTTATTTAACCTTCAACTAATCAAATTTATGTTGGTCCTTTTCAGATTCTTATTTTTAGTTAATTCTATTTCATTTCCCTATCAACTAATCCAATTTATGTTGGTCCTTTTCAGATTCTTATTTTTAGTTAATTTTCTTTTATTTAATCTTCAACTAATCAAATTTATGTTGGTCCTCTTCAGATTCTTATTTTTAGTTAATTTTATTTCATTTCCCTATCAACTAATCGAATTTATGTTGTTCCTTTTCAGATTCTTATTTTTAGTTAATTTTATTTTATTTAAACTTCAACTAATCAAACTTATGTTGGTCCTTTTCAGATTCTTATTTTTAGTTAATTTTATTTCATTTGCCTATCAACTAATCGAATTTATGTTGGTCCTTTTCAGATTCTTATTTTTAGTTAATTTTATTAAACTAATCAAATTTATGTTGGTCCTTTTCAGATTCTTATTTTTAGTTAATTTTATTTCATTTCCCTATCAACTAATCGAATTTATGTTGGTCCTTTTCAGATTCTTATTTTTAGTTAATTTTATTTTATTTAAACTTCAACTAATCAAATTTATGTTGGTCCTTTTCAGATTCTTATTTTTAGTTAATTTTATTTCATTTGCCTATCAACTAATCGAATTTATGTTGGTCCTTTTCAGATTCTTATTTTTAGTTAATTTTCTTTTATTTAATCTTCAACTAATCAAATTTATGTTGGTCCTCTTCAGATTCTTATTTTTAGTTAATTTTATTTCATTTCCCTATCAACTAATCGAATTTATGTTGGTCCTTTTCAGATTCTTATTTTTAGTTAATTTTATTTTATTTAAACTTCAACTAATCGAATTTATGTTGGTCCTTTTCAGATTCTTATTTTTAGTTAATTTTATTAAACTAATCAAATTTATGTTGGTCCTCTTAAGATTCTTATTTTTAGTTAATTTTATTTCATTTCCCTATCAACTAATCGAATTTATGTTGGTCCTTTTCAGATTCTTATTTTTAGTTAATTTTATTTTATTTAAACTTCAACTAATCAAATTTATGTTGGTCCTTTTCAGATTCTTATTTTTAGTTAATTTTATTTCATTTGCCTATCAACTAATCGAATTTATGTTGGTCCTTTTCAGATTCTTATTTTAAGTTAATTTTATTTCATTTCCCTATCAACTAATCAAATTTATGTTGGTCCTTTTCAGATTCGTATTTTTAGTTAATTTTATTTCATTTCCCTATCAACTAATCGAATTTATGTTGGTCCTTTTCAGATTCTTATTTTTAGTTAATTTTCTTTTATTTAACCTTCAATTAATCAAATTTATGTTGGTCCCCTTCAGATTCTTATTTTTAGTTAATTTTATTTCATTTCCCTATCAACTAATCCAATTTATGTTGGTCCCTTTCAGATTCTTATTTTTAGTTAATTTTATTTTATTTAACCTTCAACTAATCAAATTTATGTTGGTCCTTTTCAGATTCTTATTTTTAGTTAATTTTATTTCATTTCCCTATCAACTAATCCAATTTATGTTGGTCCTTTTCAGATTCTTATTTTTAGTTAATTTTATTTTATTTAACCTTCAACTAATCAAATTTATGTTGGTCCTTTTCAGATTCTTATTTTTAGTTAATTTTATTTCATTTGCCTATCAACTAATTGAATTTA
Organism: Agrilus cyanescens; assembly: GCA_947389935.1. Taxonomy (NCBI): domain Eukaryota; kingdom Metazoa; phylum Arthropoda; class Insecta; order Coleoptera; family Buprestidae; genus Agrilus; species Agrilus cyanescens. The sequence continues at coordinate 10,760,262 of OX376712.1, forward strand.
TGTTGGTGCTTTTCAGATTCTTATTTTTAGTTAATTTTATTAAACTAACCAGATTTATGTTGGTCCTTTTAAGATTCTTATTTTTAGTTAATTTTATTTCATTTGCCTATTAACTAATCGAATTTATGTTGGTCCTTTTCAGATTCTTATTTTTAGTTAATTTTATTTCATTTCCCTATCAACTAATCAAATTTATGTTGGTCCTTTTCAGATTCTTATTTTTAGTTAATTTTATTTCATTTCCCTATCAACTAATCGAATTTATGTTGGTCATTTTCAGATTCTTATTTTTAGTTAATTTTATTTTATTTAACCTTCAACTAATCAAATTTATGTTGGTCCTTTTCAGATTCTTATTTTTAGTTAATTCTATTTCATTTCCCTATCAACTAATCCAATTTATGTTGGTCCTTTTCAGATTCTTATTTTTAGTTAATTTTCTTTTATTTAATCTTCAACTAATCAAATTTATGTTGGTCCTCTTCAGATTCTTATTTTTAGTTAATTTTATTTCATTTCCCTATCAACTAATCGAATTTATGTTGGTCCTTTTCAGATTCTTATTTTTAGTTAATTTTATTTTATTTAAACTTCAACTAATCAAACTTATGTTGGTCCTTTTCAGATTCTTATTTTTAGTTAATTTTATTTCATTTGCCTATCAACTAATCGAATTTATGTTGGTCCTTTTCAGATTCTTATTTTTAGTTAATTTTATTAAACTAATCAAATTTATGTTGGTCCTTTTCAGATTCTTATTTTTAGTTAATTTTATTTCATTTCCCTATCAACTAATCGAATTTATGTTGGTCCTTTTCAGATTCTTATTTTTAGTTAATTTTATTTTATTTAAACTTCAACTAATCAAATTTATGTTGGTCCTTTTCAGATTCTTATTTTTAGTTAATTTTATTTCATTTGCCTATCAACTAATCGAATTTATGTTGGTCCTTTTCAGATTCTTATTTTTAGTTAATTTTCTTTTATTTAATCTTCAACTAATCAAATTTATGTTGGTCCTCTTCAGATTCTTATTTTTAGTTAATTTTATTTCATTTCCCTATCAACTAATCGAATTTATGTTGGTCCTTTTCAGATTCTTATTTTTAGTTAATTTTATTTTATTTAAACTTCAACTAATCGAATTTATGTTGGTCCTTTTCAGATTCTTATTTTTAGTTAATTTTATTAAACTAATCAAATTTATGTTGGTCCTCTTCAGATTCTTATTTTTAGTTAATTTTATTTCATTTCCCTATCAACTAATCGAATTTATGTTGGTCCTTTTCAGATTCTTATTTTTAGTTAATTTTATTTTATTTAAACTTCAACTAATCAAATTTATGTTGGTCCTTTTCAGATTCTTATTTTTAGTTAATTTTATTTCATTTGCCTATCAACTAATCGAATTTATGTTGGTCCTTTTCAGATTCTTATTTTTAGTTAATTTTATTTTATTTAAACTTCAACTAATCGAATTTATGTTGGTCCTTTTCAGATTCTTATTTTTAGTTAATTTTATTTTATTTAAACTTCAACTAATCAAATTTATGTTGGTCCTTTTCAGATTCTTATTTTTAGTTAATTTTATTTTATTTAAACTTCAACTAATCAAATTTATGTTGGTCCTTTTCAGATTCTTATTTTTAGTTAATTTTATTTCATTTCCCTATCAACTAATCGAATTTATGTTGGTCCTTTTCAGATTCTTATTTTTAGTTAATTTTATTTTATTTAAACTTCAACTAATCAAATTTATGTTGGTCCTTTTCAGATTCTTATTTTTAGTTAATTTTATTTCATTTGCCTATCAACTAATCGAATTTATGTTGGTCCTTTTCAGATTCTTATTTTTAGTTAATTTTATTTTATTTAAACTTCAACTAATCGAATTTATGTTGGTCCTTTTCAGATTCTTATTTTTAGTTAATTTTATTTTATTTAAACTTCAACTAATCGAATTTATGTTGGTCCTTTTCAGATTCTTATTTTTAGTTAATTTTATTAAACTAATCAAATTTATGTTGGTCCTCTTCAGATTCTTATTTTTAGTTAATTTTATTTCATTTCCCTATCAACTAATCGAATTTATGTTGGTCCTTTTCAGATTCTTATTTTTAGTTAATTTTATTTTATTTAAACTTCAACTAATCAAATTTATGTTGGTCCTTTTCAGATTCTTATTTTTAGTTAATTTTATTTTATTTAAACTTCAACTAATCAAATTTATGTTGGTCCTTTTCAGATTCTTATTTTAAGTTAATTTTATTTCATTTCCCTATCAACTAATCAAATTTATGTTGGTCCTTTTCAGATTCGTATTTTTAGTTAATTTTATTTCATTTCCCTATCAACTAATCGAATTTATGTTGGTCCTTTTCAGATTCTTATTTTTAGTTAATTTTCTTTTATTTAACCTTCAATTAATCAAATTTATGTTGGTCCCCTTCAGATTCTTATTTTTAGTTAATTTTATTTCATTTCCCTATCAACTAATCCAATTTATGTTGGTCCCTTTCAGATTCTTATTTTTAGTTAATTTTATTTTATTTAACCTTCAACTAATCAAATTTATGTTGGTCCTTTTCAGATTCTTATTTTTAGTTAATTTTATTTCATTTCCCTATCAACTAATCCAATTTATGTTGGTCCTTTTCAGATTCTTATTTTTAGTTAATTTTATTTTATTTAACCTTCAACTAATCAAATTTATGTTGGTCCTTTTCAGATTCTTATTTTTAGTTAATTTTATTTCATTTGCCTATCAACTAATTGAATTTATGTTGGTGCTTTTCAGATTCTTATTTTTAGTTAATTTTATTAAACTAACCAGATTTATGTTGGTCCTTTTAAGATTCTTATTTTTAGTTAATTTTATTTCATTTGCCTATTAACTAATCGAATTTATGTTGGTCCTTTTCAGATTCTTATTTTTAGTTAATTTTATTTCATTTCCCTATCAACTAATCAAATTTATGTTGGTCCTTTTCAGATTCTTATTTTTAGTTAATTTTATTTCATTTCCCTATCAACTAATCGAATTTATGTTGGTCATTTTCAGATTCTTATTTTTAGTTAATTTTATTTTATTTAACCTTCAACTAATCAAATTTATGTTGGTCCTTTTCAGATTCTTATATTTAGTTAATTTTATTTCATTTGCCTATTAACTAATCGAATTTATGTTGGTCCTTTTCAGATTCTTATTTTTAGTTAATTTTATTTTATTTAACCTTCAACTAATCAAATTTATATTGGTCCTTTTCAGATTCTTATATTTAGTTAATTTTATTTCATTTGCCTATTAACTAATCGAATTTATGTTGGTCCTTTTCAGATTCTTATTTTTAGCTAATTTTATTTTATTTAACCTTCAACTAATCAAATTTATGTTGGTCCTTTTCAGATTCTTATTTTTAGTTAATTTTATTTCATTTCCCTATCAACTAATCAAATTTATGTTGGTCCTTTTCAGATTCTTATTTTTAGTTAATTTTATTTTATTTAACCTTCAACTAATCAAATTTATGTTGGTCCTTTTCAGATTCTTATTTTTAGTTAATTTTATTTCATTTGCCTATCAACTAATCGAATTTATGTTGGTCCTTTTCAGATTCTTATTTTTAGTTAATTTTATTTCATTTCCCTATCAACTAATCAAATTTATGTTGGTCCTTTTCAGAGTCTTATTTTTAGTTAATTTTATTTCATTTCCCTATCAACTAATCAAATTTATGTTGGTCCTTTTCAGATTCTTATATTTAGTTAATTTTATTTCATTTGCCTATTAACTAATCGAATTTATGTTGGTCCTTTTCAGATTCTTATTTTTAGTTAATTTTATTTCATTTCCCTATCAACTAATCGAATTTATGTTAGTCCTTTTCAGATTCATATTTTTAGTTAATTTTATTTCATTTTACATTCAACTAATCAAATTTATGGTGGTCCTTTTCAGAGTCTTATTTTTAGTTAATTTTTTTTCATTTCACTTTTAACTTATAAAGTTCTCTTCAGATTCGTATTTTTAGTTTTTTTTTTCCAGATTCATGTATGTTGCTAAAGTCGTGCACAAATTCATTATTAGGTAAACAAAAGAAATTATTAAAAATTCCCGAAACAGGTCGATTGTTGAATTGAATTTACAATTTTTTCAAATCATCCAATTTTAGTACGTTTATTTATTTGTAAAAAAATTAAGTATTTGTACAATAAATAGTTTGAGTGTTGTTGTCCTCCCTGTATCAATAGAAGCAATTTGTGGTGCACATTGGGAATCAGCTCATCTAGGGCAATCCGAAAATTGGAACAAAGATGGGGTGTTCCATTTAAAAAAACTTGTGATGACGTCATTACTCGAACATAGGTCACCCTGTATATTAAATTATTATTTGAAAAAATAGTAAATTCAGTTCAACAATCGACCTGTTTCGGGAATTTTTAATAATTTCTTTTGTTTACCTTATAATGAATTTGTGCATGACTTTAGGGACACACTGTATGTTGTTCAGTTGATTTTGTTTTCATTTTATACGCTTTTTGGCTAATCCTTACCAGATTAATAACTTTAGTTAATTTAATTTCATTTCCATTTTTAATTATCATCGTATTTATATTATTCCTTTAAAGAATGTCATTTTTAATTTGTTGTATTTACTTTTTATTATTTATTTATTTAAACGTCAAATTTGGAAACATGATTTTTTTGTACGGCTGAGATTAGGGTTTTTCTTCGTCATGTTCTTTTCCCTGTGAGTCGTAATGAACATGACACCTTTCGGCCACTTTTTATACAAAATTTTAACAAGTCTGTGATAAAGTGCTCTAAAGATATTAATGAAATATTTGAACAAATTAAAATGACAATTCAAAAATTAAAATATCGATACAAACTCATTAAATCATTTACAACAATTTTTGTGTTTCTTTGTTTCCACCTTCTTTCCCCCGAAAACGCTGTCCTGCTGCTGTTTTACTTTTTTTGAAGTGCGCTACTCGGATTGGTTTAACCAAACAGCTAATCATGATACTAAACATTATGACGTCAAACAGAAGTTATAACTTGATAATTTTCGTTTGTCATGTCCCTTAATTTTTAGTCGTGCGACCGATGAATATTTAAAAAAAAAATGGAAATCAGTATCGTTAAAGGAGTGTAATCCCTGGTAAGAACGAAGACTACATGTCTTAAGTAGGTACTTAAATTGTGACAAACAATTTTTTAAAAAAGTATCTACCTACTTTAACTGAATTTTTCTTTTGATACTTTCTTGGGTGAACATGCTACATTTTCTTATGAATTGACTTATACAATGACTGTTAACTTTTATAATAGTTTTTTTGTGTGCACTGCATTACTAAGATTATTTTATACCAATCGTAAAATAAGTTCTCTTTATTTGACTAGATACGTGAGTTAAGTTAAATGCTACGTGATATTTTCATTTAAATTAAACAGTTTAAAGGTCTGAATTAAATGCCTACGGTAACTAACACGATTCTTTAATTAAGGAATAAAGCTACTGTCGGTAGTAAAAACCTTCGCACTTACGTATTCTCTTAGATTAACTTGATTTGCTAATCAAAAGAATTGTTACTATGAACCAACAATATAAAAAAAACATATACTATACCGCTTTTTAATACAACTTTTAAAGAAGAAATGTGTCATCAAATAATAGGTACATTACTTTCCTCTATGTTTTGATTTACCTACGTAAGACACACCAGAAAAACTCTACTACAGAGATAATACACATCCGCTATGGCGCACTGTAAGTGGAAGTGTAGCGTAGATAGAAAACCGAGGTACAGTGTCTATCTTTTTGTATCGCGTATGCTCATTGGATAATTTTGTACGGCATATAAGTAGTTCAAATCGTTCAAATCCAATAGAATACAAGAACGAAAAGAGATAGACACTGCACCTTTATTTTCTGTCGGCACATCACATTTTTCATTAGCATGCCTACTCTATGTATATTATCTCTATGGAAAAGACGAATTTTTTCCAACCTTTTGTCTACAGCATTAAACAGTCTCTTTTTATCAACAAGAAAAGCTAATTGGAGATTTAAATAGGCAAATTATTCAATTTTTATCTTTTAAAGTAGTTTTTTTAAATCTTATTTCCTAGCCTTTATATTTTTTAATATGTATTACCAGGTTGTCTTTCGTAATTAAATGTATGATATAACTTTTTTCTTTTTATTTAAAAAATATATTGTTTTTTTTAATGTACACTTTTAATTTCTTTACGTAATTAATAGCAAACTAACTAACTTTCTATGTTTCTTGTAGCTTTAATTTCTATTTTTTTAAATACGTTTAATAATTATTTAAAATTACTCAAAATTACTCAATTTTTTTTATTTGTGTTTGAAGTTTCTAAACATTAGAATTTTCTTTTGAACGCCCTGTATTAATTTTTAAGTTCAGTTTTGTCAGAGGGTTAGCTCTGCAACTCAGATATCAATGGTAAATATTTCAACCCTCTAAGTAATAACTTGTGGAAGTTATGATTTTTTTTTTATATGGATCGAAAGAGCATAAAAAGGAAATCGAATCAAACAATAAAATATGAAGGGTGCTACTTGAAAAAACCAAGTTATTATTGTTTGAATTTTATTCTGAACGCCCTATATAATTTTTTCAGTTCATTTTTGTCAGGGAGTTAAATTAATTAATTAATTAATTTCCCACATATCCTTATTAATTAATGAGCAAGTGTAAGGTAAAATTATAAGGTGAACGCCCTGAAGTCTATGCACCTCTTCGACGTTACACTTTACATGGATTAAAGTTGGTTCTGGCAGTATTAATATGTTTTTCTCGTCGTTAATTATTTCAACTAATTGATCCGTTACATTAATTGGTACATGTTTACAATTGGGGTCATTTTTTACTTGTAAAAAATTTCGAATACAAGAATCTTGTTGATAACTTTTCTCTACAATTTCATTTGCACAGAAATACTCGCGTTGGATTGAACGACAATTTTCCTTTAGGTAATAGATTTTTTCGTCAGTTAATGTGACGTAAGCAGTGGGTGCTATTATGGTAGTATTTAGTGCCGTAGGTATAGAATATAAATGATACAGATTAAACTTAAAATGGGAATATGTAATAGGAATATAATATGCTCAGGTGTGATATAAAATTCTACTTCTACAGTTTGAACAAATAGAACGTTATCGTAGTAATAATACGAGGCCTGTTTATGAAATTTTGATAATGAAGTTTTCATTGCTTTGATTTGTTTGATTAGATTAGGCCAGGTTACGTTAGGGCGGGCGAGTTGAAAGACGATGAACAATTTTCGACAATTAACAAATTATTTATGCTTTTGTAAGCCCCCTCCTCCTCACTCCTAACCTAACTTAATCTATCCAACCTTACCTAACCTTTTTTTCTTATTCATAAAGACGTGTTATCATCACCTTAGACCTGCACCTCGAAATTCCGTTTTTTTTCTTAAAAACACCGTAAAAGGTATCTTTCCATTATTCAAATATTTAATTTTACCGTACAGAATGGTTTATAGAGTGTTAAAAATTTTTGCATGGAGCTTCAATTCTAAATAATTACCAGTTTTGTTGTTATCGCTAAAGTATTGTATTTATGTTAATTAGGTCATTCGAAATGAAAAAAATATATTGTATTAAACTGTCGCTATGAAGCGCCAATGAGTGCTATGCATTAGTAGGGTAAGTGCTATGCACCATTAGAAAGTGCTATGCACCAATAGGGTAAGTGCTATGCACCATCGTTAGGTTACGGTAGGAAGAGGTCCCTATGATTTTATTTGTTAAATGCTATGCACTAAGAGGGTATATGCTATGCACCATCGTTAGGTTACGGTAGGAAGTGCTCCCTATCATTTTATTTGTTAAATGCTATGCTCCACCGTCCTAGCTTTGACGGGTAGTACTACAACAGTAAAAAATGGAGTGTGCGTGATGAAAGGTAGCCATCAGCTTAAATAAAATCGTTTACAAAATTTTTAAAAGATGTGTAACTGTTCTCCAAGCAGCATAACTATACAGGATAGTCACTCTTTCAGTGCACATCACTGGGACATCCTAAGCGATAAGAGATACAGCGTAGGTTAAATTAGAGAAGAGTTGCGTTATTAGATGCCTTTTAAGAATCTGAAAAGAAATCCGAGGTACATTCACCCATTCCCGAGTTATCAAAAAGACACTGAAATTTGCAATTCTCGTCTTTTTCTTTTATAACTTTTTTAATTATTTCAATAAAGTTATGAAACTCACTACATTTGTATTATTGACAATTGAGACTTTCCAATTAAATTGCCAAAAATTTTCTAAACCTACCCTAAATCTCATTTTTCAACGTTAACCATATGAGATTTTTATATAAGGAAATAGAGAGAAAAAAAAAACGATTTCATTGATGTACCTACCACAAATTGGATTTAAAATTTCATTTCAGCAGGATTATTATATAGACGATTTAGAAAAAAGTTTGCAAAAAGCAACTGCGGTCATGATACTAAATTGTCAACCTGATTATGATTTCTTGAATGAAACGCACCACCGTCCAATGCTGGACGGGTTCAACTAGTCAATTAAATAATGCATTAAAATACTTAAAATTCGCCACATACGGGAGATAGGAAGTTTCAGTAAAATTTGGTTTTATCAAAGAAATAATTAAAAAAAAAAAAAAAAGTCAGCAGTAGTTTTAGTCCCCATGGAAAAGAAAGAGACCCCTTTTCAAGATACAGCCAAGTGAGATGAACAATGGATCGACGGTACGCCAACTCGAGATAACACCAGCAATTTTTCCTGAACAACATGCAACTATGCCAATCCAGACGAAACAGTACACTCTTTCGTCTACTGATATCCCGTTGTTATCTTTTTCCCAGGATGAAAACATGCAGCTGCCCGTCTACCTACCCACACAAACTCTTCCGTCATAAACATTAATGCATTTTAAAATTAGCTGTACTTGTTTAGAATTTAAGAAACATTCTGTGTAACAACTTTGTATCAGTTTGTATTAGTTTTAAGGAATTTTTTTTTCTCTCTTTCTCAAAATTTACTTTTTTACCATGAGCCCAAGTTGGGGCTTTTTGTAAGCCCGGGGGAAGTGTCACACAGAGGATTTTTAATAACAAATATTTTCGACTTTAAAACATATTTCAAAATTTATTAAATTGATATTTCATTATTACAAAGTTGCAATAAGTTGCAATTCTTTCAAAAGTCATGAGGCGGATATCGAGTTCATTTACTCGCAAAATGAGCTGTTAGCGTTCAACGATGGAACAGTAAGCCAAATAACAATTTCAAGGAATTGTTTTACGTACCTACATGCAAAAATTAATTCGACTTCGGTAGGTTTGGTTACCGACAGGTTCAAGAACTTCACGAAGTCATCGAAAACGACGAAGGTTTTCGATGCAAATTAACGTTGAAAGATTTCATAGCAAAACATAGGGAAAGTTCGAGAACCAGTGAATGACCGAATGTACCGAACCCATGTACGAAATTATGATTCATCAATAAGATCAACGCTTCGCGGTCGATTGATCGGCAATTGCCAGTCAGTCGATCTGGGTCTGCGATAACGTAATCTCCAAAATCGGGAAGTTTTTGTGACGCTACCCCTAAGGAATAATGCCAGGATTAATTATAATAAAAATGTAAGTACTGTAAAACCAATAATTAATAATTAGTGCGTCGATCTACATTGAGGGGAAAATCCCTTTCTAAATTGTTTATTGTTCTGTCTGTTTGTAACGATTTGAATTTGTAACTTATTAACTTTTCAATCTTAATTTTGATGAAATTGTTATTGTTATAAATCTTGTCTTCATTATCTTCAATAACTCTTAGTACCTTTATGCTCAGTCACGATGGTTCAAGTAACAATCCTTTCTTTATTAAATAAATAAATTAATTATTAATCAACCCTCACTTACTGCCGTGACAGTATTTTTACATTATCCTTTATATTAAAAATGTGACCTTCACCTAACACATGATTCATGAAAGTTGATTTTTTGTTGTAGTTTTTACAATGTTCGTTAATCCTTTCTTTAAAAGTCCTTCCCGTCTGACCTATACAAATCAAATTACAAGAATCAGAATGTAATTTATAAACACCACAATTTTTAAGGAGTTCGGTTCGATCTTTTCTGTTATTTAAATATTTAAATAGATTATTAATAGTCCTAAAAGCAACTTTCGTGTTTTCATTTTTTAATTTATTCGCTATTTTAATAGAAGAAGGGCCTATATAAGATAATATACTAAATTTACAATTTGTTTGAGCTACCTCTGGATTAATGGATTTTATACTTAGTCTTTGCTGTTTCTTAAATATTAATTTGTCTATGAGCTTAATTTTATATCCATTGTTAGTAGTAATAGGAGAGGGCTTCTGAGAGCATGTCCCGTTAGATTGTTGCTGTTTCTGTCTAACGTTAGTTTGCCGTATAAGTCCATCCTTCTCGCACCTATGGGCAAAAGGTGTATGTGTTCTGGAGCATGAACCGTTACTTTAATGCTGTTTCTGTCTACCTGCAGCTATCCTTTTCGTACTTTGTTCGTCGTTCCGTGTGTGCGTGACGTAGCAAGGAATATGTGTTAATTGTTTTTCCGGTTCGGCTGCACATGCCGCTGCCGCAGTGCAAGAAATAATTATTTTTCTTACGCGTTCGGCTCAGGACGCCATTGTTGCCGCTAATGAATGAATTTATTAAAGTAATTGCGTGCATTGAATTGCTTCGTTATGAATAGGTACTTCGGTAGGTATCAATGTAAATAAAAAGTATTGTTATTCAGAAATAGTTTTATTCTTTAAAAAATGTTAAATTCCTTTCGAGGAAGGTATTGTTTATTGATCTATTTGCACAAATCATATTTTATTAGAGTAGGTAATAATAATATTAACGATTTATTCTTCAATAATTATTTAAAAAAAATGTTACATTACAACATTATTAGATGGAATCCATGTAAAATTGATCATTTAATTGAGGAGACACTTATATTTTTAAACTCTATTATCATGTAAGAAATAAAACACAAATGTTTATGAGTTTAACAAAATTTTATTGAACAATATAAGAATAAAAAATATATATATTATTAATTCACGGTCAATCCATCATTCTAAAAAGAATTAAACTGGTTAGAAAGAATTAAAGAATATATATATAATTTTCTACATACATACCTAACCATATGGTTGCCCAGGGATCACATCCCGAGGGTCTTTCGATGGTTAAGTACTTACCAATCCTAAATATATAACCTCTTGCGGAGGACTATGACAAATAATCATAAAACGGTCTATATCCTGAAAAATAATAAAAATAAATTAAGAAATTTAAATATCAATATAGTTTACCTCCAACTCCGGAAGATTTAAATTGACTATGCAATTTATGACCATAAGTTTCTCTGAAAAATAAATTAAATTAATAGTATGTAATATAGGATAAGTAAGTCTCTTGCTCACAAAACTTACCATTCGCATTCATGGTTGTTAATGGGAATGATGAAACTTGAAAAAGAACATGCTGTATTTATGTGAGTTGATAATTTTTTAAAATGTTCAAACTGGTATGTACCGATTTATTCATGACTGATAATGGGAATATGCGAAACTTGAAAAACGATATGCTGTAATTATGTGAGTTGATAATTTTTTAAAATGCTCAAACTGGCATGTTGATTTATTCATGACTGATATGGGAAATATGAAACTTAAAACAATATGTTGTATTTATGTGAGCTGATATTTTTTTTAAAATGTTCCAACTGGTATTTTGATTTACCACCTGCATGACAGGATGTCAGAAGTAATATTTTTCAGCCTTTGCTTTTTCCATGAAGTTTGAAATAAATATCCTTTACTGATTTGAGTTGAATACTTAAACAGATAAAAAGCAGGATTTTATTGTGGGAAACAACAATTTTAAATAGCTATGTATATGGCAAATTGTTACAATTATAGTAAAAATGTAATCGTACAATTGCACCTGCAACGGATGTCCAATAATTAATAATCTTAACTGCGGACTTATAATGAGTTTGAATTTATTTGCAAAGATTTGTAAGTATAATATGTAAAATCAATTAGAATAAAAAGCACGATGGATAGTTTCACAAATTTATTGACGAACCCGACAATATTGTTTCGGTCCTAAAGGACCATTTTCAAGAGTATTGCGTACTAAAATTATAAACTTACAACAACAAATTTATACCTACAATCTACAAAGGAGGAGTGGGGTTGAGTCAGTGTACATTTCGATTTGATTATTAACTAAGTTCTGTTTATTGAATATTGATTTTTTAATTTCTAAATTTTCACATAATGAAAGCTTTTTTCTTATTTTAATATTATTTTTCAAAATTGTGGTTTTTGTTGTATCGAGATTGTGACCATTGTCGATGCAATGTTCAGAGAAACCGGTTTTTTTGAGTTTTTTATTTATGAAATAAATATGTTCATTTATTCTAGTGTTCAGGGCTCGCCCACTCTTTCCTATGTAGGTTGCATCACACTGTTTACAAAAAAGTTGGTAGATTCCGCTTTTTGAAAAGGGGTCTGTTTTTGTTTTCAAGTTATTAAACATGTTTTTAAGATTGTGATTATTAATTTCAGTGGCATGTATTTTGAATTTCTTTAACTTATTTTTATACTTAAAACTAACATTATTTATGAACGGTATTGAACAATAAGTTTTTTCGGTTTTTGTTGACAGACTATCATTGTACAAGAATTTCCTAGTTAATTTAAAAGACTTTTTATTTAAAATTTTATCAATGATATTTGGATTATAGCCGTTATTAATTGCTATAGTTTTAATGGTATTTAATTCTTTGACGTAATTTGGTCTTGATAGAGGTACAGTTAGTAATCTATTGATAAAAGCATGAAAAGGAGCGAATTTTGTGGTTTGAATTGGCCGGTATAACAGTATCTGTGGTAGTAGGTTTTCTGTATATATCAAAGCAAATATTTTTGTTTATGTGTGAAATTGTTAGGTCTAAATAATTTAAGCTATTGTTGAGTTCTATTTCCGAAGTAAACTTAATATTGGGGTCGATAGTGTTTAAAAATTTTTGGAATAAATTTAATTGTCGTAGTGTACCTTTCCAGGTGCAGAACACGTCATCAACGTATCTAAACCAGGAAAGTACGTTCTTAACCCATATAGCGCGGGTGTCCTTTTAAAAGAACGGCTTAGATTTTCCTATATTATTTAAAACCAGCTGTTGGTTAATAGATGGCTCCATGTCAGTTATAAGCTAAGCTGCCTACTTATGAAATAAAAGCGCGTGTGGTGATTATCAAACGAGGTGTAGGTGTGTAAAAGTCTTCTTTATTTCTGTTATTTCTATTCACGATGGACACACATCATTGGAGGTAAGTAAATAAAAATTTAATTATTATATTTTTTAATATATTCTTATGTAAATTGTTGTAAGGAGGGTATCTATTATAATTACCTAAAAAAAAATCGCTGATATTGTTTTTGTCTCATTTTATTACCATGTTTACATGGGTGTTCTTTTAAAAGGACACTAGCATTATAAACTACCTATGTCAAATAAGTTTTTGTATTATTTTGTGAACGTTTACCTTTTGTTTATTTAAGTTAATTGTTATTACTTATTACTTATTTCTCCCTAGAAAGCCACTAAAACTCTACGAATTGTTGGACGAAGTAGAAAATTTCGAAAATATTCTAGAGCCGCCTAAAGATATTGTGATATTTCCTCCTGTAGATGAGAACGTTACTGATGAAGATTCGGGCGACGAAGATTGCGTTGACTTGAATAATTTACCAGGTAAACAACTGCAATGTAATGTTGAATTCATGGTACCAGAAGAATATGATTCCGAAGATGATTTACCATTATCAACATTTATTCAAAAAGAAAAAAATGTTCAGCCACGAAAACATCTGAAAACCTACAACTGGGTGAAAACAGATTTGGTTTCAAATTTTCCAGAATTTCTTCAAAATATTCAGAATGAGGACTTAGAAGAACCTTTGAAAATATTTCAAAAATTTTTTGATACTGACGTTGTCCATATAATGCTGAGTTATACCAATCTATACACATCACAAAGTAATGAACATGCAGATATAATTTTGGAAGAAATGTGGGCTTTTATTGGAATACTCATTCTTAGTGGATATGTAATTGTTCCACGTCGGGAACTGTACTGGGAGAATTTAGAAGATACAAATCACAAGCTTGTGACAAATGCAATGTCACGTGACAGGTTTAGGGTCATTATGAAAAATTTACATTGCTGTGACAATAACAGTTTAAAAAAAAATGATAAATATGCAAAAGTCAGACCCTTGTTTGACGCGCTAAATGAAAAATTTTTAAAACATGCACCTTTGGCCGAAAACCACAGTGTAGATGAGGCGATGATACCTTACTACGGTAGGCATAGCTGCAAGCAATTCATCAGGGGTAAACCTATTCGATGGGGCTACAAGTTCTGGACAGGTTGTACCCCTGTGGGATATATTTTGTGGTTTGAACATTACCAAGGTGCCTCGGTGATGTCGGCTCCCGAATATAAAGACATGGGACTCGGATCTAGCACTGTTCTGAAATATGCGGATACTTTACTTTCACGGTGGCCAAATGTTCCATTTCACCTGTTTTTTGACAATTTTTTTACGTCTTTGCCCTTACTAGATGTTCTCAAAGATAAAGGCTTGAAGGGCAGTGGAACGATAAGAGAAAATAGAACCTGTAGATGTCCATTGACTGCTTCAGTACAATTTAAAAAAATGAAGCGTGGTACATATGAATTTATTTCTTCTGAAAATGTTGTTGTCTGTAGATGGAACGACAATAACGTCGTCACTGTAGCATCTAATGCGCTATCTGTACACCCTTGCTTTCAAGTGAAGCGCTTTTCCCAAAAGGAAAAGAAACATGTGTATGTTGATCAGCCAAATTTAATCAACCAATATAATAAACACATGGGGGGCGTAGATCGATCTGATCAGAATATCAGTCTATATAGAATCGGAATTCGTGGGAAAAAGTGGTATTTTCCTTTGATATCCCACTCGATCGATATGGCTGTTGAAAATTCGTGGCATCTACATAGGATACAGGGAGGAAAATTAGACCAACTTGGATTTAGACGTGCGTTAGTTAGAAATCTGTTAGAAACATATGCCAAAACTTCCAGGAGGGGTGTTGGCAGGTTACCTAGTTGTGCACATGAATTTTCAAGATATGATCGATTAGACCATGTCATTGTGTATCAAGATAAGCAGACAAGGTGTGGTGTTTGTCATAAGAAAGTTAATTTTAAGTGTGAAAAGTGTAATGTGGCTTTACACCCTAAATGTTGTTTTAAACAGTACCACACAAGATAGATTATTAAGTATAATTATGTTTTATTCAGGTACTCAATATATATTAATTTATAGACGAGTAACGTTATTATTTTATCTTATTTTCATTTTAAATAAATGCACTCACAAATAGCTATCGTTCTTTTAAAAGGACACCTTGAAACTCCAAATCCGATAACTTTTTTTTGTCAGTTATTTTTTTTTATAATAGATTAACACCTTTGTATTTTAAATTTTAATAAAAAAAATAAATAACGAAAAAATTTTAACTTCAGCAATAAGTGGGTTAATGAGTTTATTGTTGCTCGTAAACAAGATATCTTCAAAATAAGACATCTAAATTTCTGCTAAAATTGGCGACAATGGGGACCCCATGGGGAGGCCATCTTTCTGTTTATAAAATTTGTTATCAAATAGGCTATTTGACTAATTTTGGAAATCGTTTTAAAGTATTCTTTATTACATAGTAACTACACTACCTTGGTATTTCCGGTAGATGTACTGTATTATCAATGAAAATAAATGTTAAAGTTTAAATTTTCAAAACTGCGCCAAAAACGATGTTTCTGTAATAGCGCTGGTCACATGACATGTGTGACGTCACACGCTAGTATAGTAAACTTGCTGCTCACTCATAAGCAAAAGAAAAGGGCGCAGCTGAAGTGAATTTCATAATTTTTCTTTAAATTCATTGAGTAGAATGGTGTATAAATGGTGTGTAGTGCCACAGTGTACAAATACGTCCATAAATAGTCCAAACAAACTGTTTGTTTCTGTACCAACGAATAACAAAAGACGAAAGATGTGGTTACAATTAGCTCGAAGAGATCCAAAGAGCATTGTTATGCATTCAAATGTTTTTATGTGTGAAGATCACTTTGATGTAAGTAATATTTAAGCTAGTTATATAGTATACTACAAAAGGTCGGTTTTTTAAAACGAAATAACATCTTTAATACCTAAACTTAAAATTGCAACATAAGTTGGTTAGAATGATCCTTTTCGACCCTACATTTTGTAGAATTTCAAATGTTTTCTGTTATGTTGTGTAACTAACTTCTTTACGTCTATTGTCAAACATAATGTTAGGTAGGTACATCATTTGTTATAATGGCAATAATATGAAATTGCAGATGGAAAAAGATACAAAGAACTACATGAAGTACAACATGGGCTTCAGTCAGAAGATACTTTTGGCAGATGAAGCTGTGCCAACTAAATTTCATTGTCAAAAGGATCGCAAAAGACGGCTGTCTGATGATGCATCTCCTCGAAAAATATTCCTTTAAAGGCAAAGAACTGAACTCATCGCAGAATGTCTGCGAAGTGCTACTGAAACCCATGCTGTAAGCTTACAAAAAGATGATGATATGACACAAAAAGTTATTGAGCCTGAAGGTTTGTTATATATTTATCACAAATATCATAATATAATTATGTTAATGTTATTCACGTGTAAATTAAGTAAATAACTTTGGATTTGTCTTTTCAGAATTACCAAAGACTCAAGATAAAGAAACTATCACCGATCCTGTCATAACTGTAGAAAAATCTATTCAAGTAAGAACAAAATTAAATATGCATTATAGGAGCAAGGCTGTGCAAACGATTACTTCACCATTTAAAGTTACTACAACATCTAGTTTCACTTCACCCTTTAAGTTTGAACCATGCCGTCTTCAACCATCACAGTCGGGAGTTGTTAAAGCATTTAAGAGAAAAATTCTTCTGGAAGATGAAACATCTGATAGTGATATTTCTTGTTTTGAAAGTGGACATTCATCACCTTTTGTAGCTACATCATCATCAAAGTTTACTGATTCCGATAGTAATGTTACGGATACTAATGAGGATATTAAACAATTGCAGTGCCTCAACAATACTATGCGTTTAATTGACAAAAAAACTTTAATGTATATTGGTATTACCGAAGAATGCTATTTTTTAATTCAGTTGATGCATAAACACACAAATATAAAAATAGAACACATTTTGCTATGCTTGAAAAAAATTAGATTAAATAACACATTTTCCGAACTAGAGGATAATTTTGGAATATCATTATCTTATGCCAGTAAATTATTTTTAGCAAACATACCAGTAATAAGCAGTTTTTTAAGACCATTCATTGTTAACTTAGACAAAAAATTAATAAAAAGGAATCTTCCTATTGCATTTAGACATAATTATTATAACGTCAGCTGCATTATCGATTGTCTAGAAATCGATATACAAAAACCATCGAAGGCTCTTCATCAGGCGCTGACATGGTCAGAGTACAAAAAGGGGAATACTGTAAAGTATTTAATATCCTGCACTCCTAATGGATTGGTCAATTATGTTTCTCAAGGGCTTGGGGGTAGAACAAGTGATGTTACCGTAGTAGAAAATTGTAACTTTCTAGAGGGATTAGAACAGGAAACTTGCATCTTAGCGGACAGAGGCTTCAAGCATCTTGAGCAGATACTTCATGAAAAGGGCATGAAACTATTAAGGCCACCCAGTGTGAATGCTGGTGCAAAGTTATCCAAAATTGAAGTTCGACAAACTAAAATAATCGCTAGTTTGCGAATTCATATTGAAAGGGTAATAAGGCGATTAAGAGAATTCCATATGCTAAAGCAACATTCAGTGATAAATACCAACATACTTCGTGTCCTTGATCATGTCATTATTATTGCGTGTGCTCTAATAAATTTGCAGAATTCTCTTATTAAATAATTTATCTAAACAATCAAGGTTGATAGAAATCTTGTTATTTTAAATAAATAAATTTTCTTGTTTTTGAATTTTTACTTCATAGCATGTTTTTTTAAAAATCACTTGATTTAAATCAGTGAAAAACCTTATAGCAACCAACGAACCATCTGGTTTATTACAAACACTTACTTCATGGGCCTTTGATGCTGTGATACGACCATAACGCATCTCGTACCACAAGCTGCTTTTGTTCTGCCTTCTTGTAGCTACTTCTATGGCACTTATCGCAGCTTCAGTGAATGTTGCTTTCATGACATCTACAAGTTTATCTACATCTGCTTTTATTTCTAGAGATTGATACATTATAAAACAGTGCAATGAATACTGCATCACATCCGTATGTTTAAAATCATGCTGATATTTTAGCAATTCACAGTTGTTAATTTTTCGCTTCTGAAATAAATTCAGTATAAAGTGCTGATGTACTCGGTCTATGGGGTACTTCCTTTTTAGACATCTGCTGCACCGTGATATACTTCAGAGTAGTCCCTACTCTGGATAGAGTAGGCTTTTTCCAGTAGCACTCTACGGACGTGCATGCAGGTTCCTCAGTGCGACGATGGAGCCACATCAAAAAAGCAACTGCATGCTTGCATCCTCCAGCTGAAGCAGCACAGTCATGGCACTGACAGTTAATAATTTCGCTATCACGTTCGTTAACAACCATCGTCACATTATAGGCTTTGGTTCTTATTTTATGCTCTGGGCACATTTTACACTTCACTGTGCAAACCCCATCTTTCCGTTGTACTTGTACATACCCAATCGCATCGTCTCCATAAGATTCTCTTGAAGACCTATGGAACAAAACAAAAGACCATGACGAAGAGAATTGACATGAAATTTCTCAACATAACCTAAAATGAGACTACAAAATTTACATATGAAATAAATCTTTTCTTTGAAATTCATTGAAGTCTGTTGTTGAGATTTTTTGTTCTAATATAATCAGTAGTTTTTCTACCGGTATTGAAGAAAAAAGGCTTGAAACATCAAAGGAAACAAAAATGATATTGTCCGGTAAAATTACTTCTTTAATTTTGTGAATAAAATCTAATGAATTTTTGACGCTATATTTTGAATGACACGTAAAAGAGTTTAGTAAAACGTTGTTTAGAAAACGGCACAGTTTATAACAGGGAGCTTGTAAATATGATACTACCGGCCTAATGGGAATGTTTTCTTATTGGATTTTTGGTAGTCCATAAAGTTTAGGGGCTAAGGGATTTAGTTCTTTGTACCTGAAAATGTGATTAGATTGTATCCAAAAATTAGATTTCAAGGCTTTAGTGACAGCGTTGTGAAAAGGGTTTGTTGGATCTTTCTTTAATAAAATATAGTTATCATCTAACAAAGAGTACATTTTTGATGTGTATGAATCACCTTTTAAAATAACAATTGTGTTGCCTTTGTCGGCTTTTGTAATGACGAGATTCTTGGAAGTGCATTTGGTTTTTAATGGGGTCCCCATTGTCGCCAATTTTAGCAGAAATTTACATGTCTTATTTTGAAGATATCTTGTTTACGAGCAACAATAAACTCATTAAGAACGTACTTTCCTGGTTTAGATACGTTGATGACGTGTTCTGCACCTGGAAAGGTACACTACGACAATTAAATTTATTCCAAAAATTTTTAAACACTATCGACCCCAATATTAAGTTTACTTCGGAAATAGAACTCAACAATAGCTTAAATTATTTAGACCTAACAATTTCACACATAAACAAAAATATTTGCTTTGATATACAGTAATACCCCGGACTTACGCGATAGGTGGGACTGAGCGCTATCCGCGTAAGTCGAATTCGCGTAAGTCGGGGTACAATTTTGCATATAAAGGCATACAAAGTATGTTTAATTGGGACTGGAGACTAAATAAAACAATAATTTAGGAAATAATTAGTATCTAATTCTAGATAATATGACAAACTATATTAATAGTGTATAAACACAATCCGAAGTTATTTTGATGTAGAAAGTTTCATAAATTGTAACAAAGTCGTCTGACGAGTCAATGATTTTTTCTTCTCCCGCAATATCTCCTCGTAGCATCCTAGTAATTTTTTTATTTCATGTTTTGTAACAAAAATGCGCTCTTCATTGGAGTCTATGCTTTCCAAAATTGTTAACCCTTTTTCAATCGAACTGAGGGCTTCTGTCAAATTTCCAACTGTCATTTGATCTTCTAATTGAACTGGATTCAAAGAATCATGATTATCGATTTCTTGCTCTTGTTCACGCATTGTCATGAGCTCATCAATTGTAAGCTCCTCATTGTGTGAATCCAACAGCTCTTGAACATCATCACTATCCACTTCTAAATTTATTTGTCTACCAAGTTCGACAACGTCTTTGATCACATTGCAAATTTCATCAGGCCCAAATAGACGAGAAAATTAAATCGCGTAACTCCGAATTCGCGTAAGTCGAGGTAGCGTAAGTCGGGGTATTACTGTATACAGAAAACCTACTACCACAGATACTGTTATACCGGCCAATTCAAACCACCCTAATCCTACAAAATTCGCTCCTTTTCATGCTTTTATCAATAGATTACTAACTGTACCTCTATCAAGACCAAATTACGTCAAAGAATTAAATACCATTAAAACTATAGCAATTAATAACGGCTATAATCCAAATATCATTGATAAAATTTTAAATAAAAAGTCTTTTAAATTAACTAGGAAATTCTTGTACAATGATAGTCTGTCAACAAAAACCGAAAAAACTTATTGTTCAATACCGTTCATAAATAATGTTAGTTTTAAGTATAAAAATAAGTTAAAGAAATTCAAAATACATGCCACTGAAATTAATAATCACAATCTTAAAAACATGTTTAATAACTTGAAAACAAAAACAGACCCCTTTTCAAAAAGCGGAATCTACCAACTTTTTTGTAAACAGTGTGATGCAACCTACATAGGAAAGAGTGGGCGAGCCCTGAACACTAGAATAAATGAACATATTTATTTCATAAATAAAAAACTCAAAAAAACCGGTTTCTCTGAACATTGCATCGACAATGGTCACAATCTCGATACAACAAAAACCACAATTTTGAAAAATAATATTAATATAAGAAAAAAGCTTTCATTATGTGAAAATTTAGAAATTAAAAAATCAATATTCAATAAACAGAACTTAGTTAATAATCAAATCGAAATGTACACTGACTCAACCCCACTCCTCCTTTGTAGATTGTAGGTATAAATTTGTTGTTGTAAGTTTATAATTTTAGTACGCAATACTCTTGAAAATGGTCCTTTAGGACCGAAACAATATTGTCGGGTTCGTCAATAAATTTGTGAAACTATCCATCGTGCTTTTTATTCTAATTGATTTTACATATTATACTTACAAATCTTTGCAAATAAATTCAAACTCATTATAAGTCCGCAGTTAAGATTATTAATTATTGGACATCCGTTGCAGGTGCATTTGTACGATTACATTTTTACTATAATTGTAACAATTTGCCATATACATAGCTATTTAAAATTATAGTTTGCATAGTCAATTTAAATCTTCCGGAGTTGGAGGTAAACTATATTGATATTTAAATTTCTTAATTTATTTTTATTATTTTTCAGGATATAGACCGTTTTATGATTATTTGTCATAGTCCTCCGCAAGAGGCTATATATTTAGGATTGGTAAGTACTTAACCATCGAAAGACCCTCGGGATGTGATCCCTGGGCAACCATATGGTTAGGTATGTATGTAGAAAATTATATATATATTCTTTAATTCTTTCTAACCAGTTTAATTCTTTTTAGAATGATGGATTGACCGTGAATTAATAATATATATATTTTTTATTCTTATATTGTTCAATAAAATTTTGTTAAACTCATAAACATTTGTGTTTTATTTCTTACATGATAATAGAGTTTAAAAATATAAGTGTCTCCTCAATTAAATGATCAATTTTACATGGATTCCATCTAATAATGTTGTAATGTAACATTTTTTTTAAATAATTATTGAAGAATAAATCGTTAATATTATTATTACCTACTCTAATAAAATATGATTTGTGCAAATAGATCAATAAACAATACCTTCCTCGAAAGGAATTTAACATTTTTTAAAGAATAAAACTATTTCTGAATAACAATACTTTTTATTTACATTGATACCTACCGAAGTACCTATTCATAACGAAGCAATTCAATGCACGCAATTACTTTAATAAATTCATTCATTAGCGGCAACAATGGCGTCCTGAGCCGAACGCGTAAGAAAAATAATTATTTCTTGCACTGCGGCAGCGGCATGTGCAGCCGAACCGGAAAAACAATTAACACATATTCCTTGCTACGTCACGCACACACGGAACGACGAACAAAGTACGAAAAGGATAGCTGCAGGTAGACAGAAACAGCATTAAAGTAACGGTTCATGCTCATAATGTCCTTCTGTCGTAATGAACGCTGTTTTATTTATTCAATCGGCTGCTGCGGGAATCTGATGGAATCCCTGACTGCAATCTAAACTAGTGAAATATTTTTTATTAGCTAAACCGTTTAACTGTTCCTCAATATTTGGCATTGGGAAAACATCTTTAATTGTGTTTTTATTAAGAGCTCGATAGTCTACACAAAGACGATAATCACCGTTTTTCTTTTTAACTAAAATTACCGGACTCGCGAAGCCTGACTGCGATTCACGAATTATACCGGCATCGAGCATTTCTTCCACTTTGTTTTGTACTATTTCTCTCTGTTTAAAAGGCAATCTATAGGGCTTATAACATACAGGCTTGGGGTCTTTTAAAGTAATAGTCATTTCTACATCTTTAACAGCTCCCAACTCTTTCATTGTGCTCGCAAAACAGTGTTTCCACTTATTTAATAAACTACTCAATCTACTTCGCGCCTCTGACTCTAATGACTCATCAACATCTACATCAGTAATTTTTATCTCGTCAGTATAGATTACATGTTTACTGCTACTCACCGACGAAACGTTTCTCTCCTCGATTTTTGCATCGGAACATGCATTTCCTCGAGTTAACAGTTGTCCTTTCTCAAACAGAACGCTTCGAGTATCCATGTTTGAAATCAACACCTTGGACTCTAGTGAACGATTCTTAGTCGTTTTGTAAATGTACTCGCAGGAGATTTGTAATTGTCCATAGGGGCAATGAAACCAGCATATAATTCATCGGCTGTTGCACATTAGAACGCCCGTGCGTTAGCCTGTAGTTCTAAAAGCAACCCTTTTATTACACAAGAAATTGTCGCTTCGTTGTCCAACCGAAATTGCTGTGCTAGGGCAATTTTTGAATGGTAATAGTGGGTCATAGTTTCATCAGGGCGTTTATGTCGAGCAACCAATTCTTCCAGTACTGTGGCATAGTCCGTAAAACGTGAAAATGCTTGAGTCAGTGCGGTTTTCCATTGCAACCATGTTTTATCATAATCATCCAATCTATTGTACCATTCTCGTGCCGCTTCCCTTAATTTGGATTACATATTCCGTATTCGGACCAATTATATATCTGTCCGAGTTGTTCGATTTTTTGCAGCCAGGATGTTACCGTTAATGTTTTCTTATCAGGATCAAATTCGGGCAAAATATCCCCTTTTAAGATGCGAATTGAACGGCTAGAACGATTTACTTCATTGTCAGGTTCCATTTTATGGTTTTTCATTTCCGATGAAGAATGTGTCGTTTGTCGTATTATGGCAGCGTTTATGCGTCTTTCGATTTGTTGTTCCAAAAGACGCTCATAAAGTCTCTCAGGATTTTCGTTTTCCAATATTTCTTCTGGTTCTGCCATTTTTTTTAAAATGTTTATATCACCCTTTTTTTGCACTTTTGTTGAGACCATTGCTACATACATCCCACCCCTGAATTATTAAGTTGGTTTATAACTATTTTATTTTTGTTATGGAATACAACATTTACAACTCGATGGTCAGGACTAAAGTGTCCTCAATTATTTTGTTTCAAGCTTTACCAAATTGTTCAATGCCAATAATGTTTACAAAATACTTCCGCCGTACTGACGACATGATTTAATAATATGTCTAATCTAAACAGCTTTCGCAGTAATCGTAACAATAACAGTTGTTCTTAATTGTTTATTTTTCACTTATTATTGGGAGCCATATAGTTCATAACAGTCGCAACTTACAGCCCGTTATAGAAGTCAGAATGAATGGCTTCCTAGAAATTATCATGGAATCGAATGGAATTTTGGATTGCACAGTTATTACGAGACAATAGGTGAAATAGGGAAAATTTTAAATGACTGTACGACTATTTATGTCAAAGGCTTGGAGAAACGAAGTTGGTTATCAAAAGAATTTCCCTATCTGCAGAACATTATAAACTTGGAGGATTTAAGATGTCCATCTCTAACAAAACTTATTGCAGATTATAAAGTCGCTACAACCACCACATCACTATGCACCTACCACCATCAACACCACCACCGCCACCACCAAAATTCAAACTGTAATTGTGCATTAGAAAACGTTTTTGTTCTAAGAAGTTGGTTACTAAAAGACTATATGTAGATGTATAGGTAATTAATAAAAATATTATTTTTCCACTTTATTAATATTTATTAATAGGTAATCGGAAATAATATAAACAATTAAACACTGAGTCGAATCATCTCCCCTCCACCTACCTACTCCTCTTCAATTTGTCATAGAACTATTAGAGAATTTTAGTATTGTTTTAGTATATTTTTACCATGGTACGAGAAAGCATGTCTGATTTTCATACTATTATATTACTATAAAGTTTTACGAAAATAGTGTGCTGATTGAAAGCAAAACGCTCGAAGCTAAAGGTTTAGTAAACATTTTTGAAAAATTTGATGTTTCTGCATATGATCAAATAGAAATATTGGGTAATTATTTCAATCATCCGGTCACAACTGATTCATCTGATAATAATAATAATTACAACAGCAGCAGTAGCGATAGTGACGAGTTTATTTATTTTCACAATTAAAAAATATCTACTACCAAGAATGGATCCAACCTCTTATGCAATTTACAATAGCGATGTGAATAATTTGAAAAAGGAACTTTGCTATGCATTTGTTCGAAATAATGAACAGACAGCCAAAAATATTTTTATGCGATTAGGATTTCAAGTGCCCTTCGAAGCCTTCACATGGATTACAAAGACTTTTCCATCTCTATCGTTGCTGGATTTGTTATTTCACCGTCAAATTATATGCGATGATTTTGTACAATCCTTTTTGAATACAGTTCCAGATGATTTAGACTTTTTAAGTGTATTTGAAGTAGTGAGTGTATTAACTGAAATAAAGGAAATGACGACTTTGTGCACCAATGATATATTTTTCCTTCAAGATCTCCTTTCAAATTATAATCCTTGCAATTTAGAAAAATTTCCCATAAGTAATATTAAAAAAAACTATAAAAATGTATTAGCATGTTTGGATGATATCATACTAGAAACTGCTTATTATGCACAACCAAAACTATTGTACTATATAATTCAAATTATGAAAGCCAACAAACTGGCTTATAAATTTGAACCATTGCATAATTGTAGACAGAAAGCAGTCTTTCAATGGCTTGTTGGTAATTTAGAAAAAGCGAAAAAAGGATTGCCAGTAGGTTGGCAAGATGGAAATAGATCAGATTCTGCAAAATTACCATCAATTTATTCTAAAGACCATAAAAGTGTTTTCAATATTTTGCAAGAATTAATTTAAGACTTTTTTGTATGCTTAACACTAATTGAAATAAAATACTCATATTAATAAGATTTTCTTTATTTTAAAAAATCCTACAAATCTTTAATTCCCAATTCTTTATAAATATTATCAAACAGGTAGCAGCATTGTTCGTTTTTCGCTGTAGTGGGCGGTGGCGGCGGCGAGAGCATGGTAGTGGTGGTGATATCAATGCATAAGATTCTTTCTCGTTTCTTTTCCTTTGTCTTTTTTCCTTTTTTCCGTTACCATTCTTCTTTTCTTCGGTTCTTTAAAAATATCTATTCTTTTCTGCACTTCTAACGCTAACGTTTTTCCTGTATGGTAAATTTCTTCATTATTACCATTAGGATCGCTGGTTTTTGGATAATTTAAAATTTCAGATAGCGGACAAGCTACAATATTGAACAAATCAATATCAAACATGCCAGTGCTTGATGTTCTCCATTTTTCTTCTAAATTTGCAATACTGCTATGCCAATACTCAGTCGCTTGCACAACATTTGCCAGTTGGATTAATTCAAATGCTGAAAGAATGTTGATTTTATTTCCTGGTTTTAACTGTACAACTGCCATTTTGCTTTCTAAAGTTAAAACTAACGTATTTGTTTCCAGAACTACTCTTTAAATTGGTTATTACTACTACCATCATCCGTTCCTCCTCCTCCTCCTGATTCTTCTCTTCCTAGATGTTATGGTTATTAACATACAAATAAAACACAAGTATCCAATTGCTTCAAGTTAGTTTATTAAACATCATTTTTTCATTATAGTAATTAACTGACTTTGTATAAATATTAAAACATTAAGCTAAATACACAAATCATTAAAATAACCTAACTTAAATTATTGTAAGTATTATCAGTAATCTTGTAGTGTCCCCATGCTAAAGTCTTATACGTTTCTGGTATATGGAAACGTTTATCATCATCCGCAGACAGCAATTTTATTAATGCATTGAGAATAAATGAAAAAGGCTAAAGGTGTTAAAAAGAATGTTATAAAGTCATTAACGGAAAAAGATTTTAAATATGTATTAAATGAAAACGAGATAGTACTGAAGCGACAAAATGTATTTAGATCTTTAGAGCATATAATTTATTCTCGTACAATCATTTAAAATTTTCCCTATTTCACCTATTGTCTCGTAATAACTGTGCAATCCAAAATTCCATTCGATTCCATGATAATTTCTAGGAAGCCATTCATTCTGACTTCTATAACGGGCTGTAAGTTGCGACTGTTATGAACTATATGGCTCCCAATAATAAGTGAAAAATAAACAATAAACAGGAACCTAACCCATTTTTGGATGCATCACACTGCAAAATTGATTTTTTTGAAGGATCAAAAGTAACAAGAGCTGGTGACTGTGTAATCATCTTTTTAAGCTTATTAAAAATTTCTTGGTGCTTAGGTAACCATGACCATTCAGTATTGGCCTTTAATAATTCACATAAGGGGTGCATGAGTTCGGACATATTTTTTATATATCGTCTCACATAATTAAACGAACCTAATATTCTTTGTAACTCGAGCTTGTTAGTGGGGGGTTTTAATTTACATAAAGATTCAATTCTGTCAGGATCAATTTCCATACCCTTTTCCGAAAACATGTGTCCCATAAATGTGACTACATTTTGGCAATATTGAAATTTATCTTTATTAAATTTAGCGTTAAACTGTTTTGCTCGCTTTATAATTTCTGCAAAAGCCTCATCATGCTCTTGTTTTGTTGATCCGGATACAATCATATCATCGTGACAAATTAATACATTTTTTATATTAGAAAAATTTTTTTCAACTTCTTCCTGAAAAAGGTCTTGTGAATTTGATAAACCGTAAGGCAAATCAATAAATCTATTGTCATGATAGCAGGATGTCTATGAAGCAATTTTAAAATATTAACAAATTTAGAAAATGAAACAAAAGTTCCTAAATATTAAAAAAAAAAGTATATTAAAAAGAAAAAAATGTATTATTATTATTAGTTATGTTTAGTTGTTTATATAAAGTCTAAAGTTGTAACAAATAAAATTTAATTTTAAAATGTTTTGAAATGACTGAAGTATTTCAAAATTATGATACTAATCTTGATTGCTTAAAAAAGAAAATTAAATTTTATTTGAAAGACCAAGACACTAGAGATTTTGTTGTGGTTACGAGGGGTTGAGACTTATAAAAAGATATTGAAAACAGAAATTTTGAAAGTTAAAGAAAATAAATTAAATTAAAAGAATATTATTAATAAAAATAGAACATATTTAAAGTAATGAAGTATTACGAGTGTTAATATAAAAAACCTAAAGTTTATGGTATATTCAAGATTTTTAAAAGAAAAGCAGGTTCAATTTAACAATACAGATGGAAGAATAAGTAGAAGAAGAAGAAGAAGATGAAGTTACTTCATAAGAAAAGAAAAATTAACATGGATTTGGAATTGCTTAATTTTTGGTAAAAGCTGATTTACGATTGACATTGTGACAGTGAGTGAATAATATGTCTCCATAATTAAATAGAAAACTTTTGACTTCTTTAATTTAAAATTTTCATTTTTTAAAAATTGTTTATAGTTCTTAATTAGTTTTAATTATATAGTAGAATTTGAATTTAATTTAGTTTTAAAGGTATTTGTAATTTTTTATATTTTGGAACTTACTCTGAGTTAAAAGAGTTATTCATGCTCTTAGATATTTAAAATTTAATTTTGAATTAAATTAAAATTTTATTTAAAAAAATGTTTTGTATATCATCCAAAAATATAACATATTTTATTATCTCCAATAAATCATATCATAACATTTTGGCGCCCAACGTGGGGCTCTTAAAAAAATTAGACGTTCTTAAAAAAATTAGACTCTCTTAAAAAAATTAGACGCTCTTAAAAAATTAGACTCTCTTTAAAAAGCTGGCTCTATTTAAAGTTTTGCTTGATAAAAAATTAGACTGATAAAATTTAGGCTTTATGATTTCAATCGTTTAAAAAAAAATTTAGTTGAATTCAATAGTTCAAAAGGGTAGAAGTTTATTAGATTTATGTACTTGCGTTCTGGAAAACTTATAAAAATGGACTCCGGAAATAATGATACTATGACTGTTATTACAAAAGTTAGAAGAAATGAACAAAAATTTAAAAGAAAGGAACAGAAATCTTCATGAAAAAATTGACAATAGCTACAAAGAATTAAAAGAAGAACTTGGTGAAAAAATTGACAATAGCTACAGAGAACTTAAAGAAGACAACAGAATTTTAAATCAAAAAATAGATGGAAATATAATTATAATAAATGAACATTTAAAAGAAAATATTAATAATGAAAATATTTTAATGAAAAATGAAGATATTGAAAAAAATAATATTAACAATGATGAAGGTATGATGAGAATAGGTGAAGATATAGAAGAAAATAACATTAATAATGGAGAAATAATGAGAATAGGTGAAGATATAGAAGAAAATGACATTAATAATGGAGAAATAATAAGAATAGATAAAAATATAGAAGAAAGTAATCATTACAATGATGATATAATAAGTAAAATAATAAAATGGCAAGATTATGTTAGAAATGGAGTTAAAAAAGAAAATGCACACGAAGTCAGTTTAATTTAATTAATTGCAAAACTACTTTCATCATGCTTCGGCTACCAAGCGCTAGATAGCGTCTCTTATACAGTTACCCAAGCGTACAATGCTAGTAAGTTGACGTACCTATACTGGCTGGAACACGTCTTTATAATCTGACCTATCTACGGCACAATTTGCCGAGCAAATTTATGCAGGTTAGATTTTTAGATAATAATTAAATTAATACACTCTACACTGCGGGGGGTGCACTTATTGTGAAACATATTTTAATAAAGACAATTAAAATAAAACATTAAGGGTAGTTTCACCAAATTTTATTGAAAACTCCTGACAAGTTTCGGTCACGCGACCATTTTCAGAGGAATAGAGTAAATCTTATACTAAAGCTTAAAACTAATACAACTCTATTTATAGTTAAACATTTACAAGAAGTAGTGGGGAGTCATTAAAACTTAATTCTATTTGGTTATTAACAATATTCTTATTTTGTGAAACAGCTTTTTTGATTTCAAGATTCTCTAAAAGGGACAATTTATTACTTTTGTTTATACCACTATGAAGGACTTTGATGTTATTCAAATCTAAATTATGATTAAGAGAGGTACAGTGTTCGGAGAAACCTGTTTTTTTGTCTTTTTTATTGATGTTGTACATATGTTCTTTGATTCTTAAGCTTATGGCTCTACTGCTTTTACCAATGTAAAAAGCATCACAAGTGTTACATTGAATCCTATAAATACCACTTTTTTGTAGAATATCTACCTTAGGTTTATACTTAGATAAAAGATATTTTAAACTATAACAGTTATTTTCGATCAGAATTACATTCATTTTCTTCAAAACATGTTTAAATTTGTTACTAAGCGAGTGAATAAATTTGACGGAGGCGTAAATAGTATTCTGTGTGTCGACAATGTTAATGGATGGGGTATATAGTAACTTACAAGTGATGTTTTTTTGTTTAGAAAGTAAGAGTTTGTCTACGACTGAGGGGAGAAAACCATTATTTACGGCAATATGTTTTATGGTGTTCAGTTCTATCTTGAAATTAAGGTTTGATAAAGGAATATTTAAAAGTCTGTTTAATAATGAATGGAAGACAGCTGAAGGCTACCACCACCTAGAATTAGATAATGATTCATCATGGAAGTGTTGTTTTGCAACCCCTTTTGTTATATATAGTGTTATGATATGAGATTGGGGGCCAATAAAATATATTATATTTTTGGATGATGTACAAAACAATTTTTTAATTTTTAATTTAATTTAATTTACTTAATTCAAATTTAAATATCTAAGAGCATGAAACTTTTTAACTCGGAGTAAGTTTCAAAATATATATTAAAAAAAATTACAATAACCTTTAAAACTAAATTAAATTCAAATACTACTATATAATTAAAACTAATTAAGAACTATAAACAAAATTTAAATAATCAAATACTAAACAACTAAGAAAATTCTATAAATTAAATTAAATTATGTTGAAAAGTTTAACTCACTCACTATTTAAATGTCAAACAATGTCAGTAGAAAATTCAGCTTTTACCAAAACAATTCCACATCCACGTTAATTTTTCTATTTTTCCTTTTGGATTAACTTCATCTTCATCTTCTTCTTCTATTTATTCTTCTTCTTGTATGATTATATTGAAGCTGTTTTTCTTAAAATTTCTAATTTTCAATAAACCTTGATTTTCTTCATATTAACACATGTAAGACTTCATCATTTCAAATATCTTCAATTTAAATTAATAATGTTCTATTAATTTAATTTATTTTCTTTAACTTTCAAAATTTCTGTTTTCAATATCTTTTTATAAGTCTCAACCCCTCGTAACCACAACAAAATCTCTAGTGTCTTGATCTTTCAAATAAAATTTAATTTTCTTTTTTAAGCAATCAAGATTAGTATCATAATTTTGAAAGGTGTCGTGCCAGATGCGACCGTGCCGGATGCGACCCGTGCCACAAGCGACCCATCAATTTGCCGCCGTGCCACTAGCGACCCAAGGACTTTATTTATAATTAAAAAACTTTTTGATTTGTTTGAAAAGCTTTAACAAAAATGTGGCTACGTATAAAAGAGAAGAAAAGCAAGTGTCACGGAAGGGTCAAGACAACACTGCAACATGAAATAATACCGGGCACTACTACGGAGCATTCATGTGTACCAAATAAAGCGGAGTTGGATGTCAACAGAGCAAGGCATAACTGTAGAAAAAGATTAAGGGAAGGTTAGGTTAGGTTAGGTTAGGTTAGGTTAGGTTAGGTTAGGTTAGGTTAGGTTAGGTTGATGAAATGTTTGAGTGCATTAAGTTATGTAAATAAGTTAGAATAAAAAACCAATACTCGACAAGACTACAAACCAGTCGTATATGTAATTAGCTATTCTAATCTCTAGGCTAATATGGAGCTCTGGCAGACTGTACATGTATTTTAAATGGTAAAAACACTAACTCAATATACGAAATGTAAAGTAAGTAATATCGCGCACCGTAACAATTCATCTCTCAAAACAATGGGTCGCATGCGGCACGGTCGCATCCGACACGTAACCAAAAGAAGTGCTTTCATTTCGGACCAAGTTATACATGCTTTATTTAATGAATCATACCATTTGCGTGCATTACCTCTCAAACGACCAGTAGGCAAACGGACTGTTACATCATCATTCCAATGATAAAACAAAGCTAATTCATCAACTTTATTAACCCACTTAATAGTGGTTAATTTTTCACAAGATGGATTAAATTCAGGTATTAAAGCCTCGTCCACATGATACAGACGCATTGGCATTGGCAAAGGGGGTGTAAATGAACGAGTAGTACTCACATTAGCTCGAAGTTCTCTTACTTCCTGTCTAATTTGTGCTAACTCATCCTCCTGTTCGGTACGACGCTTTTCTTTCGTCCTTTTTCTTATCCTCTTTGACCTTTGGCGAGAACCGCTACTGCTGTCGGAAGATGAGCGATGGCGATATCTCTTAGTTTTACCCATCGCGATTCATAAACTTTCCGGAAAACAGCACTCAACACGGTTTAAGTATAAAGGACACTCGACACCGTTTTAGTTTTAATAATTGCAACAGTTCTGTCTTTTGTGGGCACTAGGGGATGATATCCCACTCCTGACTTGAAAGAAGTAAAACGTCCCAAAATCAAAGAAACAATTTATTAACATAAAAGAACAACTGATCTCATTGAATTATCGACATAGAATAATCTCTTATGGATTTCATTCTCTTTATATGTAGTATTATTTACAGATTATTTACAGTTGCCAAAATACAGGATCGAACCTGCTTCGATTGAAAGAGTATCGGCATACCATAACAAAGCGATAAACTATAACAGTTATGGCTATGACTAAATTCGCAGAATACCGTGTGGAATGTTGACAAATTAAAATTGCGTCTAACAGACCCCTCCTCAAGACTAATGAGATGGCGGCTCAAGATTGCCAAATATGATTACGAAATAATCTATAAACCCGGTAAACAGAATGCAAATGCAGATGCATTATCTCGCATTTACGCTACAGACACAGTAGAACCCATTACCATTAGGTGAATTAGAAATGGATTTATTAAAATCTCAACCCGAAAAAACACTTATAATTGATAATTCGCAAAGCGATAAAGATTTCAGATTAAATCTTCATAATATTTGCATATTATTCAGAAACAACAAAATCTTAGTAGTTAGCGATTCAGAAGAAGATGACGAAGTCATAAAACAAGAGACATATGAAACATCCTTTGTCTACCCAATGAAAATCCCTGAAAAACCAACAAATGTCAATGAACGAATCAACATAGATGACTCAATGCTTAAAGCAGGACATAGAAAAATTTATTTAGTAATCACCCAAGACGATCTATCAAAATTATGCCAAGTCACTTTTTGCGATGAACCCATTGACGCAAATCAGGTAAAACAATGTCTATTATATTATTTCTCTACCTTTGGAATCCCCAAACGTATACATAGCGATTCAGGTAAAGAATTCATTAATAATACTATTAAAAAACTAATAGACTTATTACAAGCCAAATGGACAACCTCTTCGGTATACCATCCACAATCAAATGGTTCCATAGAAAGATGCATAGGCACAATTAAAGAACAATGTAGGGTAATATACAATTCAGCCCCAGGTAAAGACTTTAATAATAACGAAATCATAGAATTAGCTGTACATAACACTTCAATTAACAGTTCGCATGGTTTCACACCTTACGAAGTACACTATGGCAGAGAACCAACAGCCTTAGGCGAATTATATAAAGAAACAGAAAAAGATATAGATATTACAAATAGATTTGAATATTTAAAACAACTCAGACAAGATGCAATAGAAAACATTCAGAAACGTCAAGGAAAAACTAAAGCTAGAAAAGACGAAAAAGCTAGGAAAATACCTTCCTTCGAAATCGGAGAACAGGTCTATATTAGAATAAAAAGAGATAGGAGACACATACTGAGAGGACCATATCCTATTAGTAAAAAGATTAACGACTACTGTTATGAGATTAATACTCCTAAACCAACTAAAACAAATATTTCAAATATAAAGAAAATACCACAAAACTAATTTTATCATCTTGTTACAGATGATCAAATTAGCCACACTAATTATCATATTCATCCCCTCCTTTATTCTAAAGAATTTGATATCACAAACATACCAACTAAGACAGGATTTTACACTAAATATGTCAATGATCAAAGAATAATTGAACAACAATACTCCATAATAATAATAATAAAAGATATTAAGCCATTATTTGAAAACATTAATCAAGTACAGAAATTAATAAATAAAGTAAAAACAATAGAGAACACATTAAAAAACCAAATACACACTCACGTGCATGCTATTATTACACTTTTGTCTTTACCAAACAGAAGACAAAAACGTGGTTTAATTAGTGGTGTAGCATCAGTATTTCATTATTTATTCGGTACAATGGATGCTAATGAAGATGAAGACATTCAAAAAGCTATTAACGAGTTACAACTGTCAAATAAAAACACCCTGACCATTGGTGATAAAAACATCCACATAGTAAAAGATCTAATTAAAAATTTCAATGATACCTTATCATCTCTACCCCTATCAGAAAAAACCATATCTGATAACTTTGAGAAAATAAATGAAGCTATAAATTCCAATACAATGCTAATACATGGGAACGAATTCTCTATAAGACTATTAAACATGGTCACTTTCAGTGATGAAATCGAAATAATGACGGAAGTAAACAAAATTAAGACTCAATTATTATATGCAAAAATAAACAAAATACCCCCGTCATTTCTTGAAGACAATCTTCTTAGAGAAAGCATTCTAAACATCAATAAGGCAATGCCCGAATTTGACCTACCCTTTGATGTAAATACAGAACTTTATAAGTTTCTTGATATTGCTAAAATAATGAAAATCAAATGCTCATTTACAAACTTAAAGTACCACTGTTGACAAAAGAGACTTTCAAACTATACCAAGTGTTACCCCTACCTATACGTCACGACCAACACTTTCAATTGTTCCTACCTGAAACCCCTTATATGGCAATTGAAAGATTGAAATCTACCTACTTGGCGTTCTCAACCCAACTGGAATTGATAACATCATATGACAAGTTCTTCGTTATCAACCCTACCATTAGAGGCAAAGACGATGGAAATTGTAAATCGGACATCCTCTTCACCGGCCGAATTTCACCCAAATGTCAGAGCACCCTGGTGGACATCCAACAAAATGAGATGACACAGATTGCTGACAACCAATGGTTAATCTCCATCCCCAGACCAACGGACTTCACATATAAATGCAAAAACATGGACATCAAAACTATTACACTAACAAACAATTGTGTAGTACAAATGAACACTCAGTACTGGTATGATAGGCAAATTAAAAATAACCTATTATAAACAAAATACCGTCTATAAAAATATAACTGAACAAATGATTCAAATACCTGAAGATTGCTGTCTTCCGGAGAAAGAAAAAGAAAAGGAATTACATCTACACGTACTTCCAGTTCATGCCTTGAACCAACAAGAGCTGATCATGTACAAACACCGTTTAGAAGGCGTCCAAGAAGATATTTATAACGAACAACTTCGCCCACTGTCCAAGCTTAACTCAATAAAATGGTGGCATGCCCTACTCTCAATAATTGGTGGAATAATTAGCATCCTACTAGCCTGCTGTTGCTGCTGCCCAAGATGCTTATCTCTAATTAAACCAAGATGGCCTGGCAACTATCCGAATTTATGCGTGACAATCAAAAACAAGCAATACAACACTCCACACTAGGTACGATCGACCGCCAACCTACAACCCTAATATGGCGATTTCCGCACCCAATGTTATGGAACCCAGCGTTCTATTTACCAACCTAAAGGAAGACGAAGAACCAATTATGTACCCATCATTAGCTGAGAAGACCCTAATCAAGAAAAAGATAATTAAATAAAGACGATTTTTACCCCAAATATGACCTTAGTTATAATTATTCTTTAAACACGTACTGTTATCATACTTAAGTAATTTTTGCTATTGTTAATTAAAAATTAAATAACAAAAATTTTAGTGAGGGAGGAATGTTAGGAAACTGATAAGCTAAATACGATAAAAACCCACACGCCACCACGCTTTGACGTCATTCTGACACCCTATAAATACTACTTCTCTTATATTTTAGGGCAATTGTGCTATTCTTGTAACTATTGATGCTTCGTTCCAATAAAGAGTTAATTAGAATAATCGCGTTTGATTGCTTATTATTAAGTTCTACTAATTACTCTATAAGAGGATATTCTGCATTCCAAGAATAAGTGTAATTTCTTAACGTTTAAGTTTATATCGTGTAGTAATTGACGTGTAAATACGTTAAGTCCATGAATCGCACCTAAGAACATAAGAAATAATATTTCTTACTTGGAGTTCACTGGTCCGGATCATAACACGATACATTTGTATAGATATCGATACTCTTGAAATTTTGAAATTGCCGCTTTTGTAAGAACAAATCAAAAAATTAGAAAATTTGAACTTTAATTGGTTAATAGTCAACGAATTTTTTTTTTCGCGAAGATAATCGACAGTCGTGCCTTTTTCAGTATTTATCTGTGTTAATACTCATAATAATAATGAGGTAATTTCGCATCAGTGCTGTATTGAGGGTAGCATACTCACTTTGATTATAGAGCTTTGTTCAGGTTGTAGTGGTGGTAAAAGAAGGTAGTAGTGAAACTGTTATAGTAAAGTGTACATCTACTTACTGTTTAATTTCCTGTTGGCCTTAAATAGAGTTGACTAACTTCCTAAATATTAGTGAAACTGCAATTAAATCGGTCAAGTAGTAAATACAGTACGCATGGTAAAAATTTTGCCACAATAATAATACTACGTAATGCGTTCAACTTGTTACACAATTTGTGTCAAATACATATTTTATATTATACAGGGTGTCCACTAAAGATGCGGCCAAAATTGAAGGGGTTATTCCTTGGACTATTTTAAGAATATTTTGTCCTTTGGCGATTTTTGAAAAACCGCTTTGTTTCGATGATACAGGGCGAAAACCATTTTCGAGAAAATCAATGTTGATGATTTTGATCAAATGCAAAAACATTGTACGATGCAAAAACTGCAGGCTTTTTATTATTCATTTTATTGCTATCATTAACATTAGCTGTCAGCACGTGTATTTTCTATCTTCAAGAATTTAACTTGTGTGAGTGAAGTCTTTACCATGAATCGTTATACGAATGCTGAGATGACCGACATGCATTTTATTTATGGCCTTGCTGAAGGCAATTCGCGAGAAGCTAGGTGGTTGTACCTGGAAAGATTTCCTAATCGTAATGTTCCTGATAGAAAAACCTTCCAACGTCTTCATGAAACAGGCTCATTGAGACGAAGTGGAGGATCAGGAAGGCAAATGACAGTCAGAACGGTAGAAGTGGAAGAGAATGTGCTGAATATGGTAGCTGAAGATCCAGGTACGTCCACTCGAAGAATTGCAAATACTTTGAATGTAAGTAAGGGGACTATTTGGAACATTCTTTGGTACTATCTGTTCATCATCATCATCATACCACTTACAACGTGTCCAGGCACTTCTTCCTGTTGATTTTCGTCCACGTATTGAATTTTGTCAATGGTTGTTGCACACATTAGTTCTAATCCCTCAACTGTTGTCTGTGATTCTTTTTACTGATGAAGCGAATTTCTCAAGAAATGCAATACGGAATTTTCATAATAACCATGTGTGGGCTGAAGAGATGAGATACACATGAGATACTTGAGGATCGTTTTCAACTTCAGTTCTCGTTGAACGTTTGGGTTGGAATTGTGGGTGACTGGCTAATTGGACCGCTATTTCTACCAGCAAGACTTACCGGCGAAGTGTATCGCAACTTTTTGGAACACACGCTCCCTGAGTTTTTGGAAGATGTACCATTGGCAACAAGAAATAAAATGTGGTTTATGCACGATGGTGGTGCACCAACGCATTTTAGTATAGTTGCTCGTCACTTTTGGACAACAACATACGGAGATCGCTGGATTGGTCGAGGTGGACCTCACTTACGGCCTGCTCGTTCCCCGCACTTAAACTCTCTGGATTTTTTCATATGGGGACACCTGAAGTCATTAGTTTACACTACTCCAGTGCAAAATGTCGACACAATACGAAACGACCCAGGTGTGTTTGAACGAGTCCGGCAATCAATGAGGAGAAGAATGGATTCTTGTATACAAGCTGGCGGTAATCATTTCCAACAATTTTTGTAGATTAAAAACAATTACTTGTAATCTTTCAGAATAAAATGTTGTTATTGTCAAAAATAGTTTTCGCCCTGTATTATCGAAACAAAGCGGTTTTTCAAAAATTACCAAAGGACAAAATATTCTTAAAATAGTCCAAGGAATAACCCCTTAAATTTTGGCCGCATCTTTAGTGGACACCCTGTATATTTACCCCAGTTTTCAACCCCGCCTTACCTAAACACAACCTGTCCCAGGAAAGATAAATTCACCAAAAGTAAAATGCGATCATTATGATTTATTTAGAACAATGTTCTCTTACAGTTTTCTGAAGCGTTGTAACTTATACTACCCATGTTCGACTATCTGATTAATTTATCAAGTATAAAATTTATTCTTTTTGCAGTTAAACATGTATTCTAATCATCGATAACTGCTGAATTTCAATGTCCATAGTGTTAGTTTTATATTTTTACCAGGCTTAAATGTCTTATTTCCTTTAGATCAGTTAAGAAATAACACTGTAAATAGATTCAGTATAAATGAACGCACCCAAACATATCAGTGGTAATTATAACATATTCTATGGTTTATATATGTCAGGAAATTAAATTTGTCGTTTATTGCATTTAGAAGAAAAAAATTAACTGAATTGCGCTATAATATTTAATTATTCGAAACGATTCGGTTGTTTATTTAATTTATTAATAGTAGGTGTAAGTATTTCATGAATAATGCGCATTTCACTCGTATATTCTATTAGTGTGTGTCACCTAACCTAACTAGTGTCTGTTTATCTGTAACTATTTAATAATTAAAATATTCAGCAACATTAACATACGCCGGTTTTTAGTTTTACCACAGACAATTTCTCGATTCAAACTTGCACCATTATTATTCGAATGACGCGCTTTACGGGTCTGCCTTAACCGAATTCTTTTACATTCATTGCGATCTTCACGTTCCTGGGAAGTACGATTTCGGGTAGTTGTCTGCTTGCAACCGCAGATTTTTTTCGCTGTGTTCGCATGGCTCGTTGTTAACTGATAAAAATAATGTCACCAATATTTACACCTGATCGTCAAGATTGCGACTGACCATTCCTCTGCACACACGTCTGCTCCGATACTACCGACTCCTCTATCAGTAAACAATCTCGGTAACGTACGATTATGGAACCACGATATTCTACAACAGCTCGATTCAAACTTGCATCGTTATTATTCGAATGTCGCGCTTTACGGGTCCGTCTTAACCGAATTCTTTAATCTTTCATTGCGATCTTCACGTTCCTGGACAGTACGATTAGATTGATAATTAATTTGATTCGTTGCATTTCGAGTTGTTGTCTGCTTACATACTGATGGAATCACAACTGTTTTTGGTATTTTTTATTACAAATATTTTGTCGCTGTTTTCGCATGTCTCGTCATTAACTGATAAAAATAATGTCACCAATATTTACACCTGATCGTCAAGATTGCGACTGACCATTCCTCTGCACACACGTCTGCTCCGATACTACCCACTCCTCTATCAGTAAACAATCTCGGTAACGAACGGTTATCGAACCACGATATTCTACAAACGAATGTTATTACCAACTAGCTGGCCTGGCGAACTTCGTACCACCTAACATTCGATTCTTTAATTTTTTTAATACTTATTCTGCTATTCAGGACACCGGGTCAACTAGTAAGATAAAAAAAGAAAAAAGAAAGTTGATAAGTCAACAATTACATTATGTATTTCAATATTGACAAACTGAGTTCATTGGTTCAATAGCAACACAGTTGTAGACACCGTAATCAATTGACATATCGTAACAGAAAGCAGCTCGATTCAAACTTGCACCATTATTATTCGAATGTGGCGCTTTACGGGTCTGTCTTAACCGAATACTTTTACGTTCATTGCGATCTACACGTTCCTGGACAGTACGATTAGATTGATAATTAATTTGATTCGTTTCATTTCGGGTTGTTGTCTGCTGATGGAATCACACATCTTTAGTATTTTATTATCTACTAATATTCTCTCGCTGTTTTCGCATGTCTCGCCGTTAACTGATAAAAATAATGTCACAAATCATTACACCTGATCGTTATGACCGACAAGTCCTCTGCACACACATCTGCTCCGATACAAAGCAGGTAACCTACCCGCTCCTCTATCACTAAACAATCTCGGTAATGAACGGCTATCGAACCATGATATTTTACAAACGAACCCCATTTTATAGCCAATATTTTAGTTATGCGTTTTTAAAGGGATATTAGAGGTAAACGTGCAGTAATTTAGGCATTTCCGCAGGCAATTATTCCATACATAGCAATGCTATTGAACAGACCATAGTAGATATTAAATAGTGATTTTAAGTTTAATAACTTTTTTAACTTGGCAAAAATAAAATAAAGGTAAATAAGTTTTTTCTTGGTTTTTTCAATGAAAACTTTCCAATTCAAACAATTATCAATTAGTATGCCTAGGTATTTAGTATTTTCCACCTGAGCAATAGATACCTACTTCATTTACTTTTAATATAAAGTTTTGTAGTTGAGAATATAAATAATTTGTGAAACAAATGTATATAGTTTTATCAGTATTCAGTGTTAACTCATTATCTGTTAACCACTTGTAAATGTTGCTAATTAATAAGTTCATTCTTGAATAAGCAAGTTCCCAAG
Organism: Agrilus cyanescens; assembly: GCA_947389935.1. Lineage (NCBI taxonomy): Eukaryota > Metazoa > Arthropoda > Insecta > Coleoptera > Buprestidae > Agrilus > Agrilus cyanescens. The sequence continues at coordinate 10,801,188 of OX376712.1, forward strand.
TTCTAGCTGAACAGTATCATCAACAAAAACTATAAGACTATCATTAGAGAAAAGATCAAACATATCATTGACATAAACTAAAAATAGCAGAGACCCTAGAATCGTGTTACACAACACGTGGAAATATTAAGGTTAAGGTAAAACTTCATGGTTAAAATCAAAAACGCAACCTTCGAATACGACTGATGAGCAACGACTTCTTCGTTTCTGAACTTTCCATAGATATTAATAAATCAATAAAAGATACATAGTATTCTTTACATATATACACTATATATATTTTGACTATATTGCACAACACCCCCACTAGTCAAAATATTACAATCATGTTGGAAACCCAAACATTTCATAAATTTATGATGCTTCTTGATATCCAACGCCTTTGTAAAAATATCCGCCGGCATATCACAAGTCTGCAAATACCTTAATTTGCTTGTTGGCAACTGAGTCTCTAATGAAGTGGACCTTTTATGAAATATCGAGTTACTTGCCAACTTTTGTGCACCTTGGCTGTTATTAAATAGGTCAATACATAAAGTATCACCTAAAATTTCACTAAGTATATTTCTAAGATATATAACTTCTTTTGAAGCTTCACTGATTGCCACATATTCTGACTCAGTGCTGGAAAGAGCCGCCGACTTTTGTTTTGAACTTTACCAGAACACAACAGCTGAAGAAAGCCTAAAACAATATCCTGTATACGACCTTCTGTCTACACAGTCACTCGCCCAATCGGCATCTACCAAACCTTTTAAATCCATATTATCCCCTTTATACGTTAACCGATAACTTTTAGTACCCTTTAAATACTTTAAGACGCGCTTAGCAGCTTACCAGTGAGTCTCATTATGACAGTTATTGAATTGGCTCAAATAACTTATGCAATATGAAATATCAGGTCTTGTCATTACACACAAATACATAAGACAACCTATTAATTTTTGATAAGGAAATATTTTACTTGAATTATCATCCTTAATAAGATTTAAACCTGTTTCCATAGGTGTAGCTACAACTTTATAGTCCCACATATTAAACCTTCTTAAAATAGTATCAATATATTTTTCTTGATCTGAACTTATACATTTTCTATTTGGAAAAGTATTTATTCTCAACCCCAGGCACTACCTAGCCTGTCCCAAATATTAAATTGTGAACTTAAAGCATACTTCAGAGTGCGTCTCAGATTTATTATTAGAAAATATGAAGAAATAGTCAAAATACAAGCCTCGTATTCCGATTTCTTATACCCCAAATCATTTAAAACAAGTTCTACTTTTCTATACCATACTCTTGAAGACTACTGTAGTCCACCAATAGCCTTATTCAGCTTCAAAACTTTATTCTCTTGACCCTCAACTAAAAAACCTTCTGGCTCTTTCATAAATACTTCTTCCAGCTCACCATTCAAAAAAGCCGTGGCTATATCTAAGTCAGTAATATCAAGATTTAGCTTTACAGAATGAGCTATTAATAATCGAAAAGTTAAGTGTCTGACAGCAGGAGAGAATGTTTTATCAAAATCTACTCCATACCTTTGATTAAACCCTTTAGCTACTAATCTAGCCCTATATCTACATTATTATCATTGTCCACTTTACATTTAAATACCCACTTGGAATCCACCACACTACCACCTTCAGGAACGTCTGCAAATTGCCAGGCACAATTTTCTTCAAAAGACTGCATTTCGGTGGCCATTGCTTCACGCCACTTTTCTTTGTCAAGTCTCAATAGTGCTTCCTCCAATGTTGCAGGAACAATATCCAAATCGTTCACATTATAACACGTGTAAGTATAATACCTTTGGTTTACTTTCTCTTTGTGAAAGCCTCCTATCATTACAATTTGCATATTTTTGCAGTTTTTTTGCTGTTTTTCGTAGAAAATGAATTTTTGTCAATCGAGCAGCATATTTTGCATTTTTTCTCAAAAATTTTCAAATTGTGTCAAACACAAAAGGCAGAAAGCTATAATTTCTTGTTTATTATATTTACTTGCAACTTGGATCTGAAATAAACCACTTGGGCAAAATTGCTTTATTGGTCAATATAAAGCGGGAGAAACCCAGATTACCCCAATTCGAGGTACAAATAATAACAACAAAACTTTATTAATACACCTAAAATTGATGCCAGACTTACACAAATAATATGCATTTCTGAGTAAATAGCCAATAGGACTTTCCGTAAGATATTATGTATATTATACATTCAAATAAATCTTTAAAGATTGAGTTCCGAATACTAAATTGACCGACAGTTTAGTAAATGTAAATATTTACTACCACTCAGTTCATCTTCGGTGCGCAACATATTTTTGGAAGTTTTGAAAGTGAACAAAAGTGTCAACAAAAATGCCTAAAACAAAATTTAATACGCTATGGATAAAGAATTACCGAGAGTTTACATGGGATGGGGACCAACTTTTTTGTACTGTGTGTTCAAAAATTGTAAGTACTTTCTTTTTCTAGGACATATGTTTTCTATTTATTTAAAAGTATGTATCCATAAAAAAGTTTAAAACTAATTTTGGCCGAGTTAATAAATAGTATCTTTTCTTTAGAAACATTTTCAACAAAAAAATTTATAATTTTTGTTGTTTGTTTTTTGCCACTGCAGGTTCATGCCGACCAAAAGTTTACTGTCGATCAGCATGTCAAAACCGCGAAGCATATTCTCAACTTGCGGAAAGTTGAAGAGGGTGCAACACCACAGCAAACCTTAACAAGTTGTCTACAACGGAAATCAAACCAAACCGACCAGAAGCAGTTCAAGGAAGATTTTTTATGCAAGGCGTTGATTAGCAGCAATATACCGCTGACAAAATTAAATAATGCAAACCTAAGGCAATTTCTATTAAAGTACAGCAAGCATAATATCCCTGACGAGTCAACCTTGCGTAAAGGAAACGTCGATACCATTTTTAATTAAAAATTGCTGCATATAAGAACTGCTTTAGGTTCAAATTATTTTTATGTTATAGTAGATGAAAGTACAGATTCGTGTGGTAGATATATCGCCCATGCATTAATTGACGTGTTAGGGGAAGAGAGTCCAGGCAGATCCTATCTTTTTGCGTCAAAAAAAACTTGAAAAAACCAACAATTTGACTATAACCAGATTTGTTCAAGACTCACTGACAAATTTTTTCCTGTCTGATGTTGTCCCTTCAGAAAAATTCATTTTACTTTTATCCGATGCCGCACCTTACATGCTTAAGGCAGGACAAAATTTATTTTTTTTATTCCAACGTATTACATGTGACTTGTTTGGCTCATGGCATTAATAGAGTAGCAGAGTGTATAAGAGATCAGTTTCCTTTAGTAAATGATCTTATTAACAATGTTAAAAAAGTATTTTTAAAAGCTCCAATACGCATTCAATTTTACAAAGAACAAGCTCGAAATATTTCGTTGCCTCCACAACCAGTTATAACTCGTTGGGGTACATGGCTTGATGCAGCTAGATTTTATGCTGACAATCACGACATAATTAAAAACATTATTGACAATCTGAACGACCCTTCTTCCACCGCTCTCACAAATTCCAAAAACCTTTTCAAAAGTCAAGCCTTAAAGAAAAATTTAATATATATAAAAACTAATTAGTAATTATTCTTTCGTATCTTCAACAATATTAAAATTAGAGAGTACATGTGTTTCTTTAGCAGAGTCAGTTGCTTTGATAAATCAGTTAGAGTCTGATTGTAAAAAAGTTAGCGGAGCAACCGGATCAGTAATCCTTAATAAATTTAGCTCTGTGATTCAACATAATACAGGATTCCAAATTTTAAAAAATATTTCGAAGAGTTTTGTAGGGAATTTTGAAGATGATGTAAATGCACCTGAATTAGAAACAAATATTATTTGTAAATATAAATATGCTCCTATTACTTCCGTTGATGTTGAACGAAGTTTTTCTATTTTCAAACATATGTTTACTGACAAAAGACAAAGTTTCCTTCTAGAAAACTTTGAAAAACACGTTGTGATTATTTGTTTTTATAATTATTGTAAAACATAATTTATGTTAAATTTACTATTTAGTATAGTTTTGCTAATTACTGTATTTCATTTCTTAAAAACTAATTATGTATAGCCTTATGAATAAAAAACATGTATTTTCTAATAAATTGTGTTTTATTATTGTCAAATTAACTTTATTAAACTTGCAATTTCATTTTTATCGACATTTCTAACGAAAAATGTTTATGAAACACAATAGTATTAAGAATCAGTGATTGAAGAAACTTAATACTGTGCATACTTTTTTGCATATTTTTCTTAAAACTGCATTTTTTGGCAAATTCTGGCGCATTTAAATGCGCATAGTTTTGTCTTTTTGGCTGCATTTTTTCCGTGCCTTACTCATGATGAATTTCTGTTTCGTTTTCGTTAGGAAATTGACGTCCCCCCACTGGAACTAAGACTTCCTTTACTTTACAATCATCAGAAGATTTAGGGTCTTTCTCTGCAAATAGAATAACATCTCGACTGGTAGAAATCGAATTTGTATCTGGATCATAAACTCTGTAACCCTTTATGGTTTCGCTGTATCCAATAAATACTTTTGTTTGGGATTTCTTGTCCCACTTTAGACGTTTTTCTCTGGGAATATGAATCATGGCAATACTCCCAAAAATCCTGCACCTGACCACAGTTTATATGGAGTTTGTTCTTTTAGGCCTGATACAGGACACCTGTTTCTAATATAACCAGCACTACTGAAGGCCTCTGCCCAAAATTTCTCTTCTAGACTACCATCAAACAGTATACATTTTTCCTTCCCCACGAATGAGCGATTAAGTCTCTCGGCCATGCCGTTTTGTTCTGGCGTATATGCATTTGTTCTTTGATGCAATTACCATTAATTTGATGTCAAAAAACTGTCGAACTTGCAATTAATAAACTCACCCCATTATCCGATCTAAATATTTTTATTTTTGAATTTTGTTGATTCTCTACCATAACTTTGAACTGTTTAAAATTTTCAAAAACTTCTTCCTTTGATTTTAGAAAATAATCAAAGAACATACGGGTATCTACTAGAAGAAAATATTTCGAACCTCCAATGGATCTCACTTCCATGGGACCACATACATCGCCATGAATGAGCTCCAGTGGTTTTTCCGCCCTGGTACCCCTGTCCGTAAGACATTCGACTTTACTAACCCCCACAACAGATCGTACAGTTGCATTTTCCAATGTATTTTCTATCAGAGAATACTAGTCCCGTGACAAAACCAGACTTCATTTTCTCAAGATCATGATTATTTATGTGTCCTAATCTCCGATGCTACAGCTCAAATGCTGGTTTCTCGGGAACCGATAATAAACCCTACTCCTGCACTGTGTTTAATTTGTAGACACCATTAACGTGATTTGCAATAAGTACCAGTCCACTGTTTTTAATATGTACATCACCAGTACTTACGACAGGTACTGTAGTCCTATTTGCCACCATAATACTCTGCGTCCCAACTTCTGATGAAGCATTTATCAGAAGTTGTCAACAACAAAATGCCTACCAGCACCAAAGTCTACATACCAATCCGTTTTTTGATAGTCACCGTTTAAAAATACCGTATTAAACGTGTTTTCCTGTTTCTGTGAATCCTTATCTTTCTCCTTTTGCCACAAAGGACACTTGTTGCGGAAATAGCCTAACTTTCAGCATTTTAAACATCTAACCTCCTTCTGATCTCTGTTATCTCCATGGTTATTCTTTTATTACGATGACTTCTGTCATATTTTTCATTTGCAGAGTGGCCAACTGAGCGCAAGTGATTTGAACTATTGTTACTAAAAAAAGCACTGCCTGCTTTGCTACCATCGCAACTGCCACCCATATCTAGAAGTTTTTTTTGTTGAATCGGTCGTTATGGCTAGAGAGCGGACATGATTAGTTTTTTACCAAGAAGTCCATTGTAACGACGCATACACAGAATTCGCCGCCGCTTGTCAGTGGCGTGCTAGCAATGTCTCGACTTGTACCGAAAATTCTGACGGGTAAGTAAATAGCACTGTACAATCCAAGTAGGTGGTGAACAATTGACAAAGTGTTGAAAAAGAAAATCAATCGAAAGCGAATCAATTGACCGTGCAAGCGTGACGTCAAATTCGCCCAAGGTCAGGAGTTGCATTCCAAACAAACTTCCATTGCCGTTGAGATTTTAGTTGTTATATTGTGTAGTGCTGTTTTTTCGTTTTATTGAACATTATTAACATTTATTTTGTGTGTACAAGAATTTCCTGTTTGTTCCTGGTAAATATATGCACTGTTCATTTGGACTAGAATGTAATTAAATCGTTAAAAAACTTTTGTAAGGACACACAATATAGGTTAAGATTTCTTCTGGCAAACAGATGGTTTTAATTTTATGTAGGAATTATGAATTATAAAAAGTGAATAATACTTCATTTTTGTTGAAGTGTTTTCTCAGTTTGTTATGTTTTAAAGGTCAAATTTCGAATATGGCTCAAGGTAAACGTGTACTGAAGTTTAGTGCCATTTCTGATTTTTTCACCGATGCGGGTGAAAAAAACCTACTACAACGTGGTGAAAATGCAATAGACTCAAATCACGTGAAAAGTATGATCTTTAGTGCCGAGCGAATGCGGATCCAAGGCGAAATTTATGCCAGTATGAGAGATCGTGTTTATAAAGTAGAGGTACATCAGTAAGGTGTCTTTGAGAGTATTTATTTATTTATATTAATTATTTTTATTTTCAGGTTGAAATTGATGGCAGTTTTTATGTCACCATATTGCTGCACTCTGTATATATGGTTATCATAATATTATATCCATAACAGATGTGGCATACCAGTGGTTAGCACGTGCCTCAAAAAATGAAGATGTGAGAACCATTGACGATATTTATCCAACCAGACAGCATCGTTCAACTAGTCGCGATGTTACGGAAGAAGTCCATTCATTTCGTGACAAAATTAATAAATATGGTGTGACTGTTGGATTTTCATGGTTGCTAAACCCCGAAATTCCTGAAAAGGCTATTCTTCTGAAGGATGTAGAAGACTACATATTTTCAGAGGAATATATGAATGCAGAAGATAAGGAGGAGGCCTTGCAAGAGGTGATGGCAATCTCTCCTGAAAAGGTCAGAGAGATTGCAGACCAGACAACTGGGCAATCAAAGCCTGAATACTGGTTGCGCTACAAAAAAAATCGATTGACTGCCAGTACTTTTGGAGCTGTGTTGGCAGCAGTTAATAGAAATAAGTACCCCATTTCATTGTTTCATACATTAATACGTAAGAGAAAGTTTTCATTGATTGTAAATATCATACTTAAACAGTTCAAAAAAATATTTAATAACACATTAAAACTCCACTAGTTTTCTTCAACTATCATTATTTTACTTACAGGCTATTACAGTATTGATAATGTGAAACCAATACATTGGGGTATAACAAATGAAGAGACAGCCATTAACGCATTTGAAACCGCCACCAATAAAACTATAAATAAAACAGGGCTGTGGTTAGATCCAAGTCAAGTGTCCTTTTAAATTTAGAAACGTTTCCTTGGCAGAAGCTTTAAGGGACAAGAGCTACATTATATATTATGAAGGCGATGAACTGATCTTAAATAAAACTTATAGTTACTATCACCAGATGATGGGAAACTTTGTTCTGACTGGTCGTCAAACCTGTTTCCTAATGATATGGACACCTCATGAAAGCATTTGCCAAGAGGTGCCACTGGATGAACGCTGGGCCACCAATATTAGTATATTAAAAGACTTTTTTCTTAAAAAATATGTAGCATTTTTATTAGAAAATACAAATACTTGACATACTATTTATTTATATAAATACATACATATTGTTAAGATAGTAGTATTTTTTTAAGTAACAAAACTCAATAATAGTAATATCTTCATTATTGTCATAGTTTTACATGGCATACATAGTTTATCTGACGTGTATTTTTATTTTATTAGAGCCCTTAAGCATGATACACAAAAATTATAATAACTAAACACATTACGTAACATAGTTGGCAGAAAGTCAAAGTACCCATGTACCCCCCACAGAGATAAATATTATTATCTGTTGGTGGGACTGGTAAAAGAACAAAATAATAACTTAAAACTGAATTATATCTAAATTAATACTTTACATATAGACTTTAAAATTAGTAACAACGGTAAATTTGCCGTTTGTATAAACATTGAAATGCGAGGCAACAATAATTAGACTATCAAGTATTACAAATAGAATCAAAAGATTATATGTTATTCACTATCCACTCCTTAATTCTCTTTTTTTTTTTTGTTAATTGATTGCAGTGTTTTTAAATTATTAGGTAGTTTATTGAAGATTTTTATAGTTATAATAGCTACTCTTATTACTAACAGCTTTTTTACTATTTGGCAATTGAATACTTTTATGCCTAGTTTTACTGGCAGATGTCTCATACATAGTTTTGTGACTGTCGTAATGATACAACAGAGATTCTAACGCATAAATCTGAGAGGATTTTTTTCAGTTTTAAAATTATTTCTATTCACCATCTTAATAATTTTTTTCTGCAAGTTTGATGGTAAGTAATTAGCGTTTGAATATGCACCACCCCAAGACAATATGCCTAAAGTTATTAAACTGTTGAACAATGCATAATATATCATTCGCAAAGCCTCCGAGTTCAGCACTCTAGCCAGTTTGTAAAAAACAAAAACTAGATATTTGGTTTTACCAAGCAAGTATTGTATGTGTTTGTCCCATTTCATATTGTAGTCAAAAATGATACTCAAAACATTTACAGCTCTCAACTCTACTCAGAGTTTTATTGTTAAGTTTAATATTACATTCTTTAGGGACACTATCATAATAATTACCAAAAGTCATATAAGTTGTTTTATTGAAGTGAAAACTTCTTTAGCGGCGTTGTACACTTTTTTTGTAATAGGTAAAAAATGTTAAACTCGCGTCAGGGTCACGTGTCCTGATCGAAAATTCGTAAGATGGAGGAGAGTAGACAGCCGACGCGGCGTAGGAGGGGAAGTATCCCCCTCTCTTTCTACGGCGCGGCGAAAATGTATGCCTGCGCCTGCTGTTTCGTTTAGGCAGCGCAGGGCGCTTGCGCGAATGTTCGGGTATGTTTATGTTACAGCGTGCCACGCGCATCCATGGTATAATAAACTTACAAGGTAGGATTGGACGCAGGTGGGCGGAGCTATTGCAACGTCACCTGGTGCGTTAGCAAAACCTTAGTAACGGTCGGTTATATGTTATTGAGTTGAAAATTTTTCTAATTTTGTCGTGCAAAATCGCTGTGAAAGTGTTTCTGCAGTTTAAATATAAATTTAGTGTAGTTATAGTGTTTTGTTTGTGTGGTGAAAACAAAAACAAAGCTTAACAATGAGATGCGCCGTGTTTGATTGTAATAGTGACAATGAATCAAAAGACTATAAACTAATGTTTTTCAGATTTTCTACTGAAAAGAAATTTTGTAATATTTGGAAAAACCTTTGCCGTAGATCGGATAAATTTAACGAAAAAACTTCTCGAATTTGTTCAAAACATTTCTTGCCCTCTGATTATACTTTAAAATATCAATTGCTATCAAAAAGTGAGAAATTTAAGTGTAGGATATTAAAACCCGATAGCGTACCTTCACAATTTTTAGTAAGCACAAAAAGTTTCAAATCATTACCATCATCATTAAGAAATGAAAGACAAGCAATTAAAGCAAATAGAGAAATTGTTAGACATCTGATGAAGTAAGTTCCTTTTCATTAAATATCTACAATAGTTTGATTATTAATTTTTCCAATTAGAGATACCAATGAAATTAGTAGTTCAGGTGGTGGTAGTAGTATTGGTGATAATAACAATTAGTCGCGTCAATGAAGCTTTTTCGTCGAAAGTCCTCGGAAACAGCTCCGATTTTGATTATTATTTTTTTTAAATTTTTGTTTTTTTATATTATTTAAAATCAGAAACCTTTCAGAGGGGGGAAATAATTATTTTTATTGTTTAAATAATATGTATATTATTTATATAAGGAAATAAGTTTTTGCGTGGTTTTCTTTGAAAAAAATTATTCGTGTATTAATGTTGGTGTTAAGAATAGTTGTTAAAAGTACGGTTGTAATAATTCAATATTTACATCATAAAAATTTGCTGTGTGGGTAAAAGAATTGAAGGGCAGATGTTCGAAACGTTCCTGTTTCTACTGATCACGTCGTTCAGTATTCATCTGGTTTTTGAAGTGAACGCACGTTTCGTAAAGTTTGTAGTATTTATTTATTTATTGAAAGTGTATTTATCAATGTTAGGTTGGCAAATAGATAATTACTTCAAACCAATCACAATGACGAAACCCGCAGCACCAATCAACGTTTTAAAAATTAAGGACAAATAACAAAATTTTGTTTTTTTACTTTGTTTTATATCACTTTATTAAATGGTTTCAAATTTTACATACACAGGATGCGACTAGTTTCGACAAAGATTGTCATTTTCAAGCGATTCAAATTGAATGAATTACAAACGTAAATACCGAGTATTTATAATATCAGGTAATTTTGTCGGGGGTGTTTATAATATTTGGGAATGCCTTAAATGTATTGAACAGCTGCGAATGATATACATCTACCTGATCATTTAGTAATTTATCTTTTTCTGTAATTTTGGATTTAAAAATTTCTAATGATTCTAAAATATTTAACTTGAATCCTTTCTTTTCTAAATGTAATATTTCTAAATTTTGAATAGTTGGAAAATGATGATTTGTATCTAAAAAATGGTTTGCAAAATTTGAATTATTTTTATTAAGGTTGAAGGATCTAAAATGTTCATTAAAACGAATTTTAAACGAGCGTCCAGTTTGACCTAAAAAAAAGGAATTACATTCGGAAAATTTTATTTTATAGACTCCTGTATTATCAAATTTATCAATTTTATCTTTTGAATTAAAAAGTAGTTTTTTTAGTGACGTGTTTACTTTAAAACTAACTGTTAAGTCATGTTTATATAAGATATTGGCGATTTTTAAAGAAATGTTATCGAAGTATGTTAATGAGATGTATTTTCGGTTATTGTCTTTTATGTATGGGTATATGTTATAGCATGCTAGTTTGAATTGCTTTTTGTTAATTAGCTGTTGAATCACTTTTTTATTAAACCCGTTATTTTCTGCAATGGATAATATAATGTTGATTTCTTTTATGAGATTTTCTTTTTTGAGAGGAATTGTTAATGCTCTATGTATCATTGAGTTGTAGGCAGCTAATTTGTGTGGCAATGGGTGACATGAATTATATGGGATGGTTGCGTCTGTGAATGTGGGTTTTCTAAAAATATTAAAAATTATATTGTTTTGTGAGCGTTCTAATGTTAAATCTAAGAAGTTTATTCTATTATCATTTTCTGTTTAATAAAGTGATATAAAACAAAGTAAAAAAAAAAAAATTTTGTTATTTGTCCTTACGATGGAATATCACAAAGTAACCGCCGAATCAATAGAATATTTTTAAAAATTATATTTTGCTCTTGCAAAACAGGATGCGGTTCAGCGTGTGGCTGCAGAAAAAGTGGTTTGAATTGCTCACCCGCCTGCATTGTATGCAGTGGAAGTGACTGCGATAATCACCCACCACTTGAAGAAGATGAAGTTTTCAATACGCAGATTAATCTTGAAAATTAAATTTTCTTTTTTTAAAATAAAAACAAAAATTGACAAAATTACTTGTTTAGTGTAATTTTTTTAGTGTTAATAAACAATAAGAAAGCTAAAAACTTAATTCCTTATATAAATAACATATATATTGTTTAAACAATAAAAATAATTATTTCCCCCCTCTGAAAGGTTTCTGATTTTGAATAATATAAAACAACAAAAAATTTAAAACAAAAATGGTCAAAATCGGAGCTGTTTCTGAGGACTTTCGAAGTTTGCCTGTTTTACGGCTTTATTGACGCGACTAAATAGTTATGAGAGTAATAACAGAAATGTTGAACATGGAGGGTAGGTGGACGTTATTATTTTGAATGTTTTACAAAAGTTAATTTTATTATAATGTTCTTAGGATGAATACTGATCCTGACGACAAAGATAAAGAAATTGCAGAACTGAAACTAAAATTAGCAGAAGTTTCAAGTCAAAACTTATTATTACAAGAACAACTGCAACTAAAATCGCACAAATTTTTCTCACCTATGCAAGTCGTTAAACTTAATGGTTGCAATAGAAAACTGAAATGGACAGCAGAAGATATGTCAAATGCTATCGTCATTTATTCTGCTGGACCTACGGCTTATCGACTTCTCCTTAAGAAAGGTCATCCGTATCCAGCAGTTTCGACAATTAAAGCTTGGCTATCCAAAATCAAAATCAATCCGGGAATTTTAAAAAACATTTTTAATATTGTAAAGTACTCTGAAATGAGTACTTTACAAAAAGTGTGTGTTATATCTTTGGACGAAATGAAAATAAAATCAGTTTTTGAATATGACCGAGTTAACGATGCAACTATGAAGCCATCTAATTATGTTCAAGTAGTTTTATTACGAGGTTTGTTTGAAAATTGGAAACAACCAATATTTTTTCAATACGATTTTCAAATGAATAAAGTAACATTCTTAGAAATAATTTCCTTCGAAGAACAATTAGGTAGGTGAAATTACTTTCAATATTTTTCACAGTTTACTAAAAAAAAACTTCTTAGGTTTTCACATTGTTTAAGTGTAAGTGATCTTGGTGGTGGAAATAGAGCTCTTTTCAACGAATTGAATATTACTTACGAAAAGCCTTATTTTATAAATCCTGCAACAAATGAAAACGTTTCTGTCGTGGCTGATGTCCCACATTTAATAAAGCTTATTCGCAATCATTTCATCGATAAAGGTTTTATTTACAAAGGAAAAGTGATAAACAAAATTATAATAGAAAATCTGTTGGATGCAACTGCTTCTTCTGATCTAAGAACTACTTTCAAAATTACAAAAGAAAGCATTAACGTAACCGGCCCCTCTCGTCAAAAAGTTAAATTCGCAACAAAACTATTTTCTAATACAATTTTTGCTGCTATTAAACGTTCTGGTAACTTGGGCGATTTAAAGTGTGACAACTGGTTGGAGTGTTCAGAATTCTTCAAATTAGTAAGTTCTAATTTTCAAATTTTACATAGTTATTTTTTTATCATGTATTATGTTTTTTACATAAGGTTAATGATTGGTTTGACGTTTTAAATACTAGAGTCCCTGTTTCCGATTCGAGAGATCGTCTTAAGGCTTATGGTCTTGCATTAGAATGTCAGAACAACATTCTTGATTCAATGACGGAAACTATGGCAGCCATGAGAGTAGTTGGAAAGTCTACACTACTGCCCTTTCAGAAAGGTATGTAGGTACACAAAGTTGATGTAGGTTGGGAAAATGTAGAAAAATATTTTTCCACAGGTGTTATCATGAGCAATACAGCTTTAAAATTGTTGTACCATGATTTACAACGGAGATTTTCGACAAAGTATATTTTAACTTACCGGTTAAATCAGGACGTACTCGAGAATTTTTTTGGTGCTATTCGTGCTAAAGTGTACAGACTACGGAATCACATATTTGGCAAGAATGAATGTTCTTTGTCGTCTATGGGAAGCATAGATGATGTTAATACGCCCAACCTTTCAACCGAATCAAATTTGAGTGGAAATTTGTTATCGAAAATAAATTTTGATTGTTCGGAATCACCATTAGAAGAAACATTTACCAATTCACATTATGATGGTTTAGAGCACCTTGCTGGTTATCTTTGCCACAAACTTAGTAATACATCCGTGCAAAATAACATTAATTCTCATAAATCTACGTGGACAGACTGTGTCTCTGAAGGTGGTTTACAAAAGCCTTCAGAGGACTTTATGTTTAAGGTTAAACAGTTAGAAAAAATATTTCAGTGTTTTAACGGGGACAGTTTATTTATAACATCCAACTATTTAAAAAAACTTTTAGATCAAAGTACATCCGTCGACGTTGATGATACAACGAAGAAATTATTTTTTCGTTCCAGGATGTATTTTAGAATTAAAGATGTAAATAATAACATACAATCAAAAAATTTATAGGCTTAAATGTCGCGTTTTGCATCTATACCCCTCATTTGTAATTTGTAATATAAATTGTCATGTACGATAGCGCAATAAATAAATATTGTATTCTACCACATAAATGATAGTACTTTTATACTGATAATTAAAGCAATTATTTGTATTTAATGATAATCTGTTTAAAGCAAGCCAGTTGGCAACTGCTTTTAATTCAGAATTCATCTTTGTTTCAACCTCCTTCCATGTTTGAGCTTCGATTATGATAGCTGTATCATCAGCGTAATGATGAATGAATTAATTTATTGAAAGATATATAGGGTTCCAACTTCATTTATTAAAGGGAAATCAAGGTTTGTAAGAGTGGCACATACCTGAAATACAACTGATGCATGCGGGGCTAAAGTGGCTGGTATCTTATCTAAGATAGAGTAGCATTTTATCCGCTTTATGGCCCTCTCTACGTGGATATAGGATCTAGGTGAAATGTTCTAAATGAATTATTCGAAAATCAATTGTTCGAATTCAATTATTTTTAAAGTAAGTTTTAAGCATTTATCTCTTAGAAGTGTAAATTATACATAAATACCTATTAGGGTAGATTTTGTAAATAATCTATTATCTGTTTTAAATTGCTTACTATTATTTTGCTATAAATGTCTAACAACAACATCATTTAATTGTGAACCGATCTAAACCATTCATTTATTGACAATCATAATAAATTAATTACATAACAGACGTTTCGATCACTAAGCTTTGTGATCCTTTTCAATGTGAGGAAGATAAATCTAGGGGATGAAGCATAAGTAATGATATCAATACACCTTTACAAATTAATCATTAAATACCATGCGGTTTGCATATGAAGGAAGTTTTTTATAAATCACACTATTTAAACTCCTCAAGTTAACATCCACTTAACTTGTCTTTATAATTTATTCGATATGGTTTTAATATCCTTAATTATTTCAAATTTTCTAAACCATCATTATAATTTTTGTTGTAATATTTAAATTTCGCGCCTTCTGTTCCATTGACTTGAGTTGTATTAATATGTCAAGTCTTTTTTTACTCGATATATACATATATATATATATATATTCTGTCAACATCACTAGTAGCCGATGTATTGTTTTCTCAAACTAAATAAAGTTAAAGTTATTTTTTACTACAAACCAACTTGTTTCCATTAAAACTCAACAGGTTATGGGCCCAGATAGTCCGATTAGTAAAAATCAGTAACTAAATTCAGTGTTAAATACGTCTTCAAAAACATATAACCTCAACCACAACGTGCTCAGTTTCAAGAAAAAATTTCCGATAAACAATTAAGATGTCATCGTCAAATAACTCATTGGCATTAATAGAAAAATTAACCGGCCGTGATAATTATGCAACTTGGCGATTTGCAGTAAAAACTTACGTGGAACATGAGCTATGGGACTGCGTCGAACCTTCTAATCCATCGATAGTAATCGATAAAAAGCGTGACACCAAGGCCAGATCAAAGATAATTCTTCTTGTGGATCCCGTACATTATATTCATATTCAAGAGTTAATAAAACTTTTTTGTGAAACTTTTAATACCAAGTGTTTTCTTTTACCCTTTGATTTTCAAATTCAAGAATCAAGCACTGCAAAGGAGGTTTGGAATAACTTATCTCGTGCGTTTGATGACTCAGGACTAACACGCCGGGATGGTCTTCTACGAGACTTATGCAATACTACACTAGCAGGATGTACAAATGTGGAAGAGTATGTCAGCAAGATAATGACAACAGCTCACAAATTAAGAAATATTGGCTTTCATGTAGACGACGAATGGCTTGGGACACTTCTATTGTCCGGCCTTCCAGAAAGTTACAAGCCAATGATAATAGCCATTGAAAGTTCAGGTATGAAAATTAGCTCTGACTCAATAAAATCTAAAATTCTACAAGATGTCAAACAAACAGAATCTGATTCAACTGCTTTCGCATCGAGTCATAAGTTTCATAATAAAAATAAAAGTTCTTCAAAAGGACCTCGCTGTTATACTTGCAACAAATATGGTCATAAAAGTCCTGAGTGTAAATCAAAACCTAATAAGTATCAGAAGAATAAGGAAAGTAAACAGAACCAATCATCCTATGCAGCTGTATTTATTGCCTCTTCTGGTTACTCCGATGACTGGTATATTGATTCTGGCGCCTCGGCCCACATGACCAAACACAAGAATTTGTTTATAGAAGAAACAAATCCAAATATAAAAACTATTAAAGTTGCAAATAATAAATCATTACCTGTTCAAAGCTCTGGAAAAATAAGCTTATGTATTGATAATGAGAGAGGTCAACCAAATGAAATACTGTTTACAAATGTGCTCTATGTGCCTGAACTAGCTACAAACCTGCTGTCGTGAGTCAAATAATAAAGAATGGTGGCCAAGTAAAGTTCAATAAAAATGGCTGTATTATACTAAACATAAACAATGTAGTAGTAGCAACAGCAAGCTTGATAAATAATATGTACCGTTTGAACCTGTCTGCAGCTCATGCTTGCATATCAGATGTTATCGAGCAAGATACTTACCTATGGCACCAAAGAATGGGTCATCTAAATTTTCAAAGCTTGAATAAGTTGACTGAAAATACTGCAGATTTAAAATTTGGTTTACAAGCAAGTAATGTAAAGTGCAGAACGTGTCAGGAAGGAAAACAAACACGTTTACCGTTCAAAAGTCAAGGGTCTCAGACTAAAGACCTGCTTGAATTAATTCACTCCGACATTTGTGGACCAATGGAAACTCAGTCATTCGGCAAAGCTAGATATTTTGTGACTTTTTTAGATAATTACTCAAAGAAGATATTTGTATATGTACTACATAACAAATAAGATGTTCTGGAAAAATTTATTGAATTCAAGAAATTAGTTGATAATCAGTTAAGCCGTACAATTAAAATTCTCAGAACTGATATGGGCTTGAATACGTAAACATAAATTTTTCAAACTTTCTCAAAAATGCTGGGATAATACATCAAACAACCACACCTTACACTCCAGAACAAAATGGCACAGCTGAACGAATGAACAGAACCTTGATAGAAAGAGCAAAATGTATGATGTTGAATGCCAAACTACCCAAAGTCTACTGGGCTGAAGCAATTCACACGGCTGCTTACATTATTAACCGCTTTCCGACTAAGTCTCTGTGCTATAAAACTCCAGAAGAAATGTGGACTGGACAAAAACCCAATGTCAGCCATATGAGGACATTTAGATGTGAGGCGATGGTTCATTTGCCAAAAGAGAAAAGAAAGAAATTGGACTCAGTATCCTAAAAACTAATCTTTATAGGATACTGTGAAAACACTAAAGGGTACCGTTTTTTATTACCTAATTCAAGAAAAGCAATAAAAAGTAGAGACGCAATATTTTTAGAGTCCACAGTTAAGAGAGACTATGTGCCCATTGAATTAACTACAAATGAATGAAGTATTCAAAATAAGGATTGTGAAGAACTTTCAAGTGATGACTCATTTAATACTGTAACTGAAAATAAATCTCAGTCAGACACTGAGTACTTCCCCGATGAAAGCATAGAATGTTCACCAGAAAGGAATGTTACAGTTAGAACACGAAGACAATATAAATTAGCCTCTCAAAAACAAGAAGAAAGCTCTTGCCTGTGTTTTAATGAACAATTATTGAATAATGAAGTTCCTGATAACTATGAAGAAGCAATGAAGTCTGTTGATGCTTCAAAATGGATAACTTCCATAAAGGAAGAGCTTGATGCTCATCAACAAAATAAAACATGGATATTAGTTGATAAAACTCCTGATATGCGAATAATTGGATGTAAATGGGTATTTCGCATCAAAGAAGAATCTTCTGGAGTACGATACAAGTCTCGGCTTTGTGCGAAAGGGTACTCACAAACTAAGGGTATTGACTATCAAGAAACATTTGCACCCACGGTCAGGTATGATTCAATCCGATTATTACTCGTAGAAGCTGCCCAACATAACCTACAAATAATACAATTAGACATAAAAACAGCTTTTCTGTATGGAGAGCTTGAAGAAGACATATACATGGCTGTACCTGAAGGCTTAACCTGCAAGACTAATAAGGTATGTAAGCTCAATAAATCATTATATGGCTTGAAGCAGTCTCCGAGATGCTGGAACTCTAAATTTGATTCAGTTTTAAAGAAGTTTGGGCTAGTTAATAGCAAAGCAGATCAGTGTGTGTATGTAGGCACTATTAATGGAGAAAATTGTTATCTGTGTCTATATGTTGACGATGGACTGATATTTTCTAAAGATAGATCAACCATAAAGGAGTTAATTAATGATTTACAGTCAATATTTGAAGTAAAAACTTTTCCAGTTAGAAATTTTGTTGGTATGGAAATAATAAAGTCAGACAATTTTATCTTCATACATCAATCAAGCTATATTGAGAAATTATTAAATAAATTTATGTTAAATAATTGTAAACCTAACAGCATTCCAGCTGATCCACATACAATATTGGAAAAGGGAGAGGGTGAAACAGAAAAGAACATTCCATATCGGGAAGCTGTCGGATCATTGATGCACCTCGCTACAGTAAGCAGACCAGATATCTCTTTTGCTGTCAGCCTGGTGAGTAGATTTTTAAATTCATACAATGAAACTCATTCGAATGCTGTGAAGAAAATTTTCAAGTATCTAAAGGAAACTAAAGTGTATGGTCTGTACTACACAAGATCAACTGAGCCTAATGTTGTAATTGGGTATAGCGATGCAGATTTTGCCAATGACCCTAACACAAGACGTTCCGTCACTGGATACGTGTTTATTAAAAATGGAGGAGCAGTAACATGGGCCTGTCAGAAACAACAGGCAGTTGCCCTATCAACCACTGAAGCAGAATTTATGGCAGCCTGTGCTGCTACAAAAGAAGTCATGTGGATCAAACAATTATTATCTGATATTGGTACGTTCAATCAAAAGTCTGTGTGTTTAAATTTAGACAATCAAAGTGCTATCAGTGTAATCAAAAACACTAATTTTCACAAACGATGCAAACATATAGACATTAAGTTTCATTTTATTAAAGAAAAATACTATGATAAAATTATCGAATTAAACTATGTGTGCAGTGATGAACAATACGCAGATATTTTTACCAAGCCTCTATGTAAAATTAAGTTCTGTTATTTAAGAGATAAAATTGGAGTTAAATCTTTCGATGTAGTTTCTAGCAGTTAGTTATGGGTTAAAGTTTTGTTTAGTCAATGTTTAAAGCTTATGTCTTTTTATGAAGGCTCAAATTTAGGAAGAGTGTTGTAATATTTAAATTTCGCGCCTTCTGTTCCATTGACTTGAGTTGTATTAATATGTCAAGTTTTTTTTTGCTCGATATATATATATATATATATATATATATTCTGTCAACATCACTAAATAAAGTTAAAGTTATTTTTTACTACAAACCAACTTGTTTCCATTAAAACTCAACAATTTTACCCTTCATTTTTATTTGTTAAAGTTTAAATAGTGTGATTTATAAAAAACTTCCTTCATATGCAAACCGCATGGTATTTAATGATTAATTTGTAAAGGTGTATTGATATCATTACTTATGCTTCATCCCCTAGATTTATCTTCCTCACATTGAAAAGGATCACAAAGCTTGGTGATCGAAACGTCTGTTATGTAATTAATTTATTATGATTGTCAATAAATGAATGGTTTAGATCGGTTATCAACTCATTTATCAGCTAACCATTGAAACATTAAACTCCTTTTCATTTATCATTTAATTGTATTTTATTGACATTAAGGGCCTAAGTACTAGGTCATTACCACAGGCAGCGGGGACCAAATTGCCTGACCCCATATATAATTACAAGAAACGAATGCAATTTTTCACTAGTCTAATTATTTCGACAACGTAGACACCTTTGCTTTGCAATTGTGTATTGTTAAAATGGAATTTGTTACCAGCGAAAAGGGAAATCCCAAGCTATTGTTGAATGGTTTTTTATTTATCAAAGATAAACAAATCGACATTAAAATATATTGGAAATGTGAATCTTTTCATTCAAAGAAGTGTAAGTCAAGAGTTATAACGGAGCGAAATGAAATCAAAAAAGTACCTGTTGAACATAACCATGGTGGAGATGCTGCACGTCTAGAAGTTATAAAATTTTTGGACCAAGTACGGAACACTGCCAAAAACACACTTGATACTCCTCACCGCATAATTTCAACATATTCAACACAAGTCAGTACTCATTCAGTTGGGCGTTTGCCAGAGATTCACAATATAAAAAGAACTATTCGAAACATCAGACAAAGAAACGATGGTGCGCCTGCTCTTCCTCAATCCAGACGAGATATTATTTTTCCCGACGTGTACAAACAAACCTTGAAGAAAGAAGTTTCTCTCCAATTTGATTCTGGGGCCACCCATTCGAGAATTTTAGTGTTTGGAACACAGAAGTCCCTTAAACTTCTGGAACAATCAAATCACTGGTTTATGGACGGAACTTTTAAAACAGTGCCTCATTTATTTGGACAATTATATACAATACATGGTTTGAAAGATAATTATTCCATTCCGCTTCTATATGCGCTTCTTCCATCTAAAGCACAAAGTACCTATGCAACATTTCTTCAGGAGGTCAAAAAGCTTTGTCCGACGGCTGCTCCAAAAACAGTGATGATATATTTTGAATAAACTATGATAAACGCAGTCTCGATTGCTTTTCCAGAAGCCACAATAAGAGGATGTTTTTTTCATTTCTGTCAGTGTGTATATAGAAAAATTCAATCATCTGGCTTAAAACAACGATACGACAACGATGCAGAATTTGCTTTAAAAATAAGGTTGCTTAATGCACTAGTTTTGTTCCCGTACAATTTGTAGAAAGAGCATTTAACGAACTAGACGATGCAGGTCTATTTTCAGAAGAAGTTCAACCGGTAGTCGATTATTTCGAAGATACCTGGATAGGACGCCCTGACAGGAGAAACAGGCGACGAGCTCCCTCATTTTCTCATCAGATGTGGAACTGTTTCGATGGCGCTATTGCAGGACTACCTAAAACGAATAACGCTGTAGAGGGTTGGCACAGAAGTTTTGAAAGTCAAATTTCAGCCAGCCATCCAAGTATCTGGAAATTTCTGGACGCTATCAAAAGGAAACATTCCTTAAATGAATTGAAAATCGAGCAGTATACTGCAGGAGCACTTCCGCCAACTCCAAGAAAAAAGTATGTTGATTGCGCAAAACGGATATTAAATCTGGTAGAAAATTTCGATCCAACCAATATTTTAGATTATCTAAAAGAAATAGTTCATAACTTAAGTTATTAATTTATATTTTATTTTTATTAAAAAAAAAAAAAACTAAAAATTTTAAAAACCAAAAAAAAGAAGAAAAAAAAAGGAATAAAACTTCTAAACACGCCAGCTTTACGCTGACAGTCCTAAGCCTGTGCCTAAGTGTGAAGGGAAGTTCTTTTTTATTACTATTCGTGGAGGTTTTTTGTAATAACAATAAAGAATTTTTAACTGAAATTCGGTGTCCTCTTAAATTTAATAAATCTATTCCAAATATTTGATTTCGAAAAATTGATTCCGAACAATTGAGTTTCGAAGAATTGATTTTCGAAGAATTGATTTTCGAATAATCGGTCAATCGAACAATTGATTTTCGAACAATTGCTTTCGAACAAATGATTTCGAACAATTGATTTCGAATAATTTACCTGTATCGTCTTCTCGTGAATCCTTGCTTTTGCAATGGTTCTTGTTCTAATTACCTGCTCAACAGTAAATTGCGGTGTATTTAAAAATGGTGGAATATTAAGTGCTACACCATCAGGTAACAAATCTGTTATTAAAAATCCTTTGTCTGCTAAGATTAAATCACCAGCAACCATATTATGTAAAACACCACAATTTTTTGTTAATTTTTTATCTGATGTAGAACCAGGATACAAATTAATAACAAAAGTGATGACCCCATTAGGAGCAACTCCAACAAGTCCTTTCACTGTATTCCTCTTTTTGTAGGAACTGAACGTGGCACGTTGTTTTTCCATATTTTTCGAATGAATCGTTGTTATTTCTGTACAATCAATTATTATCCGACAATTATTGAAAGAACTAAAAGATGAAGGCATGCAGGTTTTGTTTTTTTGTCTCGACGGTATTGTTGCCATCAACTGTTGGAACAAAATTTCATGCAATGCAAACAGCCAAGTTTTAAAAATATTATTCACTGATTCTCTACTAATATTAAACCTAACAGCCAAATCGTCATTTAAAAGATTTAATCTTAATTTCATCAATGTTAATAAAAGTTGATCTATTTTTGGCAATTTTATAACTTGCCATCCACTAAAATAGTTAATCTCTATATTTTCATAAAGGTCAAATAATGCTAAGTAAACCTCCTTTGTAGGAATACCCGTAACAGTGCGTATTAAAGAATTATTGTTCTCGATATTCTTAAAAATAAAAGTCACTTTTATACGTGAGATTTCAGTGGCCAAGTTCTCCATTTCCTGCTTCAAAAAGTAGTTTTCGGCCTGCAGCATTGCTGGAAAAGCTTAAACATCCTTTACCTTTGGGGAAGCCACATTGTTCTGGTGAGCCTGTAACCCAGAAGGACCTGGTTGAGGTTCCTCTGTTTCAAAAACGATGGAAGTTGTGGGTCTTCCATTTCTAGGGCAGGTGTAACTGTTTTCTTCCTGCTGTAAATCAGTCAATGATAAACTTGCACCACAATTTTTTGCATATGTCTCACTGTTTCAAAGGCCTTTCTAATTCAACATTCTTTCCCACATTGTAGTCAAAAAGGGTTGTTCCATTTTCTCTTTTACCATCCACAAAATGACAACTACAAATTCTTGAATGTGGACCTGGCTTTCTATCTTGTCGTCTAAAAAACGGAATGTGGACCTACACTGCATTTATATACTAAATTTTTACTCAACTTATTAGTCGTAACCATTTACATAATTTTTTTTTATCTTTAGGTAATACAAAAAATCTGCAGCCGTGCTTTTCCGAATAATGTTTACACATGGGTGCAAAACACATTACCATCTTGCAGGACAGCTTCTGAACCACCTCTAGAAGCACAACGAAACTATACACATTATGACATTAACCCCCCGAACAAACATACTTGCATCTTTATAATACTTTTTCACTTACCAAAGAAGCAAATAAATAATAATCCTTCAAAAACAAAACCAAACCACCTTTATCTATGAGAACTTATCGTTACTAAACTGTAACAAACACAATAAAATACTACAACTAAAAATACCAATTCAAACACAAGTAAATTTTCTATGGCGTCGAAAATGGTTTGGAACGCTATACATAACCTACCGCAACAAAATGGCTGTCTGACGTCACGACTTGCACGGTCAATTGTGTTGTAAAAATGCCACGAGTATATAAAACACGTATGGAACTACTAAAAGATTGGATATGGCCCTACGGTGATGTAGTTGAAACCGCTTACCGCAAATATATTAGGTACTTGCCTCAACCACGACACTCTTGCAAAACACTCATGCGCCGCCTATGGACCTGATTTGACAGTTGTATCATTCATTGCTATCAACCTATGACCAATAGGCACTCAGATTTAGTATAAAGTCAGTATAAAGATGGACGCAAAAATTTTTCACTTCAAAAATGTAACAAAATGCTTATGGTTCTTGTTAAAAAAAGGGCGAACGGTGAGTTGTAAGAAAAACGAAATATTCGGAGTAATCGTACTTCAAATTGCAGACCAACACAACACAAAATTGTAATTTTAGTATTACACCGCGCAAATCTCTGCTACTACAGCAAATTAATTTCAATGAAAAATACTAATCAGTCCGCTCTATAGTTAGATCAATCCCTGAGTGCTCAATGGCCATTATCATAGGCATGAATCTTTCAGGAAGTCCTGCCAGCAACAGTGATCCTATCCACTCATCAATGTTAAAACCCGTACCACGAAGTCTCTGGCTTGCTTCAACCATTTGATTTACGTAAGAAACTACGAATAGCAGTTTTCTAATGCCATAGATATTAACGTACGCATCAAACTAATCCGTCGTGAAAATCCCGAATCATCGAACATGGATTTAAGTTTGTGTTCAAACTTTACTCAGTTTTGCATGAATGGGGATGAAACTTATAGAATTTTCTTCTATTGTAAGAAAGGTTTTAATTTTATGCTTATAATATTTACTAATGCTAAAAACAGCGAATTTAACGAAGAAAATATTAAGCGACAAAATAACGTAGATATCTTTTGGGTCGTTTTTGAGTCGCAAGGCACAACCAGACGCCCATTAGTGTCAAAGAGTGAATTAGTGCTATTAGCGAATGTAGACCTGGGGGTGGAAGAGTGTAACGCACCCTTACTAATTGTCGCATTTCCCACGACTTATTCCAGAATTCAGTACGCAAGTGTAAGTGGTTGAGTGACTTGTTTTCTTGTGAGATTTGTGTATTATTGGATTATCCATTAAATTGATTATTGTTAATCAATTCCCGTAAGGTGAGCTTTCTCACTGAATGTTCTGTTGTCTTGTTTTACTTTTAACTTTATATTTATTTATATTTGATTTTCCATATCTCATTATCATTGGACAGTACTCACAGTTTGATTTCTTGTTTTGATAATATTACTGGTCGAATCTAAAAATCTAAATTATGAATTTCGTTATACTTATTTTGGTTCAAGATTGTTTGGGTCTTTACTTGGTAGAAATCCACCATTACGTAGGAAATAAAAACACAATTGGTTTTTTAGATTTCTACTTATTTTGTTTATTAAAACATAACAGCTGTTTCGGTAGTAGGTATACTATGTCGGTCCTGCGACAGAGGATGGCGTGTCCATCCAGTTCTTACCATTGATGGTGGTTTTTGATGTCTTTCGAGGTCATTCTTCGTGTCTTCCGAGGTCATTCTTCACATGTCTTCCAAGGTCATTCTTTGGGTGGTCTTCCAAGGTCATTCTTTGAGTGGTTGACGGTAGTAGTAGTGTTGGTGGTGTTGGCGAAGATTGGGTTTGTCTTCGGCGCTGTGGTGGTCGCAGAGGGTTGTCTTCGGGGCACTGCTGCTGTGGAGGTGGCGATGATGATGATGATGATGTGTATGTGTGTATTAGAGGCTGATGACGTAATTTTTTTTTGTCTCGACGGTATTGGTAAAATCGAATGGTATCATTTCATATCCAAAATGTTTATATGAAAATGATGTTCCCAGTCGAAGTAAAGGTGTAACCATGCAATAGTGGCATATCCATTGCATACTTTTTATATCTGTTATTATTTCCCTAAGAGTTAAATATGCTTTGTAGTATCGCATACTTGTAAATTTGTGCGATAGCTCGTTGAAAGCTTGTTCTTCTTCAATTTCTTTTTTGAAGTGATTATTCCAACATTGTTTACAAATCATTGAACAGTGTTTTAGGGGAGTTTTATAATAATTAAATTTTGCATACAATTAAAAATAATCAAAGAAAATATCTTGCGAATGCTTAAATAATGTAAGTATTTGAAACTTTGGGATTTTAATTTTTGGTGAAAATCTCCAACTATACAGGGTGTTACTGATATAACTGCGGATATTTAAGGAGGTGATAGGGCAGTAGAAAATAAGAAGATTAAGCAAAACTTCGTAGGTCCTAAAGTTTACCGTTTTCGAGAAAAACGTATGTGAAAATACAGGCAAAACCGAGTACGGTCCTGTGTAAGACGTGTCCTCGATTGACCTGGTCGTGTGTAGTGGCAACGCTGTCTTCAATCAGCTGACCGTGAATGAGGTTACTCGGTTACTGTAACCACTGTAACGTAAACAAGTGTGTTCGAAAATGGCGTTTAGTTCATCAGAATTTTGTGACAGTTGCCAAATGTGTTGCTTAAGTCAAAGCGAAAACGCACAGGACTGTATTCAAATTAATTCATGTTAAGATGTTTTTCAAAAATTTTGAAATTTTTTTTGTTTCTTCACCGCGCTGCTGTAGTGACCATTCGATTACATATTGCATCTAGTTGACACCCTCCAAAAATCCGCATTTATATCAGAACCACCCTGTATAATGATGGATTACTAGTACGGTTGTAAATGCTCTTAATATACGTATTACAATTCAATCGTCTTTCAAACAACAATAATTTTATATTGTATGGGATTTCTAAGTTATGTATTTCCTTATATGTTAATAAATAGGGATTGAGTAATTTATCAACAGAAAGATTAAGCAAAGATGATGGTAGGGCAAGCATGCTTCTCTGAAACTTTCCGCTTCAATCTACAATTATATTGTCAATAATTAAATGGAAAAAAAAATTAAATGCTATCTTTATAGCCCCATGGATATGTATCTGTATAAATATAATTTATAATTCGTTTATCGTCGTGTGGACTAAGTGCCACTTTATTTTGAATTACCGTGTAAACGTTATGTTTTTTAGATACAAATATATTTTGAGTCGTTTCAATAATTTTGTTATTGAATAAACATTGAAAATAGTCCTTAAATGTATTTTTCCTGAGCGCAACTTTTTTAATCCCTTTAGATTTTTTTGTGAATTCTACATTTTCCTCTTTGTCACTATACATTTTTGAACGGAAACCAATAAATTCCCACATTATCTCCCCTTGACATTCATCTTTCATAAGACCTAATTTTTTCTTATTTTCTAGAGGTATATTATAGATATTGTTTGGTGGGTAGTCAGATGTATCAAATTTATGTATATCACTTTTTATACATTGGTAAATATCATCAACAGAGAAATGGTAAATTAAGGAATCTGTATCAGTATAAAGTAATTTCGCCCTATCGGAAAAACGTTTTTGGATGTAATTGTAGTGAAAATCGTATAGCACTGTTTTTGAAATGTCAAGTATACTGAAATTAAAATAAATGTTCAATCTTTTCATTTCGATGAGTACCATATCATCACCTAATATTGTACAACTATGAAAATTTGGTTGGGAAATATAATAGTTTGCCCCATATCTTCCATGCCATTTATTCACTAGTTTAACATCTCTGTATTTTCTGACATCTTCTAAAGTTTTACCAAAAACTGCGTTATTCATCAGTTTATAGAATTTTTTTTTCAAAATCGTTTTTACTCGTCTGTCGTAAGTTTGCATTTAAATCAACATATTCTATGAATCTTTTTAATTTCGATACCCAAATTTAAAGCTTGTTTTAAATTTCTATAATGAATAATATATTTTTTCTTATCATAAAGTGTAGTCATCAATTTAGTTATTTTCGAATTTGATCCGGGTGGAATTAACTGTTCCGGAAGCAATGGTAAATCTCTATGTTGCTTATGAAGTTTAGTTGGATAATGGAAAACAATTTCAAAAATATACCCAAACTCAACATTGTCAGGAATTTTATCAATAATTACAGAATAAATATCAGTAACCCATTCAAATTGTCCTTCCGGTAGTGGGAATGTCATTGCATAACCGTATAAGTTGTTGTTTCCCATGTATTTATTATTTGCTTTTCCATATCTATTACACGATTGTGACACTCCCCCTCGTATGCCTCGTTCTAAGAACATCATCATATCAATATCAGTAAATAGTTCTAACTCTATTCCTGTAATTTTATGCATACTATCAAAAGCGAGTCCTGGTGCTGTGTAATAATGTAAACTGTCTAATTTATGTGTTCCAACACGTTAAACGAAAATTTTCAAATACATCAGCCAGTAACAAAACATCTGTTTTCAAGTAGAGTTCAGCATATTGCTGTAAAGTTGAAATTTTAAAAGTATCCCAAACTAAGCACGCATGCTTATAGTCCGCATCCGAAATGTGACATTCATTAATTGTGCTGAAGAAACATTCTTTAGGTGGTAGTTTTATATCCTGCAATTTTTCCCAACAGCTCAAATATTCATATGGAAAGACACCCTTACGCTGTACCAATTCAAATTCGTTTTCATTTTCATAATATTTCATAGTTATTATTTTCCGTTCTTTATCTAGATATGATGATAATTTATCTAAACTGCTGGACATAAACCGAAAAGAATCTAAAAATCTGAAATTTATTTTGGTATTCTCTATATATTTCGTGAACGAAATGTATTTTTCTTTGTTTACAGGTAATAATGATATTCTCCCGTTTACTTCTACAGTTAAAGCTTTAATTAAAAAATGACTATCGTATCCAGATAAATTGTGAAAAATAACAGGTATTGTATGAGTGTCTTTGTAATTTAAGTTACACCCTACATGGGATGGACCGCGGTAATTACCTGTTAGATGACAGTGATCCTTAACTTTAACATCATCATTTTTAAACGGTTTAGAACAAATATGACACAGTGTTGCAGTAATAAATTTATTTTCCTGCTCGAAGGTTAACGGTTTCATAGGAATAATATTAGAGAAAATGCTTTCCAATTCTTCAGCAATTTTTTTAAGTTCCCTAACAAACCATGTAATACAATCTTTTCCGGTGTTTAATTTAAATCTGGAATATGAATCGTCATAAGTACACTTTAAATAATATGCAATACTGAAAGATTCATATACCTTCATCACAACTAATGAGTAAACATTCCAAATCAGCATAAATAGCAAACGGCACTAATTCCTTATTTTTAAAATTTCTAAATTTAAAAGGATTTTCCGATTCAGTGGGTAAAGTCATTTTTGTTGTGTTTAAATTTTTACAATCGATCGTATGCCTTTCCAGTATTTCTTGTGATGAAAAATTATTTAGACATCGATGACAGAACCACTTCTTTTGACTAACTCTATTGGTTTGTTTATGCAATAACTTAGATAAATTATTAATTAAAGCAAAATGGAAAGTACTATTTAATTTTATGATTGCATCATTTTCTGTTAAATTATCTCTAGAAGAAGGGACATGTGAAACAGCTAATAAATTAATATGTGGTGTAAAATCGTTTTTGCTGAGACAAAGAGGTACAATTTCCTTTCTCTCTATAGTAAATATATTTATTGATAATTTATTCATTTCTTCAAATTTATTTATACCTTTAAATTGAATAGGGAAATTAATTCCTTCATATTTAAGAACTGTACTAAAGTGTGGATATGATGAGGTTCTGTTACAGTTTTTGTTGAGGGTTGTTGGTTGGAGTGCAGCAACAATACTCCAAAGGAAACAAAATTGGTCATCATTTTGAATATTGAGAACAGACTTAGTATTTTTAATGTAAGATGGTAAGTCTACATAAGTTGATATTCCAAAGTTAATTGGTGTGTACTGATTAATGTTTACTTTAAGTTGAATAATTTCAAAAAGTGCCCAACCACTGTCCCTCTCTAGAAAATCATCTATTCTAGATAAAAGCTTATCATTTATGTGCTGATTATACCAGTCTTTTAAATTCGTAGCCCAATCAATTATATTATTTTTAGTTGAAAAGTGTTTGATATCTGTTTCTCCAGTTGAAGGTTTAATAAAGTTAGCGTAAAAGATAGCATTTACTTTTAGTAGTGTTTTTTTTAATTCTTTCTTAATTTGGATTCGAAAGCTGTTAAACGCTTTTTTAAAAAACCAAATTGGTTCTTTAATACTATAATTTAATATACTTTCTGTCCTTATTCTACTATCGAAACAACTTTCTACATCAATCCATTGTATGTTTCTTGTTTTCTTTCTAATTTTTTTCTGAAGTTCATTTCTGAATTTGTTTTTAAAATATTTTAATAAAGATGAATTAGCTTCTAACTGAGATTTATGTTTGATCTCACATTTTTTTTCTTGTTTTAACAATTTTTTAACCAGTAAAATATTAACATTTAAAATTTTTATCCACTTACGATATTCCCTCCTTTTCTTAATTAAATTGTTAACTTGCTCAATCTTCTGAATGAAGTCTCTTAAAATAGAATTAGCTTCCATACCTAATACATGATACACGCACACATACACAAGTTAACAGGATGTATAATGATAAGAATCTAAATATAATTTACTACGTACTCGTTAAATTTTCTGAAAAAAAAAAAAAAAATGAAGTATTAGTAAAATATGTAGGTAAGTCATACGTATGAACCATTTACCTGATACTAAATTTGTATGAATTCAACTAGCTCAGCTTTGTTGTTTTTTCCAAAGTCTTTGTTTCCTCGGTAGATAATTGCAAATTTCGATTTATTCGCAATCTCTACTCTCTCGTCTGTGAAGGCATCATACATACGTTTTGACAAAAATATAAGATTTTCTACAGTTTCTACAGCAATTGCATCTCCATGACGCGTTTTTCTTCGTGACAGGTGCACAACTGGATATGGTTTATCTATAATCATATCCTTTATATGTAG
Source organism: Agrilus cyanescens (assembly GCA_947389935.1). Classification (NCBI taxonomy): domain Eukaryota; kingdom Metazoa; phylum Arthropoda; class Insecta; order Coleoptera; family Buprestidae; genus Agrilus; species Agrilus cyanescens. The sequence goes on from OX376712.1 coordinate 10,831,609, forward strand.
GAGTGGTTTTGAGTCACATAAACCCCGTTGGTTGATAGCTTCCAAAAAATGAGCCTCAATATCATTTTGAACTGATGAAGACAATTACTCGTTTCAATAGCAGAATAATAACAGGAAGTACGTTTAGAAAGGCACACTCACCACAATAACTGATAAAAGTGGATGAAACTTAAGAAAATTTTCTCTTATTTATATTACATTATAACACACACACACACACACACATTCATGTTTTAACTTTTAAATTTTTCTTCATATTTTGTCTAAGAATTTTATCAGTTTTGTGTTCATGTTCTTGTTATTTTAAATTATACATTCAGTTAATTTAAATAATTTTTTCTTATGTTTGTTTCGTCTAAATAATTAAGGATTACTAATCCTTAATTATTTAGACGAAACAGGAATTTACCTGTCTTTTTAGATTATTTTATCTACGTCTAACATGTATGTACCTTCATATTCAATAGTGTAATTCAATGCCGGTAGGGGTATTAGCCCTCAGAGTAGTTGTTTCTGTTGTTTCTAGTCAGTCTTGTTTTTCAAGTGAACTTTACAGTTTGTGTTTTGCCTGCTTCTGCCTGAAGAGACCCAATAGGTCGAAACCGGTCGCAGAATTGGCTTGTGGTTCGTTGTACCTATTGTATAGGACGCGTTCCAAGTATGGGATTAGTAATCCTTAATTATTTAGACGAAACAGGAATTTACCTGTCTTTTTAGATTATTTTATCTACGTCTAACATGTATGTACCTTCAGATTCAATAGTGTAATTCAATGCCGGTAGGGGTATTAGCCCTCGGAGTAGTTGTTTCTGTTGTTTCTACAAAATAATAATTTATATTCGCTGAAAGGTTTACAGCTACGGAAGAATATTTTTCTCCTTGCCTTGTTGTCATATTTTTTGATGTAAGGTGAATCCATTGACTATCCACATATTTTTCATTTTTTAGAAAATACCGTATTTGAACATTTTCATTAGAGCTAAGGTTTTTATTTTTTATTTTAAATGCGTAAGTGTTATACAAGTCATACGATGCTGAAGTTCTATTCCACCCGTCTGGTCATGTACATGTCTTTAATTGAGGAGTATCATTTTGGAAACATGTGAAGGCATAAAGTGCATCATACGGCCGTGAGATAAATAAAGATCCATTGTAGATTGATGCAATAGCTGTAATTGTTGTTAGTAGAGCAGCCATCTCTCTTCCGTAACGTTTGAACTATGACTGATTTGAGATACAAGTAATTCGTTTTATTTAAAAAAGCATCTATTGAAAAACTTGAGTAATGACAAGTTTCCTTCCCATGCACCTTCTTCATCATCATCATCATCATCATCATCATCATCATCATCATCATCATCATCATCAGCATAATCTGCAGTATTAAACAAACCTTTTCCCGTTCTTTCATTATTTGTGATATATAATTTGGAAACTATTTAGTACAATTTAGATAAAATTGAATTTGTTGTACATTGAATATCTATAACATTAACAAATATCTCAATACCAGAATTTTTTATTGATTGTATAACACGTCTAGTAAATGAATCAAATTCAAAAATGAAATGCTTGGAAAAGAAATAGAGATGACCGTTAGTAAATCGAAAAACTGCTCTAATGTTATTTGGTATACCTGGAAACATCTCTTTTATGAAACCTGCAGATGTAACAATCATAAGATCATTACAGTCGTTTAATTCTAAATAATAACCTTTTTTGGTAAACATGAAGGTTATACCATCATAAGAGTTCACCAATCCGGTAATTTCTTTTTTATTTATTCGATAATTAAGGGCAAAGTCTATAGTATAATTATTTTTTAACTTTAATGAGGGGAATTCAATTATATACATTATATTATTGCTAAGTAATACGATGTTGGTATTAGGTTTTTGATAGATTGCATGTATCTTACTAAAATTTCTTGGAAGGAACGGTAACCATTGTGTAATTAATTCTGGTTCTTTATTATATATGTCAATTGCACCGTTAATTAAAGGAATCGTCCACACCCACACAGCATGAAACACAAACAATTTTCCGTTAAGAACCAAATATGTGTACAAATTTTTTATACTGCATAAATCAGGTTTATTATCAGGTATTTGTCCACCTGGTATAACAGATACTGTTGTATGTGTAGGTAAAGCTGATGTATATACAGGTTTAGCTGTTGTACTTGCTGTTTGAGCTGTTGTATGTATAGGTAAAGCTGATGTATATAACGGTTTAGGCGTTGTAATTACTGTTTTGATAGTAGATGAAATAGTTGTTGCAATGGATGTGGGTGGTGACAGTGGATAGTAACCTCCACTAGAAGGTTTTCCATATAAATTTTGAATTGCTTTAATATCATCTTCATATAAATCAAAGTAAATAACACTTGAAATATTTTGAGGTACAAAATAAAAAGGATTCATAATGCTTTCATTCGCGTCAGAATGAGCAATACCCAAAGTATGTCCAATTTCGTGTAAAAGTACCAAATATAATTTTATTGTATCTTCATTATCAGCAGGCGTAGTCAAAGTTGAATCCCATTTTTCTTCAGCATCTAAATGTATTTCTAGTTGTGTTTTATATTGAGAAGGAAAGCTTGCATGAGCAAGAACCCCTCTCTCACCGTCGAATGAAGAGCATTGCCTATTGGGAGTTTCGCTATAATTATGCTGTCTTGAAAATTTACTGATAACTATATTTGCGTTCTTTTGTTTTATAGTAAAACTAATATTAGAATGTTTTGACCACAACTGAAATGCTCTTACTGTTATAAATTGTTCTCGAGCGGTTGCGTTATTGAAGTACCAGGTTAATGTTGAATTAGACCATTTATGAGGAGACGTAGAGTATTTTTGTTCAATTTCACTCGTTATTCCGCAATGAGGTCTTTTAATGTATCGTATCACTTCTTGTGTTATCGTTCCATCAGTAGGTTGTAAATTGTTGTTTATTTGAAAAGCTTGAACTGCCGCAATTAACGAACTATTATCTCTCTTAATTAAATTATTTATTTCATTCAATGTTATTAGACCGATAATGTCTGTAAAATACCCTAATTTATGTAAATGATTAACAACAATTTTAATATCATTGTTGACCATGACGCTGAATTAAATGAACATACTGTATGTAACACCAATAAGATATATACAGCATCCATGTCTTACTGACCGAAAACTCTATACAACTGAGAATTATTAAAATGTACTAACATTTTAATAGTCTTTCCTTTAATTTTCTTCTTCCTTTTTATTTTTTGATTTTGAATACAATGTATGTATGTAGATTTAGAGTGAGAAGAGGTGCCGAAATCTACAGTGATCATTTTTTACTCCTGGGTAAAATAAAAACAATAAATACAGTCCAAGAAGAAAGAAATACAGAAAGAACAAATAAAAAAGAAGTTATAAAAACATACAGACTACAAGATGAAAAAGTAACCAGGAAATATGAAATAATAGTAACAAATAAAATACAACATATAAAATGGCAATGGACTAAAATGACAGCAGAAGAAATGTGGGAAAATGTAAAGGCATTAATAATAAATGCGACGAAAGAAGCTTGTGGAACCAATATAATAGGTAAAAGTAATAAAAGAACAGCATGGTGGAATGAAACAATAAGAGAAGAAGTGAAACTGAAAAAACAATTATGGCAGAAATATTTAACAAATAAAACACAAAATAAATATGAAGAATATAAACTCCATAGAATAAAGGTGAAACAATTGATAAATGAAGCGAAAGAAAAATCATGGAAAGAATTTGGTGAAAAATTAGAAACTAGCAGTAAAGAAAATCAGAAACTCTTTTACAATGTGTTAAAAAAGCTGAGAAATAACAAACCGAAAGCAACACAGACAATAAAAAGTAGTACAGGAAAAATACTTACCAGCACAAATGATATACTGCGAAGATGGAAAGAACACTTTCAAGAACTATTAGGTGGACAAGAAATCGACAATATAGGAAATCAAGATGACAATGCAAACGAAAAGACAGAAATGAGGAAAAATCAAATGAATGAACAGGAAATAAATATAACAGAAGAAGAGATGAATGAAGCTATTAGAAAATTGAAGAACGGTAAAGCACCAGGACACGACAAAATAACAGCGGAAATGATTAAGAAAATGGGAGAAGATGGTAAAGAAATGTTACTGATGTTGTACAACAAGATCTGGCAAGAAGAAAAAATACCGAAAGACTGGGAAATAGGCCAAATAATACCAATATATAAAAAAGGGGACAGCAAGCAATGTAATAACTACAGAGGAATAACACTGCTAAGTGTACCACTAAAAATTTACGAACAAATCCTGGAAAACAAATTAAGAAAAATTGTAGAACCGACATTATCAGAAGCACAGTGTGGATTTCGTAAAGGGCGTAGCGTACAAGATCATATATTTACGCTTAAACAAATAACGGCCAAATTACAAGAAGTAAATAAGAAAGCATTTTTGGCATTTATTGATTTAGAGAAAGCGTTCGACAAAGTACCACGAGGGAGAATATGGAAAAGCTTGGAAAATAGAGGAGTAGTTCCAAAATTACGAAAAGCAATAGAAAGCTTATACAAACACAACAGAAACTACGTAATAAGTCATAATAGCCAATCAGAAGAATTTATAACAACAGAAGGATTAAGACAAGGAGGAGTTATGAGTCCAGTACTTTTCACAATATTTATGGATGATATAATGAAAAAATGTCAAAACGGAATTAAAAAGTTACATATGGGTTATAGACATCTACAACCAGTGTTCATTTCCGAATGTGCTTTTGCTGATGATGTTGTAATTATGGCTGGAAGTGAAAGTGGCTTACAAACTAACATGAAAATTTGGAATGAAACACTACAAGAATTTGGCATGAAAATAAATGTGGACAAAACCAAAGTAATGGTAGTAGGTAATGAAAAACAGCAAATACAAATAGAACTTGATGGAATATTGGTTGAGCAGGTGCAACAGTTCAATTATTTAGGTGTAACAATAGACGAAATGGGAAAACAAGAAATCGATATAACAGAAAGAATAGAAAAAATCAATAAATTATATTACTTAATAAACAAGACCTTCATCAATAAGAAAGAAATATCCCAGAGTACCAAAATAAAGATATATAAGGTAATTTATAGACCTGTACTGACATATGGCTGCGAAACTTGGGTATTAACAAATAAAATGAAAAGAAGACTAGAAGCAATGGAAATGAAATACCTAAGAAGAGTAAAAGGTATTACGCTGAAAGACCGAATCCGTAGTAGCCAAATAAGAGAAGAACTAGAAATAAACCGACTGACTGACTTCATAGAAAAGAGACAACTCAGCTGGCAGTTTTTATTTCGTATACCTTTGAATTTCCTTTTCGGTTTATTTAGCGACTATCGAAAAGTTTTATGCGGTCGTCATAAAATTCGATTAGTTCGTTCACACACAGACGCCAATTGTTACAAAACGAGTGATATTGCAAAGAAATTAACCTTTACAATTTCAAACATTGAGTTACATGTAAAACATGTATATCCAAACGATGCAGTTAAATTGCGACTTTTGGAACAAATAGGTCAGAATAAACCCATAATTATTCCGATTAGACGATGGGAATTACATCAGCTACCAGCGTTACGCAATACTGATAAGGATATTTGGGTTGTTAAAAGAAGTATTAGTATTGAAAGGCCACGTTATGTAATCGTTATGTTTCAAACTGCAAAACGGGATAATACATTAAGAGATATAACAGATTTTGATAATATAAATTTAATGGATTTACGTTTATATTTAAATTCTGAATGTTATCCGTATGAATCTCTTAAATGGACTTTAATAAGAACCGCTACACTGAAGCTTATCAGATGTATATGGATTTTCAAAAGAGCTTTTCTAATAAAACGCTCCCTGAACCGTTAATCTCCTATGCAGCATTTAAAGATAATCCAATATTTGTCATTGACACTACTAAACAAAATGAGGCAATCAAATCGTCAACCGTTGATGTAAAATTAGAATTTCAAAGCAGAGAAGTTTTTCCCCGTAATACAAAAGCCTACTGCATTATTATACACGACTGCATAGTTGAATATCCTCTTACCAATATTGTACGAAATTTGATATAAATAATAAATATATTCATCTGACTAGTTAGTTTCCACTTAGAACTCAAAATGACTGCTGTCATTCTAGACATACAAGGATTTCATATCCATGAACTTAAAAAATTTGTGGCAAAAGAACTATGTATTTTCGATGGTGATCGTATAGCTCATTTTGTTTTCCAACCACCTTGTGAAATTAAGCAACTGTCATCTGCTACAAGAAAACAAATTCAATGGTTAGAGAGGAATTATCATGGAATTCAATTCAAGGGTAGTGTAAATCTAAACCAAATACCAAACATTCTGGAACGATATTTATCAAATTCCCATGTAATATATGCAAAAGGATGTCAAAAATACTTCTTCATAAAAAGCTATTTACCCAATGCCAATGTAATTGATTTGTCTAAATAATTGTACTGTACCTAAATTGGAAAGGGGACCAGCCCTTTGTATTTCACATAGAAATTATAAAAATACCAAGTGTTCTATATCTAATTGCGTTCATATTTATGAATATATATTTAATAAAAAGGAAAATAATGTAACAACTAGTTGTACGTACACAAACACATAACAGGAAGTTACTTCTGTAGAAGTGTACAATGGCAAACGTGCACAATAAAATGTATAATTGAATTATTGCATTTTCTAAAAATATAAATATATGTATTAAACAAAATTATTAGTGTTTTCTTTTTTATCTATCACCACTATCGAGGTAAATTATTTTTAAAATCGTATTATTTCAAAATAAGTATTTATACAATTAGTAAAGAAAAAGAAACATAATTTAGTCTCGATTTTTAATATCACCAGCGCCATCCTCCATTCAATAGCGCTGTATTGACAATAGTAAACAGTAACAAAATAAAAGTAAAGCAAATACACACACACACACACACAACAATATATTTTTTATCCACCGTTTAAACACAGTCCAGCGGTACGGCTGTTGGCTCAGCGAATTAGCGTCCGTGCCTGTTACAACGGCAGCTCCTCGCGCAAACGGTTCGAACCCGGACGCACCACATTCACTTTTTCTCAACAAAAAAAAACAATTACGTCATCAGCCTCTAATACACACACACACATCATCATCATCGCCACCTCCACAGCAGCAGTGCCCCGAAGACAACCCTCTGCGACCACCACAGCGCCGAAGACAAACCCCTTCTTCGCCAACACCACCAACACTACTGCTACCGTCAACCACCCAAAGAATGACCTTGGAAGACATGTGAAGAATGACCTCGGAAGACACGAAGAATGACCTCGAAAGACATCAAAAACCACCATCAATGGTAAGAACTGGATGGACACGCCATCCTCTGTCGCAGGACCGACATAGTATACCTACTTTCGGTATATATTAACTTCTTCAGATGTAAATTACAACTAAGAGTTACAAACAAAGTGGCTTCTATTGATACCTAATTAGGAAAGTTCTTATTGTTAAATAATACACAGAATTGGGAGGACCAGGTAGTAACATTATTAGTAAAATAATTGAGAAACAAGAAAGTTATAAAAAAAATAGACAATAAAAATAAAAAACCTACAATTAGGAGTGGGGTATTATTACTGAGAAGTTCAATTTGGTTGTTGACTAAGGGTGAATTTTGATATACAGCTTTCTTAATTTCTAGATTTTCTAACAAATTTAGTTTTCGACCTTTGTTGGCGGAATGCAATTTTTAACTGAATCTATATTCATTTTATGTTATGTTTTATGTTAAGCTATTAACATGTTCAATAATTCTACATTGAATAGATCTCCCTGACTGACCAATGTAAAAGGCCTCACAATCTTTACAAAAAATTTTATAAACCGCTTTTTTCTAAGGGGTTGGTTTTAGTTTTATTGTTGACCAAGAATGTATGAAGATTCTTTTTATTAATTTCAATAGTTGTGAGATTGAATTTAGAAAGTTTATTCTTAACGCGATTACTAACATTTTTTATGTAATTTAAAGAACAGTATATTCTGGTATCTGAGTTAGTTTCGGAAATACTATTATAAATTTGTTTCCTTAGAATGAAGCGTTGTTTATTTTTTAACAAAACATCTACCATTGAAGGTTTGTAACCAATATTGAGTGCTATGGTTTTTATTATATGTAGTTCTTTATTAAAATTTGTAGTGTTTAAAGGTATAGTAACTAATCTATGGATAAAGGAATTAAAAGATGCGTTAGGAAATGTTCAAACGATTCTCCTTCTTTCTGAGTACGTTTAAAAAATGTATACCTCTTAAAGCACTCATTGATCCTAGGGTTAACATAGTTTTCAATCGCTTTTATGGTAAAACTATACTTATCAGATTCATCGGCAGGTATCTCAAACGTGGACATGATGCGTGCAGAATCCGTACCAATTATATCTCTAAGAATCGAAAGTTTAACTGAATCAGTAGGCTCATTTTGGCCTGTTACAATCATATAATCCTCAAATGCTGTACGCCAGAATTTCCACTCGGCGGCTGCATTTTGGCTTTGCAAATCAAAATCTGGTGGTAGCTTCACAGAACCTTCAAGATTTGCCATATTTATGCTGCCCTTAAACTTAAGCACAATCCACTTCTTTTTATTATGTTAATGTGACTGCGTCATGTTTTAATTGAAATAGGGTGAAGTGGGGTAACTGTGGTTTGGGGTAACTGCGGCACCCGTTAAATTTTGTTTAATTTAACAGTGTATTACAAATTTTACCGCCAGTACTTATTTAATGTCAAAAATTTTTTTTATTGTTAAATTCTTGGATCATTCAAGCACCAAAACAGAAATTCAATTATTATCTAAAAATCTAACCTGCATAAATTTGCTCGGCAAATTGTGCCGTAGATAGGTCAGATTATAAAGACGTGTTCCAGCGTATAGGTACGTCAACTTCCATTGTACGCTTGGGTAACTGTATAAGAGACGCTATCTAGCCCTTGGTAGCCGAAGCATGATGAAAGTAGTTTTGCAATTACGAAGGGATCCACAGTTACCCTGACATTTGCCTTAGTCGGGGCAACTGTGGTTGGCAATACCGGTGCATCTGTGGTTCCCCGTGCTTTTACGTTAGTGAGCTTTAAAGTGCGTTTATTTAAGTGCAAAAATGCCAAGAAAGTATACCAAAAAAACTAAAAATCGTGGTGTTGGAAGTAGATATTCAAAGGAAGCATTAGAATTAGCAATAAGGGATGTGAAATCGGGAAAATCTTCACTAAACAAGGCAGCACTCGAACATGGCATACCGAAATCTACCCTTGGATTGAAAGTGAATGGATGGCAAGGTAGACCAGCGGGAGGACATGAGAAAGGTAAAATGTAAACTAAGTAAACTTTACTTCTGGAAAAGGTCTATTAAAACAGGTGTGGCCGGAGGTAGTAAAACCGCCCTTTCTAAAGAAGATGAAGCGATTTAGTATTTAAGCTAGACTTATTAAACTTAGTTTTATTCCTTCTCCTGAAGATGACCTTGTAGGTCGAAACAAATTTGTAAAGAATTTAAATAAGTGAAAGTTTTAACTAGTGTTTTATTTCATATTTCAATTTAAGTCTAATTCCGGTAACATCTGGTTAAAGAAACTTTCTTCGGTTATGGTGCTTTCAGCTTTAATTTGTAACCCTTTAGACGTATAGAGTGTACACTGGGGTTGAAAAGTTATAATGCAGGATTCCTTTAGAGTGCTTTTTCCAAATCGTTATGGGGACATTTCGAAATAGCATCCGTTTCTTCAGCCATAAGGAAAAGCCACTTATTTTGACCCAGGTCAACGACATCCATGTCTTTTGCGAGTGCGGTGTGGATTTAGCAGGTATCAGGAAATTTGTCTTCATAATGTTCTTAATGTCTTTAACTACCTTGTTTGGAAAAATGTACATGTTTAAGACTTTATTACAGTCCAAAAGTTTGGTGATTTTTATATATTTCAACCCAACTTTACTAAGGCCAATGTAGGGTAACGTGGGAGTTACAAAGTGAAATATTTTATTAACAGGAAATGGAAGGGAATAAGGTTTGTAAATTGTAAATTGCTCATTAGTTACTAAATGCACATATAATTTTATAATTAAGAGGTTATTTGATAAATGTTCATATGGAGTAATAATTTTGTAAAAGGCATGTATGTCTCTATAATTAAATTAGAAAGGTAATATTCCTTCGGAATAAGAGGGCAGTTTTTATAATTCTGCTAGTAATATATTAGATAAAATAGTAGTTGGAGATGAAGAGCCAATTCGAGCAAAGCGAGTACTCTCCAGAATTTGATTAAGTTCGTCATAGAGTAAAATGGCGTATTCTAGTATTTGTTGTGAGACTATATTATGAGGCCCTAATCAGGCAATATTATTAGGCCCTAATTAGGCAATATTATTAGGCCCTAATTAGGCAATATTATTAGGCCCTAATTAGGCAATATTATTAGGCCCTAATTAGGTAATATTATTAGGCCCTAATTAGGTAATATTATTAGGCCCTAATTAGGCAATATTATTAGGCCCTAATTAGGCAATATTTTTAGGCCCTATTTAGGCAGTATTATTTAGGCCCTATTATGCAATATTATAAGGCCCCTATAAGGTAATATTGTTAGGCCCTTATTGATTACTAAGCTCTGGCCAATTAAAAAAAATAAATAAGGACCGGAATATGTTACTTTTGTACAACCTTCTTTCCAGCATTTCGATTAATTAATATTATAGTTTTACTAAAATTGCTTGTTCGGGCTTCATTTTTATTCTGGACAACTGGCGTCCGATCACCATCTCCTCCATTATTCTGCGCATAAGCCACAAGATCTTGGCCACACGACTCTCCGAATTACCATTCCACCCTCATCAAAGGAGATTTCGGAGGGTCGACGGAGTGCTATTAAACACCTTCACGCTCGACACAATCATTAAAGAGCGTCGATCGAGCAGGAAGCCCCTCAGTGTCTTGTCCCTTGATCTGAGGAAGGCCTTCGATACTGTCTCACATGGCTCTATTCAGAGAGCACTCCGTCGATTTAAGGTCGATCGTCGTACTGAAGAGTTTATTCTTGATGGGTATAGGGACTCCTATACTTCTATTGCTGTTGGGGGCCAAACCACCGACCCCATCTACATTAGTAGAGGGGTCAAGCAAGGAGGCCCCCTATCGCCCGTGCTCTTCAACATGGTGATCGACGAACTTATATGCGCTTTGAAGGAGAGAAGGTTGGGTCTGCCGGTGTCTGAGCACGTGAAGGTCTCCGTGTTGGGATACGCGGATGACCTGGTGCTGACTTCCGGGAGCATAGAGGATGGCAGGTAGATGCTAAAGTGGAGTGCCGAGTTCTTTTCAGAGCGAGGCTTGGTCATCAACGCCAACAAAAGTGTTGCCTTAACGGTTGGCGTTCTTCGCAGTAAAAAGGCGCTTTACACGGTGACCAAGCCAACTTTCTACGTCAACGGAGCGCCCATAAAGCAACTTGGCCCAGTTGATCTGCTACACTACCTGGGCCAAAAATACTCTACTATGGGTCAAGCCCCTCTCCATTTCGCTGACCTAAGAACTCGGCTACAGCGACTATCGCAAGCGCCCTTAAAACCAGCGCAGAAGCTGTACCTGCTAAAGCACTTCCTAATCCCACGCTTAATTCACGCCCTTCAGACTCCAAGGTTAACATTACGAATACTTGTTGAGACGGATAAGCTCATCCGAGTGACAGTCCGGCGGTGGCTACACATGCCCCGCTCAAGCGCCGAAGCCTTCATCCATGCACCTCTCCGTGAGGGCGGTCTTGGTGTGACCGCCCTGCGCACTCTGATTCCAGCTACCATGAGGCGCAGATTTACTAACATCGCCGTCACAGCCGATCTTTCTACTGCGGCCACTCTAGCTCTGCCCTACGCTGATAAGCTATGGCAGACGCTGTTGAGAATGACGGCTAACCACGGAGACAATCGTAACAGGGTGAAGGCATACTGGAGCCAGAAACTCCAAGATAGCTACAGCGGCAACGGCTTGCGACAAGGTGCTACTAGCAGTTTCAGCTCATATTGGGTAGACAATCCACCCCAATATTGGTCCGGGCATGAGTACATCAAGGCCGTGTTACTCAAAGCCAACCTACTGCCGACGAGGGGTATTCCGTCTAATCCACCCCACGAACGTTTTTGCCGAGCGGGGTGCAACCGCGTGGAATCTCTTTCCCACGTGCTTCAAGGTTGCCCCCTTACACATTGGCCCCGCATTCGGCGATATGACCGCATCGTCAATCTCTTGCGGAAGTTCGCCGAGCGGAACGGGTGGATAGTGGAGGAGGAGCCTAACATCCGGTGCTCCCACGGAACCCTTCGCAAACCGGATCTCATCCTACACAAAGGAGACCGGGCAGTAGTGTGCGATGTGGCCATCTCCTGGGAGGGTCCCCGCCCTCTATCTGCAGCGTTTGAGGCGAAACTGGCGTACTACACTACCCCGACCGTGATGGACGCACTGGAAAAGCGCTACCCATCCAGGGCCATCATAGTCACTGCTCTGCTTATCGGAGCCAGGGGTGTGTGGTGTCAAAATAACGGGCAAATTTCTTCCATCCTGTCTTTGACAGATGCCCAAATACGGTCCTTAATCACGAACACGCTGAATGGTAGCACGCTCATCCACAGCGAATTTATGAGGACCGTATTCGCCAGAAGAGCCGGAAGGCCTTAGGTCTTGGGCCCACCACGAGAGAGAAGGACGCTTTAATTAATTTCAATTTAGTAGTTTAATTTTAATATTTGTTAGTTTAGTTTTAATATTTATTAGCTTAATTTTAGTATTAATTACAGTTATATTTTTAAATGTTTTTATTAATTCAGTGCATGTCACATTGTTTTTTATAATCTTATGTGTTTTTATTAGTGAAGCGTCCCTTTAATTTAGAATTATATTTTAGTTGTTTGTGTGTCTCGTGGCTAACAAGTGCGGAGAAAATCCCAGTGACGCACTCCCTTGTCCTGGGTTACGTTATTTACTGCCTACGGACGGCCTACATCTTAGTCCGACATGCTACTTTTTGTACTCCGATTGTTTTTTGATGGATTAACGAGATTCTCTCTGTCCCTACCCACTACCGAGTTCGCATCGACCAGTCGTACCGTTCAGACGTGCGATGAGCGAGACGCGGAGCGCGACCCCCACCCAGGGAACCTCCGAACCGGCCAATCATAGGCATTCAGTGACGAGTATCGGTAGCGAGTGTTTCGTCAATTTAACAGCGATGGAATGTTCTCAGGAACCGGTGAAGCGGAAAACTTCACAATGGTGTGATGAAGACCCTGATTTCAACCAACCTGCGGAAAGTAAGAAACCAAAACGACGGGACAGCGGTGAATTTACACGAGTAAACGGTAAGTTACCAGAAGATTTAATTAGTGCGGATGCTAGGCGATTTTTTAAAATAGTTGATATGTTAGTTCCAATGAAAGCGGAAACAATTAAAGTCGCGGACAGAAAAGTTATTAGAGAAACGGCAGATTCGCTTATGGAGGGTTTAGTCCAGTTAACTGGAATAATTAAGGAATTGCGCTATACCGTTAAGAGCAGGGAACAAGAGATCGCGGAATTGAAAAATCAAAAACAAACAGAAAATGCTGTTTTATCTTACGCGGATAGGTTAAAAGTAGGAAAACAACAAGTAAATAGGGTCAGTGAAAATAGTTTTTCAGTTAGGGTCGAATCTAAGGACGCAGGAAAAGGTGCAGATTACGTTAAAAAGGTGGTATTTAAAACAGTAGATCCCGTTAAGACTAATATCGCGGTCAAAAATATAAAATCGACAAAATCAGGCGATTTAGTTATCGATTGTGCCAGGAAAGAAGACGCTGAGAAATTGAAAACTTCTTTAGCAGTTAACGCTAAAGAATGGGTAGCAGTTAGGGACATTAAAAAACGTTGGCCCCGCGTTAGGATAGACCGAATTAGTAAAGAGCTTAATGCGAAGGACATACACGAAACCATATTAGGACATAACGACTTCATAGACGAGCACTGCGGCAATGACATTAACAAATTTAAGGCAGACTTCAAACAGTTAGCGGTCTTCGAAAACAGAGGAAATAAAGATTTTTATAGCGCGATTTTTGAGGTAAATCCGATCTTAAGGAAGAAGTTATTAGATAGGCCGATTTATTTAAATTGGCAAAGGGTTTTCGTTAGGGATCACTTCTCCATGCTGCAGTGTTTCCAGTGTTATGATTTTGGTCATTTATCTAAAAATTGTAAGGTCAAAGAACAAATTTGCGGTAAATGCGGTGGAAAACACAGTTTCCGGGACTGTAAGTCCAAAACGACTTCCTGCGTCGTTTGTGTTAGGTCAAATTGGGACAAAAAACATGCGCCTGTCAATACAGACCACGACGCAAAAAGCCAGTCTTGCCCGACTATGAATCTTATAAAAAATTCAATTTTATCCAATATAGACTTTTATGGATCTTAAATCCATAAAAAATAAATTTTGGTTAAATTAATTTAGGAAAGGGCAAGGCGGCTACTAGCAATCTTTTGAAAGTAATTTTTGATAAAAAAACTCGATATTTGTCTAGTACAGGAACCTACGGTTAATAGATCGAAAATTGTTGGATTTTCAAAAAAATAATTTAATTATTTCTAAATTTTGTAATATTCCTAAAAGTGCAATCATTATAAATAATACCAAAGTTAATTGTTTATTTCTGGAAAGTGTTTCCTGTCCGAATATAGTCGTTAGTGAAATTACTGTAAATACCTATCATTTAATTCTCATTAACGTCTATTTAGCACCAGCTGGGCCGAACGTCGACGACAACTCATATATCGATCGACTTAATTACATTTTCAATGAAATAGACTATCAGGCAAAGCCAGTAATCATTGCTGGAGATTTCAATGCTAAAAATTTTGTTTGGGGAAGTAAAATAAATGACAATAGAGGAATAAAAATTTTGGAATTTTTTGAGAATAAAAATTTAACAGTTTTAAATGACAATTCAGAACCAACTTTTGTAGGACACCGCGGATCAAGTTTTGTTGATATCACCGCTGCAAATTATGAGGCATTAAAATTAATCAAATATTGGTACTTAGTAGACGAAGAAACACTTTCAGATCATAAGTTAATTTTTTGGCAAATTTCTTTTAAAAAACGCGATTCTGAAATCTGTGACCGTAGGTTTTGTAACAAAAAGGCTAATTGGGAGATTTTTTCGGACAATTTTACGGAAAACATTAGGAATATAGAACTAATCGATAAAAATAACATTTCAGAGAGCGCGCATTTTTTAAACGACTGCGTTGTTAAGGCTTGCGAGGCATCGATGCCTATTAAAAAACACTTCGCGAAAAGTGTACCAAAGAACTTACTAAAAAGAGATCGGAATCTCGCCGGCTTAGACGATTGTTCCAACGTGCAAAAAACGAAGCCGACCGTGAAATTAAACGCGACGCGTATTATACAGTTTTTCGCGAATATAAAGAACTTCTCGAAAAAACGCGAACAAATAAATTTCGAGAATTTTGTACGCGCAGCTCCGATAAAGATCCATGGGGAACGGCATATAAAGTAATTCGCGGTAAAAAATCAAATCGCGCCGCTTTTCATAATTTAAAACTCGCCGACGGAACGTACACAACGGATACGCGACAAACGGCGGAATTTATTTTAGAATCTTTTTTTCCGTCGGATAACATACTAACCGACAACGAATCGCATTCACGAGTTCGAGAATCGGCTAAAAGGCATTTTTTAGACGACGAACCTTTCAAAAAAAATTACATTTTCGGAAATCGAACGCGCAATTAAGCGAATGGACCCGCGAAAAGCACCAGGATGCGACGGGATAACATCCGACGCAGCCTTGGCGGCTTATCATCTCGCCCCGGACGTTTTTATTGAAATTTTGAACGATTGTTTTTTATCAAGAGTTTTTCCGACTTGTTGGAAAAAACAAGTTGTCAAAATTATTTCAAAACCGGACAATCGTAGTTTTAACAACGTTAAAAGTTATCGGCCGATCAGTTTACTTCCCATAGTCGGTAAAACATTAGACAGAATTTTTACTACGCGACTTCAATTCGAAATTAATAAAAACGGTAAATTAAATTAAAATCAATACGGTTTTATCGCGGGACGGTCCACCACAGATGCCGTCAATGCAGTCATAACGAACATAAAAAACTCTCGAGAAAACGGTAATTACGTCGCTGCTGTTGCGCTAGATATATCCGGAGCTTTTGATAACGCTTGGTGGCCGCGGATAATTATAGAAATACAAAAACGTAGGATATCCGCGAATTTGATCAATTTAGTGCGAAATTATTTCAGCGACAGAACCGCTGTCGTCTCAATATCCGGTACCGCGGTTTCAAAAAACATAGAAAGAGGTTGTCCACAGGGTTCGTGCTCCGGCCCGCTTTTGTGGAATATTTTGTACAATACCATTTTCGACATTTAATTACCGAACGGAGCTCAGATTTTTTCATTTGCCGACGATACACTATTGGTAGTCGAAGCGCGTCAGTATAAATTGCTTAAAAACACCGTTAACCAAGCGTTACAAGCGTTATCAAATTGGGCAGAAGATCTTAAATTAAGTTTTAATGCGAAAAAAGCTGAGGCATTATTTTTTGGAAAATCATTAAACCAACAGAGACCTGCTTTCAACCTAAACGGGCATTTCATCCATTGTTCAGACCATATAAAATATTTAGGAATTTTTATTGACGATAAATTAAACTGGAAAAAACATATAAAACACGTAGCGGAAAAAGGCAAGGAAATTTCGCATAAAATCGCGGCTGCTGCGAGATTGACGTGGGGTTTCAGGGGCGCGGCCTTGTCAAAAGTTTACGAAGGGGCGGTTCAATCGGCGATGCTTTACGGCGCGCCGATTTGGGAAGAAGGGTGTAAAGTTAAAGAGGGCAGGTCTCTGTTAAGCGCGCAACGAATCCTAGCGGTTAAAGCGGCGGCGGCCTATCGGACGGTTTCAACTGATGCTGCTCTTGTGTTGGGTAGAATTCTGCCGTTTGATTTGTTGTTACAGGAGACGGCGAAAAGGTACCGCCTTCTCGCTGGCCGACCACGTGGTAACGACATCAACGATGTACAACTTGACAACCGGCAAATCGAACGACGGTCCAATATTGAGGACCGGACTCATCCGGCGGACCTGGACAACTTCCGATTCCAGAACAGGGTTCGGGACGCCTTTCAGACCGTGTACTACACCGACGGTTCGAGATTGGAAGATGGGCGCGCCGGCGGCGCGTTCGTACTCTACCACGGAGAGACGGAGCTGCATCGGGAAAAATTTACACTCGCGGAAAATAGTTATATCTTCCAGTGCGAATTAGTCGCACTTCTGCAAGCACTAACACACCTACAGGGGCAAATCCAGATCATCACGGAGTGTTCCATCGTTACGGACAGCCTGTCTGTTTTGTCCGCCCTTAGCAGCATGAAGCAGCCAACCGCACTACAACACGAGACGTGGGAACTTGCAGTCAACCTGGCGGCGCAAGTCAACCTGCGTTTCCACTGGACGCCATCCCACTCGGGAAATTACAAAAACCACGTTGCGGATGAACTTGCTAAGGACGCGGCCGCTAATCAACAGACACCGCCAATTTACGATCAGGCTCCTAGAGCCCTCGTAAAAAAGCGACTACGCAATAATACAATGGAGGCATGGAAAGAACGATGGAGGACGGCCACGACCGGTAGAATAACGGCGAACTTCTTACCGGAGCCAAATTACGATTTAAAAGTAACGGGAAATATGGACTTCCACATGGTACAATTGATGACAGGACATGGAAACTTCCGATCCTATTTAAAGCGCATCGGGAAACTCGACGACGACGCATGCGAATGCGGCGGCGGCATCGACACCGCGGAACACGTCCTATTCAGCTGTAACATCGAGGAACAACATCGCGAGACGGCCGATCGGGATCTCACGCTCCGAGGACTTCGATGGCCGACCTGTTACAGGGAGGTCAGCGATCTACGGAACGAGAAGGACTGGTGGGACGCTTTTCGAACTTTTTCGGGTCGCGTTCAAAGACTTAAAGTGAACAATTAAATTGCCCTTGTGTTGTGCGCGTTCGTGGTCGGTATTCGAATTTTCGGTTTCAGTTACTTTTTTCGGTTTCGACAACTAGTGTCGGTTTCGTTCATTTCGCGTTTCGTTTGGCGTGCGTTCGTGGTCGCGGTCGCGATCGGGATTGTTCGGGCAGGTAGGGATTAGTGTGGCCAGAACGACATGGAAGACTGAAGCCTTCGCCTTCCGAGACCATACTGCCTTAAGGGCGATCCTCTGGATGGCGGATATGGAACTGCACCATGTCGGTTGTGCAGATGCCGGGAGGGAGAGTCCGCGACTGAAGCCTGCGCCCCCAACTAGCCTCAACCACTAGACCATACCGTGAAGGCGACCATTTGGCGGCGGAAATGGAACAGCGCGACTTGGAGACTCCAATCAACATCTGGCTAGCGGACTGTAGGTATATACCTTACACGATAGGCTCGTTCGAAACGTACGTTTTTGGTTAAAACTGCGATCCGCGCCAACGCGTATTCGATATCAAAAAAATTAGTCGTCGTTTGTGCAGTGCTTGCAGACGCGTTTCAAAATTTTTACGAGATTGCTAATATCCGGTAAAGTTAAATTCAAAATTTTCGTCGTTTTTATTATTCGGGGTTATATGTTAATAATGTATATATTCTCTATTATGACCCGGAACTATTGTTCCACATGTATATATTGTTGATTCCTAAACCAAAAAACGATGATGTTGATGATGATTCGGCTAGGGATTCCTCTGACGGGGAGTCTGAGAGCCGATGGGAGGCTGTGAGCGCGAAGGCCAAGGCCAAGGCTAAAGCTGTAGCCAAGGCTAAGGGTGAGCGCGCCGAGCCGAAGACCGGGTGGACTGCTGCTGTGAAGGCGAAGGCCTCCAAAGCTGTAAAGTCCCCTAGCCGCCTGGTGGTCCGCAGACCGACGGTAGAGACGCGAGCGCAAGCCGCGTCGAACCCTCAACTTGCCAAGACCTTGGTGGTGAGAGTCGTAGCGGATACTAGGTCGAAAGTGTCGACCGCGGATGTGCCCGCTGTAGGTGAGGAAAAGGAAGCTCGACGATCGGATGAGTCGGCCGAAGAGCAACCTGGAGTGGTGCCCCCGAGCACCTTGTGTGTGTCTATGACAAATGCTTGAAATCCAGTACATTCCCTAAACAGAGGAAGCTTGGAAGGGTGGTGACCCTTCTCAAGTCCCCAGGTAGAGATCTGACCGACCCCGGATCGTACAGGCCTGTGTGTCTGTTGCCGGTCCTGGGGAAGGTCCTGGAGCGACTGATAGTTGGCCGACTGCAATTGCAACTTGGCGATGGTAGGAGTGATATGCAGTTCGGGTTTAAGCCAGGCCAGAGCACTGAGACCGCCTGGCGGGAAGTCATGCAGATGGTGGGCAGGTCCCGAAAGACCTACGTATTGGGACTGTTCATCGACTTCTCAAGCGCGTTTGACCACTTGTATTGGAGCCGGATAATCGATAAGCTCCGACTGATCGATTGTGAGGAAATAGGGCTTTGGGAAAGCTATTTCCAAGACCGAGAGGTAAGAGCCTATGGATCACGAACCCATGTAAGTAGGCTCGTCACAAGAGGGTGCCCTCAAGGCTCTGTCAGCGGTCCGGAGTGCTGGAACATGATGATGGACGACTTGCTGCACACATATAGGGCTATGGGAACGAGTGTTGTTGCGTGTGCTGACGATCTATTGATCTTAATTGAAGGGAGCAGTCGCAGAGAGATTGAAAATCGTGGTAGTAGTGCCTTGAGCGTGGCCAGTGAGTGGGAGACGGCGGTAGGTATTACTGTCTCGCCCACGAAAACGTGCTGTATGCTGCTGAAGGGCAGGTTGGCCCCTAACAGGCCGCCTGTTCTGAAAGCTGGCAATCTGACAGTTAGGTATGTACACACGATAAAGTACCTAGGTATTTGCGTAGGAGAGCGATTGGCCTTCGGGCCACATCTATACTCTCTCAAGGCGAAACTCCTTGAGGTTGTGGAGCCTTTGAGGAGGGTACTGCGTAGAAAATGGGGACTTGGGAAGCGGGCCGTTAGCACATTGTATAGGGGCCTGCTGACTGCTTGCGTGCTTTACGGATCGAGCGTTTGGTAACCGGCGCTTCGCACGCAAGCGGGAAGGAGACTGCTCGAGCGATGCGAAAGGGTGGCTCTGTTAGCCTGTTTGAAGGTGTGTCGCACCGTCTCAACGGCAGCCATGCAAGTACTCATGGGGGAACTGCCGTGGGTGCTGGAAGCCCAGAGACGAGCGCTCATATTCAAGGCGAGGCGTGGTATAGCGATGGATCCCGGCGATGCAATCAGTAATGAGGAAATCGCCGGCCTATCTGCTAATAAAACAAGAGGGGCGATTGGGACGAGGATGTTGCGAAAGTAGCAAGACGGATGGGACCTGTCGGTAAACGGCCGAGTCACATACCGTTTCATTCCGGACGTTCGTACCGTGAGGTCGATCGAATGGTTTGATCTGAGTTTGGCCGTTGGATACTTGTTAACCGGACATGGCAGCATGAACGGTTTCTTGTATAGACGGGGCTTGGTTGAAAACGAAGAGTGTCCGTGTGGGAGTCCCGTAGAGAGCTGGAGTGACGTCCTACTGGAGTGCACTCTCTACGACGACATCCGAGAGCTGGATCATCTCGGTGTCGTGCAGGACCCGGTGAGCGGTGAGTGGAACGTTGAGCAAGCCGTCTTAACGAGAGAGAGCATGAGCGCCCTTAACGCATTCGCAAAGTCAGCGTTTGAACGCAGGCGGCAGCTATTGTAGCCGCGGTAGCATATAGTATTAGACGTAAGATTATATTGTGATGTAATTGTTATTAGCACGTAATTCTAACCGAACCTGACTATTGGGCTAGGTTGACGCAGGGATGGTGTTGGTGCTATGTGCTGGCACGTAGTGGACACCACTTCGGGGAGTACCGACCCCGCGTACCTGACGTAACCGTACTGAGCAGATGGGGTATAGCATATTGTGATAGAAAACTGTGATAGCATATTGTGATAACTGGCAGGTAGTGTAGTTGACGCAGGGGGTGATGCTGGCATCACTTCGGGGAGTACCGACCCCGCGTACCCGAGGTGGACGGGAAACGGATGTCACCCAGCGAGGGGTGCTCCGGAGTAACCGATGGAGACCAGTATCCCTACACTGGTACCTCGGGGGCGGGGGGGGGGGGGGGCAGGAGTTCGCTCCTCCCCCGTCGTTTGGTGTTGGACTCGAGGGGACAATTGGTTGAAAGTCCGCATGCTGGGCGAGGGGATTGAGCTCAGTCTTCGAAACGCACATCTAATACGGGTAAGATAGGCCCGAACTGGGGGTCACTCGCCTCGTTGGCCCGCAGCCACTTGGCCGTCGGAATTCGAGCCGACAGGTCGTTCCCGGGGTTCAACCCGGTTTGGCCTGGGCGGTTTGGCGTGTGAATAAGCCCAACGCGGGCATGTGTCGCACGTTAAATCTCCGTAGGTTGTCCCTACCCACTGTTGTTTTGTTTTCGATGTGTTAAGACGTGCTTTGATTGTTTTGCATTCGAAAATCTATTGGCAAGTTATTCATAGTTACATATATTTTTATTTTATCCTTTTGTATATTTTCAATTATTTTTTCTCTTTTCTTGATCTTGTAGTTTATTTTACTTGCACACTTTACTTTCTCTTATCTGTACAGATTATTAATTTACTTGTTCTATTCCTTGCTTTCCTTAAATTTTTTTTCTGGGTTGTGGGGTATCAAATTAAAGGGGTGTTTGTAACGATTAATTTGGTCTTTTTTCCATTAAAATTAAGTTATTCTTAAGGGAGCTTCTTGAGATTTTTGTTTTCGTATATTGTTTTCTTTTTTTTTTTTTCATTCAAATTCTTGACAGGTTTTTTATTCATTTTTTTTCCTCTTTTTTCTGCTCCGCGTGTCGACTATAAACATAGGCGTATCGAAAGTATTTAATTTAGTAAGGTAATAATTTAATTTTGCCTTGTATTCTTTTTTCCACTTTTCAGCAATTCAGATTTGTCAGGTCTTTCTTTTAGGTAGTAATAATTTTGAACACACTTAGTATTTCTTTATTTTCCTTGTTTTTGTTTTGAGTACATCAATAACATTATTAAATAAACTCTATTTGCTAAATAAATTGAAACTCATAAATAACTTCTTTATTTCCGTTTTTCTTTTACAATATCAATAAAATAAGGTTTACATTCTACTATGAGTCAGGAGGAGGGGTCTCAGGACCCCTTCACTAAATCAGCGAAGACTCCTAGGTCCCCTAGTGGCTCTAAGAGCAAAGGTTTATCGCAAAAATTTAGGGATAGGTCGGGATCAAATGCAAGTATTAAGAGGTTAAGGGGTGAATTTGACGATACAGACGATGAACAGGACGAAATTGCTAGGGTCAGATGTATAGGGGATAGAATGAGGGCATTTGTCTTTAATGAATCAAATAAGGTGACTAAATTCGCGCCTGAAAAAATGCTGCAATGTTGTGCAGAATATGAAGAAGAACTCTTAAGGGTGTTGATGAAATTACAACGATGTGAAGGTAGGCTAGACGAAAGTAGGAGGAATGAAAGAAGGAAGAATAAAAATGATAATGCTACCGTCCCGATAGAAGCGAAAAAGGGAATGAATGATGATAATTGTATCAGTGAGACGGTTAAGGAAAGAAAGAGAAGTTATGCAGTTGTGGTGAAAATGAATAATGAAGAAGGCAATGCTGAAAGTAGAAGTGAAGAGATTAAGAAGAAGTTAATTCAAGATGTTGGTCCTTTTGTGAATGTCAGGGTTAATTCAATGAGGAAGACTAGAGCTGGGGGGGTTGCCATTGAGACTGTTACAGAAGAAGAAAGGAATGCATTACAGAACTCTGATATAATTAAAAATCTAGGTCTCTGCCGCATTTTACCACTATTCTTTAATCACACAACCGCCGAGTATGAGGTGCTTCTGATGGAGCTCCTTATGCAGAAGGAGATCGCGTTAGCATCCCGTCCGGCTGTGGCGGCATCTCAAGTCGTGAGACAAGGGGTGTCGTTTGCGGATGCCACCAGGGGGGGGGAAACCGACGACGGTGAAACCCCCAAGTGTACCTAATAAGATAAGTGCCCCTAAAAAAAGTAAGGCCTCGACACCCGAAAGGGTTCCCCCGCCAAAGGAGCGGCGAGTTGCTGTGATCGTGAGGTCACAGGACGACAAGCTCTCTAGCGACGAGGTGAAGGCCAAAAATCTGGCGTCCAGAGCCGCACTCGGCAGAGTTCGGGTGTGCGCTTTGAAGAGGGTGAAGACCGGGATCGCCATTGAGACGAAAACCGATGCCGAAGCTGAGGAGCTGCTTAAAAGCGAAGCTCTGAAACAGCAGGGGCTCCTGGTTAGTAGCCCTGCAAAGATAGGCCCAAAGGTCCTAATTAAGGACGTACCTGCGGGTCTGAGTGACGAGGATGTCCTGACGGACATCCTGAGTAAAAACTTGGAGGGTGTGATCTCACCCGAGGAATTTAATTCCCGGGTGCAAATTAGAAGTAGGAGGAAGGCTCCTGTTGTTCGGAATGGTCCAAGTGCTGCATGCGAACCAGAAGGGTGCTGGATTGTGCTGGAGGTTACGCCTCTAGTGAAGCGGCACCTTCTAAAAGAGAGGAGGGTGTTTCTCGGCCTGCAGTCGTGCTGGGTCGAGGACACGGACGACGTGACGCGCTGCTTCAAGTGCCTTGGGTTCGGGCACATGACCGCAGGGTGTCGGAGCAAACTGTCTGCTGTTTGCTTCAGATGCGGTGAAGAAGGGCACAAGCAACTGGGCTGTAAAAAGCAGGAGCGTTGTGTCATCTGTAGGGTTAAGGGCTTGCCGGCCAGTCATTCGACCAAGGCAAAGTCCTGCCCGGCGTATAGAAAAGCAGTCGCGGAAAGAGCAAGCAAGTACGTGTAATGGCTTCCACAACCAAAGTTCTCCAGTTGAACTGTAGGAGATCCTACACCGTCATGTGCGAGGTCGGAACAATAATGCGTGAAGAAGGGATAAGCATAGCCCTGCTGCAAGAGCCATACACTGTTGAAGGCAGTATCCGTGGCCTTCCCCTGGACATGGTAATTGTGGGTACGAAGGGCGTGGCAAATCCCAAAGCGGTAGTAGTCGTTGACGACTCAAGTGTTGATGTGGTTGACCTTAGCCAGAATCTGGGTGAGTGTGAGGCGTGTGCATACCTGGATGGTCCCTTTGGTGAGATGTACGTCTGCTCTATCTATTGTCAGTTTGGTGCCGACATAGAGACGAGTATTCGGTGCATGGAGGGGATCATTACTACGAGCAGGCGGAAGCCTTTACTCATAGGTCTTGATGCCAATGCAGAATCGCCATTGTGGCACAGCAAAGGTATGGTGGACCGAAGTGAGAAGGCACGAAGGGGTGAGTACCTTGAACAGGTAATCCTGGCCCGTGAGTTGGTCGTCCTAAACGAGCGTACTGAGGTTTACACCAACAGTACCAGTGTTGGGGCGAGTGATATCGATGTCTCCCTGGCTAGAGGGTTGCACGGAGATGTCACATGGACAGTTGAACAAGGATGGTCGCATAGTGATCATAACGCCATCTTGATCACTATTAGTGCCGCTCGAGCGCCCCGGATCGAGGAGCCATCCGCACTTCCGGCGTGGTCAATAAGGGAAGCTTGTTGGTCATTACGGGAGGAGGCATTGTCCGTTGAACTTATGCCTTTGGCAGAATTCGCGGCTCTAAGCCTCGGCGAAGTGGTTGCCCTGATTGAGGAGTGGATTGTTCGCGCTAACGACCATAGTCTGAGACGGGTTAGGAGGCCAGCGAGAGCGAAACCTCCTTGGTGGACGAACGACCTTTGAAACCAAAGGAATGTCCTGAGACGGAGAAGGAAGGGAGTCCACTATGCACGCAGGAGAGGATTGCCAAACGTGGAAGATCTCGAGGAAGAATATCGCGAGGGTGTCCGATCCTATAAGAGAGCGATTCGAAACGCTAAGGAAGAGAACTGGCGTCAGTTTGTCAGCGAAGACGGAAACCGAGACCCGTTGGGGCAGGTATATAAGATCTGCCGCGGGAAGCGCAATAAGTTCACGCTCTGCGAGATCCGAGTTGGTGACGTTGTCGCGAAGAACTGGGATGAGAGTTCGACACTTCTCCTGAGTACGTGGTTTCCTGTAGGCCCTGCGTGGGTACGAGGGGAATTTGCAGAAAAGGACGGAGCGCATTTTGACAGGGAAGAAGTTGAGTCTGCTGTGCGTAGGCTCAGAGCTGGTAGAGCACCTGGAGTAGATGGGATTCTGCCTGAAATGGTCAAACGGCTATGGAAGGTGGCCCCCGAGCACCTTGTGTGTGTCTATGACAAATGCTTGAAATCCAGTACATTCCCTAAACAGTGGAAGCTTGGAAGGGTGGTGACCCTTCTCAAGTCCCCAGGTAGAGATCTGACCGACCCCGGATCGTACAGGCCTGTGTGTCTGTTGCCGGTCCTGGGGAAGGTCCTGGAGCGACTGATAGTTGGCCGACTGCAATTGCAACTTGGCGATGGTAGGAGTGATATGCAGTTCGGGTTTAAGCCAGGCCAGAGCACTGAGACCGCCTGGCGGGAAGTCATGCAGATGGTGGGCAGGTCCCGAAAGACCTACGTATTGGGACTGTTCATCGACTTCTCAAGCGCGTTTGACCACTTGTATTGGAGCCGGATAATCGATAAGCTCCGACTGATCGATTGTGAGGAAATAGGGCTTTGGGAAAGCTATTTCCAAGACCGAGAGGTAAGAGCCTATGGATCACGAACCCATGTAAGTAGGCTCGTCACAAGAGGGTGCCCTCAAGGCTCTGTCAGCGGTCCGGAGTGCTGGAACATGATGATGGACGACTTGCTGCACACATATAGGGCTATGGGAACGAGTGTTGTTGCGTGTGCTGACGATCTATTGATCTTAATTGAAGGGAGCAGTCGCAGAGAGATTGAAAATCGTGGTAGTAGTGCCTTAAGCGTGGCCAGTGAGTGGGAGACGGCGGTAGGTATTACTGTCTCGCCCACGAAAACGTGCTGTATGCTGCTGAAGGGCAGGTTGGCCCCTAACAGGCCGCCTGTTCTGAAAGCTGGCAATCTGACAGTTAGGTATGTACACACGATAAAGTACCTAGGTATTTGCGTAGGAGAGCGATTGGCCTTCGGGCCACATCTATACTCTCTCAAGGCGAAACTCCTTAAGGTTGTGGAGCCTTTGAGGAGGGTACTGCGTAGAAAATGGGGACTTGGGAAGCGGGCCGTTAGCACATTGTATAGGGGCCTGCTGACTGCTTGCGTGCTTTACGGATCGAGCGTTTGGTACCCGGCGCTTCGCACGCAAGCGGGAAGGAGACTGCTCGAGCGATGCGAAAAGGTGGCTCTGTTAGCCTGTTTGAAGGTGTGTCGCACCGTCTCAACGGCAGCCATGCAAGTACTCATGGGGGAATTGCCGTGGGTGCTGGAAGCCCAGAGACGAGCGCTCATATTCAAGGCGAGGCGTGGTATAGCGATGGATCCCGGCGATGCAATCAGTAATGAGGAAATCGCCGGCCTATCTGCTAATAAAACAAGAGGGGCGATTGGGACGAGGATGTTGCGAAAGTAGCAAGACGGATGGGACCTGTCGGTAAACGGCCGAGTCACATACCGTTTCATTCCGGACGTTCGTACCGTGAGGTCGATCGAATGGTTTGATCTGAGTTTGGCCGTTGGATACTTGTTAACCGGACATGGCAGCATGAACGGTTTCTTGTATAGACGGGGCTTGGTTGAAAACGAAGAGTGTCCGTGTGGGAGTCCCGTAGAGAGCTAGAGTGACGTCCTACTGGAGTGCACTCTCTACGACGACATCCGAGAGCTGGATCATCTCGGTGTCGTGCAGGACCCGGTGAGCGGTAAGTGGAACGTTGAGCAAGCCGTCTTAACGAGAGAGAGCATGAGCGCCCTTAACGCATTCGCAAAGTCAGCGTTTGAACGCAGGCGGCAGCTATTGTAGCCGCGGTAGCATATAGTATTAGACGTAAGATTATATTGTGATGTAATTGTTATTAGTACGTAATTCTAACCGAACCTGACTATTGGGCTAGGTTGACGCAGGGATGGTGTTGGTGCTATGTGCTGGCACGTAGTGGACACCACTTCGGGGAGTACCGACCCCGCGTACCTGACGTAACCGTACTGAGCAGATGGGGTATAGCATATTGTGATAGAAAACTGTGATAGCATATTGTGATAACTGGCAGGTAGTGTAGTTGACGCAGGGGGTGATGCTGGCATCACTTCGGGGAGTACCGACCCCGCGTACCCGAGGAGGACGGAAAACGGATGTCACCCAGCGAGGGGTGCTCCGGAGTAACCGATGGAGACCAGTATCCCTACACTGGTACCTCGGGGGCGGGGGGGGGGCAGGAGTTCGCTCCTCCCCCGTCGTTTGGTGTTGGACTCGAGGGGGCAGTTGGTTGAAAGTCCGCATGCTGGGCGAGGGGATTGAGCTGCCGGGGCTCGGCCCCGGCACTCAGTCTTCGAAACGCACATCTAATAAGGGTAAGATAGGCCCGAACTGGGGGTCACTCGCCTCGTTGGCCCGCAGCCACTTGGCCGTCGGAATTCGAGCCGACAGGTCGTTCCCGGGGTTCAACCCGGGAACCATCACCATACCACCAGGTTTGGCCTGGGCGGTTTGGCGTGTGAATAAGCCCAACGCGGGCATGTGTCGCACGTTAAATCTCCGTAGGTTGTCCCTACCCACTGTTGTTTTGTTTTCGATGTGTTAAGACGTGCTTTGATTGTTTTGCATTCGAAAATCTATTGGCAAGTTATTCATAGTTACATATATTTTTATTTTATCCTTTTGTATGATTTTCAATTATTTTTTCTCTTTTCTTGATCTTGTAGTTTATTTTACTTGCACACTTTACTTTCTCTTATCTGTACAGATTATTAATTTACTTGTTCTATTCCTTGCTTTCCTTAAATTTTTTTTCTGGGTTGTGGGGTATCAAATTAAAGGGGTGTTTGTAACGATTAATTTGGTCTTTTTTCCATTAAAATTAAGTTATTCTTAAGGGAGCTTCTTGAGATTTTTGTTTTCGTATATTTTTTTCTTTTTTTTTTTCATTCAAATTCTTGACAGGTTTTTTATTCATTTTTTTTCCTCTTTTTTCTGCTCCGCGTGTCGACTATAAACATAGGCGTATCGAAAGTATTTAATTTAGTAAGGTAATAATTTAATTTTGCCTTGTATTCTTTTTTCCACTTTTCAGCAATTCAGATTTGTCAGGTCTTTCTTTTAGGTAGTAATAATTTTGAACACACTTAGTATTTCTTTATTTTCCTTGTTTTTGTTTTGAGTACATCAATAACATTATTAAATAAACTCTATTTGCTAAATAAATTGAAACTCATAAATAACTTCTTTATTTCCGTTTTTCTTTTACAATATCAATAAAATAAGGTTTACATTCTACTATGAGTCAGGAGGAGGGGTCTCAGGACCCCTTCACTAAATCAGCGAAGACTCCTAGGTCCCCTAGTGGCTCTAAGAGCAAAGGTTTATCGCAAAAATTTAGGGATAGGTCGGGATCAAATGCAAGTATTAAGAGGTTAAGGGGTGAATTTGACGATACAGACGATGAACAGGACGAAATTGCTAGGGTCAGATGTATAGGGGATAGAATGAGGGCATTTGTCTTTAATGAATCAAATAAGGTGACTAAATTCGCGCCTGAAAAAATGCTGCAATATTGTGCAGAATATGAAGAAGAACTCTTATGGGTGTTGATGAAATTACAACGATGTGAAGGTAGGCTAGACGAAAGTAGGAGGAATGAAAGAAGGAAGAATAAAAATGATAATGCTACCGTCCCGATAGAAGCGAAAAAGGGAATGAATGATGATAATTGTATCAGTGAGACGGTTAAGGAAAGAAAGAGAAGTTATGCAGTTGTGGTGAAAATGAATAATGAAGAAGGCAATGCTGAAAGTAGAAGTGAAGAGATTAAGAAGAAGTTAATTCAAGATGTTGGTCCTTTTGTGAATGTCAGGGTTAATTCAATGAGGAAGACTAGAGCTGGGGGGGGTTGCCATTGAGACTGTTACAGAAGAAGAAAGGAATGCATTACAGAACTCTGATATAATTAAAAATCTAGGTCTCTGCCGCATTTTACCACCATTCTTTAATCCTTTAATGAGTTATATCTCCAATTTAATATCCAACTCGTCTATATTATTATTTGCAGACGATACTAAACTCTACTATAAAATAAGTAATCCAACTGATAAAATCATACTTCAAAATGATCTTGATACTTTTTCAGATTGGTGTAAACTAGTCGGCTTTAAAATCAATATTAATAAATGCTCTGTTATAACTTTTGGTAAGAAAAGTGTCGAACACTATGACTATTTTGTTGATGGTAACATGCTACCACGAGTTGAGCAGGTTAATAACCTCGGCGTGATTTATGATAGAGAGATGACTTTTATACCACATGTCAAATACATAGCAAGCAAGGCATCTAATAAACTCTCGTGTATTTTGCGAAATACAAAAGACTTTAAAAATCCACAAGTTTTGAAAGCATTATACTTAACCCTTGTTCAATCTTCATTGGTCTATGCAAGCCCAGTTTGGAACCCACATTATGAACTTTACAAAAAAGAAATAGAATATGTTCAACATAGGTTTTATAGAGCCTATTCTTATAGATGTGGGATTGCAATGGAAACACATGACCACGACTACTCCAATATATCTAAACTTACTAAATTAAATTCACTAAACTCATTTAGAGATTATCAAGATGCTTTATTTATGTGTAAAATCATAAAAAACCAAGTAGATTGTCCGCTCCTACTCGAGAAAATAAACTTCTATGTACCTGCTAGAGCAGTGAGGCGTAGAGAACTACTAGTAGCCAAAGATAAAAGTTTAAATTTAAAATATTTTTCAATAATATATCGAGCAAGTAAGCTACTCAATACAATAATGTATGATTCTCCTTCTGAGAACATAATAGATTTTGATATATTTAGCTTGAGCTTAAGTCAAACTAAGAAATTTCTAAAAGCAAAATTGCTAAAACTCGAATAAAGGTTAACACATACTGAATAACAATGTTAAGAATCAGAATAGCTAAAATACATAAAATATATAGTAAAGAACATATAACAGAGTTCGCTAACCTATGAAACAAGAAGATTAAAATGTACTCTAAATAACCATAACATAACTAATAAACTAATTATTTTCCAGCGCGCTGTGTGCTTTATTACCAAATAAACTTTGTAAAAGGGATAATTCCCGTATGTTTGTATAAATAAATAAATAAAAGTTCCGTTAGTGAAGCGACATTATTCTACCTTCACAAAATATCCCCATACCCTGTATTCGATCCCAAAGTCAAAACTTGCAAAACCATCCTTTCTACCAATTCATATCTGGCAATTGAACAACGAGGCGGAAACTGGATCGGCATTCTACAGATATAGAAATGCACATACCTGGAAAAACTGTGGATTTGCGAGGATGTCATAATTCAAGATAGAACCACTTCCGGTCAATAAGAAGCAGATGCATTCCGATCCACCACTTTATCACCTACATGCGAAATCGTCAAATTAAAACTTAAAGAGGATTTAGTACAAAAAGTGGATGATAATTTACGGCTGTTCTATTCCACAATTAATGGTAGTTTGACATCAAAATGTCCAGGCCAAGGATTGACCAAACGTCAATTACCAACTACGTGCTTCTTACAAATGGAACCCAGATGCGTAGGATATTTAAACAACAGAATTAAAATCGTAGTCCAACAAGACAAAACGTCCAACGTAACGGTGAACGTAAGTCTTCCAGAAATACCAATCGATTGTTGCTAAGAAGAGACAAAACTACCAGAAGATCTCAAAATGGAATCTCTACACATGGGAACCCTACGGCAAGAAAATTTGGAACTGGAACGAGAAAACCTCCAACAATACTTCAACGGCGTAAATGAACAATTAAATAAACCTTTTATTCAAATCAGACGAAACTGGTTCTATACTCTGCTGTCAGCGATTGAGCCATTGGTGGTATAATGTTCACTTGCTGGTGCTGCTGCCCCAGCTGTCTGCAGATGATATCACCCTGAAGAAGATATCAGACCGTAAAAATCACATCCCGTGCCTACAAATCATCAATTGTAACACCTATTGGTCGTCCAAACAGACCACGAGCGAAGACACCGGATCCACCTTGGCACGTCTACCACGAAACTCCTATCGTGATTCCCAAACTTCCACAGAATAGATGGTACCCATAAATGAAGAAACAAAACAGAAATGGACACCATCACGAATAAAATAAAACAAAAAATTATATAGCCATGTAAGAAATGCAAAGTACAAACCAAAAGCAGGACAAAGCCTTTATGAATATACGTTCAAAAAATTGGCGCTGATTCATGAAATAAAAATTCCTTTGGAAACTTTTGATATAGATAATTTAATTATGGTCGGCGTTACCGATTCAATACAGAAAAAGACAGAACAACTGCTAACTAAAGAATTCATTCGGGAATCTTCGTCTCCATACGCTATAGGCTGCGGCGGTAAAATGAACAATTATGAAGAGTGAATTAAATTTTTGAGTCGGCAGATGGGTCATGTAGTTGTCAGATTACAATTACGAAATCAAACATAGATGTAATTCAAGAATACGACACGTCGACGCACTTAGCCGAAATCCACCAATCGAACTTAAAGGGGTAATGAATGTAACACAATTGTAAAACAAATTAATATTCAATGAGTACGCGCTAAAGGGAGGTATTGTTTATAAAATTACCGATAAAGGATTAGGGTGGGTTGTATCAATGTCAGCACGATTTCAGGTTATGAGGGTGTCAGGGTGAGAACGTTGTTGACCGATTAGGAGGTTCATGGCCGGAAATTTGATTATTAAACTTTTATTTCGTCGAATGGTTGTGGGGAGGGTAAAGTATCACGGGTCGGCTCTGCGCAGTAATGTGAGTGGGGGGTAGAGTATTTAGAGGCGAGAACCTTTACCTTCTTACTAAAGCCTGTGTAGTCAGCCGAAGAAAGGTGTTCATTGTAAGTAAACATGGTTGTTGTAATCCTTCCGCCGGGAAATAAATTTAAAGTATTAAGTGTTTACGAAATAATTCAGTTGGGGGATGTGCTTAATTTTCGTGAAGAGGCCGTAACAGTAAGACTTCACTTGAAACGTCTCCAGTAAAGTATAATGGCCTGCCGTTATAAAAACTATAGCAGGCGTAGGGTGATTTATAGGAAACCTGCATTATCTCGGTCCGTCAATACCAAGGAAGAATTGAAACGGTTAACATCTTCAAACGCTCGCTTTTTGGAATGTTAAGAATACCGAATTAAACGAAAGCTAAGTTAAAACCATGCATTCTGAAATTTTGAATGTTACGGAGCGGGCGTTGTTTAATTCAACTATAACCAATACAGAACGTCACACACATCAACCGTATACGAATACAACCTTTAAAAACAATGATGAAATTCGCATTTCAATTGAAAATGAAGACGTGTATTCTTTACCGTGGGATAGTATCCTATACGTTGAAGGAAAATTGGTAAAAACTGATGGTACAGCATCAGCAACTGCCAAATTTGTAAACAATGGAATTAACAAGACTAAATAGAAACAAAAGAAACAACTACTCCGAGGGCTAATACCCCTACCGGCATTGAATTACATTATTGAATCTGAAGGCATATATTTGTTTCTATTTAGTCTTGTTATTCAAGTGAACCGTGCGGTTTGTGTTTGCCAGCGCCTACCTGATGAGACCCAATAGGTCGAAAC
Organism: Agrilus cyanescens; assembly: GCA_947389935.1. NCBI lineage: Eukaryota > Metazoa > Arthropoda > Insecta > Coleoptera > Buprestidae > Agrilus > Agrilus cyanescens. The sequence goes on from OX376712.1 coordinate 10,864,610, forward strand.
CGGTTGTAGGATATGGCTTATGGTTCGTTGTACCCATTGTATAGGACGCGTTCCACATATGGGATTTGTAATCCTTAATTGTTTAGACGTTACAGGAATTTTACCTGTCTTTTTAGATTTTTATATCTACGTCTAATATATGCCTTCAGATTCAATAGCGTAATTCAATGCCGGTAGGGGTATTCGCCCTCGGAGTAGTTGTTTCTTTTGTTTCTATTTAGTCTTGTTATTCAAGTGAACCGTGCGGTTTGTTTGCCAGCGCCTACCTGACGAGACCCAATAGGTCGAAACCGGTTGTAGGATATGGCTTATGGTTCGTTGTACCTATTGTATAGGATACGTTCCAAATATGGGATTTGTAATCCTTAATTGTTTAAAATTAGTTTATTTATAAAATGGAAAAATATATTTCACTTAGTTTTTCAGTATCTTGTTGTATATTAAGAGTATTAGAATTAATTTTTGAGATACGTCACATTTGTGTGTTTTTTTTCAACATCAACAATTTTGGGATTTTTCCAGTCTATATCATGTGTTTGTAATTAATTTTATTAACAGAAATGGGGTTATATTTTCTGTTTTTTATATTGTTCTTATGTTCTTTGACTCTAATTTCTAAAGCTCTGCTACTTTGACCCACATATTTTGAATTACAATCCTTACAATTTAAACAATAAACAACATTGTGTTGTCTTAATAAGGGTAGTAGTAAAACGAGGGTTCCAATTCTCAGGACATAGGCGATATTCCTTTTCTATTTAGTCCGGATCTGCATCTCGCTCACATACACCTTGCTCCAGCATTTCCAAAAGTGCTGAACTAGCCTTTAAATATGTTGAAATTTGTTCAGTCGATTTTCAGGGATATGTACCACATTCTCCTCTGTAAGTGATGTCAATTTTCTTCCGATTAGGAAGAGCGATGGAATAAGAGGCTGGGGATCATTGGAATCAGAAGATAATAGGGTTAAGGGACGGGAATTGAGTACTGCTTCAATTTACGTCAGAAGTGCATAAAATTCTTCGAAATCTAAATGACTAACTACTCTTTGTATTCGCTTTAAATGATTTTTAATAGATTTCACTCCAGCCTCCAATAAACATCCAAAATGAGGTAAAGTAGGCGAGTGAAGTGCCACGTAATACCGTTATCACTAGCAAAGTTTGTGATTTTATTTTGACTATGTACATTTTGTACGTTTTATTTCAGGCAGCTCATTATATATGCATTTATAAGTTGAGCTCCGTGACCTTTCTTTGATCTTATAAGAATAGGACCCGCATAGTCGATACCACGGTTAAAAAACGGTGGTGACTGAGTAATTGTTCCTGAAACAGGCCAATATTTATACCGAATAGAGGAAAGCAAATAATTCGAGCCGCAGTGAAGTAACCGAATATGTTCAAATTTGAATAAATTTGAATTTGTAAGAAAATGCGACGGATGCAATATTACCGCGTGTCTTTTGTCAAATGAATATTCAGAATTTTGAATACGACCTCCCACACGCAAAATACCATCGTTAACTAGGAATGGATTCAAGGAAAGAAATGAATTCTTTGTTTCTAATGATTTGCCTTGATTTAGCTTATAAATTTAGTGTGTGTACTTAGCCCGCTGAAACATTTTCAACAACAATTCCAGCGATCAACCCATTTCATTTTGATTTCGATCTTTGATTAACGAGTAATTTCAAATTACTAATGAAGCGCTGGCAGTATGCAACAATTCGCTGTAATTTTGTGAGTAATGAAAATTTAGATAGAATTGCAAAATCACCTATTTCTACAGATATGTTTGTAATACGTCTTTCTTCTAAATCTATTTTTTTAATACATTACAGGGTGTCGGCCACTTTAATTGTGACTCATTCAATCAAGTGACTTCTATTCCGCGTGATACCAAATCTGCGGGATTTTCGTGTGTCCTAACATGTTTCTAACAGTTAATGTCGGTTAAACTTTGAATTTCCGTGACTCTATTGAATACATCAGGTAAAGTAAAATGGCGCATGGTCATTGATTATAGAGAACTGAATAAAAAGACAATTGACGACAAGTACCCCCTACCAAACATCGAAGAGATACTCGACAACTTAGGACAATCGCAATACTTCACAGCCCTTGATTTAACATCCGGCTTTCATCAAATTAAGTGTCCCCCCGAATCAATTGCAAAAACTGCTTTTTCGGCAAATTATACGAATATAAACGAATGCCATTCGGTTTAAAGAACGCCCCAAGTACGTTCCAACGCGCGATGAATTTGGCTTTAAGGAGGTTGGTCAGTGTCTTACAGAGGCGCGCGGCAAGGGGAAATAGTCTATCCTTTTGCATAAGCTAAAATGATTACTGCCAACCATAAAAAAATAATTCTGTTTTTAAAAATACAGCTTTCATTATTTCAAGTGTATTGAAATATTGTTTTTTTTCTTTTATTTTCCTTTTATTTCCAAAAACTGTTCAGAAATTTATTAATTTATCTTTAAAATTATTTTTTTAAACCCCGCGGACCATGCGACGAAATCTGGCAACAGTGTAAGTGGATTGTTTAGATTTATTACATTGGTAAGTAGTCATGTTAAAACTTAGTGACAGTGTGATCAGTTCGTGCAACAAAATGTCAGATAATGAAATAAAATTCAGATGGAAAGGAAAAATAGTAACAGAAAAACAATATAAAAGACGTTTAAAACAAGTCGAAGCGGGTAGAAAGCGAAGAAAAAGTAAAACTGAAATTTTAGAATGTGCTGTGGAGGGAAATCGATTTATAGAATTGAAATATTTGGCTAAGCACATGTACTGCAACGACTGTAAAGCAGTGTTGGACTTGAATTGTATTATAAAAGAAAATAGACAAGTATTGGGCTCAACATTTTCCCTTCGATGTCACCATTGCCTGCTAATTAATCATGTGCCTTCAGGACAAAGAAGTAGCAGTGTTTGTCAACAACAAAAAAAAGTATTCGACATCAATAATAAATCAATTTTAGGTTAGTCATTAGATCATTTTCAATGCATCAGTTGTACTGAATTATTCATTATAAAACTAGACAATGATTTCATTAAAACATATTAATTTCAGGTACTTTACATGCCGGTCTAGGATATACAGCAGTGAATAATCTATGGATACTCCATATATGACTTGTGGAACTTATAAAAAATATTAGCGTATAGTAGGACCAATAGTTGAATTAGTTGCAAAGGACAGCTGTGAAGAAGCAACTAAAGGAGAGAGAGCATTAGTAATAAAAAAATATCAGGAATTGGAAAAAGAGTTGTAAGTGTTTCTAAGTAAACCCTATAAATTGTTTCTTTATAATTTTCTTTGCTTTTTTTCTGTTCTTTATTTGGACCCGAAGAATTTCAAAATGGATTTATAATTCCAAAGTTTACTCCTTCAACATTGGATGTCTCTAAACCATCTTCACAACCAATGAAATCTAAATCTCAGTTAGCAACAGAAACTATGGAACATTCAAGTTCGTCTTTTAAAGATGCTCATGAAGAAAATATTACATCATACATTATTTCTGAACCTCTTGATTCAAATCTTCGATCTATCCCAGCACCATCCATGCAATCTTTATCATCTGTTCTTCATCTTCAGATAGTCAGACACTCATCTTCTGAGTTTAAGTTTTACGTCCGACTTGGCTATAACAAAACCGCAAGCTACTGAACAATCTATCACTGTTTCTAATTCTATTAACGATAACTCAGATGAAATAAATTCTTATGATATAGTCCGTATCTCTGTTGCTTATGATATGGGCTATAGTACCAGAGGCGGTGGTCATAACTATGACAGTCTGAACGGATATGCATCTTTAATAGGAGCTGAAACTGGACGTGTGCTTGACTTTAAACCAGAAGTCGTAAATGTAATCTTTGTGACAACGGTCACAAGTTAAATGATCATGATTGTCGTCTAAATTTTAAAGGGAGCGCGAAATCGATGGAAGCTCATGCAGCTAATGAACTATGCAATAAATGTTCAATTTTAACAAAAAACAATGTCGAAGTTGGTGTTTTTACCGGTGTAGTGATAACTCGAGCATTTGTGCAGTACGAAAAAATAGTAATCATCAAATTTTAAAACGCTCAGGTAGAAATCATACAACTAAAGGAGTAAAAAATATGTTATATAAGCTTGCCCAAAAAAAAGAAATATCAGGTCTTACTAATGATGCTATAAAATACTTGCATAGATGCTTTACGTTTGCCATCGCACAAAATGAAAGTCATGTTGAAAAATTGGCAATAGCTATCCGAAATATTCCTAACCATGTTTATAATGAACATGCTCAATGCGGAGAATGGTGTGGGTACTTAAAAGATCCACAAAACTATACCATACAACAGTTCTACCAGAAAAATTTTATAATCCACATCTTCATAAGGAATTGGTCAAGTTTTTTAATCAAATAGCTGATAATTCTAATAAATTTTCTACAATGGCTTCAACGCAAGCGAATGAAAATTTAAATGGTATAATGTCACGAAAAGCACCCAAATCTATCTGCTATAGCCGTTCTGAATCAGCTGACTATAGATATGCCTGTTCAGTCGCTCAAAAAAAATATGAGACATCAGTATGTTCGAAATACTCTACAAAAAATGGACATAAATTCTGGGCCTTTCTTAGCTAAACATATTCAAAGAACTGGTAAATTACATAATATACGAAGTAATAAAGCCAATCAACCAGAATTCAAGAAGAGACGAAATTTATTGAAAAAAATGCGTTCTCAACTGAAATATACTAAAGATGTTAAAGAGTACACATACGAAAAAAATATTGATTTACTAGCATTATCAGCCAAAGAAAACTTGAATCCAAATAATATGAATAACAATAATAGACCACAATTACTCGAAAATATAGATTTTGGAGATGTATCTCAAGCTTTAGTATTTTTCGACCTTGAAACGAGTGGATTAAGAGGAGATTGTGAAGTCTTACAAATCGCTGCACGATATAATGACCAATCTTTTAATAGATACATAGACGCAAAATATTCCATACCTGCATCATCAACTGGTATACATGGTATAACAAAATCAGGTTCTGATATGTTCTTACATGGAACGAGAATAAAATCACACCCTTTACCAACAGTTCTAAAAGATTTCTTGAAATTTTTAATAAGCTGGGGCAAAAAATGTATTCTTATTGCACACAATATCGGTTTTGATACCTATCGCTTGATTAAAATGATTAATAAGGTCAACCTTAGAAAAGAGTTCTCTGAAACTGTTGAGAGTTTTAGCGATTCATTACGTTTGTTTCGAAAAAAATTTCCAAAAGCCAATTGTTCTTTGGAAACATTGGCAAAAAAAAATTTTTATTTAAACTCTCATAAAGTGCATGATGCTGATTACGATGTACTAATGCTTCAAAATATTGTTTATGCTCACTTCACTGCTGAAGATCTAACTGTAACGACTAAAAATTTTATAAGAATGGCAGAGATGCCTGATAATTTGGAATCATTGCAACCTTTAAGAACTGTCCTATCTGACATGATAATAAAAAGAATGGCATTTGAAGGAATAAATTATATTAATTTACAAAATATGTACAAAATAGGGAAAGAGCAAGTGATCGAAGTGTTGCAAAAAAAGACAATATTGGAAAAAAAGTCATAAGAACCAAAAAAATGATTATTGATATTCTTGATCATTTTCATCAAAAGTTTGTCAAATAAAACGTTTGTGATATTGAAAAAATAAATTTATAAGTTCTGTTATCAAAATATCATTATTCAGATATGTTATTACTGTAAAAGTTTATGTAACTTTATACTATTATTTGAATAATACACATTAATTTAATTAAAGCCTTTTTGTCAACAATTTATATTTTTTTATACCTATGTTCTTATTATTATTATTTTTTTATGGTTGGCAGTAATCATTTTAGCTTATTCAAAAGTATAGACTATTAGACCCTTACCCCACGCCTCTGTAAGACACTGACCAAACGTCCTTTTAATACATTAATTAATACAACTAAACATCTTAGTACACTAACACATGCATCTTATGTGTCACGTGGTTGCAGTGTTGCCGGTTTTCTATGTTCGTGCTGGGTCTTACTCTAAAATTTTGGAATTTTTAGTTCTATTTTAATTAACAATTTATAAACGGTGTTGTGAAAAGTTTTATAATTTGTGTAATAATATTATAAAAAATGCAAGTTTTACAATAGAAGGTTTTCCAAATAATTCTTAGTATTTTTAAATGAAATTTCAATGACTTAATTACATTTCCTAATCATACCGCCATAAGAGCCCATGTATAAGAGGCAATTTTTATGTTTTAATTGTTCCAAAACGAGATAGTGAAAAATTTTCAAAAAATTACTGAAGAATCTAAGCGTTGCTTTGATCATTGTATAAAAATTTAAGATCAATCTCATCATTTTTGTAAAACGACCAACCTCCTTAAACGGTTTAACCCCCCAGCAATGTATGGTGTACATAGATGACATCATAATTTTTGGCAAAGATATAGAAGATCATAATCAAAAATTAATTAACATCTTTAAACAACTACGTCAACATAACCTAAAAATTCAATTAGACAAATCTGAGTTTCTTCGCAAAGAGACACAATTTCTTGGTTACGTAATTTCGCGAGACGGTATTAAACCAAATCCTGAAAAGATAAAATGTATACAAAATTTCCCCACTCCTAAGAATACTAAACATATTAAGCAATTTCTTGGATTAACCGGTTATTATCGAAAATTTATTCCAAATTATTCATCTACAGCCAAACCATTAACATCACTCTTACGTAAGGATATCCCTTTCACTTGGACAACGGAATATCAAAAATCTTTCGAAACACTTAGAGATGCGTTAACAAAAGAACCCATCTTAAGATACCCTAATTTTAATGAAGAATTCATCCTTACAACAGATGCTTCAAAATTTACGATAGGTGCTGTACTATCTCAAGGAGATATAAAAACATCACTACCAATTTCTTACGCAAGCAGAACCCTTAATCCAGCCGAGAGTAGGTACAGTACAATTGAACGCGAATTATTGGCTATTGTTTGGTCATTAAAACATTTTCGTCCATACCTTTATGGTAAGGCGGCCACCCAATCCGTATTAACTGTAATTCCCAAAACAGGCAACCCCGAAACCTCTATCTCTTCAGCTTCCTCTACAGGGTGTCGACTTAAAGCGTCAGCTATCTTATTATTCTCGCCCTTATGGTATTCAATTGTATAATCGAATTCCGATAACCTGACAAACCACCTACCGATTCTAGGATTTAAATCCCTCTTTTTCGCCAACAACTTTAGGCTATTACAGTCGGTCTTAATGACCAACGGTATATCCAATAAATATACCCTAAATTTTTCGAGTGCCGCGACAATTGCCAAACATTCCAACTCATAAGAGTGGTATTTTGATTCTTCCGGAGTGGTTTTACGGCTGAAATAAGAAATTACCCTTAATGTTTCATCTGATTGTTTTTGTAATAATGCCGCCCCTAGACCGTTCGCACATGCGTCTGTATGTAATTCGGTATAAGCCTTAGGATCATAAACACTTAATACTGGTCCGCTTGCCAAAGCCAATTTGATTGAATTGAACGATTGCTGCTGTTCCCTGTCCCAACGAAAGTTAATGTTCTTTTTAAGCAAATCGCTCATTGGTTTACCCAAAATCGCGAAACCTCACAAATCGTCTGAAAAAGCTAGCTAAGCCCAAAAACGAGCGTACTTCATGCGTGTTGGAAGGTATCGGAAATTCTTTTAATGCCCTTAGTTTTCCCTCGCCCGGTGCAATTCCCTCGCGTGGTACAGTAAACCCCAAATAGTCATTTTTTTTCTTAAAGAAATGAGACTTATTAAGTTTCAAAGTTAAATTTGCAAGTCTATATCTATTGAATAGTTCTCTTAGCTTTCGTAGACCCTCACCAATTGTTTCCGAAGGAATTATTATATCGTCTAAATAAGCTAAGACGGTATCGTATCGTAAATTACTTAAAACTACATTTATCAATCTTTGAAAAATACTAGGTGCATTGCAAAGTCCAAATCTCATCCTTCTAAAGCAATAGACACCGTCGGGCGTAATAAAAGAAGTTTTACCTTTCGAATCCTTCGTCATCGGTACCTGATAGTATCCACTACTTAAATCAAGCGTAGTATAGTACTGTTTTCCTCGCAGTTGGTCCAGCTGATCGTCAATGTTGGGTAATGGATAGTGTTGCTTTACGGTAATCTTGTTCAATGCACAATCTCACTTCTCCGTTTTTCTTCCGCACTAATAGCACAGGGCTTGCAAAAGGCGAATCCGTTTCTTCTACAATGCCGGCCTCTTTTAATTCACTCACAATTTCGCGCACTTGTTGTCGTTCCTTAAATGACATTCGGTAGGTTCGGTAGAACACCGGAACATCTTCCTTCAGCTGAATATCCATTTCAATCAAATTCGTGCAACCAATTTGCTTCATGTTTCGCGCAACTAAATCACGATATTCATTTAGCAGATGCATGACTTTTACCTTGTCTTTCTTTTCAATATCGGTGTCCACTTCCTCTTCGCTAATTTCTTCTTCATTTACTTCTCTTGTTTGCACACTTTCATGACAAATTTCCCCTCGTGCAACGTTACTATTTTCACTTATGGAAACGTTAGTACCACTGATATTTAAAACAGGTAACACGGCCTCGCCCTTAACGTCTGTTTTAATGACACATCGCGGAATAAAACTGCCAATTCCACGAATTCCCCCCTCAACTAAAAGATCTTCATTGTTTACATTGGCCTCGACTGTGATATGCCCCAAGAAGTTATTCGGTATTACCGACTTATCAGCTGCTTTTATTATCACTTTCGTACTTGTAGATACATCGCTTAGTGGAACCTCACTGATGATCAGTTCGTCAGCTGTTTTTACCAATTGTATATGACGCTGTTCAGTAAATGGATGACCTATTAGTAATGGAATTTCCTGAACCTCCTTGTTAACGATGTACACTTTAACATTAGCACCGACACCATCCACCGTAAGGGTTGTAACTACAGATCCCAATGTTTTTGTTACCGAACCTCCGTATCCCACAATTTCAATGCAGTTTTAGTTGTGCAACATAATCTTCCCTTAAAGCACACACCTGGCTTCCAAGATCAAAATAGCCGCTTAGGTTTCGTCCATTTACAATAGCCTCCTTGAAATACTTTGAATTAGGTGATCCCACATCAATTTTTTGCACATTCATTTGTCGTTCGCTTTTTCGACGTGGTGTTTGTTTGTTTTCCCCTGGGGACACGTACGAGCCAGATGTCCAGTTTTCCCGCAACGAAAACAACCAGAACTTACGCCCGATTTCTGATTACAGTCACGCGCAAAATGTCCCGCCCGATTGCATCGAAAACAAACAACATCCCTTGAACTTGAAGGCCGCCCTCTTGCACCGTTATCACTTACACGGTTATTTCTTTGGGTCTCATCGCGATTAGATCGATTATTACCGAAGCACGGTTTCATTTGTCTGTTCAATTGTTCATTAGCACGAATATCGTCTAACAATTCCTCTTCGTCTTTATGTCTCACTGGTAATAAAGTTCTCGCGATTTCTTTGCTTTGTAAACCCGCTAACACTAACTGTTTACTCTCATCAAAAGGCAGTTCCAATGTCTTGCACATCCGCATCTTGTCGTAGAAATAATCTTCCCCTGATTCACCCGTTTGTTGACATCTCGAAGACATTTCCTGAAATCTTTCTGTTCGAGTGCGTCCGTCCTTATACCGTTTCTTAAATTTTTCTTCAAAATCCTTCCAAGTAGCAATTTCCATCTGATGATAGCGGTACCAGCTCAATGCGCTTCATTTCAGGTGTTGCCGTGCCATTTCCAGCTTGATTGAATCGCCCCAAAATTGTCTACCACCAACAGCTTTCACATCAGTTATCCATCGTTCGGCTTCCATAAATCTTTCTTTTCCGTCAAACATATTTAGCCCCTTCGTTAAATACGGCATGATATTATAACTCCTTTCCATCGTAGGAACTCCTGAACTTTTATTTAAACTTTCTTCACGTGCGGATTCCTCTTCAACCCCTTCAGCACCCCGTGCCGACCTAGCTTCTTCGACGGCTCGGCCTTCCTCAAAGCCTATCAGACCTCCACCAGTAGCCATCGTGCTTCGATTTCTCCCAGAAATCCAAAAATTCGAACTATTTTCGATCCAGCACTCCTAGGGACGATCCAGTGGCAGAATCCCACTTCTGATAACTGTTATAATCCTTCTCTTCTTGAACTAAATATATGTCAATTAAATACGTTTATTAAGTTTTCATTGATTGCTTAAAAGGTTGGCAGTAAACTGCCGCTTAAAACTACTATCATACCTTTATAATCGTCACTGTTCACACGCCTCGCATATTTTTCTCCGTATGTAATCTTTCATAAACAATAAACAATAAACAATAATTCTTAAAACTATATCAAAAGTAAAACAAGTCTAACAATAATGATTCTTAAAACTATATCATATGAATGGTATTGAAAGGTTGTACAATATATTGACAGAAATCAAAAAGTAAGATATTTATTACGCAATATTAAAAATATTGTATGGTGTGTGGGGATTATTGTGCAATATTGCGGCAGTTGATAGTCTGATATTGAGAAGAGTACATGTGTCAGAATGGCAAGTAAAAAAGATGAGAAGAATATCATTTTGGAATTCATTAAGGTATAGCAATCCCTTCCGGCTTTATGGGATATGACAAGTAAAGAATAAATAAATCGAGGAAAAAAGGTGAGCAGTATGACGTACTGATCGGAAAGAGTTGAAAGGGATTCGAGAGACAGAAAAAAGTGGTGCGGCAACCGAGGATGATGAACCCATCCTCTGGTTTTTCGAAGAAATGAAGTTCCTGATGTCACAAGAAACATCAACTGCGTCGACCAGCACCATGGTTAGTGTGCAGGACTCACCGGAAGCAGAAAAGGAGGATGATGAAACAAGTGATACAAATACGATTACTCAAGGTAGAGTGAGTATAATTAATTATTTATTCGATTTGGTATTCTTAAGAACAACAGAGGTACTTAAACGTATATTACATTATGATATGGCGTTTAATTGCCATGCAACCTGTCCATTGTTATTAAAGTAATGACAGTAACGATCTCGAACAATCTTAGCAGTAGCAGATTCATTTCGCGAAATAGTTGCCTGTAAAGATGTTGCGTCTGTGTTAACCACTTCTCTCCAGCTTCCTGCACTTACAGTTCCCCCCGCAAGTCCTCATCATCTACAGAACTCCTAGTAACATAAGTTCGTGGCTGGCGTTTGTTGCTGACTATTTGGCAAACGTGCGGGCTCTGATATGGCAAGTGAATTATTTAAAAATGCTCTCCCGAAGTCCGTATAATTGAATACACCGCCATCTGATATTCTCCCATTAATTCCTACGTCAACCATAATAAACTCATAATTTGCATTGACTACTGCCATAATGACAATACTGAATTTTTTTTTGTATTTGTAATAAAGTGATCCTGAATATGCTTCCCATCTATTGCGCCCCAACCGGTTCGTAAAATTCCACAGATCATTGAAATCTCGTGCAATTTCTTTCCATTCCTCTGTTGTTCTTGGTACCTGCAATTAACAAAGGAAGTCATTAGGACGATAGCACCATCATATTGTATTTTGTTGTTAGCATGGACTTCCGGCTCGAAAAAGGAAAAAAGAAGATCCTACAGACACGTTACTTAGAATGGCTTGCAAGCGACTTCAAGAGCCACCCAACACCGCCGACGAATACGATTTTTCCAATAAAATTAGTCTAACACTGACTCGTCTTCTGTCTTCTCACCCTAATACCGCAGCAGGTATTCACTCTAATACCGCAGCAGATATTGATGGTACGACTCGGATGCTGGCATAAACAACCACAACATACTACTCGAGTATCCATCATTACTACGACCGAGTGGCCAAATATCCGTCCCCAAGCATACAACAAGGCATTACATAACCACCACCCCCGGTCCTCCCGTGTCATGCAAACCACGACGCCTAGCCCCGGACCGCTTCATGGCTGCAAAGAAGGAATTCGAAACCTTAGTGCAATTGGGCATCGCTCGTCCATCCTCCAGTCCTTGGGCATCACCGCTACACATGGTACCCAAGAAACAAGACCAATGGCGACCATGTGGAGACTATCGCTCCCTTAATGCAAGGACCATCCCCGACAGATATCCTGTCCGCAACATCGATGATTTTACGCATGCACTTGCGAACAAAACCATTTTTTCTACCATCGATTTGGTTCGTGCATACAATCAGATCCCAGTTGCAACAGAAGACATCCCCAAAACAGCGTTAACAACCCCATTTGGTCTTTTCGAATTCCCCTACATGAACTTCGGGTTACGTAATGCCAGCCAAACATTTCAACGATTCATCGACGAAGTATTGCATGGCCTAGATTTTTGCTTTGCATACATCGACGATATTTTGGTAGCATCAGAGTCAGCAGAACAGCACCGTAAACATTTACAGACTGTATTTTCACGATTACAGTCATACGGCATTCTGCTGAACCAGGCAAAGTGCAAACTTGGCATGAAGGAAGTTTCTTTTCTGGGTTACTCGGTCACGGCAAATGGTATACGACCTTTACCTGACCGAGTTACGTCAATCAGCAACTACCCAAAACCTACCTCAGCAAAACAATTGCGTCAATTCTTGGGTATGCTGAACTTTTACAGAAAATTCCTGCCAAATGCCGCACGCACGCACGCGCCACTCAATGGCCTACTCAAGGGGAAGATTAAAGGCAACGCACCACTTCAATGGAACACCACGGCTGATGAAGCATTCAACACAAGCAAGCAACAGCTTGCACAAACTACTCTACTTCATCACCCACAGCCAAATGCTACACTAGCAACATTTTGTGACGCTTCCGACCACAGTTTGGGCGGCGCGTTACAACAGTTCCACCAAGGAAGATGGGAGCCATTGGCATTCTTCTCTACGAAACTTTCCGATGCAGACAAGGTACAGTGCCTTCGATCGAGAACTGTTGGCAATTTACCGCACCATAAAACACTTTCAACATCTACTTGAGGCTCGTGATTTCATCATATACACGGATCACAAGCCACTCACTTTCGCCTTCCGTCAGAACCCTGACAAGTGTTCCCCCCGACAGTCCCGCCATTTGAGTTTCATCAGTCAATTCTCAACAAACATTAAGCACATTTCCGGCGAGGACAACGTAGTAGCTGATACTCTCTCGCGCATAGCAGAGTTATCAGCACCCATCGATTACGAGGCCCTTGCAACGGAACAAGAGACTGATGAAGAACTCAAATCTTACCGCGAATCAAACAACTCCCTAGTGCTGAAACAGATCCATATTCCTGGATCTAACAAAGCCATTTTCTGCGACATTTCCACGGGAACTGCAAGACCTTTTTTGACACCGACCTTTCGCTACGCTGCATTCAAACAGCTGCATGCCCTCACGCATCCTGGTATTCGAGCATCAAGTAAACTGGTAACAACGTTTCATTTGGCCGTCAGCAAGCAGAGATTGTGCAAGATGGGCTCGCGAATGCATGAGTTGTCAAAAGGCCAAAATATCCCGACATGTCTCAGTTCCCCTAGGCAACTTCGATCTACCAGCGGAGAAATTCGATCATGTCCATATCGATATCGTCATCCTACCACACTCAGAGTGTTATCGATACTGTCTTACCTGCATAGATCGATTCTCACGCTGGCTGGAAGCCTTCCCCCTCAAAGACCAGGAAGCCGCAACAGTAGCCCGAGCTTTCTATGAAGGTTGGATTTGTCGTTTTGGTACACCACTTCGAATCACGACGGATCAAGGTCGACAATTCGAGTCACAACTATTCGACGAATTGTCTCGCCTCACAAACTCCAAACGCATCCGTACTACCGCTTACCACCCTGCAGCAAACGGAATGGTGGAACGACTTCATCGCCAATTAAAAGCTGCCATAACATGCCATCAAACCAACGGCTGGACCCAGATTTTGCCCACTGTTCTTCTAGGCATTCGTGCTGTCTGGAAGGAAGATCTGAAAGCCACAACAGCCGACATGTTATATGGCAAAGCGCTCTGTCTACCTGGAGAATTTTTGGCACCATCCACTAAACCAACCGATACCACACCATCATCCTATGTACAACAACTCCGTCAGCATTTCCGGACGTTACGACCCTTGGCTGCATCTCGGCATGGTGAAAAGAAGACCTTCCTTTTCAAGGACCTGCAGACATCCGAATATGTCCTCATCCGACGCGATGGACCCAAGAACGCCCTCCAGTTCTCATATGATGGTCCTTACAGAGTCCTTAAAAGAGACAAGCATCACTTTACCGTGCAACTGCCAAATTCAGAGAAAGCCGTGTCAATTCATCGTCTGAAACCGGCCTACACAACTACAGATGAAAGTCGAGCAGAAGTTCCCACCGATTCAACAACCAATTAAGAGGATGCACAAGAAAAGACCACCCGCTCTGGACGACGAGTTCGTTTTCCCCAGTTTTTCCAAGCTTCATCACTGGGAAGGGGGTCCTGTGGGAACACTCTGTACATTGTAAATCCGACAAAGTAGTTCACACAGTACAGCAGAGTTTAGACTCTGCTGACTAAGATATTGTCTCTTTGTACCACAAATTAGGTCAACCGCAAATACACACACAAGTGTAAACGGTTGACCACGCATTTAGCCATAAGTTTAATGTTAATATTTTTTGTATATATACCCGTTTATTTTTCCAATAAAATTAGTCTAACACTGACTCGTCTTCTGTCTTCTCACCCTAATACCGCAGAAGGTATTGTTGGACATCACGGATGCTGGCATAATAACCTGCATCGAATCGGCTCTTCTTAGAAACACCAGCACACGCATCGAGTTCACGTTAGCGACGTCAAACCACGCGTCCGCTACATTGGTGGTGGCATATTTAGTCGACGGTGGCAGGGACGGCGGTAGTAATTATGGTGGTACTAGCTCTGCAGGTTGTCAGCCTCCTGTGGACCGCCTACCGTGAGTACAGAGGACATATACAGCGGAAGGTGTCCAAAGAGGTTGCACGTGCAACCCATACCGACGCCTAAAACGCGCTATCCTGCCAACAGCGCCCCCGCAATCACGCAACATTGCTGACGTCATAAAGGTGATGCAGCGCCCTGCCGCCACTGCTGCCATTGTCACTGACGCTGCCACCGACGCCACCGTCACAGCTGCCGCCGTCACTACAGCCGCCGTCTATTGCACATTGGGGTGAGTAACGTTTCAAAAAACCACTACCCATCGCCGCCCCATCAAAAGTGATGCAGCGCCCTGCCGCCGTCACTTCCACCGCCTCCACAGCCGACGCCGCCACAGCCGTCATCGCCACAGCCAACGCTGCCACAGCCGCCGTCGCCACAGCCGACGCCGCTACAGCCGCCGCCGCTAGTGATGCTGCAACCTCCCACACGCAACATTGGTGACGTGATCATCATGATCACCATGGTGCAGCGCCCCTGCCGCCGCAGCGCCCCACCGCCGCCATTATCAACGCCGTCGCCATCTACCCCCCGAATCCAGCTCATTGTTAAGCATGCCACCACCCGCCGTCAGCACCCCCTCATCAAACACGCCATCACCCGCAACCAACCCCTCAGTGGACCAACGTGCCTTCAAGCTTCCCCCCTGCGTTTCTTCCAACTAGCAGATCTCTAACGCCGACGATCTCCATAGCGGACAGAATCACACGTCAAAAATTTCTGGGCAACACCGTCGCTGACATCTGCGTGTATCCCAAGTCTCAAATACATGGGCCACGTCAGATGTCCTACTGCACACATCACAACGGTTCTTCTTAGAACCACCAGCGCATGCATCCTATCACGTTAGCGACCCACATGCGTCCGCTACACTACTAATTACAAATTCATTCCGATGCAATATCGGCGCCAGTTACCAGAGTCAACAAGTTCCAACCTGCTTTTACTGTATACTAGTGTATTGTTTGAAATGTAGATATCAATTATCCCCACTTATAGGCATGTTCTTTAATTTAATTCTTTTTATTGCGTTCCTACAATATGTTTTCATACAATATCTAGATATTGTTCGAACCTTTACAATTAATACCCCGCCAGATTTGGTCACTTATGCTTACCCTTAGCTCTGAGACGTCGCCGCTGCATCACACAGTTCTGTTGTTACATCAGAGATATTAATTTGATTCTTAGGTATTACTTATTACAATTTAGAAAGACAGGTAAAATTCCTGTAACGTCTAAACAATTAAGGATTACAAATCCCACACTTGGAACGCGTCCTATACAATAGGCACAACGAACCATAAGCCATAGCCTGGTTCGTTGTTCATTGGAGACTATAATATAGATTTCCAGGACATAAACTCTCAATTACTGCATGACACTGTTTTTAAATGGGGATTTGTACCTGGTTTCCACTCTGTAACCAGACCTGCCGATAAACTTCAGGTTGAGACTGCTACTTTAAAAAATGATTTAACTGATCATTATTCTCTTCTTATTAAAATTAAAAATCAAATTGCTCTTGTAAATTTAGAAGAAAAAAAACATTCTTTTATTGATTATAAAATTTTAAAAAAAGTTGCTCAAGACATTGATTGGCTAGAAATTAGAACTTATGATGATATAAATGTTGCAACAAATGTTCTATTAATAAAATTTCATTTTCCATAGAACAAGCCAAAAAATCCAAATCTAATAAAAATTTAAAATTAAGGAAGGAATGGATAACCGAATCAATTGTTAAATCATGTAAAACAAAGGAAAAATTATATAACGAGTGTAGATCAGACCCAAACAATGAAAGAAAAAGGACTGAATTCAAAAGATATTTAAATATTTTAAATTCTGTTATTTCAAAAGCTAAACTTAATTATGAAAAAGAAACAGTTGTTAAACTACAAGAAAACAAAAAAAAATTATGGGATTACATAAATGACAAAGTCCGTAAAAAACCAAAAAAGTTTCAAAATATAAGGTACATACTCAAAGATAACAACCAAATAACAAGCAATACAGAAATAGCTGATAGTTTTAATATTTTGTTTGCTAATATTGGTATGCTATTTAGAAATTCTATACTACCTCCTACAAATAATACACTACCTCTGCTGCAAAATAATAGTAATACTATTTTTATCAATTCTACTTCGGCCACGGAGTTGCTTTTCATAATTTCAAATCTTAAGAACAGAAATGGTGGTGTAGATAATATAAATTCCAAAGTTCTTAAAGCTATCTCTGTATTTATTGCCGATGCCTTGGCACACATAATCAACACTTGTATTGTGATGGGTGTGTGGCCTGATGCACTCAAGACAGCAGATGTAGTTCCTATTTATAAAAATGGTGAGAAACACTTACTTACAAATTACAGACCTATCGCCCTTCTTTCCAATTTGGCTAAAATTTTTGAAAAAATCATCTATAATAGGCTTAGAGTCTTTATTAAAAAAAAACAAAATAATATCTGATAAACAGTTTGGTTTTCAACCTAGAATAGGAACTACAAATGCCGTAGAGTGTATTTCTAATGTATTATACAATAATTTAGACTCAAGCAAGCCAACAATAGTTACATTTTTAGACATGGCAAAAGCATATGATACTGTTGACCACAATATATTAATGTATAAATCATACCGTATGGGTATAAGAGGAAAGGCATATGGCCTGATAAAAAGTTACTTAACTAATAGGAAGCAACGTGTGAAAGTAAATGGGGTTAAAAGTGATTTCACCACTATTGAATCAGGCGTGCCACAGGGATCTATTTTAGGTCCCCTATTATTCACTTTATATATCAACTCAATAATTGAATCAATGCCTAAGGGCTCCGTGTCTTGTTTTGCTGATGACACTTGTGTCATATTAACTGACAAGACATGGGAGTTGGCTAAAAACAAAATGAATAATCAACTAAACCTTATTGCTGACTTGCTTGCTCTGAATAGATTATCACTAAATAGAGAAAAAAGTGTATTTATGACATTTGGCAATTATAAGGATAGTGTGCCTGAACATATAAAAGTTACAATACAAGAGACTGAATTAAAGAGGTTGAACACTGTAAGTACTTGGGTATAGTTTTTGATTATAGGTTAAATTGGAGTGAGCATGTTAAATACATCATAAACAAAACCAAATATTTACTATTTATATTCTATAAAATAAAAGAGATTATGAATACTGAAACATTAAAGATTATATATTATGCATTTTTTCATAGTATACAGAGTTATGGTATAGTTGCATGGGGTGGTGCTTATCAAAATAATCTATGCCTGCTACAAAATATGCAAAATATAATCTTAAAATGTGTGTTTAAACAAAATTTTGATGTCAAAAGCTATCCATGCAATATAAAAGAGCTTTTTAGTTTAGAGTCAATACAATTTTATTATAACGAATTGAAAGAAAAATTCTTAAAATCAAATAGCATCACTAGAAAAAAACTTATCATATTACCAAAAATAAGAAAACTGTTAGTAATAAGCTCAGTTCTATAGAGGCTATTAATGTATTTAATGCATTACCTAATGAATTAAAGCAATTAAATTTAAACAAAAAAAAATAGAAAAAAAAATTGAACTGATTAATAACTAATTAAAAAAAATATATATTGTCAACAACCAGTGTATATGAAAGAGATAAACAGTGGATTGGAACCATGGGCTTTTACTAAACAATAACAAATACTGGTTGTGGGGAATTACGAAAAAGGCCCAGAGCGTCAGAGGTGAAATTCGCAAATGACTAAGAAACAAACGGCATTCTGATTACTGAATTCGACCTATACACATGTACAAGAAAAATCTTGTCTTCAAATAAACTATCACTGTGTTTAGTTGTCATTATATATACAGGGTCTTACTGATATAACTGCGGATATTTAAGGAGGTGATAGGGCAGTAGAAAATAAGAAAATTAAGCAAAACTTCGCAGGTCCTAAAGTTTACCGTTTTCGAGAAAAACGTATGTGAAAATACAGGCAAAACCGAGTACGGTCCTGTGTAAGACGTGTCCTCGATTGACCTGGTCATGTGTAGTGGCAACGCTGTCTTCAATCAGCTGACCGTGAATGAGGTTACTCGGTTACTGCAACGTAAACAAGTGTGTTCGAAAATGGCGTTTAGTTCATCAGAATTTTGTGACAGTTGCCAAATGTGTTGCTTAAGTCAAAGCGAAAACGCACAGGACCGTATTCAAATTAATTCATGTTAAGATGTTTTTCAAAAATTTTGAAATTTTTTTTGTTTCTTCACCGCGCTGCTGTAGTGACCATTCGATTACATATTGCATCTAGTTGACACCCTCCAAAAATCCGTATTTATATCAGAACCACCCTGTATATATTGTCATGATATTGGGATGGTCACAATACAATTTTAAAAATATTAACAAATTTAGAAATTGAAACAAAGTTCCAAAATATTTAAAAAAAAAATATTTTAAAGAATAAATGTATTATTATTATTAGTTATGTATTATAATTGTTTATTTATAGTTTAAAATTGTAACAAAGAAAATTTAATTTTAAAATGTTTTGAAATGACTGATGCATTTCAAAATCATTATATCAATCTTGATTGTTTAAAAAAGAAAATTAAATTTTATTTGAAAGGTCAAGACACTAGAGAATTTGTTATTGTTACTAAGGGTTGAGACCTTAAAAAAATTATAGAGAACAGAAATTTAGAAATTTAAAAAAAAAATAAATTAAACCAAAAGTACATTATTAATTTCAATTGAAAATATTTAAAGTGATGAAGTGATAAGTAATATTATGAAGACAGCCACAGTTTAGAAAAAGTTCGAGATTATTTAAATGGCAGCATTGATAGAACCATACCTGAACAAGAATAAGTATTAAAAGAAGATAAAGATGAAGAGCCACTAAAAAAGGGAAAAATAGAAAACTAATGTAGATGTGGAGTTGGAGTTTGGTGAAGGCTGATTTTCAATTGACATCGTGACAGTGTGAGAATATGTCTAAATAATTTAATAGAAAAACTTGACTTTACTAATTTAAACTTTTCATATTTTTAAAACAATTGTTTATAGTTCTAATTAGATTTAGTTATATAGTAGAATTTTTGAATTTAATTTAGTTTTAAAGGTATTTGTAATTTTTATATATTTTTGGAACTTACTCCGAGTTGAGAATTTTCATGCTCATGAATTCAGTAAATTAAATTAAAATTTTATTTAAAAAAATTGTTTTGTATATCATCCAAATCATATCATAACATATTTTATTAGCCCCACATCTCATATCATAACAATATATATTGTTAAGATATGAGATGGGGGGACTCATAAGTAATAATATAATGATAGAAAGCAATTTTTTTATTTTTTATTTAATTTACTGAATTCAAATTTAAATATCTGAGCATGTATAACTCTTAACTGGGAGTAAGTTCCAAAATATAAAAAATTACAAATACCTTTAAATATTAAATTAAATTCAAATTCTACTATATAACTAAAACTAATTAATAACTATAAACAATTATTAAAAATGAAAATTTTAAATTAAAGAAGTCAAAAGTTTTCTATTAAATTATGGAGACATATTGCTCACTCACTGTCACAATGTCAATCGTAAATCAGCTTTTACCAAAACAATTCCACATCCACGTTAATTTTTCTATTTTTCCTTTCGGATTAACTTCATCTTCATCTTCTTCTTCTACTTATTCTTCTTCTTGTATGATTATATTGGAGCTGCTTTTCTTAAAATTTCTAATTTTCAATAAACTTTGATTTTCTTCATATTAACACATGTAAATACTTCATCATTTCAAATATCTTCAATTTAAATTAATAATGTTCTTTTAATTAAATTTATTTTCTTTAAATTTTAAAATTTCTGTTTTTTCAATCTCTGTTATAAGTCTCAACCCTTCGTAACCACAACAAAATCTCTAGTGTCTTGATCTTTCAAATAAAATTTAATTTTCTTTTTTAAACAATCAAGATTAGTATCATAATTTTGAAATACTTCAGTCATTTCAAAACATTTTAAAATTAAATTTTATTTGTTACAACTTTAGACTTTAAATAAACAACTAAACATAACTAATAATAATAATACATTTTTTTCTTTTTAATATACTTTTTTTTTAATATTTAGGAACTTTTGTTTCATTTTCTAAATTTGTTAATATTTTAAAATTGCTTCATAGACATCCTGCTATCATGACAATATATATGATAAAAAAATAGAAAGCAAATGTACAGGTTAAAAAGAAAAGAAAATAATAATAAATTAAAACATTTTGTTAGAGTAAGTTTAGTTTTTAAGTTTAGTTATAATTCCAGCCGCTGTACAGGGGTTTCCCTACTTGACGGATAGCACTAAGTGTGCAATTGTATACAAATGTATATACTGGAAATAAATCATCATCATCATCATCATCATTTATAATAGTCGAGATGCTGCGGTCGGTTATCACTTGGTGAAACATTTTAAAATAAATCAGTAAACAAAACACACTTGGTAGTTTCACAAATAATTTTATTTTGTCTTGACGACAGTCGTTTCGGCGTTTAAGCCATTATCAAAAGAGTACAGTTAATACTAAAACTATGTGTCTTAAAATCGAGCTTAAATACCAAGTTAGGTAACAATAGTCCTTAATAGTGGGGATGCATTAAAATCGGTCTGGTCGTTGGTTAAATGTTTGTTGTAAAACAAAGCTTTATTGATTTCAATATATTTAATAAATAAAATAATCTACCCTTATTGCTATTATGAAGTAATTTTACAGTATGTAAATGTATATCGTGGTTGTTAGTTATACAATGTTCAGCAAAACCGGTGCAAAGGTTTTTTTGAGAAATTGATTTTTTATGTTCTGATATTCTGCGTTCTAAAGCTCGGCCCGTCTGTCCGATATAAATTGCGTCGCAATTTTTACAATTAATTTGGTAAACCCCACTTTTTTGTAACAGATGCATTTTATCTTTATTATTAACTAATAGAGCGCCTAAATTCAACTTATTTACAGAAATAGTATTTATATTTAGTTTTGATAATCTATTATTTATCTTATCAGTTATATTAGGTATATAGTTTATAAAATGATAATGCAGATTTTCCTTTGTATTTAGTGAAGTGTAAAAATTATTTAAAAGAAGTGAATCCATTGTAGACACTTTAATAACGAACAAACAAAATAAACTACCAAGTGTGTTTTGTTTACTGATTTACATTTATGATTTAAACAGCTGGGTATTTAACGGCACTACTGTTTGCATGGGTTATTGGTAAATTTAGACATTTTCTTTTGTAACTTTTTTTTACAATTATCAAAGCTAATCCTTTTATTGATTGCTCTCAACCTTATGTAGGTTCGAGTTCGCGACAAGCAAGCAATTATATCAAAAGGTAAGCTTGCTTCTAAGGGTAACTTGGATAATGTATGATCTGCAACTCGCTTAAATATCATAGGCTCCAAAGAAAGGGAATTTCCATGAATTTCCGAAAAAAAACATTATTTAAAATTTTTGCAGCGTTTAGTAGCTGATCACTGGGATACATGAGGTGCCCTCTTGATAAGAATTCAATCCAATCTATAGGCTTTTTATTTGTGTCTATATTGCTTGTTTTCGTCCCTAGATCAATAGCCTCGATATTTTGATTGAAAACGGTAAGCAACATAACCCGCTATATACTTTAATCCCTCATCGGATAAACATTCTGAAAATTCAGTTTTTCAATAAATTTTCAAGTGTCGGGGTTATTCTAAAGTCGTTAGTTTCGTATTCCGGATAATCCGATTGTACAAAGGTGTAGAGAACAACTAATTCTTCTTCATCAGCACATGTATTATTCTCAGACTTCTCATTTAGGTATGTTAGCATTGATTGCGAAATACATAAACTAGCATCGATTTCTATAATGTGTGTATGAAGGGGCTGAACTCGGCATGTTTCATTCATGTTTTCCTCAGTATTTTTACCCATTGTGAACACGGCGGCAGAGTGTTTTCCGACGATATACCACCTTAGGCGGTACATAAAGTTCAATGGAGTCGGATGGTCATTCGTTGGTCCCATTCCACGTATATATGAAAAAAAAATTCTATTACATCTTGATTAATTATATAGGTAATAATGTAATAAATATTATACATTCTTTTAAGATACTCATAACATTCAACCAAGGACCTATTGTTTAAAGCAATCCTTTTTTGAAAGGGAAGCATTTTGGAATGTTTTCCGACTGTCATTGTTGAGATAAACTGAGACATATCTTCTAAAAATTTTTTCTGGCTTTCTTGATGAAAACCAAACGCATTTACACCCGGATGGGATCCGTACTTAGCAGTAGCATTAAAAATATCGAACCAATCATTAAATAACTGAAATATTTGACTGTTTTTTTGCCAGTGTGTATCCTCGAGTAAGCCTCTTTGCCCACACCAGTTGATAGCTTAAGCGGTAGTTGCAGAAAAAAATTGAACCGCAGGACGTACTTTTTACCTTTCAGATCCCCGCACGTTAAGATGGTAACTGTTCACTTTAGGTAAAATAGTCAGATCGTTTGTTGATGCAGTTATTATTCATTAAACGCACGTTCGATTTAAAATTTGTCTTTGTAATTAAATCCCCCATCTAATAAATGGTTTCTAGCTAATTTTATTAGATGTGGAGCGTCAGCAAATATAAATATTTTCAAATTTGAATTTTGTGGATGATTAATACTGCATTCTCCCACATATGATATTTTTAACTGAGACCACGACGATTGATTTAAACTGCTCATATCACAAGTCACCGAAACTACAGGAAAACCGATATTATATAATTGAGAAACCAAGTTTAGAAGAATGTCTTTGGTCATGGGTTGATCAAATTTGTAGTATATCGGCAGCTCTTATGAGGGCCTAGTACTTGCTGAGTTCTTGGTTCAATACAAACTTGGTTTGATATACAGGGTGTCCACTAAAGATGCGGCCAAAATTTAAGGGGTTATTCCTTGGACTATTTTAAGAATATTTTGTCCTTTGGTGATTTTTGAAAAACCGCTTTGTTTCGATGATAGAGGGCGAAAACTATTTTCGACAATAACAACATTTTATTCTGAAATATTACAAGTAATTGTTTTTAATCTACAAAAATTGTTGGAAATGATTACCGCCAGCTTGTATACAAGAATCCATTCTTCTCCTCATTGATTGCCGGACTCGTTCAAACACACCTGGGTCGTTTCGTATTGTGTTACACCCAGCAATTATCCGATTTCTCAAATCGTCGACATTTTCCACTGGAGTAGTGCAAACTAATGACTTTAGGTGTTCCCATAAGAAATAATCCAGAGAGTTTAAGTGCGATCTCCGTATGTTGTTGTCAAAAAGTGACGAGCAACTATACTAAAATGCGTTGGTGCACCACCATCGTGCATAAACCACATTTTATTTCTTGTTGCCAATGGTACATCATAATTTTAAACAAATAACCGTTATTGAACGCTCTAATCCAACCTATTGCGTTTAAACGAGCGCAGAACGTCGAGTCGAATAACGTCTAGCCGCTGTCGGTAACTAACTATCCGAGGTTCCGAACGAAAATTTCGCTGCAAGTGATCTATGGTAGGTAGGTTAGGTTATGTTGGTTATCTCCAGTAAAGAATCACTGTTTATATCTGGGTTATGTGTAAGTATACATTAACGAGCGGATAAATGCATACATAAAATCGACTAAATGCATAGTGCCAATCCACTTCTTTTTAATGTATCAACGGCCTAAGTAGAGTAGGCTCGCTTAGGTGGGGTTGCTTTAGGTTATAGTTTGGTAAGGTCGTTTGTTTTTTAACAACCATTCGTGCCGCTTCGTGTATGAAGATAGTTTGTTACCGGTAGCGACTAGACGTTAGTGTCGAGTCGTGAGGTCCCAAGATGACGTATATGCGCAAAACGCGTTAAATTTAAACATGCACATTAGCACACCATAGAATGCTCACACCACGGTAAATATTTGCATACGCAACTGTCACTATCTCAGATTATAACTTTTAATAATACAAGTTAAAGGCATGTGGGGGAATTAAAGTCAGAGAAGTAATTATGAATGAATTATTATTAATAATTCCACCATTGATTAAATTATTTTTTATTAAATGTTTCGTAGTTTGTTTATTCTGTAAGTTAAATGCTATTAGTAGGGTATGCATGATCGTAGATCTCTCTTGCACACACCCTGGTGCGACCCCTCGTTCCGGGGGGATATAGCCAGGTCCGGCTGCGGTCACCTGAGAGTCGGGGACCGGTCTGAAGGGCCGGGAGCCAAGCGCTAACGGGGAAGCCCCCGCGGAGTAGCCCGCTCGCGGGGGGGTCATATGGGACTCAAGAGAACGATAGCGATGCCTCGGACGAGAGGGGACACGGTCCCGTCCCCCCGGGAAGGCTCAGGCCAAGAGACGGGATCACTTATGACGACCCAGGCCCGTCCACGGCAAATGAGAACAGGGGGATGGGTTCGCCCCCTACAAGAAGACTCAGGCCGAGACCAGATAGAGAACCAGATCTAGAGATACCCGGATCTGTCACGGACCTGACACTGGAGTTGCCCTTCAATGACCGGGTTTGCAGTGTTTGTCTCCGCACTGCAAAAGGCAACTTCATGGCATTCAGCCTTAATGATGAACTAAGGCATATTTCAGAGGTCTTCTCCCGGGATGAGGTCGAATTAATGTTAGATCTCGAAATCCGGTTCCAGAACGAGCGGTACGTCGCCAAGTGTATGCACGAACACCTGCCCAATAAAACCCTCAAACAAATTCGGGACAAGAGGAATGAAGTAAATTACAAACGTCTTCGCGATGAAGTGTTGTCCCGAGCTCATCGCGAAATGCAGGTTGCGGGGTGTGAGGAGTTACTGCCGGAGCCTGAGGCTGTGACAGAAACCCCGGCGAGCCCCCCGCCGGACCCTGTCCCGGCGGAGCCCGTGGAGCGTCCGAAGGACTCCGGGATAGAGGTCATCGAAACAGACCCCGACTCTGCAGAAGACCTCAGCTGGAGAGAAAGACTCATAACGACAGCCCTGGCACAATCCGCTAAAGTATCGAAGGCTGCCTTACAGGGGCCAACAGTTACAGTCCAGCTACTGCGGGATGCTCTCCAGTACGCACTAGAGCTTCAAGGGATGGTCTCCCAAGCTCTCATTGACCACGTCTATGAGTGCGTACTTGTCCACCTGCTGGGTGAAACGGGAAAGGAAGGAGAGGAGCAGACAGACGGGACAGGCTTGGTAAAACGTCTCGAAAACCTCGCCCGTGCCGCACGATTAAACTGGCCTATTCAAAGCCCTAGAGAGAAGAGCTAGCCAAGTGGGGCTCGCTGGTCTCGCAAGGCAAGTCGGTTCAACCTCTTACCGACAATCCCATTGCCAATGCATGGCTTTTCAACCCGAAGCTCCTTAAGCCATGCCGATTTATAACGGCCCTCAAAATGCGGACCAACACCACAGTAACACGGGTGGTGATGAACAGAACGAAGCCCCAAGCAGAACTCAGATGTAGAAGGTGTGTGTCCAAGTTGGAGACTCTTGGCCACATCTTGGGTGAGTGTGTCCACACAAAAGCCCAGAGGATCCGCAGACATGACGAGATAAAGGATCTCGTCTTGTCAGAAGCTGTTAAAAGAGACAAACGGGTAGTAGTTTCTAAAGAATCTAGCTTCCAGTTGCCCGGAGTGGGTATTCTCAAACCTGACCTGGTGGTACAGAGCCAGGGAAGGGTCTTCGTGGTCGAAGTCACAGTCCACCATGGGGACAATCTCGCCCAGAGACAAAGGAGCAAGCTACAAAAATATGCTCCGCTACTACCCGTCCTCCAGCAGAGAATATGAGCTAATGCTGGGGAAGTCCTGTCAATTGTGGTAGGAACGAGGGGGGCATTACCCAAGGAGACGGTCGAAGCTCTCAGTAAGCTAAAGACCAACGACCGAAAAACGCTGATCACAATATCAATGATAGCGTTACGTAGTTCCATTGAATTATATCATGCATTCATGGACTACGATGCCCCGCCTCGTACCGGAGTCGGTTAGCTGGAACGGACCCGGAAACTCCTGGCCATTGAGCTCACTGGTAATCACATATATTTTAACTTTGTGAAGTGTCCTATATGTATAGTTATAATACTATTTTTAATTATTTATTTATTTATATTTTTAACCGTTGACCCTCCTCAGTCTAGAGCCTTTACATCTAGCTGAAGACAGACTTTTTATCTGTGATGTATATGTGAGTGATCGTCGTATTAATTCATTATTTTAGGCAACAGTGGTTGCTAATACCAGTGATGCGAGTCGTGGGTTTCGAAGGCAGGCATGAATTAGGCCACCCACGGCGACGTAGCGGTCGCGCGACTGCACCGGACGGAAACCTCCGCGGGCAACGGTGGCGTCCGAACCGTCTCCGGCTAATTCCGTTTTCTTATGTGAGAACTACGTTTACGATTTTTCCAAGTCTAACCAGCCGAGACTCCCTTCGATCAGGTCAAGTTTGATAGGTTCCCCCTGCCCCCCCCCCCCGAGGGGGGCTCGGGCCAGGAGTCGTTAGATTAGTTGGGACGAGAGTTACATGGCTCTACAAGGCATCTGCTTGGTACCCGGGGCGAAGAAGACGAACCAAAGCTACTCGGCAAGGTTCGTCCGAGCCGGGGTACCGAATTTTAAGGGTTTGACCCTTGGTGACCACGCCAGACCACCGTGGAAAGTGTGAGATTGCGGTCTCATAGAAATAGTGGGTACATTTGCTTTTTCATTCCGTTAATAGAAAAGCATCCCAAAAGCCCAAGAGGCGGTACTGCTGCAACAATTAAACTTAAAGTTCAAAAGAAATTTCCTCCCGAGCTTCGTTGCTTTGCACTGGCCTTTAATTTTCATTCCAACAATTATGTTCGCAAAACTTTTGGAAAATGCTTGCCGCATCCCAGCACACTCCGCAAATGGCTAACTACATTAGATGGTGCCCTGGATTTACTGCAAAAGCATTAAATGCCATTAGGGTGAAGGTGGAAGATTCAATATCAAAAAGTAGTGTTGGGATAATCCGGATTAAAATTAATCCGTGTTCCGGATAGCAAAATATTCGGATTAATCCAAATACTAAATAATCATCCGGATTAAAAATCGTCCGGCTACTTGAAGTAGATACAGGCAAACGGACAGCTGATTATTTCGTTTGCTGTATTCGTACTGTAGTCCGTATTAATTAATCGTCATGCGCGTTGGATATTCATCTATAGGGACGATTATTCCATTTTGGTATTCGGAATGTATTAACATTCATCCGTATTAAATAATCGTCATGCGTATTGGATGTTCATTCGTATTAATTAAATAACCGTCGAGCATCAAGTTTCACAGCTGGCAGAAAACTGATTTGTGGCAGAGAATAAACGTGGAGTAAACAATAAACCATAAAATGGCGTTCAATAGAATATTAAAGTACAATGCGCATGCCAACATAACGGATTCCTTATTTTATAACAGTAATAAATGTTCAATAGGCAATAATAATAGTAACGTATACCGATGTAATAACAATAACGATATTTTTTAACGGATTAATCCGGATTATCATCCGGATACTTAATTAATCCGGACAGTAACTATCCGGATATCGAAATCATCCGAATATTCCCATCACTATCAAAAAGTAAGGAGTAGATGTTAGCGTTAAGTTAATGAAATTATCATACGTAAACATGTACACTGGAATGGCAAAAGGTATTTGGGATATCTTGATTTGGGTAATGGCATAGAAAGTGATCAGGTACCGATGGCTAAAGATGCATTGGTATTTCTATTAGTCGGAGTAAATACTAGGTGGAAGATACCTATTGCGTATTTCTTAATTGCTGGTCTCGCTGGGGCCGAAAGAGCAAATCTAATTAAAGACTGCTTTAGAAACGTAAGTGATTGTGGGGCTAAGGTGGTCTCCTTAACTTTTGACGGTACAGCAACGAACTTCGCTACTGCATCAGCTTTGGGTGCAAAGATGCGTGACCTAGATATGCAGCCATGATTCCAACATCCAGTAACTAATGAAAAAGTGCACGTTTTTTGGATGCATGTCATATGGTGAAACTAATAAGAAATACGCTTGGAGATTGGAAAATTTTACGAGATGACAAAGGCGAAAATATCTCTTGGGGCTATTTTGAAGAATTAGTGGCTTTTCAAGAACGTATGGGACAGTACGCTGCGAATAAACTTAGCAAGAGGCATTTACATTTCAAAAAGGAGATAATGAAAGTTAGTTTAGCTGTCCAACTATTTAGTACCAGCGTGGCAGATGCCTTGGACTATTGTAATGAAGATCTGAAGTTACAACAATTTAAGGATTGTAGAAGTACGAGCCGGTTTTCGTAGAATAATAAACAACGTTTTTGACATCCTTAACTCCAGAAATTTGTTATCTAAACAGCCATGGGGAAGACCATTTTGCTTAGAAAATGAAAGACATGTTAAGGAATTTACAATTTCTGCTGACATATAAGATGAGTCAAGATCACATAGAAATGTTTTTCTCTTCAATTAAATCCAGAGGTGGTTTTAACAACAACCCCACAGCAGTACAGTTTTCAAGTGCATACAAAAGACTACTACTTCACAATGAAATAGGATCATCTTCGACAGCTAACAGTATTTCTCAAGATGCTACTACTATTTTAACTGTATCTAGTGGTACTACAACAAAATCAACTGTTGATTCACTTATAAGTACCGATTCGACTGAGATGGAAGACAGTGAGGAATTCATTTTTACCGAAAATATGGAGCAATACGTAAAAGATGTCGTGCTAAACGAATTTCATGTGCCTATTGTTGCAATTTACTCTTTCCACAAATAGATACTGAGATAACAAAAACACAGAATCGCAACTTCTACAAAGAAAGAATAGGGGCGGTTTGTGCCAGGCATCTGCGGATGTGGTAAAATTATGCCGAGTCTTTTGCATTGCGACATACTAATCATACTTATCACGTATAAATTTTCATATGTTTCAACAAGATCCGCTTGCAAATCATTTAATTCAATTAATAATTAATTAAGGATCTATATCACTATAAGAAAAAACTGTGCTAATAAATGTACAAACGAGGATAAGATGCGAATAAGGGAACAATTTACAAAGATGGTTATTTTTAAACACCAATAGTGTGGTTTCTGTATTTAATAGTTTTGTAGCCAATTTTTATTGTAAGCAGTAGGTATAGTTTTGCTATGACATGTACTTGTAAAAAACGGAATATGCTGTGTTATCATAAAGTTTTTTAAATTAAATCCGTTAGACTTACCACATCATATAATAACTCAGAAACGAGATTACATCTCTGGTAATGACCGGATACACACATTAAATTCTTTGGGTTTAAATTTTTCCGTACTATTTGTGAATTAAATTCCTTTTCGATACCTTTCTCTAAGCTGTTCTAGTAACAAATATCATTATTTATCAGTATCAACTATTCTATCCGAATCATACGCATATCCCGCCGTGTGTACTGGGCGCTTTCTGCCTACCTTGGATACGGTTGGTTGTCTATTCAAATTGCACCACTTTTATTATACACGCGTTATACGGTAGGCGCAGTCTAGTAATAATCAGTGCTGTACATGTTTCCATAACAATGTGGCCTAACGACTGTGGGAATACTGCAGTCAAAAACGTCATGTCTTCGTAGCTGTTCCAAGTTGCGAAGTAACGTAAAGTGATTGCCAGACGCTGACTTGTCGGAACAGCTTCTCGCATAATAGTATCTCTTCTCTCGATTTGCGGTGCAACCATAGCCAAGAGTTCACCAAATAGTTCACCATTGACGCGTAGAAAATTGCGAAAATCATTTGGTTCACAAATTCTCAATTCATTGTAATGTTTTATGGGTATACCGTTCTCTGTTTTGCAACCACTGTTTTTTTTCACTTCCGACTTTTCCGTTGCTTCTTCTTTTTGATGCTTGCACCCATGGCAATCAAAATACAACAAAGTTCAGTTTCACTCACCATCTTCAGGATCTTCACTATCACGCCAAACTCAAACTGAATGCATTGCACAATAATATTGCAGATGTGTAGCCTGTTTGTACAATATACGAGGGCGGTCTGTAAAGTTTCCGGCCTCAACGTGATGATGGCAGCACTCGTCAATAAAAGTCAGGGAATGTAGTTGTGCATCTGTTGACAGCAACACATCAAAGTTTCAGCCATTTTGGAATCGCAGTTTTTATTTGACAGTCGTTTGAGTGAGTCGATGTGAGTATTTTTGTAAAAATAAAAACAATCAATTATCGAACTGTCATAAAATATTTGTTTTTGAAAGGGAAAACTATGTAGAAAAATAAAAATAAATTTTAAGATAAATATTCTTGTATGTTAGGTCGGAAACTTTTCAGACCACCCTCGTATTGTGCAATCTTTCAATATCCCCCACACACGCACAATTATTGTGTGCAACCCAAATTATTGTGGAATATTATTGCACGTGTATAGTCTACCTCAATATTATTGTGCAATAAAATTGCAAAATATTATTGTACGTGTATGGGCCGCTTTAGTTCAAACGTAGTTTAGAGTACTAAGTAGTTGTTCGTTAATATTTAATTGAATTCTGACTGAAGTGACTAAAATTTTGATTTTAATAATTAAAAATGCTTTCTTTGTGTTGCGCATGCAATTGTACAAAAAGATTTATGAAAAACTCCTCTGTTTCGTTTTATAGGTAAAAAAAAATACAACTAATCAATAAATTGAAAGTTTATTTATTAATATACTTTGTTGAGGTTTCCTGCGAATACAGATACAATATACAATATACAGATACAATATACAATATACAGATACAATACAAAGCGATGAGGCGCGAAGACTATACCCCTGCAAAACGCGCAGTTGTGAGCACTTTTTAAGTACTGATTTTTTTGATTCAGCTGGAAGAAAGGAGATTATACAAAGGCGCTGTACCCTCTATTTTTAATTTTCCAAAGCACTTAATCAAAAAATCAGTACGTTCACGATCGGGATGTGTAAGTGCCTTTTTAACGTGAAAAATATTTTTTAAAAATTGATCCGGCATTTTCCAGAGTAAGCACAAACTTGCCATTAACATCCAATAAATTCTCTAAAAGGTACTGCTACATACATTTATTTGTAATATACATATACTTCTTTTGAATAAATTTAAACTAACAACATCAAATATAAAAAATAGTTTGCATGGGAACGCTTAAACATCCAAGCAAATAGTTTTCATAAAAATCCTATTCTTTTTAGTTTTGAAAATGTCTATAAAGTAGATACCTATCAGTCAGGGTTTTGTGCAGTGTGCAAGTATATCTATGTTTGTTGTATGTTGTTATAATTTGCCCTCTTTGACAATAAATTAGAAGTTCAAATGTAGTAAGCACTCTTCTTATAGTAAATATGTAATAACCTTAGCGAAGCTGCATTAGATGTGGACATTTCACCACCTGCTTCTGGACGGTATATGACCATTTTCATAATACGAATATATGAAGTGGCTGAGAACAGTTCTTAAGATCTAAACTTTCTCTAATAGACTATTTAGATAATGAATTTAAAAAGAAGAGGTAACTCGGCAATTGTGGGAACTATCTTCTATCTATAAGGGGATGTATTTGTACCGGGATACTCATCCCTCAGATGACGTGTTTTTATGTCTGATCAATAATATTATAGTTATCTTTATTAGTGTTTTCATTTTAAAAATCAGAAGTTGACTTTAATTGAAATAAAACAGTGATAATGATTTATAGTCAAAATACCTACTATTTGTATTTGTGTCATATCAATGAATTGTATAAGAACTATTGAAAGAATTTAAGAAATACAAACACAAACAGAAACGTAAACTAACCATAATTTAGATTATAATAATGTCTTCCTTATTTTTAATTTAATTATTTAAGTAGTGTAATGTTGTAAATTATATGTAAATTTAAATTAATGTTAAAAATACATTAGTTAAATATATATTTATGACCATCAAAAGTTTTAACTACTTGAAACTACTGAATTATTTTATAAACTCCCCGCAACTTAACGCTATTCAAATGGAGCTAAAAGATATTTCGCCTGCACACTGCAATGAAGGTTGCCTATTGTCTTGGCGCCACTTCGTTTCACATTAATATGCTCAGTCTATATAATAAGCACGTCTCTGGAAGACTTCGCAGATTTGTTGTTGAAACGCAACACTTTTCTAAAGAGCACATAATTTGAAACTAATTTGGAAAACAGCAATACACACAGAGCACTATAATTGTAACAATTCTGATAGAACATCATAAATAGTGGTACCACTTGAAGTCAGAAATAATTGTTGGTTTATTTAATTGCTTTTCAACTTGTTACTCAAAATTGTTGAGTTCTTCGCTGGTTGTCTTTACATCTTCCATGTTAACCCGGGAAATAGTGATTAGGTCAAGTTTTAAATAACTAAGTTTTTGAACCGATGTGATGCAACAATTTAAGTCTATATACTTGAAAAAATTGATTGAGTTAGCCTCTACTATATGAAGGTTGATCATCTTGAAATATTAAATAAAACACTAATTAAAACTTTCACTTAAATTTATTTAAATTCTTTACAAATTTGTTTTGACCTACAAGGTCATCTTCAGAAGAAGGAATAAAACTAAGTTTAATAAGTCTAGCTTAAATACCAAATCTATGGTTAAGGAGGGGGAGTAAATGTTTCGTGCACATTTTTACAATTGGAGAGTCATACAAGCTTTCCATTTCGTTTAATACATTTTCTTTATTTGCAGTTAAATGGGTTTTTATTTCTACTGTTTCCAATAGTGTCAATTTCATTCCCTTTTCTTTTTTATGTAGTATTGTCACACAGAGGATTTTTAACAACAAATATTTTCGACTTTAAAACATATTTCAAAATTTATTAAATTAATATTTCATTATTACAAAGTTGCAATAAGTTACAATAAGTTGCAATTCTTTCAAAAGTCATGAGGCGGATATCGAGTTCATTTACTCGCAAAATGAGCTGTTAGCGTTCAACGATGGAACAGTAAGCCAAATAACAATTTCAAGGAATTGTTTTACGTACCTACATGCAAAAATTAATTCGACTTCGGTAGGTTTGGTTACCGACAGGTTCAAGAACTTCACGAAGTCATCGAAAACGACGAAGGTTTTCGATGCAAATTAACGTTGAAAGATTTCATAGCAAAACATAGGGAAAGTTCGAGAACCAGTGAATGACCGAATGTACCGAACCCATGTACGAAATTATGATTCATCAATAAGATCAACGCTTCGCGGTTCGTTGATCGGCAATTGCCAGTCAGTCGATCTGGGTCTGCGATAACGTAATCTCCAAAATCGGGAAGTTTTTGTGACGCTACCCCTAAGGAATAATGCCAGTATTCATTATAATAAAAATGTAAGTACTTTAAAACCAGTAATTAATAATTAGTGCGTCGATCTACATTGAGGGAAAAATCCCTTTCTTAATTGTTCATTGTTCTGTCTGTTTGTAACGATTTGAATTTGTAACTTCCTAACTTTTCAATCTTAATTTTGATAAAATTGTTATTGTTATAAATCTTGTCTTCATTATCTTCAATAACTCTTAGTACCTTTATGCTCAGTCACGATGGTTCAAGTAACAATCCTTTCTTTATTAAATAAATAAATTAATTATTAATCAACCCTCAATTACTGTCGTGACATATTTGGTGGAGGCGCCGGTTTCTACCAATTGTAGATCGATTCACCTATTTTATATATTTTTTCACTAATTTAAGTTTGCATAATTTAAAAGAATTTTTTTAATTATACACTTTTGCATGGTTTTAGTTAATTTTTTCTGGTAACCATAATTGATTTAGGTACTTATATATTAATTAAAACCGGTAGTGAATTTTATTTAATTTCGCGTAATTTTTTACATCGAATACAATTTATTAGGATCGACTCAAGGTAACTTAGTTGTGTGGTGTTTTCTAATTTTAAATGAGTAGTGAGCAAAAAAGAAAATTACGTGGCCATAAAAGATCGAGCTCGGAGTCAAGCGCTGTGCAAAAAATTAACGAGGATATCGAAAGTGACACAAATCCAAACGATTTTAAACCAACACTCTGTAGTACCTCAAAAAATCCTTTTAAACCACAATCATCCCTCTCTAGGAGTCCACCCGCTAAATCTTCGTCTATTCTTACATTCCAATTAACACAACCATATCAAAACACAATTCCTTCACTCTAGCCACACCAAGCACACAAATACCCCAAAAATCTATAACACCTGAACCCCCTGTAATTCCTGAGGGTCCAGAAAATTACTCTGACACATATTCACACGAATCAAATAAAGAAACAATACAAATACCCCAAACACATATTTCACAAAACAACGAACTAAACACAAACTTACAAATAAACGTAATAGAAAATCAAACAACGCAAACACCCCACGTAAATACACCACTTGTTAATCCACCGGAATCACAAAACATACCAAACACAAGAACCCCCCACAAATTCTTACTATTAGACCAAACGTAATCATGCAAAACACAACACTATCAAACGCCTTAGCGGAAGCAAAAAATCCTGCCACCCCTAAATTTATACCGCCGCCAACATTTGATCCAAGCTCGGACTCCGTAATAACTTTCTTATCCAAATATGATAAAATTGCTGCGTGTAATGGTTGGACAGATACACATAAAATTTCTTATTTCGGAAACTTTCTTGAGGGTCCTACTAATATTTGGTATAACAATTATATACAAAACGAGCTAAATAATAATAATAATTGGGAGCGGATAAAAAATGACCTTAAAAAAGAATTCAACGGCGAACAATCTATGCGTAGGTTAAAACTCAAATTTCACAATAGAAAACATCACCAAAACGAGGATATAAAAAGGTATTATTACGATCTAATAACTTTAGCCCACGAAATAGACACCGAAATGCCCTTTGAAACATTTAGGGACCAATTCGAAAACGGTCTACACTCATCTTTCGTAGAAACGTACTATTTATTTAGTTATGGCATTACAACCTACGACGAACTAAAATCACTAGTGCTACGATTAAGCGAAGTTAGGGAAAGGGTTCTCATAGACCGAATGACGACTTAAACATCCCTTCTAACAATAACCCCAGACCAAGGCCCAGCACATCAACAGAACAGAAGAAATAACACGCCAAGAAACGGAGTATTTATGAAGCAGAGGTTCCTTCAAAACAACAGAAATCCACCCTTCACAACACAACAACGTCCTTGGGACACCAACAATTGCCAACCGGCTCAAGCATTAAGGGCAAATTGTCGGTGTAACCATCAAACTCGATACCGTGAATATCCCGGAAACAGGAATAGGGGAGGAGTGGTGTAAGATGACCGGTTCTAATTCAGAGGAGGAGAGGTTACTTAAGGTCAAATTGACGGAAGGTCATTGACTTTAAACTTGTGTGTATGTAGTGGTCGAATGCTTCACAATGAATTGAAACATATGTACATGTGTCGGTAATGTAAAATTAAATACGTCTGCAACCGTCTGAAGTTTACGATTCTTAAATACGTTTACATGATAATGTAGAGGAAGTGGAGAATCAGTAATAATATTGGTTATGTAGAAGGAGCGTAGTACGTGTACATGTATATATTTGTGTTAAGAAATAGATAATGAAGCAAAAGGTAGTAGACGTTTGAGATATAAGATTAAGGTAGAGTTTGGGGATAATAAGAAGTTATATGGCAAGTGTGTCAAGGTCACAAGTCTTTAAAAAGAAAAAGGAAGGTGTAGGAGAGGGGACAGGTAATGACATAGTAATTGAAAGGTAGGTTTATGAAAACATAATGGATCGGAAGAGTTGACGCATTTGCTCGTAAGTATTGCAAAGAATACAGTACAGCGTGTGCGTATCTTCGATCTCGTAAAACAAAGCCAAACTTTTCGCAGAGGTACGATTGAATCCCCTGACGACAAGGTCGGCAGCACAAGTTTACGACATCGCAATGATAAAATCTGCAGCTGTGGCAGAAAAGCAGAGGTCCGCTACATTGTAACATACATGACGTGATTGCTACCAAAAAGGTGCGCGTAGAGCCAGGGTGGTCCTGATAAGGACCGATGAATTGGAAGCGTGTTTCAGGATCCAATTATAAGCGAGTCAGGTCTAATCCTGACTGACTTTATTACAATAAATTACAGCTATTTATACAAAGTTTATTTACATATGTCTTATGGTAGAATGCACCGTCAGCTAGTTACGCTAGTGTGCGTATTTGCTTTTTATACAAAATTTATTTACATATGTCTTGTGGTAGAATGCACCGTCAGCCATTTACGCTAGTGTGCGTATTTGTGTTCCGACTAAGTTTGGCAGCTAGAACTGTTACAATTCTCTCTCAGCAGAATTTACATTCTGCTGTACAGTGTGCTTTTTTCCGACAGTAAAGCAGACTTAAGGTTAGCTAGCTTATTTCCGATTTCTTGTACCTCCTTTCTCGTTTCAACTACCGATCTGGTGTGGGAAGAAGGTCCCCGAGTGGAAGTACCCGAATCTGAAAAAAATTTTGAAAAAAATAAAGTTGACAAAAAGTTGTCTCCTTTAAACTTAAAAAAAAAATAGAAGCAGTTAAAAAAAAAGTGTTCCTCTTGGAATATAAAAGTTGAACAGTGAGCTAAATGATCCTACCCTGAAAAGTCGAGAAATATTTTTTTAACGTGTTTCACCCTCATATTTTAACCCCCGAAAAGTGTATGAAGGGTAGATGATAGGGAGAAAATGTCTGAATAAAAAATGTTTAGTCTTCCATGAAGAACAATTTGCTTCCAACGAAACTTAGAGGATGTCTGTAATGGGGGAAGTTGTGGGAACACTCTGTATTATGTACAATTCGGAAAGTATCACACTGTACAGCAGAATTTAAATTCTGCTGACAGAGAATTGTAACAGTTCTAGCCGCTAAACTAAGTCCGAACACAAAAAAGCATACTAGGGTATATGGCTGACGGCGCATTCTACCATAAGACATATGTAAATAAACTTTGTATAAATAGCAAATACACACACTAGCGTAAATGTCTGAAGGCGCTATAGGATATCCTCGAATACCATCAATTTCCTGGGAACTCGGAATTTTCTTGCCACAATTTCTTATAATACTAATTATTTTTAATTTATAAAATATCAGCAAAATCAATACCTATTATGATTGTTATTGAAATATGCACAGTTTGGTCAGCAAAGTGTTGCTGGTATACAGGTGTTAATCAGAAAGTATCCACACCTCACTCTAACTTACATTGTCATTTATAACTCAAACAACTTCTATTCTAGTTTTCCTCCTTCACACAAACACTTGTGCTGATCTTAACTTTACCCCACTCATATTAAGTAGTAATCTTGGTTATGTAGAAGGAGCGTGTCTGAAGTTTACGATTCTTAAATACGTTTACATGATAATGTAGAGGAAGTAGAGAAGAGTGTAAGGTATAGGCATATGAAATGAAAGTGAAGTTATAGTTAACGATTCTTTATTCTGATATAAATGAAGACCGTATTTGAAGAACGATATGTAATAGAAATAAGTAATAATCTTGATTATGTAGAAGGAGCGTGGAACGTGTACATGTATATATTTGTGTTAAGAAATAAAGAAAGAAGCAAAAGGTAGTATACGTTTGAGATATAAGTACGCATACTAGCGTAAATGGCTGACGGCGCATTCTACCATAAGACATATGTAAATAAACTTTGTATAAATTGCTGTAATTTATTAAACTAGGTCAGAACACAAATACGCACACTAGCGTAAATGGCTGACGGTGCATTCTACCACAAGACATATGTAAATAAACTTTGTATAAAAAGCAAATACGCGCACTAGCGTAAATGGCTGACGGCGCATTCTACCACAAGACATATGTAAATAAACTTTGTATAAAAAGCAAATACGCACACTAGCGTAAATGGCTGACGGTGCATTCTACCACAAGACATATGCAAATAAACTTTCTATAAAATGCAAATACGCACACTAGCGTAAATGGCTGACGTCGCATTCTTCCACAAGACATATGTAAATAAACTTTGTATAAGAACCAAATACGCACACTAGCGTAAATGGATGATGGCGCATTCTACCATAAGACATATGCAAATAAACTTTGTATAAAAAGCAAATACGCACACTAGCGTAAATGGCTGTAGAGTGAGGTGTGGATACTTTCTGATTAACACCTGTATACCAGCAGCACTTTGCTGACCAAACTGTGCATATTTCAATCATAATCATAATAGGTATTGATTTTGCTGATATTTTATAAATCAAAAATAATTAGTATTATAAGAAATTGTGGCAAGAAAATTCCGAGTTCCCAGGAAATTGATGGTATTCGAGGTCATCCTATACATAAGGGGGACGGAGTAATGTCGTGAACCTAAGGATAGACATTGTGTTTGGTATCATCTCATACATACATAAATTTAAGCTTAAAGGAGACAACTTTTTGTCAACTTAATTTTTTCATAATTTTTTTCTGATTCAGGTACTTCCACTTGGGGACCTTCTTTCCAAACCAGATCGGTAGTTGAAACGAGAAAGGAGGTACTATTGATGTCGAAGTCTTAAGACCACTTGGCAATGTCAGAAGTATCAAATTCAGACAACTACCCCTCTCAGACTTAAGTCAAATACGCCACCTTCTCGCACACTTTCGGAATTATCGCAAAGGCGATTTCCAGACTGTCTATGTCCTGTGATGGAGTTGTTTGAGAAGGCGTTGTTGCAGTTTCCGGAAGTTGAGAAACAGGCGATGGAATCGGCGTGAGCGTCGGAAGTGGAGAACCGCAGTCACTTGACATCGATGCAGCAGCAGTTGTCATGTTCATCGCCGTTGTCCAGGTACACGTCGTTGCCGCCGTCGTGGAGGTGGACAACGGCGTCGGTACCGTGCTTCTCCACGCTGTCGTGGTGGTTCCGGTGGTTGAAAGACGCTTCCTCTACATCATCCCCAGAGTCCGCTTCTTTCCACCAGCAGCAGAACATGTTGGTGGCGCCGACACCACAGCTATCGCCGCCATCGTGGTCACGGCGACCACAAACCCGCACTGTAAAACAAAATTATTAATTAGCAATTAAACAATTACTTCAACAATATTAATTAATACTTACACCACTTGACCTCGATTTTCCGTACCGGCATTTCGGTACGGCAGGTTTTCTTAAACATGTAACCTATTAATATATACATGAACACGTTCTACGCTTCTTCTACATAATATGAGTGGGGTAAAGTTAAGATCAGCACAAGTGTTTGTGCGAAGGAGGAAAACTAGAAAGAGAAGTTGTTTGAGTTATAAATGACAATGATACTTTCTGATTAACACCTGTATACCACCAACACATTGCTGACCAAACTGTGCATATTTCAATAACAATCATAATAGGTATTGATTTTTCTGATAAGAGAATTGTAACAGGGAACACTCTGTATTATGTACAATTCGGAAAGTAGCACACCCTGTACAGCAGAATGTAAATTCTGCTGAGAGAGAATTGTAACAGTTCTAGCTGCCAAACTAAGTCGGAACACAAATACGCATACTAGCGTAAATGGCTGACGGTGCATTCTACCATAAGACATATGTAAATAAACTTTGTATAAATAGCTGTAATTTATTGTAATAAAGTCAGTCAGGATTAGACCTGACTCGCTTATAATTGGATCCTGAAACACGCTTCCAATTCATCGGTCCTTATCAGGACCACCCTGGCTCTACGCGCACCTTTTTGGTAGCAATCACGTCATGTATGTTACAATGTAGCGGACCTCTGCTTTTCTGCCACAGCTGCAGATTTTATCATTGCGATGTCGTAAACTTGTGCTGCCGACCTAGTCGTCAGGGATTCAATCGTACCTCTGCGAAAAGTTGGGCTTTGTTTACGAGATCGAAGATACGCACACGCTGTACTGTATTCTTTGCAATACTTACGAGCAAAGGCGTCAACTCTTAAGATCCATTATGTTTTCATAAACCTACCTTTCAATTACTATGTCATTACCTGTCCCCTCTCCTACACCTTCCTTTTCCTTTTTAAAGACTTGTGACCTTGACACACTTGCCATATAACTTCTTATTATCCCCAAACTCTACCTTAATCTTATATCTCAAACGTCTACTACCTTTTGTTTCTTTATTTATTTCTTAACACAAATATATACATGTACACGTTCTACGCTCCTTCTACATAACCAAGATTATTACTTAACATGAGTGGGGTAAAGTTAAGATCAGCACAAGTGTTTGTGCGAAGGAGGAAAACTAGAAATAGAAGTTGTTTGAGTTATAAATGACAATGTAGGTTAGAGTGAGGTGTGGATACTTTCTGATTAACACCTGTATACCACCAACACTGCTGACCAAACCGTGCATATTTCAATAACTATCATAATAGGTATTGATTTTGTTGATATTTTATAAATTAAAAATAATTAGTATTATAAGAAATTGTGGCAAGAAAATTCCGAGTTCCCAGGAAAATTTTCTCCCTATCATCTACCCTTCATACACTTTTCGGGGGTTAAAGTATGAGGGTGAAACACGTTAAAAAAATATTTCTCGACTTTTCAGGGTAGGATCATTTAGCTCACTGTTCAACTTACATATTCCAAGAGGAACACTTTTTTTTTTTTAACTGCTTCTATTTTTTTTTTTGAAGCTTAAAGGAGACAACTTTTTGTCAACTTTATTTTTTTCAAAAATTTTTTCAGATTCGGGTACTTCCACTCGGGGGCCTTCTTCCCACACCAGATCGGTAGTTGAAACGAGAAAGGAGGTAGAAGAAATCGGAAATAAGCTAGCTAACCTTAAGTCTGCTTTACTGTCGGAAAAAAGCCCACTCTGTACAGCAGAATGTAAATTCTGCTGAGAGAGAATTGCAACAGTTCTAGCTGCCAAACTTAGTCGGAACACAAATACGCACACTAGCGTAAATGGCTGACGGTGCATTCTACCACAAGACATATGTAAATAAATTTTGTATAAAAAGCAAATACGCACACTAGCGTAACTAGCTGACGGTGCATTCTACCATAAGACATATGTAAATAAACTTTGTATAAATAGCTGTAATTTATTGTAATAAAGTCAGGCAGGATTAGACCTGACTCGCTTATAATTGGATCCTGAAACACGCTTCCAATTCATCGGTCCTTATCAGGACCACCCTGGCTCTACGCGCACCTTTTTGTTAGCAATCACGTCATGTATGTTACAATGTAGAGGACCTCTGCTTTTCTGCCACAGCTGCAGATTTTATCATTGCGATGTCGTAAACTTGTGCTGCCGACCTTGTCGTCAGGGGATTCAATCGTACCTCTGCGAAAAGTTTGGCTTTGTTTTACGAGATCGAAGATACGCACACGCTGTACTGTATTCTTTGCAATACTTACGAGCAAAGGCGTCAACTCTTCCGATCCATTATGTTTTCATAAACCTACCTTTCAATTACTATGTCATTACCTGTCCCCTCTCCTACACCTTCCTTTTCCTTTTTAAAGACTTGTGACCTTGACACACTTGCCATATAACTTCTTATTATCCCCAAACTCTACCTTAATCTTATATCTCAAACGTCTACTACCTTTTGCTTCTTTATCTATTTCTTAACACAAATATATACATGTACACGTACTACGCTCCTTCTACATAACCAAGATTATTACTTATTTCTATTACATATCGTTCTTCAAATACTGTCTTCATTTATATCAAAATTGAGTGGGGTAAAGTTAAGATCATCACAAGTGTTTGTGCGAAGGAGGTAAACTAGAAAGAGAAGTTGTTTGACTTATAAATGACAATGTAAGTTACAGTGAAGTGTGGATACTTTCTGATTAACACCTGTATACCAGCAACACTTTGCTGACCAAACTGTGCATATTTCAATAACAATCATAATAGGTATTGATTTTGCTGATATTTTATAAATTAAAAATAATTAGTATTATAAGAAATTGTAGCAAGAAAATTCCGAGTTCCCAGGAAATTGATGGTATTCGAGGGTATCCTATAGCGCCTTCAGACGTTTACGCTAGTGTGTGTATTTGCTATTTATACAAAGTTTATTTACATATGTCTTATGGTAGAATGCATCGTCAGCCATTTACGCTAGTATGCGTATTTGTGTTCTGACCTAGTTTAATAAATTACAGCTATTTATACAAAGTTTATTTACATGTCTTATGGTAGAATGCGCCTTCAGACATTTATGCTAGTGTGTGTATTTGCTATTTATACAAAGTTTATTTACATATGTCTTATGGTAGAATGCGCCGTCAGCCATGTACGCTAGTATGCGTATTTGTGTTCGGACTTAGTTTAGCGGCTAGAACTGTTACAATTCTCTGTCAGCAGAATTTAGATTCTGCTGTACAGTGTGATACTTTCCGAATTGTACATAATACAGAGTGTTCCCACAACTTCCCCCATTACAGACATCCTCTAAGTTTCGTTGGAAGCAAATTGTTCTTCATGGAAGACTAAACATTTTTTTTATTCAGACATTTTCTCCCTATCATCTACCCTTCAAACACTTTTCGGGGGTTAAAGTATGAGGGTGAAACATGTTAAAAAAAATTTTTCGACTTTTCAGCAGCGGATTCTCTTCTCAACCCCTTTTCCACCTCATTTTTCATCCCTTGCATACCTATACACAAACTTGTGACCTTGACACTTTTTCCATATAACTTCTTATTATCCCCAACACGCTGTACTGTATTCTTTACAATACTTACGAGCAAAGGCTTCAACTCTTCCGATCCATTATGTTTTCATAAACCTACCTTTCAATTACTATGTATACTTTCTGATTAACACCTGTATACCAGCAGCACTTTGCTAACCAAACTGTGACTGTGCATATTTCAATAACAATAAGAGAATTGTAACAGTTCTACCTGCCAAACTAAGTCGGAACACAAATACACATACTAGCGTAAATGGTTGACGGCGCATTCTACCACAAGACATATGCAAATAAACTTTGTATAAAAAGCAAATACGCATACTAGCGTAAATGGCTGTAGAGTGAGGTGTGGATACTTTCTGATTAACACCTGTATACCAGCAGCACTTTGCTGACCAAACTGTGCATATTTCAATAACAATCATAATAGGTAATAAAATTTGTATAAGAAGCAAATACGCACACTAGCGTAAATTGCTGACGACGCATTCTACCACAAGACATATGCAAATAAACTTTGTATAAGAAGCA
Source organism: Agrilus cyanescens (assembly GCA_947389935.1). Taxonomy (NCBI): domain Eukaryota; kingdom Metazoa; phylum Arthropoda; class Insecta; order Coleoptera; family Buprestidae; genus Agrilus; species Agrilus cyanescens. The sequence goes on from OX376712.1 coordinate 10,909,001, forward strand.
AATACGCACACTATCGTAAATTGTTGACGACGCATTCTACCATAAGACATATGTAAATAAACTTTGTATAAATAGCTGTAATTTATTGTAATAAAGTCAGTCAGGATTAGACCTGACTCGCTTATAATTGGATCCTGAAACACGCTTCCAATTCATCGGTCCTTATCAGGACCACCCTGGCTCTACGCGCACCTTTTTGGTAGCAATCACGTCATGTATGTTACAATGTAGCGGACCTCTGCTTTTCTGCCACAGCTGCAGATTTTATCATTGCGATGTCGTAAACTTGTGCTGCCGACTTAGGCGACGCAAAATATTTTTCATCTTTAGATATGTTCTCTGGACTTTGGCAAGTAAAATTAAGTGAGGAGTCCAAACCAATAACAGCTTTTCAGGCGCAAGGTCATGGACTATGGGAATTCAATTACATGAGTTTTGGACTGTGCAACGCACCAGCAACCTTTCAACAAGTGACCGATAAAGTTTTTCAGGACCTAAAATGGAAGGAAGTGCTTAAATATATGGATGACATAATAATTTTTTCACGCACAAAAGAAGAACACCTGAAGAATCTAGAAAAAGTATTCAAGAGACTAGAGACGCCGGTCTAACACTCAAACCGAGCAAATGCGAGTACATGAAAGAAAAAATCAACCTTTTAGGCTTTTCACTTTCACCGCAGGGAATCCTTCCAGACGAAGCAAAGTTAGTCGCCATAAAAAAATTTCCAACCCCAAAATCAATTAAGGACATTCAAAGTTTTATCGGACTCTGCAATTATTACAGGAAATTTATAGAAAATTTTAGTCAAATAGCTCACCCTCTGCACAATGCCACCCATAAGGACACAGGCAGGACGACTTCACCCCATCGCATACGCTAGCAGAAGTCTTTCGAAGGCGGAAAAGAACTACACCATAACAGAAATAGAGGGTTTAGCAGCAATTTGGGCACTGAAATATTTACATCTAATTTATGGAAAACCTGTGAAAATAGTAACGGACCACCACGCACTTTGCTGGTTGAAATCCCTAAAAGATCCCACGGGAAGACTAGCCAGATGGTCAATCAAACTATCGGAATTTGACTACACAATTATGCATAAAAGTGGTGTAGCACACAGAGACGCTGATTATATAAGCAGACACCCAGTATTAGAAGCAGACAATAGCGAAGACATCAACGACATTCCCACATTTTTACTGGAGGCAACGGACGTAGAAAACCATCAAGAAAGTGACCCAGAAATTAAAGAACTAATAGATGCTATCAAAGACCCCGACAATGCCACGATGGGCCTCAGAAAACGAACAAAAAATTTTCGAATATTCTATTGATTCGGCGGTTACTTTGTGATATTCCATCGTAAGGACAAATAACAAAATTTTACTTTGTTTTATATCACTTTATTAAATGGTTTCAAATTTTTCATACACAGGATGCGACTAGTTTCGACAAAGATTGTCATTTTCAAGCGATTCAAATTGAATGAATTACAAACGTAAATACCGAGTATTTATAATATCAGGTAATTTTGTCGGGGGTGTTTATAATAGTTGGGAATGCCTTAAATGTATTGAACAGCTGCGAATGATATACATCTACCTGATCATTTAGTAATTTATCTTTTTCTGTAATTTTGGATTTAAAAATTTCTAATGATTCTAAAATATTTAACTTGAATCCTTTCTTTTCTACATGTAATATTTCTAAATTTTGAATAGTTGGAAAATGATGATTTGTATCTAAAAAATGGTTTGCAAAATTTGAATTATTTTTATTAAGGTTGAAGGATCTAAAATGTTCATTAAAACGAATTTTAAACGAGCGTCCGGTTTGACCTAAATAAAAGGAATTACATTCTGAACATTTTATTTTATAGACTCCTGTATTATCAAATTTATCAATTTTATCTTTTGAATTAAAAAGTAGTTTTTTTAGTGACGTGTTTACTTTAAAACTAACTGTTAAGTCATGTTTAGATAAGATATTGGCGATTTTTAAAGAAATGTTATCAAAGTATGTTAATGAGATGTATTTTCGGTTATTGTCTTTTATGTATGGGTATTAATTAATAATTAATTTAATTAATAATTAATAAAAAACTGATTCAACAGCTAATTAACAAAAAGCAATTCAAACTAGCATGCTATAACATATACCCATACATAAAAGACAATAACCGAAAATACATCTCATTAACATACTTTGATAACATTTCTTTAAAAATCGCCAATATCTTATCTAAACATGACTTAACAGTTAGTTTTAAAGTAAACACGTCACTAAAAAAACTACTTTTTAATTCAAAAGATAAAATTGATAAATTTGATAATACAGGAGTCTATAAAATAAAATGTTCAGAATGTAATTCCTTTTATTTAGGTCAAACCGGACGCTCGTTTAAAATTCGTTTTAATGAACATTTTAGATCCTTCAACCTTAATAAAAATAATTCAAATTTTGCAAACCATTTTTTAGATACAAATCATCATTTTCCAACTATTCAAAATTTAGAAATATTACATGTAGAAAAGAAAGGATTCAAGTTAAATATTTTAGAATCATTAGAAATTTTTAAATCCAAAATTACAGAAAAAGATAAATTACTAAATGATCAGGTAGATGTATATCATTCGCAGCTGTTCAATACATTTAAGGCATTCCCAACTATTATAAACACCCCCGACAAAATTACCTGATATTATAAATACTCGGTATTTACGTTTGTAATTCATTCAATTTGAATCGCTTGAAAATGACAATCTTTGTCGAAACTAGTCGCATCCTGTGTATGTAAAATTTGAAACCATTTAATAAAGTGATATAAAACAAAGTAAAATTTTGTTATTTGTCCTTAAAAAATTTTCGATTAATAACTGGTGTACTTTACAAAGCCAACGGCGGGAATACAGGACGAGACAATTTATTAGTAATACCAAAATCACTCAGAACCACTCGCCGGTCATTTAGGAATAACAAAAACATTAAACAAAATTAAAAATCGATACTACTGGAATAACCTTCAAAAAGATGTTGAAAATTTTATCAAGGGATGCCCAGATTGTCAGGCAAGAAAAGGGATGCAAAGTCGCAAACCCATAGGATTATTACAGCCCATTCCGGTAGGAACACCATTCGAGAAAATTGGGATCGACATTCTTGGACCATTTAGAAAAGCTTTTCACTACTCATACCACCCAAGTACAAATGAACTTACAGAGCGATTTAATAAGACATTGGCTGATATGCTCTCAATGTACACAAACACCAACCAAACAAATTGGGATGAATTTCTAAGCCATGTATCTTTCGCATATAACACAAGCTGCCATTTCTCCATTTATGTTGGTATACGGCAGAGAACCAATACTACCAACAGAAGCAAACATATTACCTACCCCCGACCCAAAGGACAGCCACGAAATCAGAGACGAAGCGCTATTAATTAGGAACAAAGCCGTGGAAAACATCGAAAGAAAACAAAAAATTGACAAGCTCAGATATGACACAAAACATCGACACGTCGAATACCAAGGAGGAGACCATGTGAAGGTGTTTACCCCAGTTAGAAAAGTGAGAAGAAGTGAAAAACTCCTATTAAGATGGTTCGGCCCTTACTACATAACGAAAAAGGTCTCTGACGTAGATTACGAAGTACAAATGGGAAAAACAGAAAAATCACGGAAGGACATAGTACACGTCAGCAGAATCCTTCCTTACTACGACCTATGGACACCGGAACCGACACCTCAAATTTAATAATTACTATATAAACACAATTTAGCTACTTATATAAAACATAAAATAGTAATGTGTGAACCAGAGATTGCATAGCGAAATTATATCACTTGAAAATTTGTAATAAAAAAGAAATAGATAGTCATAACTAATTCTTAACAAAAAATAAAAATAAAACAGGGATGATATAGGATTATTTTTATTGCCAGATTCACCCTATTGACGAGGGTCAATCTTGGATATTCGCAGGAAGATTACAATGTAGAGGTTAACGCTGGCGCGTTCTGGAAACCGCTGCCAGAAACCATAACTTATGAGGCATCGATTTCACTAAACTACGGAATACGGAAAGGGTCGAACAACCACAGCCCATGAGGAAGACGTGCAACACACCTTCAAGAATTTTTGCATGCGATATTGAACACCATATAAACGAGTTGTCGATGGCATACACAACAGAATTGGAAATGTTAAAAGACAGCTGGAGTATTAACTCATTTAACCCCCAGTTGACGCCTAGAAATAAAAGATCGCTAGACTTCATTGGCGAGGGATTTTCTTGGTGTTGCGGACTTGTAACGCAAGAAAAACTGGACATGGTAACGAAAAACGAAGACCACCTACGAAAACAACTCAGTTCACTAACGAAAGGGCTATCATCGACGGTTAAACAAATAAGCGAAAATTCGGAAAAATTCTGGGAATATGACAAACAAGTGTCTGCCACATTCCAAAAAACGGAGGAAAGAATAAAATTCATAGAAGGATACGAGGAATCTATACAGAAGGAGATATTTCAGACGACGCGGGAAAACGACGCATTATGGACAAATTCATTATATAACGAATATCACAATTTAAAAAGGATAATACAACCGTGAACGATTTAAGTCAACTTTTCCCAATGAACTGTCATAAAGGAAACTCAATGATAATATCCGAAATTTTAGAAGAAACATACATTATTACACACCCGAAACCCAACACTACAATAAAATGTGGTGAAAAAGTAACACCTATACCTGAAAAATATAAAAAGCAAGGTTCAATAAAGATTAATCTTCCGTGCCATTGCACTCTTCAGTCCGGAAATGAAATCTTCATCGATGACAGGTTCCCATGTCCCGAAGACCTAAAAAAGGAACCCCAAATTATTCATACAATACCCGCAATTTGGTCTAATTTAAAATCTTTCATTCTAAGACCCCACGCAAACTTAAATATTCCAACATTCAATAATATTCACGAATGTTTGAATGCTAATTGGACTTTAAACATTCCCCATTTAAACTTAACGTCTCACGAAGACCAACTTAAAAATGTCATCCATACTCTAAGCAATTCCGAATTCTACAGCCCATTCAAATCATACAGCGATATTTATGGAATACACAGTGATTCCATATTTCTAACATGGAACATCATACTATCAATAATAGTAATATACTTACTATGTAAACAAAATCAGCTGATCGTAGCAAATCCCGCCAATAAGAGGCCAATCATCAGGCCCAGAACCTCTCCACCATGTCCTACTTATTGTCATCTGCGTCTGTCTTTCTTATATACATAACATTTCTCCTCGTCAAATGCCTTGCGAAACGAAAGGCAACACCTACAAAGAAACACACTGTAGAGAAATACTCCCAAAACAGCATTGAAGAAATTGAGATGACCCCCATGGATCGGGCATCTACCTCAAAAAGTACCCCATACCCAAAGAAAAATTTCGTAATAAAAATCACGGAGTCAAAAAGCCTCCACACCTTATCTCCTGGCGAAAAAATAAACGCCGAACTCGAATGTATTGATAAAATATAAATAATCACCTTTTCACCATAAATATATAACAAAGTCAGCATAATGCGACTTCCTTCGTTCAATTTTTCTTTGAAACCCCTAGAAAACGTTTATTTTGCCGAGTTATTTAAGTCATAGCATAGTACACTAATTAAATGCTACTGGATAAATATCGCGATAATTTGGCAATAATCTTAAATTGTATCTAAGGACAATTGATCTTCCTTTTATTAAGTAAATAAAATAAATAATAATAAAAATAATACGCGTATAGGTACATAAATAAAACATTAACTAAAATGAACAAAATATAAATATAGCGCCCAAGAAATAAATGATAATATGAATAATACGTGTAAACGAATATATGAAAAGAAATATATTATTAATATATTAAAAATGATATAACGCGTTTAATGAATAAAAAGATAATAAAGTAGAGCTCTACGACTATTAAGAAGAATTAATAAGGAATTATAATATGTAGTACGAATGACTAGTATGAAGTAATATACGAATCAGAAGTATATACATCCAAAAAAAGGTGAACGAAATATAAAATATAACGTATAAAAAGATAGTATGAAATAATATACTAATTAAATACGTAAATAATTAAAATTACGGTGTCTAGAGCACACACGTCATAATGAAGCGTAAATATAAATAAATAATTATACTAAATATGTACAGAAAAAATATAATGAAAACTGTAACGCGCGTTAACCCTGTGTTCGGCATCTTACTTGTTGACGATGTGTGTATACGGTCGTGTGTACGGGGATAAAGGTGACCTCTGAGAAAATCAATATATCGATTGCAGGGTTACTAAGCGGTTGTTATTCCAGTGCGTGGACGCTCACCGCTAAGTGACTCGCGAACCCTCGTTCATGTCAGACGTTCGTTTTATTACCTATGTTAGTTATTTAGTTTTCACCCCTTTGTTAACGTTTCTTTGTTCATTTTTTTTTCCATATAATAAATTCTTTAAATATCAAACTACACTTATCTTATGTGTTATAAACTGGCAGCCCAACGTTCGGCCAAAATTCCCCAATAAGTGCACGTAAACGTGAGTGTTTTGGTATGTCAAATAAAACAAAAACCAAAAGGGCAGGAATGGCAGAAAAACCAGTGGTTATGACAAGTGAACAATTTGAACGACTTTTGGCAAGTTTGCGACCAAGTTCAAGTGAACAAAGCACGTCAGAAACAAAACCTTCGACAGCAGTTAAATCAGGAAATTTCGCAACATGTACTGCGCACTTCGATGGAACTTCAAAAATAAGTGCTGAAGCATTCGTGGATGCTGTAATCACCTACAAAGAATGTGCTAATGTTACCGACGAAAACGCGTTAAGAGGACTTTCAATGCTTTTGGAAGGTACAGCAGCAACATGGTGGCAAGGTGTTAAGGCCTCAGTAGCTTCATGGAATGACGCAATTACCATTTTACGTGATGTATTTGTACCAAAGAAGCCGGCATTCCGTGTATACAGAGAGCTCTTCGCGAATGAACAATCAGATTCAATGTCAACAGATCTTTTCGTATATAATGCTCGCGCATTGTTGTCAAATTTACCATATAAATTACCGCAAAGTGCCGAACTGAACATGATTTATGGACTGCTGAATAGACAAATTCGAAAACGGTTACCACGCGATACATTTTCGACATACGATGATCCCTTAAAAAGTGCACGTTCGATTGAAATGTCATTAGAAGAAGATCGAGGTAGTCAAAATAGTGGGAAACAGTTATCAGCAGAACTCAAAGTTCATAAGCGAATTCGGTGTAATTTCTGTAAAAACTTCGGACATTTAGCCGCAGAGTGCCGAAGTAAAGTGAAACGAGATGAGAAGAAATCGGAAACGGAGAAAAGTGATCAAACTGAACTTCCTACAAGTCGTCCGATAATAACGTGCTACGGTTGTGGAACACCCGGTGTAATAAGATCACAATGTCCAAAGTGCAAGTCTACTTCTAAACCGTTTACAACCACAGAAGTTAATTCTGCAGCGTTCTATGGAACTCAAGTTAGGGAATCCGAGAACGAAACTTCAGCTCTTAGGCCAGTTTTGCCAATTGAAATTTTGGGCATGCAAGGAAGTGCCTACGCGGACACTGGAGCTACGAAAAGCATAGCTGGTAGAAATTTGTACGAGTTATTAAAAAATAAGTGCTCTTTCGATTCGCGAACGATTACATTAACCCTCGCGGACGGTTCTACGGAAACTGTTAATGTGCTCGCTACGATGGTGGACATTAAAATAAGAAACAAGTTCGTCAATATTGAACTTTTGGTGTTACCCACGAATCATGACAACCATACACTATTAGTAATCGATTTCTTAAGTAAAGCTGATATTATCGATCCTAGTCAAGAAGTCTGGTATTTTCGTCATGATCAGAAACATGTGTATGAGTTCGTGACTGATGTAATTCCCAAAAACGAAGTCAACTTGTCAATAGCTCAATCAGTGAATTTGAGAAGTGAAGAAGGTAATGGGTTAAACGAAGAACAGAAAGACCAATTGAAGAAAGTGTTGTCTCAAAATGGAGATATCTTTCAACCAGGGGGAGGCCCCACACCTTATGCGGAACACATTATTAATACTGAACCTGGCCAGACACCAATTGCGGTTCCACCCTTCAAAATGCCAAGAGAAGAAGGAAATTCTTCGTAAAATTGTAAACCAATTACTTGAGGAAGACATTATTGAAGAATGCGAATCGCCTTAGTCCGCTCCAGTCATGTTAGTTCCAAAGAAAAGTGGCGACTAGAGAATGGTGGTTGATTATCGCCGCTTGAATGACGTAACAATCAAGGACAAGTATCCCATGCCACGCGTGGATGAGTTATTACATGCTGCTAAGAAAACGAATTTTATGTCGAAAATCGATCTTCGATCCGGTTATTATCAAGTCGGTATCCGTGAGTGTGATAGGGCGCGTTCGTAACACCGTTTGGAATGTTTCGGTTCAAACGCATGAGTTTCGGTCTCACATCGGCCCCTTCAACATTTCAAAGACTTATCGACAGATTTAAAACGGGACTTTATATAACAATATTCGCCTATTTGGACGATATCATTGTTCTCTCAGAAACTTTCGAATCACATATCGAAGATCTCAACCAAGTGTTTTCAAGATTACGACAATTTAAACTGAAAGCCAATCGCGAAAAATGTGTGTTCGCGCGCGAAAGTGTTAAGTATCTCGGACATGTTATTACGTCACAAGGGATACAAACTGATCCAGGCAAAGTTTCGGCTATCAGCAACATGGCCGCGCCGGTGAACGTAAAACAGTTAAAAACGTTTTTGCAAACCGGTTCGTGGTATCGTAAGTTCATACCAAACTTTTCCAATATTTCGCGACCTTTGTCGAACCTTACGAAAAAGACGAGTTCATGGAAATGGGAAGAAGATGAACGAAAAGCGTTCGAAGAATTAAAAGAAAAGCTTCCTTCCGCTCCGATCTTGAGACAAGCAGATGAATCGTTACCGTTTACAATTGGGACTGATGCGAGTGATTACGCGTTAGGTGCGGTGCTGCTCCAAGGTGAAGGAAATGACGAACGCCCGATTGAATACTCTAGTCGATTACTGACGTCATCGGAAAGAAATTATTCGACAACTGAAAGAGAGGCCCTTGCGGTTGTCTGGGCTTGCGAAAAATTCCATGGTTACATCGAGTGTGCCGAAGTAAGAATTGGAAGCGACCATCAACCACTAAAATGGTTAATGACTCTGAAGTCACCTTCAGGACGTTTAGCACGGTGGGCACTGAAACTTCATTCCTACAATATAAACATCGAATATGTACCAGGGAAAGCGAATGTGGTTGCAGACACATTGTCTAGACCTCACAATCCATCAAATAATTTGGATGATCAAATTTGTACAGTATCCGTCGAGATTCCCCGAAAGAGTCCATCCGAGATAAGAGAAAACCAACTAGCTGATCCGGAATTAAAGAAAATAATTGACAGTTTCGAGGGTAAGTCGCCCGCAGAAGACACAAAACGCTGGACAGAGAGAGGTTATCTGATGGAAAGAGGAATTCTCTATAGGTATTCTCCAGACTCCGATTCAGAAGAAGGACAGATGGTGGTTCCTAATCAGAACAGAGAAGTTGTATTGAAGCAATACCATGACTCGCAAACTGCATGTCACGATGGTATTGAACGTACATTACAACGTATACGACGAAAATTTTATTGGGGCGGCATAAGAAAATTTGTTGCTGATTACGTAAGAAATTTCGGTCTTTGTCAGCGATATAAACCAATTAATCTTAAGCCAGCGGGTTTACTTTTGACTCCACCGCCTGCACAGCGATTTGAAACTCTGGCCGTGGACTTCTTTGGACCCCTTCCCCAGACAGAAAACAACCACAAATGGATCCTTATAGTAGAAGATGTGGCTTCCAGGTGGACCGAGCTCTTCCCCCTTGAATATGCCAAAGTAGACATCACTGCGCGTGTCCTAATTGAAGAAGTGTTTTTACGGTATGGTGTACCAAGAAAAATCGTTAGCGACAACGGAGTGCAATTCGTTAGTGAAATTATGCAGTACGTGTGCCAATGCTTCAATATTGATCAGTGTCTTATACCGAATTGTCATCCAGAATCGAATCCGGTAAAACGCAAAAATCGTGATTTAAAACCCCGGTTAGCTATGTTGATCGGAACCGACCATACAAAATGGGACGAAAAATTAGCCACTATCCGATTTTATATGAACAGTGCGGTTTGTTCTAGTACGAGTTTTTCACCCGCATATTTAACTTTCGGTCGTGAGTTGAGAACCCCGTATGAAATCGAACATGATTTCCGCGAAGTGATAATGCAAGAAAACATAGTGCCAATGATGACCCCGTATTTAAAAAAATTATCGATAGAACTACAACATGCAAGAGAGAATATAGAAAAGGAGCAAGACCGACAAAAACAGTATGCTAATAAGCACCGACGGCCAGCTCCAGAATATAAGGAAGGTGATACGATTTTGTTACGAACTCATCTTCTAAGCCAGGCGGCGAAAGGAATTACCTCTAAGTTAATTCCCAAAAGAGATGGTCCATTTCGCATACTACGTGTGATAACTCCAACCAGTTTTGAGTTAATTGATCAAGAAGATAAAATGTTGGGAAGTACCACAGCTCCGACATCACTCCGTATATTGGGAAAGAATCCAAGCCTGTTTTTTCCGAAGAGGAGGCGAGGTCGCCCTAGAAAGAAGAACTAGCGATCGTGTGTTTTGGGTTTCTGGTTCTTATCCGAGGGCGGTTATAAAAACCAGAGGGGGAGTGTAACGCGCGCTAACCCTGTGTTCGGCATCTTACTTGTTGACGATGTGTGTATACGGTCGTGTGTGCGGGGATAAAGGTGACCTCTGAGAAAATCAATATATCGATTGCAGGGTTACTAAGCGGTTGTTATTCCAGTGCGTGGACGCTCGCCGCTAAGTGACTCGCGAACCCTCGTTCATTTTATTACCTATGTTAGTTATTTAGTTTTCACCCCTTTGTTAACGTTTCTTTATTCATTTTTTTGCCATATAATAAATTCTTTAAATATCAAACTACACTTATCTTATGTGTTATAAAACAAAATAATAAGGTGATTTAAATACGAGGCGGCAATAAAAAATAAAATACGACAGGTATCAATTAAATAATGCATTGAAACCTACATATGAGACAAATTAAATACTTAAAATTCGCCACATACGGGAGATAGGAAGTTTCAGTAAAATTTTGTTTTATCAAAGAAATAATTAAAAAAAAAAAAAAAAAAGTCAGCAGTAGTTTTAGACTCCTTTTCAAGATACAGCCAAGTGAGATGAACAATGGATCGACGGTACGCCAACTCGAGATAACACCAGCAATTTTTCCTGAACAACATGCAACTATGCCAATCCAGACGAAACAGTACACTCTTTCGTCTACTGATACAAATTGACGAGGCTAGCAAAATTCCGTCGTCATGTTTTGTTTTCGTTCTGACCCAGTAACATTATTTCTTTATGATTAGCTTTGCATATTTTCCATGTATATTTCGAATATTATTTATCAATTATATTTCGATTTTCCTTTTGTTTTTCTTCATTATTCAAAGTATGTATATTAAATTAAAATTACGTACTCAAAAAAGGAAAAATTGACAAAAATGGCTAAGCAAGAGAGTCTAATAGATTATGACATCCTTAAACTAATGATAATAAATAAACTTTTTGGTACAAAAAGAAACGAATGATTTCGATGTAGATACCTTTAAACTCCTATTAATTTATTTTGAGTTACATAAGGAACAATTAGAATGGTGCCAAGGATAATTGTGTAGAAACAAATAAATCTACACGTAAGCACTAACATGTTCCTTATTGGTAAGTAGTATTCAAATACTTCAAGGAAAGGATAAAAGATTATCCTCATTGAAAGAAGAATTCGTAACCCGAATGAGGGAATATGGCATTAATTAGGGAGATAAAGGTATTCGCCGATAATACTATATAAAGAGAAATAAAACCCAGAACCCATAGTAGAACAAACAGCGATTGAGCACACATAACAATTGATAAACAATGTGCTTAGGTAATACGGATATATTTGCGAAATTTGTAAAAGTTGCAGCACGTTTCGGAAGTGAAGGACAACTGTCCACCTCAAATAAGAAAAAATATTTCTAAAATTTGTTTTTTTTTTTTTTTTAGATTGCAAATTATTGTGACATAATGGATGCAACGGTAACAATTTTGACAAGTTGCAAAAAGAAAATATATAAACACGATGTTTAATAAAAATTGAGCAATCAACCTAAATAATACAAAGAAGTTCATATTATTAAATATATTCTCAAATGTAAAAATAATAAACAATAATAATAATAATAACAATAAACATTAATAATAATGTTTTACATTGAGTAAATAAATTACAATTATTGTGTAAGTTGTTCACAACCATACATGTAAATAAGGTAAAATAGGTGCATAGTTTTATTCGAGGGTGTAAATATGTAAGTATTTTCTTAAAAATATTGTAAGTAAAATTTAAATCACTTCTAAAAATATTACATAGTATTAATAACTCCACATCTATGTATGTATATTTGCGTATTTTAAATTAGGATTAACTTTTATATTCATAAATGTAAGTAGTCGTCTTAACACACTCCGCTGGTCGCCCGCACATTCAAATCCCACAGTCTAGTAAAAAAGAGAAGAAGGGATATCCTGGAATATTAACAAGAAGGATGGAGGATCTTCTATGGAAAATGAGATAATGTGATGCACCGATTCATCAAATCAACATATGGTGGCGTAGAGAGCTTCAATAAATGGAAAATGGGTATAATACAAAACTGTTGTGTGTATAAACAGAAGGAATATCGAATTTCCACAAGTGAAATTTTCCTATGCGATATCGTCATGGAGATGAACCTCAGTTTACCTACCCTACCAAAGGGAATCATTAACGGGAAGGACGACTTCGAAGTAAAATGGAGGAAGTAAAGGATATCCCTCATCAAAAAAATTGAACTTTTCCTATGAGATGTTGTCATTGAGGTGAACTTCAGTCTACGTACCCTACCAAAGGGAATCATTAATGGAAAAGACGACTCCAAAGGAAAATGGAGGAAATGAAAGATATCCCTAATCCAAAAAATGGAAACAAGTGTGAAAAAAGTAAATAAGGCAGAGCTAAAGCATGTATTCATATCTTCAGTTTGCGAGAAGCCGACGTCGCCACTAAACAACTAGGAGATTGAAACCTTCGCCAACCGGGGTAACTAGGGTGGCTGCTCAACAATCGGGTGTGTTAGAAATTTTTTAATGTTATTTTAGATATTAAGTATTTTCTCTGCGGGACACAGAGTAGCACCGACGGGGGGTGATGTCGCATATCACCCAATATATGGGAATCTTTATTCACCCGGTAGCGATGTCACCTACTTATTCCGACAAACAAATGTTTTGTAACCGCGGAATAAGCAGGTGACGGCCCCATAAAAGGGGTCACCAAGAACAGATCGCGAAGTCAGTGTCCGCACCGTCTGAAGACGGAATATTATTGTCTACTCTGGGTTCTGGGGTAAATTGTATCATATTACTATTACTTTAAGGATAAGTTATTATTTAATTGTTTTTAATTATTTTGTTATTATTGTTATTAATAAATTAGTTGTTGATTGTTCTTGTCCACTCTTGCTTTGCCAAGCGAGTCTCAACCATCTACCAAAAGCTAACCCCCAGGCGATTAATAACCCCATATTTGGCGAAACCTCTCCAATCACCGCCTCAATCGGCGGAATACGTCAAATTTGGTGGTTATCGCCACAAATAAAAAATTAAATACGACAGGTATCTATACTATATAATAATGTTCTAGTGTCCGGATGTTTGTTTGAGGACGACCCAGCTAGCCATTAAAAAAAAATTGCACTTTTCGATTAAAGATTGCCGAAAACCTACAAAAGACGCGCAAAATGCCGTAAACGATATCGATTAAGATTAAGACGAAGTAGGGTTTTGCAAAATTTCATCCGGATTTAATAAGTGGTTTAAAAGATATTAGCAAATGAAAATGGGAAAAAACGCGTTGTTGGTTAAAAGTCATAATTTTTAGATCTATCTCGTCCGAAGATAGGATAATCTGGAATTTGTCGACAATTAAAACGTCCAAGTTAAGGACCAAAGTGTTACATAGGCCTATTTTCATCATCCGTTATGTGTTCGTTTAATCAAAATTTGTAATTAAAAATCGTTAATTTTGACATATCCGGATTCTAAGGAAACAACTGCTCAGAGGGATGGGCGGGGCTTATGTTGTTATTACTTGTATCAGCTTGTATATTTGTAGATTCGAACCTTGGAAGTTTGACGTTTATATTGACGTTTATCAAAGAACATTTAATAAAAATAGGAAATGAGAAAATAAATGTAATTTATATGCAATAATATTCATTACAGTCGTTATGGTTAACATAAAAACAAATAAATATAGTCTCCCAAGTCAAATCGGTTCGTAGCGTATTCGGTAGTGCACTGATGTCGCTACGCCTACTCCAGCAGTAGTTGGTTCAAGTCCCATCCGAGGCGAAATTCCTTTTTCTTGTTTTTTTCTTGAATTTTACGATTTTAACGGTAATGATAGACTTTAACCCGCCATTCAAGAAAAGAGTGTAGTGAAATGGACATGGACAAGATAAAGTCAAGTTTTAAACAATATATAATCAAAATAACTACATTCATAAATAATAATAAATAAGTTTTCTAAGTAACAAAAGAGACCATACCAAAATCTAATATGTAAACTATTTTAAACCTTTAGTTAAAAAACATAAACATTTTGAAGCAGAAGTACCTACAAAAATTTTTACATTCAAATACTTAAATGCTTTATCAAAAATAATATCGCTAATTTAGGGTGTCCGGAAAAGATTTAAATTCTACAATTTATTAGATACTAGGTACTTTGTGGCATTTGTAAATTTAAAATAAAAAAGATGAACATAAGTGTCGATAAACGGGTGCAACTACTGTTAAGAAACTACTTATACTAAAATTGGATCCAAAAGAATTTAAGTTACGTATGTAACATAGTGACAAACAATTCTTTCAGTACATACATATCTATACCTTGCGCGCATCGTGTAGTATCCATAACATTACAAGTAGTCGAAGGTAAGTATACTCAACAGAATATTTATTGTGATGATACTTCCTTGGGTGAACGTTACTTTTTCTTTTGAAATGACTCATGCAATGTTTTTTATAAAAATTCTTCTACTGCCTACTACTATGCTTTTTATTTTATATATAAACATAAGTTCAGTTTATTTGTGATTAGAAACTCGGAGTGCCTTCGCACGGTTGTCACTACCTTGATTAACAGCTCGAGCGGTAGCAATTTTGTTGTGGAGTTAATTTAAATACTACCATTTTCAATTAAAATTAAAGGTAATAAAGAACTAAAAAAATACTTACCACAGCTCATATATTATTTTCATATTTAACGACTATGTAACACTATCTCGGCTGAAAACACCTTCACAAATAAGTCATAATTTTAGATAAACTTTAATTTGCTAATAAAAAAAAATAGGTACCTATTGTGGGCCAACCATAAAAAAAAAACATATTCTATCCCGATTTTTAATACAACTTTTAAGGAAGAATTATACCACCAAATAATAATAGGTACATAATTTTCCTATAAAGTTTAATTCAAACCTACAACGAAAATACACGGCGTTTGGTTATTTTTTGTCAATTTAAATTTACTATTAGGGGTGCAATTTATGTTCTTCACTACTATCGATTGCGCCTGGGGGCCTACGTGCTGACAGGAATTTTTTTGTAAGGGTTTTACATACTACATTGAAAGAGTTTATTATTTAAAATACTTAGAAACTGTAGTTGGTAATAAAAAAATATTGATTGTTTGAAGAAGTGGGGATGGGTGTGTATTCTTTGTAACAATTTGGCGCTAAAAGCGTCATTCTCCTTTGGAGTCTTATTGCCAGCTATCGTTGCGTTGTTACTGTGCCTTTCTACAAAGTGTTCATGTTTAATTTTTTTTGAGTTTCAGTTTTAATATAATTTCCTTAATTTGTTTTCCCAGTTTAATAGTTTTTCTAGGATTTCTATTTTTAAATTGAATAAGGATGCCGAAAAGGAAGACGAGCAACCAGTGGAGATGGAAAAAGACTAGGACTACAAGGGAAGAAGTTTCGCAGGAAGAAGCGACTGATACCACCCAAGAATCTCTATTCGAAGGTTAGCAATTTAATTAATTTAATCAATTTTTTAAATTATTTGCTTATTTTAAAATCATCAGCTAAGAAGTTAACCTTATGAGATAGGTATTTAATATTATTATCATTAATTTAACGTACAAGTCGACATTTTGGTTTGAAAACTTGAAAATCAATAAGGGCGGGGTCATTACTTAAGTTGGCATGAAAAACCGCCAATTTTTGCATGTAAATGCAAATGGATAAATTAGTTAGGTTAGGTTACACGGAAAATATAACTAAGTAGGTACATTGCGCAACAACTTAATAATGATCATAATGTCGACATTTGAATTTCAATGTTGAATCAGCAATAATGTACCTAATTATTTTGTTTCCTATGTTCTAAAGAACCAAAAAAAATTTTTTTTTAACAATTTACGAACAGCCAAGTAAATACAATTTTTTTTTTAACTACATTAATGTTAACTAATTTGATATTAATTTTGTTTCATGATCATGTTTACGTAAACGACATTACATTCTTCAGTTTTTGGGAACATAAAATAAAATAATTGATTCGGTGATTGAGGTACATGGTGAGCAAATTTCAGCGTCTACATAGATACAGCAACTCGATAATCGCAAGAGAAAGTAAAAATTTTAATAAATGCCGCACTTTCATTTTATTTGTTGAGCAAAAAAATTAATAATAAATATAAATAAATAAATACTTCACTTAAATATTAGCAATCACTTTTGACCCAAAGTGAGAAATACTGTTGATTATAATTTACAAGATTTCCTAGACCGTCAACATCGAATGAAATTACATTTAAAGGATTAGTAATCAAAACACACTTGGTTTAAGTTTCACAATTTTATTTAATCTTGACGATATCGTTTCGGTTGTTACACCATTTTCAAAAGAGTATCTTGAGTACTAAATTTACATTCTTTTTGCAGTTCTTAAATACCTAATCTTGAAGTTCTAGAGGGTGGATGTAAGGAAATTACATTTTTGCTAAATAGACACCAGCTCCGCTACTGAAAGGACCAGGAGACGCACTGAGAATCAGAGGATTGAACGTCAAAAGGAATCGCAAGAGACTAGAGAGCAGCGTCTACAGCTACAAAGGGAAGCAACAGCGAGACGCCGAGAAGAAGAAGAAGACGAAGCTAGAGAGGTAAGACTTGGACAGATTGCAGAACAAGCTCGCCAACGCAGAGAAGCAGAAGAAGAAGAAGCCAGACTTCGGCGCCTTCAACAGGAAGCAGATCGACGTAGAGAAGTTCGCTAGCAAGATGAAGAAGAAGAGCGTCAACTTCGTAGGGCGGCTGAAGCAGCAGAGCGGCAGCTTGGACGCCAGCGTCAGCGTGAAGGGCAAGTTGCAACATACTTAGCAGCAACTGAAGGCGATTCAGAAGAATACTACGCTGGAGAACTCAATACCGTGTGTGGATTTTGTCAGGCGCGGCATTTTCGAAAGGAGATGCCTCAAGATGGACAGTTTAACAGTTGCTGCCATAAAGGAAAAGTACAACTGGAACCTATCGAGGTATGCAACACTTAACATTGTCTTTTTATAAATTGTATCTATTAATTTATTCATTTTAAAAATCCATTTGTTGGATGTAAAGTCTCTATATAACCATAGTTTAAACAGATGCAGTTACTCACTTGTGTAAGACAGAGATCCTTCTGTCCTTTTATGAATATAAAAAAAACTCAGCTGTCATAATGAATACAGCTGTCATTCAAACTGTCATTCATTGGCCGATCCATTTTTTCCTTGTTCCAATTCCATGCTTAGTAAGCATTGACAAGACTGATTATCTAAGGACTTTATTTGGAGGTAACCTCTAATGCCATCTTCTCAAAACAAAAAAAAAAATAATAAGACATTACTTTTTTTTTGTATCTGTTTTATTTACCGAGTTCCTCTATAAAAACATCAAATTTGGTTCACCGTTTACATACTTAAATATTATGAAATGTCGCAAAAAAAAAACCTTATTCGAACCAAAAACGGAGTAGATGAATAAATAAATGATAAACGCTCTTTCCGTTAGAACTACCCAAACTTGTTGCAATGCCTCCTGACCGACAACCACCCCCATTCGAGGAACTTCATGGAATACATCCGGAACTACAACAGCGCGCTGGCTTTCGCTTCCGTAGGAGTCAACTTGGAAATCCCGGCAGAACGAGGACCGTACTGCTTTAGGATTCACAGCCAAATCTACCACCGGATTGCGAACGTGTACGCAAACAGAAGGAACCCCACGTACAGTAACCTATACTTTCTAGATACAGGTGCTGCACTTGAGCATAGGATGGACGTCGAAGCGAACAACGTTTGTATTCCAGAGCTGATGCAACAACTGGATGTCTTGATGAGAGAAGTCAACGGATTCGCCGAAGCCTACCAATTCCTCAAAGACGTCGAAGGGGAACTCGACGACAACGAGATGGCAACCGAAACTGTAGCGATGCAGATTCGCGAGGATCGACGACTGGACCAGAGGCGATACAACCGGCCCACTGCGAACGAGGTTGCAGTGGTCTTCAGGACGTCCGACGGAGAACCACCGCTGGAGAGGGACATTCGCGTCTATCTGAGAAACGGAGCAGAAGAATTCGCCCGGATATCCGTTCTCAGTCCCAACTGCGATCCACTGTGCTACCCGATTCTGTTCCCAAGAGGAGAGGCGGAATGGCAGCCCAGAATACCATACGTCCGGCAACGTGCGATCCGTGCCAACGTAACATTGCTGCAATTCTATTCCTACAGGTTTGCAGTGCGTCAGGACTTAAGCCCGCTTCTTAACGCAGGCAAGCTGACGCAGCAGTACGTCGTGGACGCGTACGTCAAAGTGGAAAGTAACCGCCTCCATTACCATCGCACTCATCAGGCGACGTTGCGCGTGGAGCAGCATCAAGGACTGATGGACTACGTGCAGAATCGAGCAGCGAGGGAAAACGTCGGCGTAGGTAGAATGGTTATTTTACCTTCTTCGTTCCAGGGTAGTCCACGAGCGATGATCCAGCATTACCAGAATTCCATGGCCATCGTCACGAAGTACGGCAAGCCGGATCTCTTCATCACCATCACCTGCAATCCACGATGGAGAGAAGTAGTGGAAAACCTGGAGCCGTGGCAACGTGCGGAACACCGGCCCGACCTGATAGCACGCGTGTTTCATCTTAAGTTGCAAGAGTTACTTGACGATCTCAAAAAGAAGCACCGGAAGGGATGTGGCGCATATTGGAATTCAAAATGCACTACAAATCTCACAGCGTTT
Source organism: Agrilus cyanescens (assembly GCA_947389935.1). Lineage (NCBI taxonomy): Eukaryota > Metazoa > Arthropoda > Insecta > Coleoptera > Buprestidae > Agrilus > Agrilus cyanescens. Next base: position 10,928,593 of record OX376712.1, read on the forward strand.
ACAGGCTTGCCGTCGATCTACCGCTTCGGCACAACGTTTACTTCGAGGGAGGAGAAGAAGAGGCAGCAGTGGAACGAGCTGCAAATAGAGACACCACGCTGACGGCATGGTTCAACTTGAACGCGCAGGGCGTAGCTGCGAGGCAGTACCTCTACGTGGAAATCCCGCTGCACTACGTATTCAAGAGGAACGGAACGTCCCGTCATCCCAAGGATGTACGCCGTCCCACCGAGGGATATGGAACGCTTCCATCTTCGCATGCTTCTTCTCCACGTCCGTGGAGCAACGTCGTTCGAAGAACTGCGCACCGTCAACGGAGAGGTTTGCGAGACGTTTTAAGAAGCCTGCCGACGTAGGAACCTGTTAGCCGACGACGAAGAATGGACGCGATGCCTTGAAGAAGCTGCTGCCTTCCAGATGGCCGAAGACTTTCTGCGTGCAGGACATGACAACGACGCCGCGAGAGAACACGCTCTTGCCGACATGCAGTCCGTCCTCATCGTCAACGGAAGAAGACTGCGAGACTTTGCATTGCCAGAGCCCGATCACCAGCTGGTACACGTCGACGAGGACATCGACGTAGCTCAAGAAAGAGAAGAAGGAGAACAAAACCGACGCCTTCTGAACGGACGTCAGGCAGAAGCGTTCCAAAGGATTATAGCAGCAACCGACGACGAAGATGTTGCAGATCGTTGTTTCTTCATCGATGGACCGGGAGGATCAGGAAAGACCTTCCTCTACAATACACGTATCAGTGTGATTCGAAGCGACGGACATCAGACCATCGCCATAGCTTGGACTGGAATCGCAGCCACGCTGCTGAAGGGTGGACGTACCGTCCATTCCCAATTTAAGTTGCCAGTTCCTCTAACAGAAATTTCAACGTCGAACATCGTCAACGATTCCGTCGAAGCGACAATCATCAGGAACTGCAAGCTCATCGTATGGGACGAAGCGACGATGGCATCAGTACACGCTTTCCGGGCAATCGATCGTCTTCTCAAGGACATCATGAACAGCGTGAGACCCTTTGGAGGAAAAGTCGTCGTTTTGGGAGGCGACTTTCGACAGTGTTTGCCAGTCGTTCCGCACGGAAACAGAACGAGCATTGTCGAAGAATGCATCAAGAGCAGCGAGCTATGGAACTTCTTCACGGTGTTGAAGCTGGACGTCAACGTGCGGATGCAGGAAGAAGAAGACGCCGCTTTTGCAGAATGGCTTCTTCGACTTGGAGAAGGAAGGATTCCGCACGACGGCAACGAAGAAGATGTTGCTACAAAAGCGATACTGTGTCCGAAGAACGAAGAATGCTTCGCACTCAACGACGTCATCGTGGGAAGAATGAATAGCGATAGCAAGACCTACTTCAGTGTCGACAGAATTCTCACAGACGACGAAGAGGAACAAGACAACTTTCCGCTCGAGTTCTTAAACTCTATCACACCGACCGGGATGCCGCCGCACAAGCTGATCGTCAAGATAGGAGCAATCGTCATGCTGCTGAGGAACGTCCAAGTCAACGCTGGACTCTGCAACAGGACTCGGCTGATCGTCAGAGGTCTAATGGATAACTTTATCGACGCGGAGATCATCGTTGGTAAGTTCGCCGGAAACAGGGTCTTCATTCCCCGCATGGACCTCGCACCGTCAGAAGTAAATCTTCCGTTTACGCTGCATCGACGACAGTTTCCCGTTAGACTCGCTTTCGCCATGACGATCAACAAGGCTCAAGGACAGACGCTGAACAGTGTGGGCGTCTACTTGAAGAATCCCGTTTTTGGACATGGAGAACTCTACGTTGCACTGTCACGTACGAGAAGGAAGAGAAACATCCACATCGAAGTCAAGGAAACGTATCAACAGGGGAAGCTACTTCGAGACAGCGACGATGTATTTACGAAGAACGTCGTCTATAGGGAAATCTTGTAATGGAAACTTCGAATTTATTTATTTTTATTTCTTTTTCAGATTCTCATTTTTTATTGATTTATTTTCTCGTAATTTTAATTTTATAGTTCAATTTATTTCTTTTTCTTGCAGATTCTAATCTATAATTAATGGTTTTACTTTATTTTTATTTTATTAATCCCATTTATTCGTTCAATTTCAGGTTCTTATATTTAATTATTTTACATTAAACATGTTTTCGTTTTACTGATCTAATTTACACCTTATATTTCAGATTCTTATGTCTATTTAAGTTTTTTAGTTTTAATTTTAGTAGCCCAGTTTAATCTATTCGATTTCAGGTTCTTCTCTCCAGTTAATTTTCTAAATTTTAATTTTCTTTACTTATGAACTTTTGTCTTTGCTTTTCAGATTATTGACGTTAGTAGGTACTTTATTTTAATTTTATTTACTTTCTGACTAAGGAAATAAATATTATTAATTATTATTATCATTATTAATTTAATTTCATTTCCCTATCAACTAATCGAATTTATGTTGGTCCTTTTCAGATTCTTATTTTTAGTTAATTTTATTTCATTTCACATTCAACTAATCAAATTTATGGTGGACTTTTTCAGATTCTTATTTTTAGTTAATTTTATTTTATTTAACCTTCAACTAATCAAATTTATTCTGGTTGTCATTTCTTCCCCAATTTTTTGGTATAATAATAGGTAAAAATCAAAGCCAATTAAGGGGCAAATAGTTTAATGTTTAAAAAACCAACGCTATGGGAGGACCTTGCAGCCCTATATTGGCAGAGCTAATACTCAACAAATTAATAAATGAAAGTTTCGAAAAACTACCTTTTAGTCTGCCCTTCTTTTATAAGTATGTGGATGATTGCCACACAATGGTTCCTGTTGGGATGGTAGATTTTGTCAACAACATCTTGTGTTCTTATCATCCTACTTTGAAATTCACCTATGAAGTTGAAAATAATGGTTTGCTACCCTTTCTGGACGTTCTCCTTATTCGCAAGTCTAACAAGTTCAAATTTGACTGGTACTCTAAACAAACAGCGTCTAATAGATACCTGAATTTCTCGTCGTGTCATCCTTTACAGTATAAAATTAACACCATCTTAAACCTTGGACAAAAAGCATACAAGTTGAGCTCACCTGAATACTTAAAAAAGAATTTACTCAACATCGAACGCACGCTCATTAGAAATTAATAATCAATAAATTCTTATACCAAAAACAACAACAACAATGCAGCCATGGTTTGACACCTAACCCAATTCTTGATGTGACTACCGTAACGAGGACGGCAGATAAGGAAAATAAAATTTATATCTCAATACCTTACATCAAAGGTCTATCAGAAAAAATAAAACACATTTTTAAGGATCTTAACATAAAGATTGTATTTAAACCATGTAACACAAATACACATTTCTTCACTAGACATAAAACAAAAATTGACAACCTAAATATGTCTAATATTATATACAAAATCCCCTGCAACAACTGTGATATGTGTTACATTGGACAAACAAAAAGACCTTTACTTACTAGGTTGAAAGAACACAAATACGACCATGCCAGTCTAACTACCAGGACCACAATATATAGGACTCCTCTTTTAAGGCATAGCATTGAGACTGGTCATAAGCCACAGTTTAATAATAGTAGAGTTGTTCACGTTGAATCTAAATATTTTAAAAGGTTATTTTTAGAAGCCTCTTATATCTTGATTAATGAGAATAAAACTATGAATTTACGATCAGACCTGGAAAATAATTTAATAGTAAACAATTACTACAACATATACAATAAATTTAAAATGAAGAAGAATTATCAAATGAAAACAACCTAAATTCTTTTTTTTTTTAAAAAGTGGAAAAAAATTTTTTTTTTTTTAATATCTTTAAGTAATGTCATTGTTCGTCCTTTTTTGTTTCCACGTGGTTCATTAATTTTAAACACAATTTTAAATTATGTATTAATTATTTATTACTTTAACTGTGTTATTCTATCAACATTTTAATTTTTGTTGTGTGTTTTTACATTTATTTGTTTTGTATGTTACCTTGGGGCACGATAATTATGTACCCTTTGTGCACCAGTCTATATTCCTCCCTTAACTATATAATTTGAACTGTTAAACCTACAGTAAGTATTTTGAGGAATATCATTATGTTTACGTTTCTAATTTGTTTTTTAAAAAATATTGTTTTAGCCTTGATAAAGCCTATAAACATTAGGCGAAACGTCGGTGCGTTGGTTTTTTAAACATTAAACTATTTGCCCCTTAATTGGCTTTGATTTTTACCTATTATTAATCAAATTTATGTTGGTCCTTTTCAGATTCTTATTTAGAACAACTGTTATTGTTACGATTACTGCGAAAGCTGTTTAGATTAGACATATTATTAAATCATGTCGCCAGTACGGCGGAAGTATTTTGTAAACATTATTGGCATTGAACAATTTGAAAAGCTTGAAACAAAAGAATTGAGGACACTTTAGTCCTGACCATCGAGTTGTAAATGTTGTATTCCATAACAAAAATAAAATAGTTATAAACCAACTTAATACGACCAACGAAATGGTGGGAATAATAAATACCATGCAATTTTTTCTTCATTGCTTATTTTACCGAAAGCAACTTCCTTAAATATGAAGGTATTACCCGCTGCCTTAAATCCTTGCACATCCACTATGAATTTCATCTTTATAATATGTAAGTACAAGTTACAATACTTGAACAATGTTGTTGGATGGATTGTAGCGAACCATTCGATCATGTAGAATTAAGCAATATGCAGCTGTATTTACAGTAGTAATAGGAGAGGGCTACTGAGATCATGTCCCGTTAGATTGTTGTTATTTCTGTCTAACGTTAGTTTGCCGTATAAGTCCATCCTTCTCGCACCTATGGGAAAAAGGTGTATGTGTTCTGAGATCATTTACGGTTACTTTAATGATGTGACGTAGCAAGGAAGGAGCGCATTTTTTTCCCGTCGGTCGCGACCGACCGACGTACGTACCTATCAAGGAATAGGTATGTGTTAATTGTTTTTCCGGTTCGGCTGGACATGCCGCTGCCGCAGTGCAAGAAATAATTATTATGAATTAATGAATGAATTTATTAAAGTATGTACCTAATTGCTTCGTTATGAATCGGTAGGTAACAATGGTAAATAAAAAGTATTGTTATTCAGAAATAGTTTTATTCTTTAAAAAAAAAAAATGTTAAATTACAACATTATTAGATGGAATCCAACTGTTTTGAGATTTATCGAATCCAAGCCATTTTACGTAGACTTGATCACCTTTTCTTCGCAAAATTTTTTCCACCAGGTACACGTCGGGATGTTTCGCCTTTTGCAGTTCCTTATCGTAAAATCCTCCCTTTATATCGTTACCTGTTAAATCTTGTAAATAATAGACGATCGGATTAGAAAATTTAATGTTAACCACTTTAAAAATTTCGTTGGACCAGTTTGGGGTGTAACCTTTTGCAAAAACTTCGCGATGTTTGCTAATGCGTACGTAATCTCCAATGGAAAATTTCTTTCTCTTCAGATCTACTGTTTTAATGCGAGAATATACGGTATTCAATAGTAGCTTTTCGTCTTCCTTCTTTACAGCATTTATCGGTTTCATTCTGATAGTTCTGTGTTTCTTATTATTATAAACTTGAACTAGTTTAGGTAACAAATCTAACCATTTGTAATTTCCTTGCAATGTAAATTTTTTCCACATTATACCTTTTAAGGTTCTGTTGGCTCGTTCGACTATAGAAGCCTTTTTACTGCTGAAAGTTGAATAGTGATTAATTCTGTATTTTCTCATTAGATTCTGAAACCATTTATTGTAAAACTCTTTTCCCATATCAGTTTGCAGGTTTGTCGGCGGTATACGTTTATTTTTGCGTAATATATCTTCAAACGCTTTCGAAACATCTTCTCCGTTTTTTCGTAAAACCGGTGACGCCCATAGAAATTTAGAAAACGTGTCAATTACTACAAGAATGTATCGATACCCTTTATTTTCTTTTGCATACGGAATCATTTCAACTAGATCGGCTTGAAACAGATCGTATAATCCTTTAATAATTGTTCTTCGTCTAGTAAAATTTTTTCGAGCTTGTTTATGTAATTCAGCTACCACTTGCTCTTTAATAGTGGTTGTTGTTTTACCGTTTTTGCCAGAATCTTTTTTTATATTTGCTTTCCGTATTTTAACCATTATTATTAAACAGAAGATGTGGTGGTGGTGGTGGTATCGATATTGCTAGGCAATACACTTGACGGCGTGGCTGTAATTAAAGAGCTCTTCTGTATGTCAAGTTGCTTAAAGATAGCATCTATATACAAAGTATTTAAACGAAAATTAATGTTTAGTGAGTCAATGTTAGCCTTGAGAGAGTGTATTAGTACTAATAATTCGTTTCGGAGAATTTCACGTTTTTTATCTCCTTCGGACATTGCATCCTTTTTGACTTTTTCACATTCTAGTCTAATTTGGGTGTTAGTAACTTTATCTTTATTATCAACATATGCTTTTGTAGCTGCATGCCAAGATGCTGTTGGCATCTCTAAACGAGTTACATGTTTGTTATCGAAATCAATAAAATAAGGAATCTTTCTAAAATCTTCAGCTGTCGCTAACGTATCTATTATTGTATCCAAGTGTTTTTTTGTGACAATCTCATCTTCAATCTGTTCCCCATCATCGTCGTCGTCGTCTTCGCTCGTTTTAACTCGAGCGAATAACTTATTATTTTCAATCAAGAATTTATCTATCGTTTCAAACTTTCGTTTAGAACCCCCCCGACAATGCTCGACCGAATTTATCAACAACCATATTGAAACTAAGTGATAATATAAATTATTTATTCTATTATACCACACTCTCGAAGTTCTTCGACAATAGATGTGATTTCATTGGTATGGTTGGTATTTCCTGCAGATTGAGATGAAATGAGTAATTTTAAACGATCACATAATTCGTTAACATCATTAAAATATACATATTCTAGAGGTTTATCGTTTAAATTCATCCATAGACCTTTACCCAAAGGATTTTTAACTGGAGTCGAAGTAGCTGCTATGACATTGGCAGCAGCGGAAGGAAATAGAGGTCCGATCATGAGTTTCTTGATTAGCTGATACTTTTTTCCTTTGTTTCCGGCTATTGGAGCGATACTCTTGTAGCCAATTTTATGAGCATTTGTTCTATACACTATATCTTTATATTTTGCCAAATCTGATTCCTTATAACCACTAGGCTCCTTTTTAAACAAAAGCTCCAATAATCCTCGGGATAGTGTATACCTTACATTTTTTACGGTTATTTTGTTAGTTCCAAACTTTATTTCGGAATCTCCGATAAAATATTTTTGTCTCTCTGGATTAAATCTTACACCATATTGTGTATCAAAAACTCCTTTAGTATCATGATTTAGAGATGTTATATAAGTTTGAGGGTTATCTAATCGAACGAGCTGCATTATTTCCCTATAGACATCCCTATCTTTTTGCTTATCTCCAACAGGATTCTTTTTGAAAAGTAACTCATATAGTCCAGGCGTTCCGACAAATTTACGTCCCATTATTTCTAGATTTTTACCGACCACCTTCATTTCTTCATCACCAATATATAATTTGTTCTGAAGCCAGTCGTATCGAATATCATTGCTATTGTCATATTCTCCTTCAGTATCGCTTATTATTCCTTCAATATAATATCTCGGTAATTCTTCATAATCATCTAATATACCTTTAAAAGCAGGATTGTTTACGATTTTCTGTATTTCTTGTTTAGTATAATCAAATATTCTATCTTCTTCCTCTTCATTCAGTGGTAGCATTGTAGAAAGATCGGAATCTTTTACCGAGGTATTTAATGAGGTTGGTAATGACAACGATGGTGAGAATAAATCTGGTGCTATGAACGATTTCTCAACATCTTCTTCTTCTTCTTCTTCCTTTTTAATTTCTTGCTTAATTTTCGGTTTAGAAAATTGTATTTCTTCTTTTAATTGCATTAAAGGTTCCACCAAAGGTTTATAGGATTTCCGCAATATATCTTCTTCCTCTATCGCACCCTCTTTCAAAGCTTGCAATTTTCGTTTTACATCTTTCCTCACCTTTACAAGCTCCTGTTTAATTTTCGAGTCCATTACAATGATAATATATGATCCTCACTCGTTTACTGCTTTTATATTACTCAGAGGTAAATCGCAATGGTTATAAATATATATATTGATCAAAACCTTTACGGTATCGACCGTTTTTAACATCACTATCTTTATAAATACTTATAAACCCATATTTGTCATCCCAACAAATTTTGCAAATGGTTTTAAACATTTCAAATGGCATGTCAGTATTGACATGATCTGAATAGACATGCTTAAGATTTAGCTCATCCTGTTTGAATAATATAATTAGATTTGCATCGTCGCGTATTAGATGTTTTGGAATATGAGTATATGTTTGACAAAGATAAAAACAATCGACGTTGTAATGACGTCCCATACTAAAATAATCTCTGATTACATTCTGATTTTCGCAAGCAACATCGTCAAATATAAATATTGAATTAGATTTCGCATTTGATGGAGAAATAATATTCTCAGAATCTTTGTAAGGGTAATAGCCAATGCCTTTTATTGTCTTAAAAAGCTCGTCTAAGTATTCATATTTTGGTTGAGTTAGCGATTTAGAGTATACGTAAACATTCTCGAATCGGAGACCATTGGGATGTTCTAAAAGTGAAATTATAACATTTGTCTTTCCACAATTGGAAGGACCTGTAACGATTGATCGTATTGTTGACGGTAGTAGGGGTCCATGTCGATTTGCCTTTGGTACATCGTTAAAATCACGGTTAATAATAGGCAGCACGGCTTGTTGTTGAACTATTCGCATGTCAATAATCTAATGAAAAATATGGTTACTGTTTTTCTATTTTATAAGCTGATAGCTCTGCATGAATTGGTTTATTTCGAAGAAAACTTTGAAAAAGAGAGAGAGCAATGCGGAAAGAAGTGCAACGAGGCAATGGTTTACTTAATAAACTAATTAATTCTTTACCATTCGAATTTCATATACCGGGCTATCGCTTTTGTGGACCAGGTACAAAGTTAAACGAGAGGTTGGAAAGAGGGGACAAAGGAATAAATCCTTTAGATGAATCCTGCAAAGCTCATGATATTGCATACTCTAATTTTAAAAATCTAGAACAAAGACATAAAGCAGATAGTATTTTAGCTAGAGCAGCACTTAGACGAGTTCATTCATCGGATGCAAGCATTGGAGAACGTTTAGCTGCTCGAGCAGTTGCAACCGCTATGAATGTAAAAACAAAGTTGGGTATGGGAGTTCAACAACAACAACAACAACAACAAAGAAGAAAACGAACTAGTAGTTCTATGAAAAAAAGAAAGGATGGAAGAATAAGTTTTCGAAAATTTATAAGAAAAGCGGCGAATGTTCTAAAACAGAAAAAGCCAGAAAATGTCATTCGAGCAGCACGATTAGCAATGTCACAGTTAAAAAATGCAAATCAGACCGATTCTCCCAGGATAATACCGGTTCCAAAAAGCGGTGAATTTCTTCCATTAATACCACTTTTCGCTGGATTATCAGCTTTAGGTGCTTTGTCCGGAGGAGCAGCCGGAATCGCAAAAGCGGTTAATGATGTTAAAGCAGCCCAAAGAAGTCTTAGCGAATCTGAACGACATAATAAGGCTATGGAAAAATTGCTCTTGGAAAAGGTCTTATCTTGAAACCTTATAAAAAAGGTTTGGGACTTTATTTACCTTATAAAAAAAAAAAAAAAACCTCTCTAAGTCTGCCGCAACGAGCACTAACCGATGAAGATTTACATAAATATGTTAAAATGCTTCCAATTCCTCACTTTCGCGGAATATTTATGCGTGACAGTTTACCTAAAAAAGTGCGCACCATCGAATGTGGAATTGTAAATCATGATAAGAAAACTGGCATGGGTACGCATTGGACAGCATACAAAATTAAAAACGGCAATGCAGTTTATTTTGACAGCTTCGGAAATTTGCGACCACCTTCGGAAGTTGTGAAATATTTAAATTCTGCTCAACCATGCAAAATCTTTTATAATTATGATCGCAAACAGATGTACAACTCATTCAACTGTGGTCATCTAGTATTACAATTTCTATATAATATCACACCACCCTTTCACTTTTAAAACGTTAGCGCAGACGATAATAGTTCCATTTAATCTAACGTTAACAGACTATCAACATGTTCACGTTTAATTTAACAGGAGACAAATCAATATTGCAAGCTAATATTAGTCCACCAATTGTTTTGGATGACAATTTTGAGTATTCTTTAGGACTCGTTAATTTTGAAACGTACAATTCTATTCCAAATATAGATCAAAGTAACAACAAATTTTATGTTGGGAATAGAGTAATAACGATACCGGAAGGATCGTATGAGCTTGACGACATAAATCGTTATCTACGCCTTCAATTAGGCGATCCGAGAGCAAAAGGTAAAGATATTATATTTCTTAATATAACTGGCAACAACAACACTTTACTTTCGGAAATTAAGTGTACAGAGCAAGTTGATTTCACAAAAACGGATTCAATCGGACGACTGTTAGGATTTAAACCGAGAATTATTAAAGCTAATAGTCATGAAGTGTCTGATTATCCTGTAAATATTTTTAAAGTAAACGCTATATGCATCCATTGCAACCTTGTTTCCGGTTCATATAGAAATAACGAAGAAGCTCATTTTATTCATCAACTTTTCCCAAACGTTCCGCCAGGCTACAAAATAGTGGAAAATCCAACCAATGTTATTTATTTGCCTATAAATTCGAGAATTATTGATTCAATAGTCATTAAAATAGTTGATCAAGACGGTGAGTTGGTTAATTTTCGTGGAGAGACCGTTACAGTAAGACTTCATTTGAAACGTCTCTCTCTGTCTAATAGATATTAAACCATAATGGTTTGCCGTTATAAAAATTTTAACAAACGTAAGGAGATTTATAGGAAACCAACATTATCACAATCGTTCAGTGCAAAAGAAGAAGTGAAGCGATTAACACCTTCAAACGCACGCTTTTTAAAAAGTTTAGGATATCAAGTTAAGAAGCTAAAACCATCATGCATTCTGAAATCTTGAATGTTACCGAACGTGCATTATTTGATTTATCTATAACCAATGCGGAAAAACATACTCATCAACCGTATACAAATACAACGTTTAAAAATAATGATGAAATCCGCATTCCAATTGAAAACGAAGATGTCTACACTTTACCATGGGATAGTGTATTATATGTTGAAGGAAAATTGCTAAAAACTGACGGTACACCTTCAGCAACTGCCAAATTTATAAATAATGGAATTGCACATCTTTTCGACGAAATTCGTTACGAAATCGGTGGTAAAACTGTTGATCGTGTTCGAAATCCTGGAATAACTAGCACCATAAAAGGTTATGTTTCTTACAACGTAAACGAGAGCTTGCGTCTTCAGAATGCTGGTTGGGCTCCCAATGATGATACATTTTCGGCAATAGATCAAAATGGAAATTTTAACGTATGCATCCCACTACGTATGCTTTTAGGTTTTGCAGAAGATTTTCGAAAAATTCTTCTCAACATAAAACAAGAACTTATTTTAATAAGAAGTAGTATCGATACAAACGCTATAATAAATACAACTGCAGGTGAAACTTTAAAAGTAGATATAAATAAAATTTCTTGGAAAATTCCACACATATCTGTAGCAGATGTAGAACGTCTTAAACTTTTAAATATTTGCAAAGAAATCAACAAATGGAAATTAATTTGCGTAGTTGGGAGTTGCATGAGTATCCTTTATTGCCTCAAACAAATAATCACACATGGGCTGTGAAAACTACGTCACAACTTGAAAAACCTCGTTTCGTGATAGTTGCATTTCAAACAGATAGAAATAATAAACCTGAAAAAAATAAAGCCTACTTTGATCATTGCGAACTTAATAATATTAAATTACATTTGGGCTCTTCTATGTATCCTTACGATAACCTTCATCTTGATTTTAAGAATAATAAATTTTCTATATTATATGAAATGTATGCTCAATTTCAACAGTCTTATTACGGAACGGTTAGCGAGCCGGTAATGAAACCATCAGATTTTAAGAAAATTGCTCCCTTATTTGTAATCGATTGTACACATCAAAGCGAAATTGTGAAGGCGGGCGCTATAGATGTACGTCTAGATTTTGAAACTAATGAAGCAATTCCAGCAAATACAGCTGCATATTGCTTAATTCTACATGATCGTATGGTTCGCTACAATCCATCCAACAACATTGTTCAAGTATTGTAACTATAAGTAGGTATATTACAAAGATGAAATTCATAGTGGATGTGCAAGGATTTAAGGCAGCGGGTAATACCTTCATATTTAAGGAAGTTGCTTTCAGTAAAATAAGCAATGAAGAAAAAATTGCATGGTATTTATTATCGCCACCATTTCCTTGGTCGCAACTTGCAGCCCGTTATAGAAGTCAGAATGGATGGCTTACTAGAAATTATCATGGAATCGAATGGAATTTTGGATTGCACAGTTATTACGAGACAATAGGTGAAATAGGGAAAATTTTAAATGATTGTAGTACTATTTATGTCAAAGGCTTGGAGAAACGAAGATGGTTATCAAAAGAATTTCCCTATCTGCAGAACATTATAAACTTGGAGGATTTAAAATGTCCATCTCTAACAAAACTTATTGCAGATTATAAAGTCATCGCTACAACTACTACATCACTATGCACCTACCACCACTACCATCATCAAAATTCAAACTATAATTGTGCATTAGAAAACGTTTTTGTTCTAAGAAGTTGGTTACTAAAAGACTATATGTAGATGTGTATAGATAATGAATAAAAATATTATTTTTCCACTTTATTAATATTTATTAATAGGTAATGGGAAAAAATATAATCAATTAAACATCATCTCCCCTCCACCTACCTAGTCCTCTTCAATTTGTCATAGAACTATTAAAGAATTTTAGTATATTTTTACCATGGTACGAGAAAGCATGTCTGATTACTACATTACTATAAAGTTTTACGTAAATGGTGTGCTGATTGAAAGCAAAACGCTCGAAGCTAAAGGTTTAATAAACATTTTTGAAAAATTTGATGTTTCTGCATATGATCAAATAGAAATATTGGGTAATTATTTGAATCATCCGGTCACAACTGATTCATCTGATAATAATAATAATTACAACAGCAGCAGCAGCAGCAGCAGTAGCAGCGATAGTGACGAGTTTATTTATTTTCACAATTAAAAAATATCTACTAACAAGAATGGATCCAACCTCTTATGCAATTTACAATAGCGATGTGAATAATTTGAAAAAGGAACTTTCCTATGCATTTGTTCGAAATAATGAACAGACAGCCAAAAATATTTTTATGCGATTAGGATTTCAAGTGCCCTTCGAAGCCTTCACATGGATTACAGAGACTTTTCCATCTCTATCGTTGCTGGATTTGTTATTTCACCGTCAAATTATATGCGATGATTTTGTACAATCCTTTTTGAATACAGTTCCAGATGATTTAGACTTTTTAATAAGTGTATTTGATGTAGTGAGTATATTAACTGAAATGAAGGAAATGACAACTTTGTGCACCAATGATATATTTTTCCTTCAAGATCTCCTTTCAAATTATAATCCTTGCAATTTAGAAAAATTTCCCATAAGTAATATTAAGAAAAACTATAAAAATGTATTAGCATGTTTGGATGATATCATACTAGAAACTGCTTATTATGCACAACCAAAACTATTGTACTATATAATTCAAATTATGAAAGCCAACAAACTGGCTTATAAATTTGAACCATTGCATAATTGTAGACAGAAAGCAGTCTTTCAATGGCTTGTTGGTAATTTAGAAAAAGCGAAAAAAGGATTGCCAGTAGGTTGGCAAGATGAAAATAGATCAGATTCTGTAAAATTGCCATCAATTTATTCTAAAGACTATAAAAGTGTTTTCAATATTTTGCAAGAATTAATGTAAGACTTTTTTGTATATTACTTAACATTAATAGAAATAAAATACTCATATTAATAAGATTTCTGTTTATTTTAAAAAATCCTACAAATCTTTAATTCCCAATTCTTTATAAATATTATCAAATAGGTAGCAGCATTGTTCGTTTTTCGCTGTAGTGGGCGGCGGCGGCGGCGGTGGCGGAGGCGAGGATGGTAGTGGTGGTGATATCAATGCATAAGATTCTTTCTCGTTTCTTTTCCTTTTTTTTTTTTTCCCTTTTTCCATTACTATTCTTCTTTTCTTCGGTTCTTTAAAAATATCTCTTCTTTTCTGCACTTCTAACGCTAACGTTTTCCCTGTATGGTAAATTTCTTCATTATTACCATTATTAGGATCGATGGTTTTCGGATAATTTAAAATTTCAGATAGCGGACAAGCTACAATATTGAACAAATCACTATCAAACACGCCAGTGCTTGATGTTCTCCATTTTTCTTCTAAATTTGCAATACTGCTATGCCAATTCTCCTCAGCAGTCGCTTGCACAACATTTGCCAGTTGGATTAATTCAAATGCTGAAAGAACTTTGATTTTATTTCCCGGTTTTAACTGTACAACTGCCATTTTGCTTTCTAAAGTTAAAACTAACGCATTTGTTTCGAGAACTACTCTTTAAATTGGTTATTACCACTACTATTATCCATTCCTCCTCTTCCTCCTCCTCCTCCTCCTCCTCCTCCTCCTGCTCCTTCTCTTCCTAGATGTTAAGGTCATTAACGTATGTACAAATAAAACACAAGTATCTAATGGTTTCAAGTTAGTTTATTGAACATCATTATAGTAATTAACTAACTTTATATAATAATTAAGCCATTAAGAAATCATTAAAATAACCTAACTTAAATTATTGTTAGTATTATCAGTAGTAATTTTGTAGTGTCCCCATGCTAAAGTCTTATACGTTTCTGGTATATGGAAACGTTTATCATCATCCGCAGACAAAGCAATTTTATTAATGCATTGAGAATAAATTATATGCTTTAAAGACCTAAATACATTTTGTAGCTTCAGCACTATCTCGTTTTCATTTAATACATATTTAAAATCTTTTTCCGTTAATGACTTTATTACATTCTTTTTAACACCTTTAGCCTTTTTCATTATCAAACTTCCTTCTATATTCACTTCATACATTTTAGCTTTAAGACCGACAAATTCCCAAATAATCTTACCACAAACTTCATCTTTCATAAGTGCTGGGATGGCTTTGTTTACCAAAGGCATTTCAAAAATATTATCAATAGAATAATTTGAGGTATCAAATCTATGTAAATTATTCTTCATATCATTATAAACATTATCCGTTTCTATGAAATACAACAAACTATCAGTATCTGTATACAAAAGTGATGCTTTGGAACCATATTTTTTTTTTATAAAGTTATAGTGAAATTCATACATTACAAATTTGGCAATTTCCAATACTGCAAACCCGGCGTAAATTGGTTTGTCATAATAGATTTGAGACTTTAACAATTGTACTGCTGCAAAATTTTCATCAAAAATGGATATACTATGAAAATTGGGTTGTGAAACTAATTTCTCAACTCCTTTTTTATGACCCAAATCTTTCCACGAATTGACTAAATTAACGTTAACCCTTTTTTCTATATTTTCGATACATTTTCCATAGTTTGCATTATTTATTAATTTGTACATATCTTTTTCAAATGCGTTTGCGGCACTTTGTCTTAGACGAGTATTAAAATCGATAAACGGTTTCATCCAAGCAGATTGCTTGAACGTGAGAATTCTATGAATCTTTGACAACTCTAAACCATTTTCAATACATTGCTTAAGAGTCTTTATATGAATAACGTAATTTTGCTTATCGAAAAAGGTTTGCAATAATTTTTTACATTTTGAATTTGGAGGTTTCATTTTTTCAATACACATTGGAAAATCATTGTGCAAATCATGCAAATGTTTTGGATAATGAATATCGACTTCCAAAACATATCCTTGATCATCAGAATCTGTATAGTTATTTATATTAAATGAATCAATTTCGTTTTGTGAGAGCCATCGAAAGTTCGATATAGGCAGTTTTTCCGAAAGCGCATATCCATATAAATTATTTGCATCCCAATATGATATGTAAGATGTTGCTTGTGAATTGTTGTAATTAGAGGGAATATATTTATTGTTGGCCTGTGCGAAACGTTGAACCACTCCAGCATAACCACCTCGGATATTTCGTTGAAAAAAGAGTACCATTGAACAGTCAGTTAACAACTCCAACTGTACATTGGTAAATTTTAGCATTGCCTGCCATGACAAGCCGGGTAAACTATAAAAATGGACCGGATCTAATTTGTATGTATTCAAACATAAATTTCGGAAATTTTCGAAAACGTCGCATAATAAAATTACGTCTACTTTTAAATAGAGGTCACTGTATTCACCTAAATTTTTACATGAAAATTTATGCCAAATATCGTTTGCTCTTTGATAGTCTGCATCAGAAATTGAAGTATCTTGCATTGAATCGTAAAAATCCATTTTTGAAGGTAAACATTCGTTATTTAATTTTTCCAACGTATCTAAATAATTGTATGGGAAAACACCCTTTTGACGCATTAATCTAAATTCTTCATCATTTGGAAAAAAGTTTCTTAATTCTATAATTTGATCATCTGATAAATTTGCAGCGAGTGTCTCCAATTTTCGATTCATAAATCGATAAGAATCTACAAAACGTAAATCTATGTAACTGTTTTCATTATTTTTTCTATCGACTAAAATTTTCTTTGTAAATGAAATATACTTTTCTTTATTCACCGGAATGACATTCATTGGTTCGTCATCTTCGGCGGCAAATTCACGTATAAAAAGATGACAATCATAATTGCTAAAATTGTGAAAGAAAACCGGGATAAAGTTAACGGTTTTTACTTTCAAATTACAGGAATTATGACAACAGCCTCTATATTTGCCGGTGAGGTGACAGTGATCTTTAATTTTATCTGAACCTAAATCTCCGTTACATAAATAACAGTTTGTTGCCGATGCGAAATTTTCTAAATCCTCTTCAGTTAATTCTTTCATAGGAATAATATTTTTTAAGTATGTATGGTATATATGAGAAGCTTCATTTTTAATCATATTACAGAAAACTTTTGCACAATTTTTTCCCCGAAACGAATAAAATTTCGAAAGTGAATCGTCATAACAACACTTAACGTAATAGGCAAAACTAAATGGCTTATGAATGTGAGTAGATACTGTTTTAGTATCATCTATCGACGATTCTGAAGATTGTCGAATTGGAACTAGCAAAAATTCAAAATCGACATATATAACAAAAGGAACTTTAATTTGCTTTTCTATTTGTTTAAATTTTAAAAAATTATTTCCAGCTGAAGGTAAAACGGTTACACATTTCGCACAGTCCTGTTGCATATGATTAGCTAAAAGATTTTCACTACCAAAATATTGCAAGCAACCATCACAAATATATTTAACAGTTTTTCTCCGACTTAGCTGCTTCGAAATAAGACGACTTAAATTTTTAATATAACAGTAATGTTGTTTATTTTCTTCTTCGATGTATAGTAAGTTAACATGGTTTAATTTTCTACATTGAGAGAAATAATATGGTCCTACAATTATTGACTTTTCTTTTTGTTTTTCGAGACCAAAAACATTTACACTTACATTAGGATTCAATTTTTCAAACAATTTAATGTTACAAAAGGTCATTGGAAAGGTCATACCTGTTAAATTTAGCTTTGAAAGATATTTCCTATAACTTGATACATGATTTTTACGACATCTGACGGGATATAGTGCGGAAAGAATTGCCCAGATGAAACACTTATTATCTTGGTTTTTAACGTTAATAACAGCCTTTTTGCGCTCAATGTCCAATGGAAGTTTTACATAGGTGGAAGCTTTCAGTGGATTGTATTTCACCAAATTGACTTCCAAAAATAAAAGTTCCTGAAGTGCATATCCACTATCACGTTCCTTAAAACAAGTATAAGCGTTTTATTAGTATTATTATTACTATTAGACTAGACTAGTTTTAACTTACCTGGAACTCCTCAAGCTTTTTCTTTAAATTTGCAATTAAATTTTCAATTATTTCGTTTACATTGATAGATTTATCTACAACTTGGTAGGGAACCAGAAAAGATTTTACCTCCAAGTTGTATTTTCCATCATTATCATCTGAGACTGCTGCAGGCTTCAGAAAACTTCCATAAAGTTCGAAATTTACTTTCAACACGTTAAAATCCTTAAGTTTTTTATTTATGATGGTCACGATTTCATTCCGTATATTATGAATGAAGTTTTCTATTAATAAATTGCTATAGTCGTTTATAGGTAGATTGGCAATTTTTGTATTATTATTAGGTATCAAACGATAGGAAACCACTTTTCGATTGAACGCTGATAATATTTCATGAACATTAGAACCAAGAGTGACATCACGTTCCAAACATTTATTCTTGTGGTTAATAGATTTAAGATGTGCAGAATAATTTACGGATTCAAGTGTACACTTGCAAATATCACATGTTGTAAGCTTAACTCTTTTAGCTGGAGGCTGCTCCATGATGTTACTAGTACTCGGAAGCGAATGTAATTGTTCATTCAAATGTTGATTCCTATGCATTTATAGCACCTTAATTTTTTAATAACACTTCATGCATATACTTATATGTAAGAATAATTTTTATTGAAAAACGAATAAAATTGTTCACTTAACATTGATTAATTTTACTAACACACTCACGCGTATACTGGAGTGAAAAAATGTCTTACTTTAGTTTTTCGAAATTAATTTCAGACGTTTCTGCTCCATTTGGTAGTTTTTTGACACCTTTTAAAACAAGGCCCGCGTCCACGAATTCTGAAAACTTTTCATCAGGAATAATTTTGGCCCATCTTTGTGGCAAAAAACATTCAAAGTCTCCTAGATCGACCTTCACCTGTCGACCATATCGCGTTTGTACGGCGAAAACTCGTTCAATGCGATATAGTTTCCCAATTTCTAACGTTTTTAACGATACCGTTGTTTTGAACTCTACCGAACCGGCCGCATTTAATTGTTTTAGATAATCCATAGTTAAAATACTTTTTAAAGGCTAAACTTAGTTAAAGTATACTAGGTAGGTGGTAGGTACTTTGATTAGGAAATAACCGACTTTAAAAATAATGGCGTTTGCACCATTATTTATAACTATTACCTATCCCTCTTCAACAGATAGTTAGATTTAATTAAGGAATACTTTTATGCTATTGGTTAAAATGATTTCGAATCGTTGTTATAATCATGATGATGGCGGTGGTGGTGGTGGTGGCAGTGAGTGAATGTTAATAATAATTTCCGGCATATAATGATGTTAGTGGAAAATATTCTCAATTAATAAGTCTGTACACTTATACCTATCAGTTATTAATCGCTTCCGTCACTAACTAGTCCTTATTTTAAAAATGGCTTTAATTCCAAAATTAGATAATTATTTTTTTGTAAAAGATAGACAGTTAATGAACTGTAAAACTTTTTTTTCCAAATTTAAATTTAATCATCATTCTATTAAATGGTTTTTACGTGAACTGCAGCATTCGAAGATTTATAGTTTAAACAATTTTCCTATCGAAAATTCATACAGAATTATTTTAACTTCAGATCAAAAACCTGTTTATTTAGTGAAAAGTTTGAGTGCATTATGTTTGGAAGTAGTTTTTAACGATTATAAAAAAATTAAAAAGGATGAGTTAACTATTTCGTTAACAGTACGAGCATTGGAGAAACATAGATTCCGTATTGAACTGTTGGGGCCTTGGCAAATGTCTATGCCGAAAAATGATATGTCAATGTTTGAAGTCCTATCATTTATAAAAAAAGAATGTGACCTACTTAACATTAGGGTAATGTCGACGGAACAAAATTTCTCAATAATAACTGTTAATGACAATGCCATTTGTTCGTCATCTGTATTATATATATACCATATATAAAATATTGTTGGTGAAGAGAGGATTGTCTGCAGGTAAGCAAACATATATTATACTTACAAATCTTTGCAAATAAATTCAAACTCATTATAAGTCCGCAGTTAAGATTATTAATTATTGGACATCCGTTGCAGGTGCATTTGTACGATTACATTTTTGCTATAATTGTAACATTTTGCCATATACGTAGCTATTTAAAATTGTAGTTTCCCACAATAATATCCTGCTTTTTATCTGTTTAAGTATTCAACTCAAATCAGTAAAAGATATTTATTTCAAACTTCATGGACAAAGCAAAGGCTGAAAAATATTACTTCTGACATCCTGTCATGCAGGTGGTACCCGTTTAAGCATTTAAAAAAATTATCAGCTCACATAACTACAACATATTGTTTCAAGTTTCATATTTTCCCATATCAGTCATGAATAAATCAACATACCAGTTTGAACATTTTAAAAAATTATCAATTCACATAATTACAGCATATTGTTTTTCAAGTTTCACATATTCCCATTATCAGTCATGAATAAATCAACGTACCAGTTTGAACATTTTAAAAAATTATCAACTCACATAAATACAGCATGTTCAAGTTTCATTATTCACATTAGCTAACATGAATGCGAATGGTAAGTTTTGTGAGCAAGAGACTTACTTATCCTATATTACATACTTTTAATTTAATTTATTTTTCAGAGAAACTAATGGTTATAAATTGCATTGCCAATTTAAATCTTCCGGAGTTGGAGGTAAAATATTTTGATATTTAAATTTCTTAATTTATTTTTTATTTTTTCAGGATATAGACCGTTTTATGGTCATTTGCCATAGTCCTCCGGAAGAGGCTATGTATTTAGGCTTGATAAGTATGCCCACGGCTTGTCCGAGGGCATACTTAACGGTTGAAAGACCGGAATGGTGTGAACCATGGGCAACCATTTGGTTAGGTATGTATGTAGAAAATTTTAAATGTATATATATTTATATTCTTTAATTCTTTTTAGAATAATGGATTGCCCATTAAAAAAATTTATATTTTATTTTTATTTTTATTTTATATAATAAAATTTTGTAAAAAACTCATAAACATTTGTGTTTTATTTCTTACATGATAATATAGTTTAAACATATACGTGTCTCCTCAATTAAATGAGCAATTTTACACGGATTCCATCTAATAATGTTGTAATGTAACATTTTTTTTTTGAAGAATAAATCATTTGTGTTATGATTTGTGCAAAATAGATCAATAAACAATACCTTCCTCGAAAGGAATTTTTTTAAAGAATAAAACTATTTCTGAATAACAATACTTTTTATTTACCATTGTTACCTAACTACCCACCTATCTACCTATTCATAACGAAGCACGCAATTAGGTACTTTAATAAATTCATTCATTAGAGTCGAACGCGTAAGAAAAATAATTATTATTTCTTGCACTGCGGCAGCGGCATGCATGCATGTCCAGCCGAACCGGAAAAACAATTAACACATATTCCTTGATAGGTACGTACGTCGGTCGGTTGCGACCGACGGGAAAAAAATGCGCTCCTTCCTTGCTACGTCACATCATTAAAGTAACGGTAAATGATCTCAGAACACATACACCTTTTTCCCATAGGTGCGAGAAGGATGGACTTATACGGCAAACTAACGTTAGACAGAAACAACAACAATCTAACGGGACATGATCTCAGTAGCCCTCTCCTATTACTACTTTGGTCCTTTTCAGATTCTTATTTTTAGTTAATTTTATTTCATTTCACATTCAACTAATCAAATTTATGGTGGACTTTTTCAGATTCTTATTTTTAGTTAATTTTATTTTATTTAACCTTCAACTAATCAAATTTATTCTGGTTGTCATTTCTTCCCCAATTTTTTGGTATAATAATAGGTAAAAATCAAAGCCAATTAAGGGGCAAATAGTTTAATGTTTAAAAAACCAACGCTATGGGAGGATCTTGCAGCCCTATATTGGCAGAGCTAATACTCAACAAATTAATAAATGAAAGTTTCGAAAAACTACCTTTTAGTCTGCCCTTCTTTTATAAGTATGTGGATGATTGCCACACAATGGTTCCTGTTGGGATGGTAGATTTTGTCAACAACATCTTGTGTTCTTATCATCCTACTTTGAAATTCACCTATGAAGTTGAAAATAATGGTTTGCTACCCTTTCTGGACGTTCTCCTTATTCGCAAGTCTAACAAGTTCAAATTTGACTGGTACTCTAAACAAACAGCGTCTAATAGATACCTGAATTTCTCGTCGTGTCATCCTTTACAGTATAAAATTAACACCATCTTAAACCTTGGACAAAAAGCATACAAGTTGAGCTCACCTGAATACTTAAAAAAGAATTTACTCAACATCGAACGCACGCTCATTAGAAATTAATAATCAATAAATTCTTATACCAAAAACAACAACAACAATGCAGCCATGGTTTTTTTTTTTTTAATATCTTTAAGTAATGTCATTGTTCGTCCTTTTTTGTTTCCACGTGGTTCATTAATTTTAAACACAATTTTAAATTATGTATTAATTATTTATTACTTTAACTGTGTTATTCTATCAACATTTTAATTTTTGTTGTGTGTTTTTACATTTATTTGTTTTGTATGTTACCTTGGGGCACGATAATTATGTACCCTTTGTGCACCAGTCTATATTCCTCCCTTAACTATATAATTTGAACTGTTAAACCTACAGTAAGTATTTTGAGGAATATCATTATGTTTACGTTTCTAATTTGTTTTTTAAAAAATATTGTTTTAGCCTTGATAAAGCCTATAAACATTAGGCGAAACGTCGGTGCGTTGGTTTTTTAAACATTAAACTATTTGCCCCTTAATTGGCTTTGATTTTTACCTATTATTAATCAAATTTATGTTGGTCCTTTTCAGATTCTTATTTAGAACAACTGTTATTGTTACGATTACTGCGAAAGCTGTTTAGATTAGACATATTATTAAATCATGTCGCCAGTACGGCGGAAGTATTTTGTAAACATTATTGGCATTGAACAATTTGAAAAGCTTGAAACAAAAGAATTGAGGACACTTTAGTCCTGACCATCGAGTTGTAAATGTTGTATTCCATAACAAAAATAAAATAGTTATAAACCAACTTAATACGACCAACGAAATGGTGGGAATAATAAATACCATGCAATTTTTTCTTCATTGCTTATTTTACCGAAAGCAACTTCCTTAAATATGAAGGTATTACCCGCTGCCTTAAATCCTTGCACATCCACTATGAATTTCATCTTTATAATATGTAAGTACAAGTTACAATACTTGAACAATGTTGTTGGATGGATTGTAGCGAACCATTCGATCATGTAGAATTAAGCAATATGCAGCTGTATTTGCTGGAATTGCTTCATTAGTTTCAAAATCTAGACGTACATCTATAGCGCCCGCCTTCACAATTTCGCTTTGATGTGTACAGTCGATTACAAATAAGGGAGCAATTTTCTTAAAATCTGATGGTTTCATTACCGGTTCGCTAACCGTTCCGTAATAAGACTGTTGAACTTGAGCATACATTTCATATAAAATAGAAAAAATTTTATGCTTAAAATCAAGATGAAGGTTGTCGTAAGGATACATAGAAGAGCCCAAATGTAATTTAATATTATTAAGTTCGCAATGATCAAAGTGGGCTTTATTTTTTTCAGGTTTATCTGTTTGAAATGCAACTATCACGAAACGAGGTTTTTCAAGTTGTGACGTGGTTTTCACAGCCCAAGTGTGATTATTTGTTTGAGGCAATAACGGATACTCATGCAACCCCCAACTGCGGAAATTAATCTCCATTTGTTGATTTATTTGCAAATATTTTAAAAGTTTAAGACGTTCTACATCTGCTACAGATATATGCGGAATTTTCCAAGAAATTTTATTTATTTCTACTTTTAAAGTTTCACCTGCAGTTGTATTTATTATAGCGTTTGTATCGATACTACTTCTTCTTAATATAAGTTCTTGTTTTATGTTGAGAAGAATTTTTCGAAAATCTTCCGCAAAACCTAAAAGCATACGTAGTGGGATGCATAGGTTAAAATTTCAATTTTGATCTATTGCTAAAAATGTATCATCATTGGGAGCCCAACCAGTATTCTGAAGACGCAAGCTCTCGTTTACGTTGTAAGAAACATAACCTTTTATGGTGCTAGTTATTCCAGGATTTCGAACACGATCAACAGTTTTACCAACGATTTCGTAACGAATTTCATCGAAAAGGTGTGCAATTCCATTATTTATAAATTTGGCAGTTGCTGAAGGTGTACCATCAGTTTTTAGCAATTTTCCTTCAACACTATCTCATGGTAAAGTGTAGACATCTTCGTTTTCAATTGGAATGCGGATTTCATCATTATTTTTAAACGTTGTATTTGTATACGGTTGATGAGTATGATTTTCCGCATTGGTTATAGATAAATCAAATAATGCACGTTCGGTAACATTCAAGGTTTCAGAATGCATGATGGTTTTAGCTTCTTAACTTGATATCCTAAACTTTTTAAAAAGCGTGCGTTTGAAGGTGTTAATCGCTTCACTTCTTCTTTTGGACTGAACGATTGTGATAATGTTGGTTTCCTATAAATCTCCTTACGTTTGTTAAAATTTTTATAACGGCAAACCATTATGGTTTAATACCTATTAGAGAGAGAGAGAGACGTTTCAAATGAAGTCTTACTGTAACGGTCTC
This sequence comes from Agrilus cyanescens, assembly GCA_947389935.1. Taxonomy (NCBI): domain Eukaryota; kingdom Metazoa; phylum Arthropoda; class Insecta; order Coleoptera; family Buprestidae; genus Agrilus; species Agrilus cyanescens. The sequence continues at coordinate 10,953,329 of OX376712.1, forward strand.
TCCACGAAAATTAACCAACTCATCGTCTTGATCAACTATTTTAATGGCTATTGAGTCAATAATTCTCGAATTTATAGGCAAATAAATAACGTTGGTTGGATTTTCCACTATTTTGTAGCCTGGCGGAACGTTTGGGAAAAGTTGATGAATAAAATGAGCTTCTTCGTTATTTCTATATGAACCGGAAACAAGGTTGCAATGGATGCATATAGCGTTTAATTTAAAAATATTTACAGGATCATCAGACACTTCATGACTATTGGCTTTAATAATTCTCGGTTTAAATCCTAGCAGTCGTCCGATTGAATCCGTTTTTGTGAAATCAACTTGCTCTGTACACTTAATTTCCGAAAGTAAAGTGTTGTTGTTGCCAGTTATATTAAGAAATATAATATCTTTACCTTTTGCTCTCGGATCGCCTAATTGAATGCGTAGATAACGATTTATGTCGCCAAGCTCATACGATCCTTCCGGTATGGTTATTACTCTATTCCCAACATAAAATTTGTTATTACTTTGATCTATATTTGGAATAGAATTGTATGTTTCGAAGTTAATGAGTCCTAAAGAATACTCAAAATTATCATCCAAAACAATTGGTGGGCTAATATTAGCTTGCAATATTGATTTGTCTCCGGTTAAATTAAACGTATACATGTTAATAATCTGTTAACGTTAGATTAAATGGAACTATTATCGTCTGCGCTAACGTTTTAAAAGTGAAAGGGTGGTGTGATATTATACAGAAATTCTAATACTAGATAACCACAATTGAATGAGTTGTACATCTGTTTGCGATCATAATTATAAAAGATTTTGCATGGTTGAGAAGAATTTAAATATTTCACAACTTCCGGAGGTGGTCGCAAATTTCCGAAGCTGTCAAAATAAACTGCATTGCCGTTTTTAATTTTGTATGCCGTCCAATGCGTACCCATGCCCGTTTTCTTATCATGATTTACAATTCCACATTCGATGGCGCGCACTTTTTTATGTAAACTGTCACGCATAAATATTCCGCGAAAGTGAGGAATTCGAAGCATTTTAGCATATTTATGCAAATCTTCATCGGTTAGTGCTCGTTGTGGCAGACTTAGAGAGGTTTTTTTTTTTGATATGGTAAATAAAGTCCCAAACCTTTTTTATAAGGTTTCAAGAAAAGACCTTTTCCAAGAGCAATTTTTTCCATAGCCTTATTATGTCGTTCAGATTCGCTAAGACTTCTTTGGGCTGCTTTAACATCATTAACTGCTTTCGCGATTCCAGCTGCTCCTCCGGGCAAAGCACCTAAAGCTGATAATCCAGCGAAAAGTTGTATTCATGGAAGAAATCCACCGCTTTTTGGAACCGGTATTATCCTGGGAGAATCGGTCACCTTTTTCTGAAGTTATGTCCTATGGTTATGTCCCTGAACTCGTCTCATATAACTATTTAACCTTCACGTATGGGATGCTCCCGTGAGAACAATGTAATATGCGCTTTTACTGACTTATGCATTTTTAGGTGTAGCTGCTTTTTGAAATTGTTATCACTTCTTATTAGTCTCTTGATTAGAGAGGTCGCTTATTTGTAATAGTTTTAATTAATAATAATAAAGTAATTGTTTTTTAAAAATAAAGTTTTATAAACCAAAAAGATAACTGGCGCTGCGAACAGGATCCGCAGAGACTTTATTTACCGAATAATTCATCGCGAATAATTCGAAAAGTCGTGAGTTTCAACTCTTTGTTGCGGATTCGAGAAAAATCGTCGGGCATAAAGTGTTCTGTGAACATTAATAAAACAGTGATCATAGCGTTGCTTGTGCCTGTGAGGATATTCTTCGACTGAGAGGATTTCCCTTGCCGAATTCGATAGACAAACTTGGACATCGACCTCGTCTGTTGGAGGAGACTTCAAGGATGTTATTATCATCTATCAGCCTGTAAGTCTTTGCATTCCTTTTAATCAATTCCTTTAAATAATTCCCTTAATTAACACGTACTTGAATGTATAGAGATAGAACTCCACTTAACTCTGCGAGTTCTGATAACGATAGCGATTCTGATTTAGAAAGTCTGGCTACTTTAAGACTAAGACTCACTAACGCTTCAAGTAGTACAAAAACTAGTTTAGTTGTACAAAACACTAAAATGGCTCAACCGTCGCAATTAGAATTAAATTTGGCTAAGGACATGATTCCTGAATATTCAGGTGGTTCCAAAAACTTAGCCTATTTTATTAAACAGTCGGAAAAATTTATTGCATTCTTTGAAAACAAAACCGATGTTAACTGCCTTTTAAATAAATTGCTGTTTGAACAAATTAAAGCAAAAATCGTAGGCGATGCTAGAGAAACATTGATTATATCTTCTGCTGAAACGTGGACTCAAGTAAAAGATGTATTAATATCGCGTTTTGGTGATCCGCGAAATGAGGACCTTTTACTTAATGATCTAGTTACATTCTTTCAGTTGTCGAATGAAAATTATGAAAACTATTATGAACGTATGAGACAAAAACTGCAAACGTTATTAGAATACGTTAATTTGAGAAATCCGAACGTTGATATCAGGATTTCCAAAACAGACTTTTACTCCAAACAAGCTTTAAACACGTTTAAATCAGGTTTACTAGAACCATATTGCTCGCATTTATTTAACATAAATCCATTAACGATAGAAAGTTGTTTAAATGAACTACGAAAATACGATAATAATAGACAGCAAGTTAGTTTTATGAATTTTATGAGGAATCGACAGAAAATTCCTCTACTTCCTAAGAAAATTACACCGGTTCAAAATCATAGACCTCAATTTAAATACAAACCACAGCCAAATTTCTCTCGAAATGTTCAACGGCTGGGACCAATTATTCCTTTTCGACCACATTTCCAATCGCGACAACCGTTCTCACAAAATTCAGTTAATACACAGTTGCAGCCAGCAAATATGCAGTATCCGAATAATTCCCAAGTTTTTGGTAAAAAGCAAGAATATAAGCCGACGCCCATGTCGACTTCGACTAGATTTACACAAGCAAAGCCACAAAATTATTTTGCTAACGCAAATACTCAACCTAGAAACTTTATCGCTGAAGAACTTCATAATATTGAAGATTCCGAACAAACGTTCTGCGAACCCGAAGATTACTCTTATAATCCTTCAGATTTTGATCAGGAACCCCAAAACACTGACGAATACGTAGAAAGTGCAGAAATAGGGTCAGAAAATTTTTCCGACCAGCCTCGACAGTTCGACTCGACTTAAATTCCATTATAAATCAGCCAAAATTGCCTTTCATAACCGTTCCACAATTCGATCTCAAAATTTTAATTGATTCAGGAGCGTCAAATTCTATTATTAATCCCGAACCCGCTAGAAAATATTTTTCCAATTATTTCTTTTCAAAGTTTTTCACTGTCACTTCTCTTAATAATTGTATTACGGATGACAAAAATATTAGTTACCCCATGTTGCAAGAATACGGTATTAGAAGAAATATTAATTTTCATGTAGTTAAGTGGCATAATCAATTTGATGCACTTTTGGGTAGTGAAGATTTTTATAAGTTGGGTGCGAAAATTGATTATTCCAATAAAGTCTTTCAAATAGGTAGTGTGAAAATTCCCTTCTTAGAATACATAAACAATCAAAACTTTAGGCCTTTTACACAAAAAATTAGTAAAACAATTAAAATTCCTGTTAACATCCATGAGGGAGAAATTTTAATACCTGAAACTGAATTGAACCCAAACATACGGATTCCCGAATCTATAGCTTATGCGAAAAATGGATTTTGTCTATTACCTTTTGAGGAAGAAAGAACATGTAAAATTAACTTTAAACACCCAATTAATGTCCAACCAGTTTTTAATGTAGAGGTTAGTCAACCTTTTATTCAAAATTCGGACCCCGATCTTCTAAATTCTATCAGAATTAACCATTTAAATGAAGAAGAAAGAAACAAAATTATGCAACTTTGTGCAAAATTTGAGACTATTTTCTTTAACGAAAACTGCGACTTATCTTTTACAAATGCCGTTAAACACTCCATTAGGACAATTGACGAAACGCCGGTCTATAGTAGATCTTATCGATACCCATATCATCTGAAAGAACAGATACAGTGTCAAATACAAAAATTATTGGACAGCAAAATTATTCGGCCTTCTATTTCGCCGTACTCGTCGCCGGTCTGGATCGTCCCGAAAAAGCTGGATGCTTCCGGTAGAAAGCAATGGAGGTTAGTCATAGACTACCGAAAATTGAATGACAGGACGATCGAAGATAAATATCCGCTTCCACGGATTGACGAAATTTTGGATAATTTAGGCAGATGTGTTTATTTCAGTACGTTGGATTTAGCGCAAAGTTTCCATCAGGTCGAAGTGGAAGAAAAATCGATTGAAAAGACCGCGTTCAGCGTAAACAACGGACATTACGAATATTTAAGAATGCCCTTTGGCCTTAAGAATGCTCCTTCCACGTTCCAACGAGTTATGGACAACATTTTCAAAGAATATCTCTATAAATTCTGTTTCTTGTATATGGATGACATAGTCATCTTTTCTAAATCCCTACAAGACCATCTTATTCACTTAAAATTAATTTTCGAAAAATTAAAACAGTTTAATTTAAAGGTTCAACTTAATAAATCAGAATTTTTAAGAAAGGAGGTCGCATTCTTAGGACACGTTGTAACACCACAAGGCATAAAACCGAACCCGAAAAAGATTAGGGCTCTTCAGCAATATCCTTTGCCGAAAACAACTAAGGAAATTAAAAGCTTTTTAGGACTTGTTGGTTACTACCGACGGTTTATCAAAAATTTTGCCAAAATCGTACAACCATTTACTAATTGTTTGAAAAAGGGAACTGTCATAGATGTTAGTAACCCGAAGTATATTGAATCATTCCATAAGTGCAAGGAATTGTTGACTAACGCTCCTATACTCCAATACCCTGAATTTACGAAACAATTTACAGTAACCACTGACGCCAGCAATTACGCCATAGGCGCAATTCTATCCCAAAAAGACAAACCGATAGCGTACTATTCCCGGACGCTTAATTCGGCTGAGCGTAACTACTCTACTATAGAACGAGAACTTTTGGCAATCATAGATGCGACAAAGCATTTTCGGCCTTATATTTATGGTAAAAAATTTATTATAGAAACTGACCATGAGCCTCTACATTGGCTTTTTAAACTAAAAGAACCCAATTCACGTCTCGTTAAATGGAAATTAAAATTGGAGGAATTCGATTACGAGGTCAGATACAAAAAGGGTAGAGAAAATTCTAATGTTGATGCTTTGTCAAGAGTAGAAATTAACATGCGGGAAATAGCAACCGAAGAGACCGATTTGCTCTCAACTTTAGCAAACGTCGATGAAGAAGATGCTTTAGATCCGAGTTATTTAGACGAAATTTTTGGAAATGACGGAGACGGAGAAACGCAGCATACTGCAGTCGAAAATCCCATTTGCTCGGTACCAATTTCGGAAAAACCGGTTAACGAATTTCTACACCGATTAATTTTAAGTTTTAATCCATGTTACGAAATTAAACTTACGCGGCCGTTTCAGAAATATAATTACGAAATATATATTAGACAAGGAAACGAGAAAAACGACATATTAAAGGCGATAAAGGAGATAGTCGTACCTAAAACATTATATGGTGTGTATTTTAAAGATAAAGAACTTAAAACTATTTTTTCTAAATTGGTTGCGGACATTTTTAAAAGTAATGAAATGAAATTTGTTAAAAGTAACTCATACACCAAGGACGTTATTCAACCTGAAAAACAACATGAAATTATTAGCAATTATCATCAACTAAACCATAATGGAATCGAGGAAACGTACAAACACTTAAGGAGACAATTTTATTGGCCAAAAATGAAAGAACTTATTAACAAAATTATTAACGAATGTGAGACTTGCTTACAGACAAAATATGAAAGACACCCCCACAAACTTGCTTTTTCAGGACCCTTATTGGCTAAACGTCCCTTTGAAATTATTCATATCGATATCTTCCAATTTAATTCAAATAAATTTCTTACTATCATTGATTTGTTTACGAAATACGCCCAGGCTTATTATGTGTCTGATGTAACCTGTATTACTATAATGAATAAATTGAGACATTATTTCTCCCATCATAACCACCCTCGAAAAATTGTTGCTGATTCAGGCAATGAGTTCACGAACTACATTTTGAAAGAATACTGTTCCGTATTTAAAATTGAATTACATATTACTACGGTCGACAATAGCACTTCAAACTCGCCTATTGAACGATTTCATTCTACTATCTTGGAAAAAATTAGGACTTTATCTTTAGAAAATCCCTATGAAACCCCACAAAATTTAATGATTAGTGCAATTTTAATTTATAACCAATCAATTCATACCTCTACGGGTTATACCCCATTCGACCTTTTATACGGACCATACGATAACTTGCACTTATATGAGGTAGACTTAGACAAAACAGTTTATCAACAATACAATGAAAATAGGAGGAAAGAAGTTGTTCCATTTTTCGAACAAATATATCACAGACAATTGGAAAAAGGAAATAAAAATTTGGAAAAGGTTAATCAAGGTAGAAGGCAAACGGTAGAAGTCAATGAACCTGTAGTTTACATACAGAGGAAATCTGGGGCAAGAAAAGATGCACCAAAGTTTCAGAGACTCGAGGTTGAAAAAGTAGACGACAAAAGGGTTGAAGGAAAGATTTCTAAGCGTCCAACTAACGCGCATGTCAGAGCTCTAAGACCTTTTAAGAAAAAATTTCCTTCTTTACAGGATTCTCATCTTGACGGTCCCCAACCAGGGCCTAGTCATAGACCAGATTAATTCCCCAGGTTTTTATTTGGAAGAACTAGGAACTGCAAAACTTTTGTCACATTATCATAAGTTTTATTTTTATTTTAATATTACAAGTATAGAATTAAGTTATGCGAAACTTCTGCAAAATGCGGCTGTCATAAGCGTCATAATGGGTGACGGGCCTGCGCAAAAATTAATGTTGAATTTGGAGGATAATTGCGGTCAAATTAAAAATCAGATTCGAAAGCTAAAACATAGAACAAAGAGAGGATTAATTAATGGTCTCGGTACTGTCATTAAATATATAACCGGAAATCCCGATAGCAACGACTTGGCTGAAATTAATAAAGATTTAGACTCTCTTTATAAAAATCAGGAGAACATTGTAAAACAAATGGGAAAGTTCTCCTCATTCGCTAATCATCTTACTAATAGATATGAAAACGATTTAAAAATAATACAAACAGGTATCAATGCTTCTCTTTATAGCCTAAATAAGATTAAAAATAGTATCGAAATTCAATCAGCTGTTGAATATAATATGTATCTAAGTCAAAAATTATTAAACTTCCTATTTATGTCGGAAAGAACCATCTCCTTAGCTTTCAATGAAATCACCAATTTGGAACTGTTAACAACATCGGACCTTTTGGAAATAACAAACCATTTGGCGGGGATTTACGGAAACGATGAATTGGTTACCGTTAATTCCATTCATTTATTCGAAATTATAGAATTCTCTAAATTAAGAGTCCTGTTTGTGGAAGATACAATCACGTACGTATTATACATTCCCATTCTAAATCCTACGTTGTACAGTTACCATAAAATTTACCCCGTCCCTAATGCAAAAGACCAAATGCTGCTGCCTCCAGCGCAATTTCATCTATCTGGACCACAAGATTTTTGGACCAACGAGAAGTGCCCAACCATCAAAAATATAATATTGTGCCGTAACAAACCCGTAAGTGACGTGTGTTCCTTGGGTAGCTTGAGTTCGTGTACCTTTGGTCGCGCAATCAATGATTATACGTTATACACGCAATTAGGCAACAATATTGTGTTAGCAGTAAGTAAAAAAGAAATGATGATAACCGAAATGTGTGGAACTAAGGTGGAACACTTTAGGATTCGTAACAGTGCTCTTGTTCGCTCTGATAACGAGTGTAAAATTGTAATTGGAAACCAAATGTTTAAAAACACAAATGTTAACTTTTCTGTGGAAATTCCTGAAATGAAATCATTCAATTTAAATATAAGTAAGACTATCCTTCTGGGGCAAAAACATTTAGAAGATGTTCAAGAATTAAAAAACAAAGCTGCTGAGTTACAAACGGATTTTAAGATCCATCCGGTTGTCCATTTCACGCATTTCTCTATATCTGTATTGTTTGTCATCATCGTTGTTATTATAATGGTTTTATTATTTGTCGAATATAAATTTTGTTGTCTTGTGAAAACTAAAACAGTAGCAACAGGTGACGTCATCGGGGGCCATAATTCGCCCCTGTCATAACAAGAGAATCGGGGACGATTCAATCACTAAGGGGGGAGGAGTTATGTCCTATGGTTATGTCCCTGAACTCGTCTCATATAACTATTTAACCTTCACGTATGGGATGCTCCTGTGAGAACAATGTAATATGCGCTTTTACTGACTTATGCATTTTTAGGTGTAGCTGCTTTTTGAAATTGTTATCACTTCTTATTAGTCTCTTGATTAGAGAGGTCGCTTATTTGTAATAGTTTTAATTAATAATAATAAAGTAATTGTTTTTTAAAAATAAAGTTTTAAAAACCAAAAAGATAACTCTGATTTGCATTTTTTAACTGTGACCTTGCTAATCGTGCTGCTCGAATGACATTTTCTGGCTTTTTCTGTTTTAGAACATTCGCTGCTTTTCTTATAAATTTTCGAAAACTTATTCTTCCACCCTTTCTTTTTTTCATAGAATTACTAGTTCGTTTTCTTCTTCATTGTTGTTGTTGCTGAACTCCCATACCCAACTTTGTTTTTACATTCATAGCGGTTGCAACTGCTCGAGCAGCTAAACGTTCTCCAATGCTTGCATCTGATGAATGAACTCGTCTAAGTGCTGCTCTAGCTAAAATACTATCTGCTTTATGTCTTTGTTCTAGATTTTTAAAATTAGAGTATGCAATATCATGAGCTTTGCAGGATTCATCTAAAGGATTTATTCCTTTGTCCCCTCTTTCCAACCTCTCGTTTAACTTTGTACCTGGTCCACAAAAGCGATAGCCCGGTATATGAAATTCAAATGGTAAAGAATTAATTAGTTTATTAAGTAAACCATTGCCTCGTTGCACTTTCCGCATTGCTCTCTCTTATTCAAAGTTTTCTTCGAAATAAACCAATTCATGCAGAGCTATCAGCTTATAAAATAGAAAAACAGTAACCATATTTTTCATTAGATTATTGACATGCGAATAGTTCAACAAAAAGCTGTGCTGCCTATTACTAACCGTGATTTTAACGATGTACCAAAGGCAAATCGACATGGACCCCTACTACCGTCAACAATACGATCAATCGTTACAGGTCCTTCCAATTGTGGAAAGACGAATGTTATAATTTCACTTTTAGAACATCCCAATGGTCTCCGATTCGAGAATGTATACGTATACTCCAAATCGCTAACTCAACCAAAATATGAATACTTAGACAAGCTTTTTAAGACAATAAAAGGCATTGGCTATTACCCTTACAAAGATTCTGAGAATATTATTTCTCCATCAAATGCGAAATCTAATTCAATATTTGATGATGTTGCCTGCGAAAATCAGAATATAATCAGAGATTATTTTAGTACGGGACGTCATTACAACGTCGATTGTTTTTATCTTTGTCAAACATATACTCATATTCCAAAACATCTAATACGCGACAATGCAAATCTAATTATATTAATCAAACAGGATGAGCTAAATCTTAAGCATGTCTATTCAGATCATGTCAATACTGACATGCCATTTGAAATGTTTAAAACCATTTGCAAAGTTTGTTGGGATGACAAATATGGGTTTATAAGTATTTATAAAGATAGTGATATTAAAAACGGTCGATACCGTAAAGGTTTTGATCAATATATATATTTATAACCATTGCGCTGTATCTCTGAGTAATAGAAAAGCAGTAAACGAGTAAGAAGCATATTATCTCTTGTATGTACATACATCGCTGTAATGGACTCGAAAATTAAACAGGAACTTGTAAAGGTAAAGAAGGATGTAAAACGAAAATTGCAAGCTTTAAAAGAGGATGCGATAGAGGAAGAAGATATATTGCGGAAATCCTATAAACCTTTGGTGGAACCTTTAATGTAATTAAAAGAAGAAATACAATTTTCTAAACCGAAAATTAAGCAAGAAATTAAAAATGAAGAAGAAGAAGATGTTGAGAAATCTTTCATAGCATCAGATTTATTCTCACCATCATCATCATCGTCATTACCAACCTCATTATTTACCTCGGTAAAAGATTCCGATCTTTCTACAATGCTACCACTGAATGAAGAGGAAGAAGATACAATATTTGATTATACTAAACAAGAAATACAGAAAATCGTAAACGATCCTGCTTTTAAAGATATATTAGATGATTATGAAGAATTACCGAGATATTATATTGAAGGAATATTAAGCGATACTGAAGAATAGGTATGACAATAGAAATGATGTTCGATACGATTGGCTTCAGAACAAATTATATATTGGCGATGAAGAAATGAAGGTGGTCGGTAAAGATCTAGAAATAATGGGACGTAAATTCGTCGGAACGCCTGGACTATATGAGTTACTTTTCAAAAAAAATCCTGTCGGAGATGAGCAAGAAGATAGGGATATCTATAGGGAAATAATGCAGCTCGTTCGATTAGATAACCCTCAAACTTATATAACATCTCTAAATCATGATACTAAAGGAGTTTTTGACACGCAATATGGTGTAAGATTTAATCCAGAGAGACAAAAATATTTTATCGGAGATTCCGAAATAAAGTTTGGAACCAACAAAATAACTGTAAAATATGTAAGGTATACACTATCCCGAGGATTATTGGAGCTTTTGTTTAAAAAGGAGCCTAGTGGTTATAAAGAATCTGATTTGGCGAAATATAAAGATATAGTGTATAGAACAAATGCTCATAAAATTGGCTACAAGAGTACCGCTCCAATAGCTGGAAACAAAGGAAAAAGGTATCAGCTAATCAAGAAACTCATGATCGGACCTCTATTTCCTTCCGCTGCTGCCAATGTCACAGCAGCTACTTCGACTCCAGTTAAGAATCCTTTGGGTAAAGGTCTATGGATGAATTTAAATGATAAACCTCTAGAATATGTATATTTTAATGATGTTAACGAATTATGTGATCGTTTAAAATTACTCATGTCATCTCAATCTGCAGGAAATACCAACCATACCAATGAAATCACATCTATTGTAGAAGAACTTCGAGAGTGCGGTATAATAGAATAAATAATTTATATTCTCACTTAGTTTCAATATGGTTGTTGATAAATTCGGTCGAGCATTGTCGGGTTCTAAACGAAAGTTTGAAACGATAGATAAATTCTTGATTGAAAATAATAAGTTATTCGCTCGAGTTAAAACGAGCGACGACGATGATGGGGAACAGATTGAAGATGAGATTGTCACAAAAAAATACTTGGATACAATAATGGACACGTTAACGACAGCTGAAGATTTTAGAAAGATTTCTTATTTTATTGATTTCGATAACAAACATGTAACTCGTTTAGAGATGCCAACAGCATCTTGGCATGCAGCTACAAAAGCATATGTTGATAATAAAGATAAGTTACTAAGAACCAAATTAGACTAGAATGTGAAAAAGTCAAAAAGGATGCGATGTCCGAAGGAGATAAAAAACGTGAAATTCTCCGAAACGAATTATTAGTACTAATACACTCTCTCAAGGCTAACATTGACTCACTAAACATCAATTTTCGTTTAAATACTTTGTATATAGATGCTATCTTTAAGCACCTTGACATACAGAAGAGCTCTTTAATTACAGCCACGCCGTCAAGTGTATTGCCTAGCAATATCGATACCACTACCACCACCACCGCCACCACCACCACCACATCTTCTGTTTAATAATAATGGTCAAAATACTAAAAGGAAAGATAAAAAACGATTCTAGCAAAAACGGTAAAACAACAACCACTATTAAAGAGCAAGTGGTAGCTGAATTACATAAACAAGCTCGAAAAAAATTTACTAGACGAAGAACAATTATTAAGGGTAAATAAGTTGCTAACCGATCTAAACCATTCATTTATCAGAGATCATAAAAAACTAATTACAGACGTTTCGATCACCAAACTTTGTGATCCTTTTCAATGTGAAACATGAAAAAATCTAAAAAATAATAATTTAACCCTAATTAATTTTTAATTGCCAGATAAATTAATGAATTAAATATAACATTGGAAGTACCTACCTAGGGGATGAAAAACATGTGGTGGTATCAAGACCACTTTACAAAATAACCTTTAAAAAACCATGAGGTTTGCGTTGAATGGAAGTTTATATTAACTCCAACATTTTAAAACTTTAACAAATAAATATGAAGAGTGAGAATTACATTGATGGTTTAGAAAATGATTTGTTTAAAATAATTAAAGATATTAAAACATATTGAAATAAAATTATAAACAAGTTAAGTGGATGTTAGTACAACTTGTACTGCCACTCAAAATTGTAATTTTTCCTTATTCTTGGATGTTAACTCTTCAAGTTAACATCCACTTAACTTGTTTATAATTTTATTTCAATATGTTTTAATATCTTTAATTATTTTAAACAAATCATTTTCTAAATCATCAATGTAATTCTCACTCTTCATATTTATTTGTTAAAGTTTTAAAATGTTGGAGTTAATATAAACTTCCATTCAACGCAAACCTCATGGTTTTTTAAAGGTTATTTTGTAAAGTGCTTTTGATACCACCACATTTTTTCATCCCCTAGGTAGGTACTTACAATGTTATATTTAATTCATTAATTTATCTGGCAATTAAAAATTAATTAGGGTTAAATTATTATTTTTTAGATTTTTTCATGTTTCACATTGAAAAGGATCACAAAGTTTGGTGATCGAAACGTCTGTAATTATTTTGTTATGATCTCTAATAAATGAAATGTTTGGATCGGTTAGCAACTTATTTATCATAATAACTATTGAAATATTTAACTCCTTTTTTAATAATTAAAGGATTATATGATCTGTTTCAAGCTGATCTAGTCGAAATGATTCCGTACGCAAAAGAAAATAAAGGGTATCGATACATTCTTGTAGTAATTGACACTTTTTCTAAATTTCTATGGGCGTCACCGGTTTTAAGAAAAAACGGAGATGTTTCGAAAGCGTTTGAAGATATATTACGCAAAAGTAAACGTATACCGACAAACCTGCAAACTGATATGGGAAGAGTTTTACAATAAATGGTTTCAGAATCTAATGAGAAAATACAGAATTAATCACTATTCAACTTTCAGCAGTAAAAAGGCTTCTATAGTCGAACGAGCCAACAGAACCTTAAAAGGTATATAATGTGGAAAAAAATTACATTGCAAGGAAGTTACAAATGGTTAGATTTGTTACCGAAACTAGTTCAAGTTTATAATAATACAAAACACAGAACTATCAGAATGAAACCGATAAATGCTGTAAAGAAGGAAGACGAAAAGCTACTATTGAATACCGTATATTCTCGCATTAAAACAGTAGATATGAAGAGAAAGAAATTTTCCATTGGAGATTACGTACGCATTAGCAAACATCGCGAAGTTTTTGCAAAAGGTTACACTCCAAACTGGTCCAATGAAATTTTTAATGTGGTTAACATTAAATTTTCTAATCCAATCGTCTATTATTTACAAGATTTAACAGGTAACGATATAAAGGGAGGATTTTACGATAAGGTACTGTAAAAGGCGAAACATCCCGACGTGTACCTGGTGGAAAAAATTTTGCGAAGAAAAGGTGATCAAGTCTACGGGTCGGTTAATGTAAGGTGAGCTCTGAAAATTTTACAATCTGCGTAGAAGAAAGAAGGAGAACCCATTCGGAGGAATAAAGATGCAACCTACGCTCGAAGACTGCGACAAATAAATATAATATTTTCTAAACGGGGTACCTGATGTCTACGGTCTGGTACTTATCAGTTTAATTTATACCTCAATTTCTCGGTACTGTTTGTGACTCAAAACCAGCTATAAATTTCTATTAATAAATAGACGTTCTTAATGAACCCCCCTTATAACATCGAACCTTTCCAATTATACATATACTTTATAGTCATATTCTATTTTGCAGAAATGCATTTCTTTTGTTATATTATACTAGAAAGATAAACGCATTAAAACAAATAAATATTAGTTGTCTTCAACGGCGGCTTTATTAGTAGGCTTACAAAGCCATTACCGTACTAATTATGAAAATCAACTTATTCTAATTATCTATTTTATAGCCATCTACCACCCCGCTGAAACGCAAAATTAATTGCCTTATGACAACTTCATTAGGACTTAGGGATGCATTATCATAATAATTTAATCTTGAAAATCAAACTTATTTTAATTAGCTACTTTATAATCCTACAGAAACGACCTTTTTTGTTATATTTTGTAAAAAAAATCATAATTGTTTCAAAATTACATGTTAAGTGAATTGCCGGGCGACTTAGTGTGCGCCCTGAGTAACGAAGAGCTAGAGAGCCGGCATTGAAATGATGTCTCTCGATGCCTCTGCAGCTCTCGGCAATAAGTTGTAACATTTGCCATTGCGCATCCTAAGGCTAAGCAAAACCAGAGCTCATTCTATAATAATTGACCTGTACGTAAAATGGCTTGGATTCGATAAATCTCAAAACAGTTGGATTCCATCTAATAATATTGTACTTTAACATTTTTTTAAAGAATAAAACTATTTCTGAATAACAATACTTTTTATTTACCATTGTTACCCTGAAACGACAGGAATTATGTGCATACGTATAGTGAAAATTTTCAATGCCGGAGTATTTAGTTATTTTTTTTTTATTTTTCAATAAAGTTGTTTAGTTTGCTTTAGGTATGATAAACGTTTCAGAATTATTCAATAGACCATTGTAATGATGAAGCAATTCAATGCACGCAATTAGGTACTTTAATAAATTCACTCATTAGAGTCGAACGCGTACAAAAAATAATAATTATTTCTTGCACTGCGGCAGCGGCATGATGTCCAGCCGAACCGGAAAAACAATTAACACATATTCCTTGCTACGTCGACCGACCGACGGGAAAAAAATGCTCCTTCCTTGCTACGTCACGCATACACGGAACGACGAACAAAGTACGAAAAGGATAGCTGCAGGTAGACAGAAACAGCATTAAAGTAACGGTTCATGCTCTCAGAACACATACACCTTTTGCCCATAGGTGCGAGAAGGATGGACTTATACGGCAAACTAACGTTAGACAGAAACAGCAACAATCTAACGGAACATGCTCTCAGAAGCCCTCTCCTATTACTACTATTGTTATAAGCAATCTGTTTTATAATTTTAACTTCTTTTTCAAAATTAATTTTACTTAATGGTAAGTTACAATAATCTGTTTATCATGCTGTTAAAAGCCGATAGTTTTTGTTGTACAGGATGGCAAGATTTATTACGGATCGTGGTATCTGTATGTGTAGGTTTTCGAAATATTGAAATATCAATTATCTAGGAAGTTTAGTTTATTATTTTCCTCAATTTCTATTGTAAATTTAATTCTTTTGTGTAAGTTATTCAAATATTCTAGGAATTTATTTAACATTTTCTTAAAAGTGATGATTATGAAATTATTAAAAAAGATCCCACATCTCAATTTCAAAATAACCTAAAACCTAAAAACTACTTTAATAAAAATCTAATTTCTGTTATCAGATTATGAACAACAAAAACTAATTACTATGAATCCGGAATGCCCTAAAATATATGGTCTAATTAAATTACATAAACCTCAACATCCTATAAGACCAGTTTGTTCTTATGTCAAAGGTCCAAATAAAAAACTAACCAGCAAACTTTGCTCAATTATAAAAAACTTTTCAAAATTTGATCCTCAGTTCACTACTAAAGATTCTTTAAATTTTGCAAATGAAATTTCAAAAATTCAATTAGACAAAAACGATTTATTAGTATCATTCGATGTTACCAACCTATTTGGTTCCATCCCTACGGGGGAGCTTCCTCCTTTACTTCTCGAAATCTTAAATAAAAACCGGGTTTTACCGGATATAACTCAAGAAATTTTAGATTTGCTTTCCATCTGCTTAAATCAAAATTACTTTAAATTTAACGACAATATTTACATACAAAAAGACGGGTTACCTATGGGTATGCCGTTATCATCATTATTAGCAGACCTGTTTATGAAAGACTTGGAACAAACAATTCATAAAAGTAATTATAAATGTAACATTAAAATTTGGAAAAGATATGTTGACGATATTTTTGTTGTATGTTGTGGCACTCGCAGACAATTAAATAAATTCCTAGAATATTTGAATAACTTACACAAAAGAATTAAATTTACAATAAAAAATTGAGGAAAATAATAAACTAAACTTCTTCTTTTACCTATTAAATTTAAAAAAACTTCTTCAATACTGATACCTATTTTTGGTTTACGAACAATTTGAGAGTTTATATCAGAGGGATCTAAGCATAATCTAATTTTACCATTAGCTTTTTCAACCAGTACAATTCTATTAATGCTTGTATCTGGTGCGATTTCCTCTACCCTAACAATTGCATTTCTGGCTACCAATCTGTCCAATTCCTTTTTGAATTCACCCCGAATGGCGATTGGTACCTTTGTAGGTGGATAGCAAACCGTCTCAAAATTTTCTTTAGTAGTTATTTTATGTTTACCTGGAAATCTACCAAATCCATTATAAATTTCATTATTTTGCTTTATGAACTTCTCCTTAGCAGTAAATCTCTTTTCATTATCTAAACTTACATTATAAATTCTTTTTATCAATCCTAACTTGATAGATGCTTGACCACTCAAGAGAATCTGACTTGCTCCCTCCACTATGATGAAATCATCATATATTTCGCGATTTTTTGAAAAACAATGCAAATTGGTTATGCCAATTGGCTTTTCTTTCGAACCCTCAAAAGCCTTTAACATATATTCAGCAGGTCTTACATTACATTGTTTGTTAATATATTTAAAACATTTTAAAGGGATAATATTAACATCTGCTCCCGTATCAAGCCTAACTTTAAATTCTTTATCTTCAATGGATAAATTTTCTTCCCACATATTTTCCCTATTTACTTTCTTGGTACTATTAATGCTACACACACTTCTTCTTCGCTGGTTGTTTCTTCTTGTTTCACTACGTTCCTAATATTCTTTACATAGCATGACCTTGCAAAATGGTTTTCTATTCCGCATTTCTTACACTTCTTTCCAAATGCTGGGCACATTCTTGGTCCATGAATATTTTGGCATCTTCTACATTTGAATTTTCCATCTGTATCTTTTTGTTAAACTTTTTGTCCTGATAGGGGTCTGGGATGTTTTGACAGTTTTCTCTTTTTGACCATGTTTACCTCTTGTGCTTTCTCCTGAAATACTAAACTTTGGCTTTTACTCTGCTCGCTGGTACGACAAAAATTCTTGGCTTTCTCTAGAGTTAAATCATCTATGCATAACAAGGCTTCTCGAGTCGTTGTATCTCTTATACCAATAACTATCTTGTCACGTAGGGCCTTATTTTCATGGGTCTGGTTGGGTACTACTGTATTATAATTGCAACTCTTTATTAGATGGCGACAATCTGTTAGATTGATGCCATTTTTATTCTGAAGGATTGATTAGAATGGTAAGGTATAACAGTATCGGTCGTAGTAGGTTTTCTAAAAATTTCAAAATCAATAGTGTTATTAATTTTAGTAATTTTAAGGTCTAAAAAATTTAAAGTTTTGTTTGATTCTAATTCCATAGTAAACTGAATTTGATTGTTCAAAGAATTTAAAAAATTTAAAAATATGTTAAGTTGTCTAATATTGCCTTTCCATATGCAGAAGACATCGTCTACATATCTACGCCAGAATGTTATATTATTAATTAATTTATTTTTTGACTCAAATAGTTTTTCTTCAAAATCAGACATGAAAATTTCAGCTAAGATAGCAGATAAAGGGGAACTCATTGGTAAACCATCTAACTGTTTGTAAAATTTATCTTGAAATCTAAAATAATTTTGATCTAGACAAAGGGATATAATGTTTAATAATTCTGATTTGTAGTTATTATTTAAGTCGGGGTTATTTCTCAATTTATTTTTTATTATTAATATTACTTGATTAACCGGTATAGAAGTGAATAAGCTTTTAACATCAAATGAGACAAATATGGAATTATCCGGGACCACTAAATTTTTAATGTTGTTAGTACAATCAATGGAATTTTTTACAGAGTATTTGGAGTAGCATGTAAAGGTATTACGGAGTATACTGTTACATAATTTGCTTAATTTGGAAACGGGGGCATTAATATACGAAACTACCGGGCGTACGGGAATATTTTCCTTATGAATTTTAGGTAGTCCGTAAAGAGCGGGAGATAAGGGGTTCATGATTTTATATTTAAATTTATCTTGTGTAGGAAAAATTTCAAAAATGTTATTTAGATTGTTGATTAGGATTTTTTGAAATTTAACAGTAGGGTCTCCGTTTAATTCGACAAATAAATTCGAGTCGTTCAAAATATTATTCAATATTAGACAACTTAACATATTTTTAAATTTTTAAATTCTTTGAACAATCAAATTCAGTTTACTATGGAATTAGAATCAAACAAAACTTTAAATTTTTTAGACCTTAAAATTACTAAAATTAATAACACTATTATATGCTTGGAGGCTTTCACGGCCGGAGTCAATAGTAGGATGATTTTCCGGGCTGATGAGCCGTGGTCCAGTGGAATTCGTAAGTTTTCCAGACGTTTCGTTCGAATCTGCGCCGAACATTTTCAATGGAGACGATGATGACTACGAAGTATTCTTCTTGAAGAATCAGGAGCGTCTGAGCTCGAATCGGTCGAGGCGGCCGTATTTATAGGTGTAGGTGGTAGGGAGTTTATCTCGCTGGGCGGTGATTGATCGACCGCCGGACCATCTCTGCTAACTTTGTTTTTCGTGCAGCTATGTGGTTTTTTCGTTGTTCGGTTTAGAGCTGGGTACCAAACATTATGTAGTTTTACGGCTTCCTCCTTTCTATTAAAATTATTGCTATGTTTGTAGATTTCAATGGCTTCCCTGTAATTCCTAGGGTAGTAGTATGGTATCGTAGAAAGTACGTCCGTTTCTTCAAATTTTATGATGTGTTCATTCCCAAGATAGGCATGCTCTGCAACAGCTGATTTTTCCGGTTGGCCTAATCGACAACAACTTTGATGCTCTTTCAGGCGGGTTTTTATACTCCGTTTAGTGGTACCAATGTAAACCGATCCCGGTGAATACGATAAAATAATGAATGTTGTAGGTAATTCTGCTTGTTGAAGTTGCACTTGTTTCGTCAACGAGAGAAAATCTTCTACCGAACGAACGAAATCTGAGGGTATTTATATGATTCGGAGGAGGACATAAGCAGACAACATTGGATTCGTTTGAAGAATATCGTGGTTCGATAACCGCTCCTTATCGAGATTGTTTAGTGATAGAGGAGTGGGTAGGTTATTTGTTTTGTATTGCAGACTTCGAAGCAGAGGAGTGGTCGCTCATAATCTTGACGATCAGGTGTAATTATGGTGATATTAGTTTTATCAGTTAACGATGAGACATGCGAAAACAGCGAGAAAATATTGGCTATAAAATGGGGTTCGTTTGTAGAATATCATGGTTCGATAGCCGTTCATTACCGAGATTGTTTAGTGATAGAGGAGCGGGTAGGTTACCTGCTTTATATCGGAGCAGATGTGTGTGCAGAGGACTTGTCGGTCATAATCTTAACGATCAGGTGTAATGATTTGTGACATTACTTTAATCAGTTAACGGCGAGACATGCGAAAACAGCGAGAGAATATTAGTAGATAATAAAATACTAAAGATGTGTGATTCCATCAGTATGTAAGCAGACAACAACCCGAAATGCAACGAATCAAATTAATTATCAATCTAATCCTACTGTCCAGGAACGTGTAGATCGCAATGAAAGATAAAAGAATTCGGTTAAGAGAGACCCGTATAGCGCGACATTCGAATAATAATGGTGCAAGTTTGAATCGAGAAATTGTCTGTGGTAAAACTTCACTTGAAATGTAAACGTCTCTTTGCTGTGCATATATAATATTACTTAATCTAAAAGCCACAAATTTCTATAAAATTAAATGTGTGTGTTTGAGAATTACTAAATATGTCTCCTATAAGGCGGTGGACAAATTTAGGTAGGAGAACCCGAAATGTAACGGATAAAATTAATTAACAATCTAATCGTACTGCCTAGGAACGTGAAGATCGCAATGAACGTAAAAGTATTCGGTTAAGACAGACCCGTAAAGCGCCACATTCGAATAATAATGGTGCAAGTTTGAATCGAGCTGCTTTCTGTTACGATATGTCAATTGACTCTTGCACAGTTTCTCTTCCATGGCTCCATATTACAAACGTGTTGTCAACGTATCGATACCAACAAGTGGGTTTGTGTCTGGCAGTGCTGAGAGTTGGCGACCACTGGGCTAAGAGGGCTGCCCATTGCCACACCGTCAAGTTGTTCGTAGTAGTCACCCATGAATTGGAAATACGTTGTAGACAACACATGTTGAAACAGGTTGGATATGTCGGCCGGAAAAATTTGTTGTACGTGTGTCAACGCTTCGTTGAGTGGAACTTTGGTAAAAAAAAAGTGAAACCACGTCAAAACTAATCAGTATATCATTGGGCTGTATGGTAAGCGTTTTTGTTTTTTCTATGAAATCTGTAGAATCTCTGATGAAACTATTGTTTTTCCCCACGTGCTGTTGCAGTAGTTTTGAGAGATATTTAGCTATCTTGTATGTGGGTGAGCCGATTGTGCTGACTATAGGTCTGAGTGGGACACCTTGCTTGTGGATTTTAGGTAAACCATATAATCTAGGTGGCAAGGCCTCGCTGACCATTACATCTCGCTGTTCTTCAGGTGGTATCGAAGACTGTTTTATTAACCCATTTGTTTTTCGGAGTATGCGTGCCGTAGGATCTTTTTTAACGGTTTTATATGTATTGGGATCCAGAATGTCCTTGATTTTTCTGTGGTATTCTTCTGTATCGATCACTGTAGTCGCATTACCTTTATCGGCCGCAAGTATGATTATATCCCTGTTAGACCTTAAGTTTCGTAATGCTGCTCTCTCCTTATTCGAGATGTTGGATTTTGGTAATCTTGCCTTGTGGAGAATTCTGGAACTTTCCCGACGGATTTCCTCTGCAGTACTAGGTGGTAAGCTACGAATGCCCGCTTCAATGTTGGATATGATGTCTTCAATGGGTATTGTCTGTGGTGTGACGGCAAAGTTGCCCCCTTTAGTCAGAACAGCCGTTTCTTCAGGGCTAAGTTGGTATACTCGCGTCGTTGAAAATTGGCAAAGTCCGCAATAAAACTGTCACGTCTTCTTTCTTCTTCTATCTTACGAACACAGAACATAGCGACAGCAAAGGCAACGCCTTTTTAAATGTCGACAGACGTCATAGAAAATACAGTAAGAATAAGAAAGAGAAGTACCGTAAGAATTGCAGCAGACACAGTTGAAAAAGGAAACCGGTATGTCGCTTAATCTAAAGGCAGAAAGAGATAGAAACTTATACAGTTTGTGAATATTACCAGGACCGGACATCAAACGACAAAAAATTCAAGAAATTGTTAAATTTTACTTTCATATTTTATAAAAATTTTCAGTAATTCTTCACCTATACATATTATATTAAAATTTAATGGGCTGTAGGTATGTGTATTTAATGTCAAAATAACCTCAGAACGAAATAAAATCCTCATTATCTTGATCACATACAGTTAGTTATTAGTTATAGTACTAATAAGCATGTAATTAACCCGACAATAGTAATGAGAAAATGAAGTAATAGGAAGACAATCATTTACGCATATTGTATTGTATTGATATTTAATGGATTATAGATACTTACTGTATGTTTAATGTCAAAATAATTTACTTCAGCAAGAAATTAAATGGTCATCGTGTAGGTTGTCTTAATCACATGCAGTTGGTTAATTCTAATTAGCCAAAAATTAGCTCAACAAGAGTAATGGAGAAATGAAATAGATAGGATAGCTAGGTAATTACAATTTCAAAAATATGTATTTAAGAAATAAATAACTGACCAGTCTTCAGTGGTCTTTATAGAGGTTACAAGTGCGTTCGTTGTGTATTTTGATATTTCGTCCTTCTACTTCGAAATGGCTTATAAACATTTGAATAATGAAAGTAAACAATTAGTTCTTAATGTTTTGGAATACTTCCAAAATAAAAAAGAAACCACACTGGGTAACTTTTCGGTTATTGAGTGTGCGTCGGAAGCGCTAAAACTGAGTTCCAGAACCGTTTCCAGGATAAGAAAGGAAGGTGTAGTTGGACAACAGAAAAAAGTAAGTACAAAGTTTTTAATCAAATCAGTAATTAATCAAAGAAACAATCAAAATGTATTAAAAATGTGCAATAGAATTACTTCCTTAGATTTTCAAAATATTTTACTCCTACTTTTTTATTTTATAGTACTTCCGAAAGTCTTACAAAACTCGTGATGTAGATGAGTCAGTAAAATGTGAAATTAGGAACACTGTCTACGAAATGACCCAGCAAAAGCGATACGTAACAAAAGAAACTCTGTGTGAAGAACTTTTGAAAAAACAAATTATAGATGTGGGCACGACATCTTTGGGATTCATTTTAAAAAATATTGGATTTAAGTACCGAAAAGACGAAGGCAGAACGGCTCTCATGGAAAAGTCAAGTATAGTATCAAAAAGGGTAACGTTCTTGAGGGAATATTACAAAAATATGACCTCTGATACTAATAATAAGCTTGATGATGTTTTTCTGGATGAGACGTGGATTTTCCAACATGGAAATGGGAAAACAAAAACGTGGAATGATGGCGATTCCAAGGCTGTATGGAGCAGCAAGGGCTCCACGGGAAAAAGGTACATCATTCTGCACGCAGGGAACAAAAACGGTTTTATTGACGAAGCTGGAATTATTTTTTCAAGCAAAAATAAAAGTGCTGACTACCATGACACAATGAACGCGGAACTGTTCGAAAAGTGGATGAAAGAGGAACTTTTACCGAAGTTAGAAAAGCCTTCTCTGATAATATTAGACAATGCTAGTTACCATTCACGTTTATTAGAACGCATCCCCAACTCGTCGTCCAAAAAGTGTGAGATTATTGAATGGCTTAATAAAAAAGGTATCAGCTTCCCTCAAAATGCTTTTAAGTGCGAACTCCTTCAGTTTGTAAAAACTTACAAACAAAAAGGGATCCCTTACGCCGTTGATGTTTTAGCTGCACAAATGGGACACTCCATTCTAAGGTTACCTCCGTACCATTGCCACTTCAATGCAATCGAGTTGATCTGGGCTCAATGCAAGTCTTTTTATGAAAAGAACATCGGAGTAAATGGGTATACTGACGATGCTGTTCATCAAATGTGGAAGGCAGCATTAAAAAATGCAACGAAAGAAAATTGGGAGGCATGTATTCGACATACCGAAAAAATAATTGAAAGTAATTGGGAAAGGGAGAAAAATCATGATTGTAAAGTTGCACCCATGATAATAAGCTTCTATGATGATTCTTCATCAAATGACGATTTATCTGATGATTCGGACGATAACTCTTAGATATATTAATTTTGTCTAGTCAAAAAATATAACGAAAAAGGTTGAATTATCTACTATTATTTTTATATTTGTATGTTTATTAATTTATGATAAACCATCAATGTAATTCTCACTCTTCATAATTATTTGTTAATGTTTAAAATGGTGTAGTTATTATAAACTTCCATTCAACGCAAACCTCATGGTTTTTTAAAGGTTATTTTGTAATAAGGGGATCTTGATACCACCACATGTTTTTCATCCCCTAGGTAGGTACTTTCAATGTTATATCTAATTCATTAGTTTATCTAACAATTAAAAATTAATTAGTGTTAAATTATTATTTTTTAGATTTTATCATTTTTCACATTGAAAAGGATCACAAAGTTTGGTGATCAAAACGTCTGTAATTATTTTGTTATGATCTCTAATAAATGAATGGTTTAGATCGGTTAGCAACTTATTTATGATAAATTGTTTAAACAAATAAATACACGTTAATATGGATCCATTGTCTTCTTTTTTTATATGCATGTATTTGAAAAAAAAACAAATAGAACTAAAACGAAATAAAATCCAATTTTAATCATTACTTATATCAATATAAGTACAACTAAATTCAAATAATTTTAGTGTAAAGTGATTGAATAGACTTAAAAAAATCTTTGATCTGGTATCTTTTTGTAAAATAAAAAAATTATTTTCGGTCTTCAAATTCCAACTTAATACAAAAGCAATATCTATTAAATATCTTAAATTATTTGGCAATCAATATAAACAATTATCTAAAATTTTCTTTCAAAAGTAAACCTACCATATTTTCTAACAGAATTATATAATAATTGTTGTTTTAAAAAACTAAAAATTTGTAATTTATGGTAACAAATAATTCTGAAATAATTTCAAAACCGACCCTGACCATTTATGCATTTAAACAACTTGCTATAGCCAGTGCGCTTACTTCTGTTCGGCTATCTCTTTCTATTTTGTCTGTGCGACTCAAGGAGTACTTCTTAACTTACAATGGGCGTGTTCATAAAGCAGCAAGTGAGATTATCCAAGAGTGAGAACGAGAAAAAAGATATGTCAGTTCTCACAGATAATTTATTGCGGACTTTGCCAATTTTCAACGACGCGAGTATAACTGGACAGGTTGACCACTGTGCGAGAGGTGTCCAATACCGGCAGTGGATTCCTGATAGGCTTGAGTTTATCAAATTTCTTCTTCTGTCGTTCCGTGATAGTGTTAGTTGCGACGACCATCGAGTTGAAGGTCATCTGATCCACTTTGTCCCAATCCCTGCGGTGTAGAATATTGCTGACCTGGAGATGAACCATTAATAGGGTTTGGTCGTTGTTCGCAATATCTTTCCTGGTTTGGTGAATACGTTCTCGTAGGAATGCCTGTTCAGTTCTGTTGTATATACGATGTGATGCAGGCGTTGTAAATTGTCCTTTCTGGCGGAGAAATTTCGGAATAATACCCGTGTCTCTACACCGAAATAAGAACGTTAACGAGCTTGTGCTTTTTTCTTTCTTAAGGTTTCCATCCGTCGAATGAGTTTGTACGTTTCCTCCCCGTAGAGGCGGCTAATATATGCTTGGAGGCTTTCACGGCCGGAGTCAATAGTAGGATGATTTTCCGGGCTGATGAGCCGTGGTCCAGTGGAATTCGTAAGTTTTCCAGACGTTTCGTTCGAATCTGCGCCGAACATTTTCAATGGAGACGTTGATGACTACGAAGTATTCTTCTTGAAGAATCAGGAGCGTCTGAGCTCGAATCGGTCGAGGCGGCCGTATTTATAGGTGTAGGTGGTAGGGAGTTTATCTCGCTGGGCGGTGATTGGTCGACCGCCGGACCACCTCTGCTAACTTTGTTTTTCGTGCAGCTATGTGGTTTTTTCGTTGTTCGGTTTAGAGCTGGGTACCAAACATTATGTAGTTTTACCAAAGTTCCACTCAACGAAGCGTTGACACACGTACAACAAATTTTTCCGGCCGACATATCCAACCTGTTTCAACATGTGTTGTCTACAACGTACTTCCAATTCATGGGTGACTTCTACGAACAACTTGACGGTGTGGCAATGGGCAGCCCTCTTAGCCCAGTGGTCGCCAACTCTCAGCACTGCTAGACTCAAACCCACTTGTTGGTATCGATACGTTGACAACACGTTTGTAATATGGAGCCATGGAAGAGAAACTGTGCAAGAGTTCCTGAAACACATTAATAGCATACATCCTCAAATACAATTCACGATGGAAGAGGAAACAGACGGAAGGCTGCCATTCCTAGATGTGCTAGTCAGCAGA
This sequence comes from Agrilus cyanescens, assembly GCA_947389935.1. Taxonomy (NCBI): domain Eukaryota; kingdom Metazoa; phylum Arthropoda; class Insecta; order Coleoptera; family Buprestidae; genus Agrilus; species Agrilus cyanescens. The sequence continues at coordinate 10,979,371 of OX376712.1, forward strand.
AAATCCAATGGCACGTTAGGACACACGGTGTACAGGAAACCCACACATACGGACCGATACGTACACGAGTCATCTAACCACCACCCAGGGCAAAAACGTACGATTATTAAAACGTTGACTAATCGAGCTAGACGCATTTGTGAACCTTCGGAATTAAAACAGGAGTTGCAACACCTCAACCACGCCCTGCAAGCCAATGGGTATACAAAACAAGAAATAAAAAGGGCCTTGCATCCACGAAGAACCACGACAACCAATACAGCCCAAACTTACACAACTGCAGCCTGTTTACCTTACATACACAAGGTCACGGATCGAATAGGTAGAATTTTGCAAAAACATAACGTGAAGGCTGTCTATAAACCCACCAACAAAATGTGCAGCTTACTCCGCTCCGCAAAAGACCAACGGGAAAAACTAGCTACGGCAGGTATTTATAGAATACCCTGCACCTGCGGATCGGTTTACATTGGTACCACTAAACGGAGTATAAAAACCCGCCTGAAAGAGCATCAAAGTTGTTGTCGATTAGGCCAACCGGAAAAATCAGCTGTTGCAGAGCATGCCTATCTTGGGAATGAACACATCATAAAATTTGAAGAAACGGACGTACTTTCTACGATACCATACTACTACCCAAGGAATTACAGGGAAGCCATTGAAATCTACAAACATAGCAATAATTTTAATAGAAAGGAGGAAGCCGTAAAACTACATAATGTTTGGTACCCAGCTCTAAACCGAACAACGAAAAAACCACATAGCTGCACGAAAAACAAAGTTAGCAGAGATGGTCCGGCGGTCGACCAATCACCGGCCAGCGAGATAAACTCCCTACCACCAGAATACTTCGTAGTCATCATCGTCTCCATTGAAAATGTTCGGCGCAGATTCGAACGAAACGTCTGGAAAACTTACGAATTCCACTGGACCACGGCTCATCAGCCCGGAAAATCATTCTACTAATAACCTTTTTGATTTTGAAATTTTTAGAAAACCTACTACGACCGATACTGTTATACCTTACCATTCTAATCAATCCTTCAGGATAAAAATGGCATCTTTTAATTCCTTTATCCATAGATTAGTTACTATACCTTTAAACACTACAAATTTTAATAAAGAACTACATATAATAAAAACCATAGCACTCAATATTGGTTACAAACCTTCAATGGTAGATGTTTTGTTAAAAAATAAACAACGCTTCATTCTAAGGAAACAAATTTATAATAGTATTTCCGAAACTAACTCAGATACCAGAATATACTGTTCTTTAAATTACATAAAAAATGTTAGTAATCGCGTTAAGAATAAACTTTCTAAATTCAATCTCACAACTATTGAAATTAATAAAAAGAATCTTCATACATTCTTGGTCAACAATAAAACTAAAACCAACCCCTTAGAAAAAAGCGGTTTATAAATTTTTTTGTAAAGATTGTGAGGCCTTTTACATTGGTCAGTCAGGGAGATCTATTCAATGTAGAATTATTGAACATGTTAATAGCATTAAAAACCGTAAAACTAATACAGAGCTTGCTGAGCATTGCATCGAAAACCAACATAAAATTAATATAGATTCAATTAAAAAATTGCATTCCGCCAACAAAGGTCGAAAACTTAATTTGTTAGAAAATCTAGAAATTAAGAAAGCTGTATATCAAAATTCACCCTTAGTCAACAACCAAATTGAACTTCTCAGTAATAATACCCCACTCCTAATTGTAGGTTTTCCCAATATGTATAAATAGACATTAAGACATTATGACTTCACAGTCGAAACAAATTTGTTAAGAATTTTTCAATATATCAAGTGAAACCTTTCCAATTGTGTTTGTATTCCTTATTATTAATTTGAATTAAAAATGTTTCACAACACATGTACCACAAACTCCTTATGTTTTATTAATTATTTAAATCAAGTTGGTCATTTAATAAAGTGTTGTTGTGTTTTAGTCTATTTGTCTCTAATGTTTCCAATAGATTTAACTTCCTTCCTTTATTCGATGTATGTAATAATTCGAAATTTTCGTCAAATTTATGTTTTCCGCTATTTAAATGTATGGCATAGTTAGATTTATTATCTTCTTTAACAAAACTATCCTTATGTTCTATTATACGTTTCTCAAAAGCTCTACCGGTCTGGCCTATATAAACCTTACTGCAGGAACCGCAATTAAGTTTATAAACACTTTTTACCTTCATCTGTTTTACTTTTATTGTTTTTAATATATTTACCTAAGCTATTGTTAGATCTAAATGCTATACTAATATTTGAGTCGTTCAGATTTGTAATTAGTTTTTTTGTTTGTAGATAAAGGGTAGACCTTATTAATCGCTTGTTTTTTACGTTTTTTCTTTAGTAATTGATCTATCAACAAAGAATTATAACCATTATTAGTTGCTAGTTGTTTAATGAAATTTAATTCTAATTTAAAGTTTTCTTCTGATAAAGGAATAGATGTTAATCCATGGATATGACTATGAAAAACTAAAAGTTTATGCGAAAACGGATGTGATGAAGAATTATGTATTACTATATCTGCATGAGACGGTTTGTGGTAAATACTATATCAACAATCTACACAAAAATATTAGCTTTACTCTAGAAACAGAAGAAAATTGTTCAATTGTATTTTTAGACCTAAAAATTAAGAAAATCAATAACAATCTAGACTTTAGTATTTACCACAAACCGTCTCATGCAGAGATTTGCGCGGTGTAATACTAAAATTACAATTTTGTGTTGTGTTGGTCTGCAATTTGAAGTACGATTACTCCGAATATTTCGTTTTTCTTACAACTCACCGTTCGCCCTTTTTTTAACAAGAACCATAAGCATTTTGTTACATTTTTGAAGTGAAAAATTTTTGCGTCCATCTTTATACTGACTTTATACTAAATCTGAGTGCCTATTGGTCATAGGTTGATAGCAATGAATGATACAACTGTCAAATCAGGTCCATAGGCGGCGCATGAGTGTTTTGCAAGTGTGTCGTGGTTGAGGCAAGTACCTAATATATTTGCGGTAAGTGGTTTCAACTACATAACCGTAGGGCCATATCCAATCTTTTAGTAGTTCCATACGTGTTTTATATACTCGTGGCATTTTTACAACACAATTGACCGTGCAAGTCGTGACGTCAGACAGCCATTTTGTTGCGGTAGGTTATGTATAGCGTTCCAAACCACTTTCGACGCCATAGAAAATTTACTTGTGTTTGAATTGGTATTTTTAGTTGTAGTATTTTATTGTGTTTGTCACAGTTTAGTAACGATAAGTTCTCATAGATAAAGGTGGTTTGGTTTTGTTTTTGAAGGATTATTATTTATTTGCTCTTTGGTAAGTGAAAAAGTATTATAAAGATGCAAGTATGTTTGTTCGGGGGGTTAATGTCATAATGTGTATAGTTTCGTTGTGCTTCTAGTATATAAATGCAGTGTAGGTCCACATTCCGTTTTTTAGACGACAATATAGAAAGCCAGGTCCACATTCCAGAATTTGTAGTTGTCATTTTGTGGATGGTAAAAGAGAAAATGGACCAACCCTTTTTGACTACAATGTGGGAAAGAATGTTGAATTAGAAAGGCCTTTGAAACGGTGAGACATATGCAAAAAATTGTGGTGTAAGTTTATCATTGACTGATTTACAGCAGGAAGAAAACAGTTACACCTGCCCTAGAAATGGATGATCCACAACAGGAAATTGAACTGCCATCGTGTCAACTAGTTAGATAAAAAAAAGAAAAAAGAAAGTTGATAAGTCAACAATTACATTATGTATTTCAATATTGAGAAACTGAGTTCATTGGTTCAATAGCAACACAGTTGTAGACACTGTAATCAATTGACATATCGTAACAGAAAGCAGCTCGATTCAAACTTGCACCATTATTATTCGAATGTGGCGCTTTACGGGTCTGTCTTAACCGAATACTTTTACGTTCATTGCGATCTTCACGTTCCTAGGCAGTACGATTAGATTGTTAATTAATTTTATCCGTTACATTTCGGGTTCTCCTACCTAAATTTGTCCACCGCCTTATAGGAGACATATTTAGTAATTCTCAAACACACACATTTAATTTTATAGAAATTTGTGGCTTTTAGATTAAGTAATATTATATATGCACAGCAAAGAGACGTTTACATTTCAAGTGAAGTTTTACCACAGACAATTTCTCGATTCAAACTTGCACCATTATTATTCGAATGTCGCGCTATACGGGTCTCTCTTAACCGAATTCTTTTATCTTTCATTGCGATCTACACGTTCCTGGACAGTAGGATTAGATTGATAATTAATTTGATTCGTTGCATTTCGGGTTGTTGTCTGCTTACATACTGATGGAATCACACATCTTTAGTATTTTATTATCTACTAATATTCTCTCGCTGTTTTCGCATGTCTCGCCGTTAACTGATTAAAGTAATGTCACAAATCATTACACCTGATCGTTAAGATTATGACCGACAAGTCCTCTGCACACACATCTGCTCCGATACAAAGCAGGTAACCTACCCGCTCCTCTATCACTAAACAATCTCGGTAATGAACGGCTATCGAACCATGATATTCTACAAACGAACCCCATTTTATAGCCAATATTTTCTCGCTGTTTTCGCATGTCTCATCGTTAACTGATAAAACTAATATCACCATAATTACACCTGATCGTCAAGATTATGAGCGACCACTCCTCTGCTTCGAAGTCTGCAATACAAAACAAATAACCTACCCACTCCTCTATCACTAAACAATCTCGATAAGGAGCGGTTATCGAACCACGATATTCTTCAAACGAATCCAATGTTGTCTGCTTATGTCCTCCTCCGAATCATATAAATACCCTCAGATTTCGTTCGTTCGGTAGAAGATTTTCTCTCGTTGACGAAACAAGTGCAACTTCAACAAGCAGAATTACCTACAACATTCATTATTTTATCGTATTCACCGGGACACCTGTAGAAATAAACCCCAACATATTTAAAAATATATAAATATTCAATAGAGGAAGCTTTTAATTGATGCAACTCCATATTCACAAATACTTTGGAACTTTGTGTTTTATTTGTATTTGTATATTTAGTAAAGTAATAAATTCCATTTTAGCAATGTTTTATGTGTATTATTTATCAATTTAAAATAACATTTATACTACATTACATAAATTTATTTCATGTTTCTTTTGCAAAATTTCATTCAAATATATCCAATAAATGTGTGCGTAAAGTAACTAACTGCTGCTCCACCTCTTCTACTCGCTTTCTACATTCCACCACCAGTTTGCTGCTGCTTTCACGACTTTTCTTCAAGTCCTCCAACTCCTTCTCTTTTCGATGTATCTGCTCCAACAGTAGAGCGTCCTTTGTGTGGTTCTCCTTTATTTCTCCTTCACGTTTACGTTTTTCACGTTGAAGAGTCTTCACTGCTTCCCTAACTTGGTCTACAAGCTTTGAATAATCCAATGGACCGCTCGAAATTCTTCTGGTGTACGTCCGTTTCTTCGGTTTCATAGCTATGGATTTAACGCCCCCTGCCACCGTTCGCGATGTACTAGAGACAGGCTTTTCCGAGACCACATCTTCTACACTCGTCTCTCCTCCACCGGACGATGACGTCTTACCAATCAACTCATCGTTGGAGAAGAACTGCTCCAACATCGCCGACAGCTCTGAGTCGTCTAGGGCAGGGGTCGGCAACCTGCAGCTCGCGAGCCCCATGCGGCTCTTTGGGTGAGAAGCTGCGGCTCTTTAGTTCCATACGCAAATATTATTTTTATTATTACTAAATGTTTAATTGTTTTAATTTTTTACTTAAATAATACGTAATTATCTAATAATGCCGTATATACGTATACATATTATCTAATTTTTTGTGAAGAACGCTACTTATGTATGAATAAATGAGTGAGTGCCTATCGCATCGTACCCGTAGCGCCGCAATCTATTTGCGTGGCCGTAGCCCGCCATAATAGCAGGTAAAATTTGAACGTTCCTGTAGCGCCATGACGATATGTATAATAAATATTGATCCTATTTACAATGGATTTGTTTATAATTGCTTATTTGGTTTATGCATTCAATTGAATAATATTTTCAACTTAAATTTTAACTTTGATTCACACTTTACCCAGGCTTAGGACTAGCAATTTTGTATAAACTAAACGGGCGTGTTTAAAAGTATTGGTAAGAAACCCTCCTCATAATACAACAATATTAAGAAGCTTAATGCGGAATTGCATTTGACTCAGTAGGGTATGTTATTTATAAAGGTGCTAGGTGCTAATGCTCTCAAACATTTACCAATTCTTTGTTAACTTTAAACTTTTCTAAAATAATTTCTATTTAATTCTTCTTTTTTTTTGCAAATGACTAATTTTACTCGGTATAAATGCTTCACGTGATATTCGGCTCTCTAGTTTTAACACTATTGTAACAAATAAAAAACATGTTTGTTCAAAAGTTCTGCATAAAAACGTTGATTAACATTTGTTCGGAGATAACAGCATTCGAGGAGCTGTCATAACACATTTTACCTTACCTCAACTTCTACATTTCTTTCTTAAATATTTTCTAACCCCTCTCTTAAGATCCTCACACTTTTTCAAATTCACCTTCTCCCTCCCATTTTCTTATACTATTAAATTTACCTCTCCCAACGGTTGTCCTCAGTCTTTGTTGAAAAACGTCTCTTGTAACTTGTCGATGATTCGTTGTCCGGACTGTCATACCTCCTTTACGCGATCTGACAATTTAAAAAGACATCAAAAAGCTTCATGTCGTAAACGAGCGCAACACGAAGCTACATCGTCTATACCGAGCAAAAAACCCAACTGTGCCGCACCTGGGATGTCCATCGACTGGTGGTGTGACACCTGTAAAGTTTATGTTCCGCAAAATTCATATAATGGTCATGTGCGCACCTTACAACATAAACAAACTTGCTGCTCACCTCTGGAGGAAGGAATCTGTTTCCTCTCCTCTGCTTTCGCTAACAGGATAGCTTCGTTTCGTATTACGACAGCGAAGTACTTCCTGTCTTATACTGACTTTTTTAATGATGTCCTCGACAAATGTTTGCGTGTTGTACGTAATCAGATCCATCTCCACGATGCGGTTAAAATAAATCTTGAAGTTTTTGGACGTTATGTGCACGAAACTAAGCAAATGTTAGAAATGAAATTGTTTAACACAATTAACAAAGTTGTGACTCAGTCGACCGATGTTTCCAATACTTTCCAAAACTTTTTTGAGATACTCGACACCAAAGCTTCCAAGTGATTATTCTTTTTTACATCTATTACCTTTCTAATTAATAACACGGTTACAAACAATCTACCTAATTGTTCTCTTTTCTATAGGATGAATTTTAGAAAGGGTTCTTTTCCTCGAAATCAATTTCAACAAGTACAATCCGTTGAAAGCCTCGTCGTATATTCCTTTACCTAAACAAATTCTACTGAAGAAGGCTGTTGTAAATGTGCAAAACGATGATCAAGCCTGCTTTGGGTGGGCAATAACGTCAGCATTATACCCCGAGCAAGCAAACCCACACAGAACATCCAACCCACATTACTCTCGTACTTTGAACTATGATGGTATCGAATTTCCTATGAAATTAAGAGATATTCCCACATTTGAATCCAAGAACTAGTGATGTCAAATACGATTACTTTTTGCTACTCGTTACTACCAGTTAGTGTATTAACCAATACTCGTTACTTTGTAATCATTACAATTACTCGTTACTGGCTGATTATTTCTGAATATGCTTTTACCTTTTTACAGTGTTGCCAGAAGGTTACATTTCTTACATTTTACGTAAGTTTTCATGATTCCATGTAACTTGTATGTAAGATTTTTTTTAAGCTTATTTATGTAACTTTTTAAAATCTATATTTCCTTTTTTTTCACGATTTGACACGTATAGTTTAAATTTTAACTGTTACATTATTTTATTATTACTTATCTTTGCCGAGTTCAAAAATCCTCGAATTCCTTTCTTTTCTGATTGTACACCCATAAACCCTCTTTTAAGTCCACGACAGTTTATTGGTATACCTAACTGTTAACCAGATGAACCAAATGTTCGTCAATAATGTCATTAAAGAAGGTTCCGGCTATAAAAGTTTCAATGACCATGTTTTACTTTCTTGCGATTAGGTAGAAACCTTTTTTTATTGCAGGGTAAAAATCAACCCAACTTCATATTTTTTCTGTAAAACATTTTTATACTACGCCTATTCATTAGTATACGATCTTTTTAGAGCAACATATGCTTTTGTCTAATAAGATGATGAGAACATTAATCATAATTTAAATGTTACATTGACTATAATTCTGCTAAGCTTTTTTTAAATATTAAAATCATTAATTAAATTCAGAGTAATATTGTAAGGAAATCAAATTCAAAATGAATAAAATCATTTAATTAAACCTATATGATTGAGATATAGTAAAACTAAAAAAATATGTGTAGATACTATTTAAAATGTATTCATTCTACTTTGATCCAGTAAACAGTTCAAACGCCTTTTTAGTATTTTATTCTTTATTTCGTTAAAATTTTAGAAACGTTTATTACATTTTAAGTGTTTGTTTAAACAAAAAGTGTCGGTCAATAATGAGTTCGCAAAAAAAGAGCGCCCTTTGGTTACACTTTACTTCAGTTACTAATGAAAAAGCAAAATGTAATATATGCCATAATACATATTCCCATAAAAGTGGCACAACTAGCAATCTAAGAAAACATTTAAAAATAAAACATCCTACTATAGTTGTCGATAAACCAGTCGCACCACCAGAAATTGAAGCAAGTCATGCGAGAGGTAATATTATTTTAAGTTATGCACAAAGTAGTTTTGTAGTAAATATAATTTTTGCTTTAGACGAATCTCCATCACATTCGCAATATCAACCGTCTACTTCATCTCAGCCTTCTATAACATTTCAACCCTCCACTTCATCTCAGCCCTCTACTTCATCTCAACCCTCTATTTCATCTCTTCATCAGCATCAATCTCGTACCCAAACCACACTTTCAGGATTCGTTTCTCGTCCTGTTCCATTGCGAAGGCAAATTAAAATTAATGATTTAATTTTAAAAATGATTATTAAAGATTTACAGCCATTTAGTATTGTAAATGACGAGGGATTTCGGGATCTTTTACACGAATTAGAACCTCAGTATCAACCACCAAGCAGAAACACGATTGTAAATTCTCTTTTGGAAGAGAAATTTGATAAATGCAAAAACAAATTGAAAAATATTTTGGACAAGGCGCATTACGTTTCGTTGACTACAGACGGATGGACATCAATGGCCAACGAAAGTTACATTGCCGTTACTGCCCATTTTATAACAAATGAATGGGAATATGTATCATGTTTACTTGACTGCTTCTGTTATGCCAACAATAGTACAGCTCAAAACTTATTCGAACAACTCAATGCAGTAATTACAGGGTGGGAAATTTCTGATAAAGTGAAAACTGTTATCACAGACAATGCAGCAAATATTGTAGCCGCAATAAATTTAGGTAAATGGAAACACCTCCCCTGTTTTGCTCACACATTAAATTTAATAGTTCAAAGTGGTCTACAGCTGGAAGCGGTAGACAATATAAGAAAAAAAGTAAAAAGAATTGTGGAACACTTCCATAGGAGCTCAAAGGCTAATGAAAGATTATTATCAACTCAGACTAGAATAAATCCCGATATATCGGTGCCACTTAAATTAAAAAATGATGTAGTTACCAGGTGGAACTCGTCATATTATATGTTCGAGCGAATAATAACATTACAAGACGCAGTCACAGTTACCATCGGGCTACTGCACAATCCCGTACAACTTTTAAATGAGAAAGACTGGGATGAGTTGCGAGATATATGCAAAATATTAGAACCCTTTGAACAAGTGACAGTTGAAATTAGTGCAGAAAAAGCTGTCACAGTTTCAAAAGTTATACTTTTATTGTCTGGGATGATATCTGTCTTAAAAAAATTCGACAAAGAAATTAAAACTGAGACAGGTAAATCCCTAATAAAACATCTTTTAGATTCTATTTCGAAACGTTTCGGGGACAAATATGAATACAATTTAATACTGGCAAAAGCATCATTATTAGATCCCAGGTTTAAAGGAAAAGCTTTTTCTTCGCAAGAAGCTTTAAGAAATGTGAAAGATGCGCTACACGTGACATAGTGGCATCTGTTCACAAAAAAAGGGCAGATGTATCAAAAAAAGTGTTAACAGGCAGTGAAGTTCTAACATCAGAAACCACCCATGAGCACAAAAAACAAAAAGGTAATTTAATTTGGGAAAATTTTGACGCGACTTTTCAGCAGGAGGTGGAAATAAGTCCGACAGCCATTGCCATTACGGAAATCCGAATGTTTATGGAGGAACCCACTATTCAAAGATCTGAAAACCCACTGATGTGGTGGAAAACCAGGCATGTTCTTTATCCTTATCTTTCAGAATTGGCAGAAAAACATCTCTGTGTTGTAGCTACATCAGTTCCAAGTGAGAGGATGTTCTCTAAAGCTGGACAAATAATTACTGAAAGGAGAAATAGATTAAAATCTAAACATGTTTCTAAACTATTATTTCTTAATTATAATAGGTTTTTGCTTTAGTATGTATGTTGTTTATGTATCGTTTTCATTATATTTTTTTTCGACATCTTTTGCAATTGCGTTGAATATTACTCTAATTTTGTTTGCTCTATACATAAAAATTATTATCTGTTTCTTTTATTTTTCCTACATCATGTTTTTACGTTTAGTAAATATTATTTTGTTATTTGTTATATCTACCTATTTTTGTTATTATATTTTATATATGTAGTCAATTACTATCCTTCTATGTATAATGATCTTATTTCCTTTTTATATGCATATTTTCCTAAATAAAAGATAAATAATTCAATAAAAGTTTAGGAGTTTTTAAGATTGTACCTACCAATAACACAAATATTTATATAGCACTTGATACAAGAACGCCATATTTGTTTACAATAATAATGGCACGATAAATTTAAATGGTGCAAGTCTGGAAGTCTGCAAGTAGAGTAAGTAATAAGTATTTCTTTACATATGTATAAGCTTGCCTTCGTTCTGTTTTCTGTTTCATTTTCACACATATATACAATATATACATAATATATTATTATACATACCTATGTAGTAGTCACCTAGTGGTAGTAGGTAACTAAACATAAGTTATGACGATTATTCTTTAATGACGATACCAAGGACGATACGATTACTAGGACGATTACTAATACAACGAATATTCAACAGCCAACAGTGAAAAAGTACCGATGGGATGCGTATAATCTGCGCTCCTGCGCAGCTTTAAATAAAAAGTAATCGGTAACGACTACTTTCCCAAAGTAGTACTCGATTACTACGATTACTTTCAAGTAACGAGTATTAAGTAACGAATCATTACAATATTGACATCACTACCAAGAACCACTGTTCCGTGAATGTCTACGGCACTGAATCGGTTTTGAAAGACGGAAGGTGGATCTGGGAGATTGTTGGTCCCCTATACTACACACCCATCAAACGGAGGTTGCATTTCAATCTACTGCTACTCGATGATGATAAAGGTAAAACTCATTACTGTTGGATCAATAACATGTCTCGTTTACTTTCTCAGCAGCTTTCCAAGACAGGACATTGCAAATTCTTATGAGACGGTTGCTTACAATACTTCTCCACTTTAGTCCAGCTACATCGTCATCAACAGTATGACTGCAACCACGTCTACAGCACCCTTCCTAACGGAGATTTCAAGATGGATAAGATAAGATAAGGGACCCGATTGTGTTAATCGATTTCTTCAAACACTCGATCAAGACGTTTATGATATTTATCACCGATATTTGAAGATCATAACGCCCATGCTACCCCTTACAGATGACGAAATGCATCTCTACTCGGAGGCTACTTCTTGTAATATCTGCGAAGAGCCATTTCTAGGCGACGACGTGCGGGTCCGCGATCATTGTCATTTGACCGATTCGCATAGGTGCCGCTCACTCCATATGTAATTTAAATTACAAACTACCCAACTTTGTACCTGTCTTTTTCCATAACCTCTCCGGATACGATTGTCACCTATTTATAAAGAAAATGGCTGCGAACGATGTTAAATTTACCGTAATCGCTCAAAATAAAGAAAAATACATTTCTTTTTCTAAATTATTACGAGTTGATGTTGTACAAACCGATACAGATGACTCAGCTCAAAATGTGTTTGTTAAGATTAGATTTCTCGATTCTTTTCGTTTCATGGCTTCTTCCCTCGACAAGCTATCGGAAGAACTAGATTCATCTCAATGTTTGCAAGTGAAAAAGTACTTTCCAGATCCTCAACAATTTGAGCATGTGCGGCGGAAGGGTGTTTTTCCTTATTCCTACGTGGATGACATTTCTAAGCTTGATGAGACAATGCTTCCGCAGAAAGACGATTTCTTCGATAAATTATCTTCCCTTCCCGTTTCCGATGAGGATTATGAGCGAGCAAAAACGGTTTGGAATACGTTCTCATGCTCAACTCTTGGGGAATATTCAAACCTATATTTAAAAACAGATGTTCTTTTATTAGCCGATGTATTCGAAAATTTCCGAGAAATATGTGCTGCTACATATGATTTAGACCCAGCTCAATATTATACAGCTCCAGGGCTTGCCTGGGATAGCACGTTAAAGTTCACTCGCGTTAATTTACAACTTCTTACCGATATCGATATGCTAAAAAAAAATCAAAAAGGGGTACATGGAGGGATAAGTCAATGCGTTCAAAGAATGCATTTCGCTAAAAACCCTCACTTCCCCGATTACAACGCCTCAATTACCACCTCTTATTTAATGTATTTAGATGCTACTAATTTGTATGGGCATAGTATGAGTCAACCGCTTCCTCTTTCACACTTTCGTTGGCTAACCGAAACCGAAATTGATGAAATAAATGTTCTCTCGTTAGATGCTTCTTCAGAATATGGTTATGTCTTAGAAGTCAATGTTCAATATCCCCAACACCTCCATGATTTGCATACTGATCTCCCCTTTTTAGTTGAAAGTATTATTTCTCCTGCTAATGTTAATGGTAGAGTTAGGAAGCTCATTCCGAACCTTATGAATAAGACAAAATATATTGTTCATTACCTACCGTTGCAACAAGCCCTAAATAATGGATTAAAATTAATTAAAGTTCATAGAGTTATTCAGTTTAAACAGTCTGACTGGCTTAAACCTTTCATTGATTTAAATACCCGAAAACGGAATTTGTCTGAAAATAAATTTGGGAAATCGTTCTTCAAATTAATGAATAACAGCGCGTTCGGAAAGACGATGGAGAACGTTGATAAACGAATCGATGTGAAACTGGTTACTCATTGGCAAAATTCAGGACGTTTCCTGGGAGCTGAGAATTTAATAGCTAAACCCAATTTCAAAAATTCTAAAATATTCACAACAAATTTCGTTGCTATTCAGATGAATAAATTACGTATTGTTTACGGTAAAACTCTTTATGTACGTTTTACTATTTTGGATTTGTCTAAAGTTGTTATGTATGACTTCTACTACAGGTTTCTTAAACAAAAATATCAACAAAATGTTTCGTTGATGAATATGGATACCGATTCCTTCATTCTTAAAGTAGTCACAGAAAACTTCTATCGGGATATTATCGAAAATATTCAACACTTTGATACTTCAAATTATCCGCGCGATAATTGTTTCGATATTCCCATTACCTCATCTGTGGTTGGTAAATTTAAAGATGAGTTCCCAAATAATCCCATTAAAGCATTTTATGGAACCCAAGCTAAAGCTTACTGTGTCGAATCGGTTCATTAAGTCGTTAAAAAAGCTAAAGTGTTAAGAAAAACGTTATAAATTTACATCTAGGTATTGACGATTATCTTCGCGTTATTAGGGACGATTCCACCATTCTAAAAAGTATGAATATTTTCGTGTCCGACCTCCACACTATGTTCACACAAATGAAAACTAGAGTAGCTCTTTGCCCTAATGATGATAAACGTTTCTTAATTTCGAAAACAACTAATACGCTTCCTTGGGGGCATTATAATATAAAAAAATCGGAAAATTCGATTTCAAAGCAGGATAGTAAAATCAATCGGTTATTCCAAAATTTTCATCAACCGTATACTGACAACTTAACCGAACCGTTGGGGAATATTTTATTCAAAAACTGTTTCAGGCTTTCTTACTTCCCGACGAATCTATTGATACTATTTATGAACATCTTATATAATATTAATCAGTTGGTGTATTGTATGTGTATATGTAAATAATGTATCCATGTTAAAAAAAAAAAAATTACAGAAATATGGTGGGAGGTAAAGGTATCCCGCCAGACATCTCATATAGATTACATTCAGAAAGTATTTGTAAAACGGTAATTTGTTTAATTTGTGATCAAGCATACTATAAAAGTGACTTCAATAGATATATAAAAATGGAGCGGTGTATATTGCAAATTTCACCGGTGTATGCCATAATCACCCAGACTTAACCTCATTACTATCTCAGTACGACCCAGCTACACATAACAAAGTACTTAAACAAGGAAACTTTGAAACTGTAAGTACTTATTATAAGAAACAATATGATTATCAACACCAAAGAGCAGAAAAATACAAGAAACTATATCTTGATGCAAGATAACTCAGAAAGCATTGCATGTAACACAACAAATTATCCAAAATCAAACACAGATACACAAATCAATGAGTTAAAAGAAAAAAATTGAAATTCTAAATAGCCTAAACGCTGAACTCAAAAGCAAAAATAATATACTTGAAGAGATGAACCAATTGTTGAAGTGTAAATCATATTCGGAAACACTAGCATCGACAACAAAAAGTAAAAATTCCAACTCTTACCTTAAAAATCAACCTGAAAAAGTACCTGCTATAGTAGTCAATCACAAAACAAAGAACAAAGCCAATGAACTGCTGCCTGAAATTAAAAAATCACTTTCACAATCGAACATACCAATCAACACCGTTAAAAAAATATCCGAAGACAAGTTAATAATACTATGCAAATCAAAAACTGATTTAGACACAACAATGAACCTAATCAAACAAAACCCGAACATTAATATACATATTCAACAATTGAAAAAACCCCTACTAAAAATCACTGGCATTGAACAACTAGAAACACCTGATAATACTACATTGAAAAACGAAATCCTAATAAAAAATGACATTCAGAATGACGACTTGGAAATAAAGCATATATACAAGCCAAATAACAAAGGAGTAACCAGTGCCCTAATTGAAGTTACCAAAAATGCATACAGTAAAATCATGAAAACCAAATACCTGTACATAGGATGGAAACGCTGCAGAATTTATGATGACTTTAACTTATCGAGATGTTCCAACTGTTGTCAATATAAACACAGTTACAAAAAGTGCAGAAACGAAACTACATGTAACAAATGTTCAGGAAATCATAGTGAAAAAGACTGCATCAGCATCATAACAAAGTGCACTCTCTGTGAAAACGCTAATACCAAATATAAACTCAAATTAAATTTAAACCATAAGGCTAGTGAAATCAAAAAGTGCCCCACATACAAATGGTTGTTAAAAAAATCCATTAGTAACATTGACTATCCAAGTGATATTGAATACCCAAGTGACCAAAATCCTTCCCAACTAACCCAAAATGGCAGCTGACAACATTATGGAAGAACTAAACCTAACACCAAGTGAAATCATATATGAAGACATTAATTCCTTCAACAATTCAATATTCACTGAAGAAATAAACAGCTGCGGCACTTTCACGAATGAACTCAATATCTTACACGTAAATATACGTAGTATTAAGTGCAATATTTTAAATTTAGAATTATATATATCCACTTTCAGGCAAAAACCTAAAATCATTATTTGTTCTGAGGCCTGGTTACTCAATGACATAAACTTTATTGATATGCCAGGATACTCTTCATATACTAATGAAAGCACTATAAATAAAGCTGATGGTGTAATCATTTATATCGAAAATAGTATCAATCATACAAACACGATAGAAACTATCGGAAACCTAAAAATTGTAAGTGTCATAATAAATTTATTAAATACTCAACTGAAAATCTCAGGGCTGTACAGATGTTTTGACTATGAAATCAATAATTTTATAAATGACCTCAACTTGTACATCACCCAAAACAATACTGACAATCACTTAATACTAGGAGATTCAAATATTAATATACTACAAGAATCTCAACCATCAAATGAGTATCTAAATAACTATCTCGAAGCTGGCTATCTTCCCCTAATCTACAGTGAGACCAGACCCTTAACTAGAAATAATGGCTCCTGTCTTGACCATATCTTTGCTAAAACCAAACTTCAAATAACTTCTTTTAAATTCATTGAAAAGATTACTGATCATTACCCAATTATGGCAATTATACAAGATTTAAAATTACATGCAAATGTTATATCCCTTATAGGTTATAAAAAACTTGACACCTATTGTAAACAAACAGACTGGAATAATATAAAAAACTACACAGATCCTGACTCTGCAACAAATATGCTCGTAGATAAAATCAACTATTGCTTAAATCTAGCCAAATACAGCATCAAACCGAAAATCAAACCTAGAAATAAATGGATCACCAAAGGCCTAATTATGTCTAGTAAAACAAAGCAAAAATTATACGATAGTTGGAAAAATGATATCGATAATGAAACGAAATCTAATGCATATAAAAACTATAACAAATTATTCAAAAAAATGACATACAAAGCAAAAAACAGTTATGAGAAAAACCGAACCAAAAATTTTGATAGCAAAAAAATGTGGCTATTTATTAAAGAGAAACTCCAAATAAATAGTAAGAGAAATAATGAATTCACTTCTATTAAAACCGATACTGAAATCATAAGAGCCTATTCAAATAGCCAATAAATTCAACATTTATTTCTCCTCCGCCGGCTATAACGCTACCAAAGAAATCAAAGCCCCTGTACGTAGATTTCCAACTATAACAGAACCCTATAATAATAAATCCATATATCTCAAACCTTGTAATACTACAGAAATATTAAACATTATTCATTCACTCAAAAATAAAGCTGAGGGAATAGACGGAATTCACACTAAGGTCCTCAAAAGTATAAAAACATATATAGCCGAACCTCTGGTCCACATAATTAATATTTGTATTGAAACAGGACAATGTCCAAGACATTTTAAAATCGCTCAAATCGTACCCATTCATAAAAAAGGCAGCAAACAGCTTATGAACAACTACAGGCCTATTTCTCTTATATCAAATCTATCAAAAATCTTCGAGAAAGTTTTATATCTCCGACTGACTGAATTTATAGACAAATACTCATTAATCTCCAAAAACCAATTTGGCTTCCGTAAAGGCATAGGATGTAATCAGGCACTCTCCTCTTTGACCTCTATCATCTACGAAAAACTTGATAAATCCAAACCAACAGCTATTGCATTCCTAGATATTACTAAAGCCTTCGATTCAATAAACCACACAATTTTATTTAACAAACTATCTACAAAACAGGGAACAGCAAACTAAAATAGGTAATGTATTTAGTAACACCCTGTTAATAAATATTGGTGTTCCACAAGGCACCATTCTAGGCCCATTAATCTTCCTAGTCTACATTAATAGTCTCTTAACTCAAATTCCTACAATTATTGCTTTTGCGGATGACACTGCGATCCCTTGCAGTGCAAACTCTTGGAGTGAATTGACCACCAAGCTAAGCAGTACCCTTGACCATATCTATTACTGGTTTTACAAGAACAAACTCGCCATAAATACTTTAAAATCCACCTACATTACTTTTGGATGCTACTCTGACTCAATGCCAAACAATATAAAAGTCACAATAAATAACGTAACACTCACCAGGAGTGAAAATATAAAATACTTAGGAATACACGTAGACCAACACATGAGATGGTATGTGCACGTAAATAATATAGTTAAGAAGACCAGATACCTTATATACTTTTTCAGTAGACTAAGAAACATTCTAAGTATAAAGAATTTATTACCTATATATTATGCACTTTTTAATAGCATTGCAACATATGGAATTATAGCATGGGGAGGAGCTTATCCTAATGTCCTAAACATGTTAATAAATATCCAAAATAGAATCCTAAAAATAATATATCAAGACTCCACTAATCCTATTCCTGAAACTAATACACCACTTTCAATATCCCAACTTTATAAATTAAACTGTATACTTTCTTGCTACAATGAACTACAAAGCCTTTATACTAACTCGACAACCAAAACAAGAAATAAACTTATTCCATTACTAATAAGCCAATTAAAAATAGGACAAAAAGCACATATATACACTGCTACCAAAACTTTTAATGAATTGCCAGCAGAATTGAAATTACTCAAACTTAAAAACTTAAATCACTTGAAAAAGAAATTGAAAAATTGGTTAGCTAAAAAAGGACAATGAAAAAATGCAACAAACTTTACTACATGAATAAATGAACGTCAACAGCTAAATACACTCTCTTCTACCATCAGCTTTAACTTTAACTAAAGTTAAAACTTTAATTTTAATTTTAGTTAAGTTAGTTTTTAGTCTCTAATCCTAGTTTAAGAAAAACCATGGCTGTATACGGGAGCAATGGCACCTCCTACAGCCAAAGATACACATGTACAAAAAAAAAAGTGAAATAAACCTCCAATAGTGTTATATTGTTTTGACATAAATTAAGGAAAATTATACACAAACAAACTTGATGTATCATATATGGTTAAATAAACAGTAAACAATATATACAAGTTTATACCCAATAGTAATTATACCTACATGTCTGTTTAAAAAATAAAATAAAAACTTTATATCACAGCTTTGTAATTTTTTTGGTTTTAGAAACTGCATTTTTCCTGAATATGGAAAGAAAACACTGAATGTTTTAGCTGTTACAATTTATTGAGTCAATAACATTAACAAGTTTTCTTATAGTCTTCAATATTAGTTGATGGCCATTTGCCAGTCAGGACCGCTTTGCCAACCAGGAGCCTTTTCCGTTCCTTCTCGTAAAATATTTTCTTCTATCCACCTCATCACTGTCTGATGACGACCGTTAATGTTTCGACTTAAGGAATATGCAAGCCGGAAAAAGTTGATGAGCTTAATACACTTTTCCAAAAATTTCGGTTGTGCATACTACGCTATATCCATTATTAAATCATCAACAGACTTTAACAATGTTGTATACGTTTGTTAGCATTTCCCTAAGAAAATATACATCATTCCGCGTGTAATTATAACTCGTTTTGTTTAAAATCCCTTGAACTTCTTCGCCGGTTATTTCCACTTTTTCACCACAAGCTTTTAAAAAATCATCAACGAATGTGTCACACCGATGTTTTATTTCGAAAATAAAATACAAAACATCAAACGATGGGTCTTGCAACATTGTTAAACATTTGAACACCTCCTTTGGGACTTCTACTCCCAACTTCGAACACACCACTTTAACTCGATCTAAATCATTGGATAATATTGCTCTGCGGTAATTAATAATGAGGACTTGCCTTTCCGCTTGATACAACTCATATGATAAGGAATACATTTTCTAGAAAAATTCGATTTCTAAGTCGTCTGGGTCGCTATCCTCGTTCACTAAATGGCCTCATATTACAAGTTTATCGTATGCACCTTTCAAATCAAATCCTTGCACTACGTTTTCTAACTCTACCAAAAGTTTTCTCTCAGTTAAGAAAACCTCTTTGAAAAATTTCACTTCAATTACATTATTTTCTACCATTACTACGTCTTCAACTTTCAATGCGGCAACTAGCGATTGCAACTGACGACACTCACCATGTCTAATCTTATTTATTATCATTGTTTGAGGGAGGGGGTAAACAAATTCGTAAATGTTTCACCGTTTATTTATTCAAAAATTTGTAACCAAATTACAAAACGTTTTTTTTTATGAATCCAGCTATTATGAGATTTGTCCAGCCCTAACCATTTCACGTAAACCATGTCACCTCTACGTCTTAATACTCGCTCCACTAAATAAATGTCAGCATGTGCAGCTTTCTGTAATTCCAAACCATAAAATCCTCCTTTTCTGTCTTCCCCTTTATCATCCTTTAGGTAGTACATAATTGGATCAGACAATTTTATACGAGTTATTGTGAATAGTTCATTGGACCAATTCGGTGTATAACTTTTGCTAAACAATTCGCGATATTTGCTTACTCGTACTCGGTCTCCCACTTTAAATAAAATTCTTCGTAAATCCACCTTTTTCGGATTGTTGTAAATACTTTCCAAAAGTGTTTCTTGGTTTCGTTTATTAACTTTGCTTGGTCTCATTCCGATAGTTCTGTGAACCGAATTGTTATATTCCTGTACTATATCTGGTAATAACTTCAACCATTTGTAGGATCCTTGTAAACTGAAGCGTTGCCACATTTTTGATTTTAGTGTTCGATTTACCCGTTCCATAACCGACGCTTTCTTGGTGCTATACGTTGAGTAATGGTTAATTTTATATTTTTGCATAACTTGTTTCACTTGTTCGTTGTAAAATTCTTTTCCAAAGTCAGTTTGCATATTCTTAGGAATACGTTTACTTCTTTTGAAAATTAACTATAAAGCCCTTTCAACATATTCACCTGTTTTGCATTTTACTGCTTGAGCCCACACAAATTTTGAAAAAACGTCTATTACAACCAAAATGTATCTGACACCTTTATATTCTCTCGCATACGGAATCATTTCCACTAAATCCGCTTGATGAAGATCATCTAATCCTTTCACTATCACTTTACGACGTGTAAAATTAATTCTCGCAGATTTATGCAGTTCTTTCACTAGTTCTTCTTTCACGTTTAACATTTTCCTTATAATGAAGAACTACATGAACGGAGCTGCTGTTGTTGCTTTAGAACTGCTCGATTTTGCACTACCTGTTCTTCTTTGTTGTTGCAGAGTATCTAGCCTTACTTTCAGCTCCTTTGCTTCCTTTTTTAGTGATTCCACCATTTCCACTAATTCCTTCTTCAGATCATCTTTCTTTTTATTGGTTCCTTGAATTTCTTTCTCTGCAAATTCCTTAACTTTTTTACACTCATCCTGAATCGTGATTTTAAATAATTCAAAACTCGCGTCTATATCATTTTTCATATCTTGCACAATTTCCGTCTTCAATTTCTTCGATACTTCTTCATCCCCTTTCCTAACAAACGCTTCTACATCTTTACGCTCTAGTATTACTTTTGTTGAAAAGACGTCCATGATTCTGTCAGCATTGTTTTCTATTATATCGTTCACCTTGTTTGTTATTTCTTTATCCCTGTTAGTATTATATTTTTCAAGTTCTCTTTCCAAATTTTTAATCGCTAACTCTATATTATTACTAAAAGTTTTCATCATCATTTCACCACTTTTGGAGACAGCTGTTTTCAATTCTTCTCGTAAATCCTTCATCCTTCTGACACCTTCACTGACAGCACGATCCTTTACCTTTTCACACTCGATTCTGATATGCCCTTTTGTTAACCAATCTTTCTCATCTACATACAGTTTAGTAGCCGCATGAAACGCAGCGGTAGGCTCGTTCAAATGTGTAATACGCTTATTAGCCGCATCAACGAAATACAACACTTCATCGAATGCTTGTCTAATATCGGTTACATCATCTTGCGATAACGGACGTTGCACCTTCTTCTCCAAAAATCGTACATTCACTGCATCATGCTCCTGCTGAGGATCACCGATTCTTGTTAAGCGGTTATGATTAAAATCATGAACATCGCTGAATGCATGCGAAAACAATAGTTTTTTTTTTCTAACGTACGTCCGAACTTATCAACCGTCATTGTCTAACTAATAAGCTTAATAATTTGTTATACGATTATATTGCACTCACGCAACTCTTCTAAAATTGATAAAATTTCGTTTTCATGATTTGTGTTGCCTTCTCCCGTACGTTTTAATAAAACAGCGTAGTCTTTCCTTTCTTTAATCGATGTCGGATATTTAGAACGTAATTTGAAAAGTAGCTCGTATAATCCCACAGTACCTATGTATTTAAATTTTCCATCGATTACAACGTTTGGCCCGTCAAAATCCAGTTCAGAATCACCAATAAAAATTTATTTGTGTCCTATTCGTATTGAACTTTATCAAGACGGGGATTCAGAACGTCAGTGTTAAATGTGCCACCTTCATAGTCTTTAATAATTCCTTCTATATAGTCTCGAGGTAGAGGATCGAATTCTTCCAAATATTCAGCAAATCGAGAGATATTAATATAGTCTATGTACGCTTTCTTCAATTGTTCAAACTCATCATTATCCTGGTCTGTGTTTTCATGACCCGTTGTTGGGTCACTTTCATAAACACTTTCTTCCCTTAAGAATGAAGGAGCACCTGGTAGTAAGGTACCTAGAGCATTCGAAGGGTCAAGCTTTCTAATTTTTATTGGTGTTGACGAAGCTGGAACGTCACCTTTCGACCAATTACTCACTTCTGGCTTTAATTCTTTTTTGATCTTTTCACCCAGCTCTGATTTCAAGTTAAGAAGCGATTTTGTAAGTGGTTGATATGCTTGCTGCAACAGGAGATTCTGCCCTGCTGTCGATTCCTTTAACATTTGCAATTTCCTCTTTACCGCTTTCCTAACTTTGATTAGTTCTTTCTTTGCTTTTACATCTATGCTCTTGTCATGGTTGTCTTTTAACAACTGATTTCATTTATTTCACTTACATTAATATATATTTATCAAATCCCATGCGATATCTCCCCTCATTTATACCACAATCCTTGTTTATCACTAGAAATCCGAACTTCTCTTTCCAGCATTCTCCACACATCCTTTTAAATTGATCGAAAGTCATGTCTGCAGCAACATGGTCAGAAAAAACGTGTTTGAGATTTAATTCGTCTTGTTCAAACAGTACAATTAAATTAGCATTATCTCTAATTAAATTTTTAGGGATCTGAGCATATGTTTGATTCAAATAAAATGTGTCGATTGAATTATGACTTCCCATGCTAAATTATTCCCTTATCTTATTCTGATTATCATTCGCAACATCATCAAAGATGAATACAGAATTAGGTCTTGCCTGTGATGGACCGATTACTTCATCCGAGTCTCTGTAAGGAAAATAACCTATTCCAGCAATTGGTTGCAACAATTCTGCTAAATACTTATATTTTGGTTGATACAAAGACTTTGAATAAACATATACATTTTCAAACCGTAAACCGTTTGGTTGCTCCAAAAGTCCCATAATCGCATTTGTTTTTGCGCAATTTGAAGGTCCTGCAACGATACATCTTATTGTTGATGGTAATAAAGGACCATGACGATTTACTTTCGAAGGGATGTTGAAGTCACGATTGGTTATCGGTAGAGCAGATGGATGTTGTACTATCCGCATGTTTATTTATTATTAAACGATTTCGCTGTGTGTTCACGTATATATAAATTTAGTGTTACCCTTATGTTGGTTCGTAATAGTGAAAGAACTCGCATCAGGCCTGTTACATGAAACGTAGCGTTCTGAATAGTGTTATAGATAGATTACCTTTTGAATTACATCTACCAGGCTATAAATTTTGTGGTCCAGGGACACGATTAAACAAACGATTAGCTCGAGGTGATATTGGTATAAATCCCCTCGACGAACATTGCAAATTACACGATATTGCATACATATGACACTAACAGGCCTCGCCCAAACCAAGTCTGGTGCTGTCCACAGTTCGTCTTGCCGGATCAACGATCGAAGACTAACTAAGTCGGTCCAAGGTCACATCTATCGATCAGATTTACCAACATCTGAGTACACGGACTGGCAGGAGAACGCTAAGCTCACGCACGCCAGCCACGCGACAAGCGCAACAACGACTTAGCCAATCAGAGCGCACGACCAACAACCCCGCCATTCATCCCCAGTATAAATAGAGGCAAGAATCAACGAATCTTCAGACACACACACAGTCGCGTGCCAGCAGTCGTCGCTTACGCTTGTGTTTCTAGCTCTGTGCTGAGAATAGTTCTGTGTTCGGTTAGTTCCCTTTAAAGGGCCTTAAAATTAGATTATTTTGAGTGTTTTTATGTGACCTGATGAACATTTTCTAGAACTAAATACATCAGTTAAGTTTTATTTCACGGCGCAAAGCGCCGTGAATTTCAGTTATATAACTTAGTGTTATAAACTATAGTGCTATAGCAATAAATTTAGATTTTTACTATAAACAAAGGACTTTATGTGTTAGTGTTGTGTATTATTCTATTAAAATAAGGTAAAATGGACAAAAATATTAGTTTAGAAGATGCTTTAGTGCTAATAAAGCAAAAAGAAGAAGAAAATCAAGTGTTACGACAACAAATCGATCACTTACAAAGAAGTATTAGTGAGTTAAACGCTACGGTTCAAGAACTTGTCGCACGTCTGACAGTTAAAAATTTATTAGTCAATGAAGAATACTCTTCGGAAAGTGACTGCTCTGTACAAAGTACAAATAGTAACAGAACATCAAACAAACCGAAAAGAAAGAAAACCCAAAATCAACAAAAAAAATAATAAGCTTGTAAAACTTAATAACAACGAAGTAAAAATTTCAAATAGATTAGATGGCCTACCTGAAACCGATCTAGGTAATAACCCCATAAATCACAATCTAACAAAGGATAAGGACTATGAAATGGAACTCGATGACCTAATGGTTACTGACAAGCAAAAAGAAAAAGTTCCACCCATTATTTTACGTGAAAAAGACAAATGGCCACAGGTTAGTAATTATTGAAAAGCAAAGGTATTGTCATACTCAAAGCAAAATCTACAAGTGATGGTATTCGACAAACAGCCGACCTGAGATACTTGACATCGGTATAACAAAAGACATCCCATGGAACATTGAACTGGCTGTACACGAAGAACTCAGTTCTGACCACAACCCCATAATATTAAGAGTTACCTTAAAATTAGAAAAAAAGCAAGTAAAATTTAAAAAGACAAATTGGATAAATTACAATAACTATTTAAAAACAAATTCTAAATCAATATGCAAACCGACTTCCCCTGAAGAAGTAGAAACTGAGATTCATATTCTACAGAATGAAATACAGTCAGCGATAACTGCAAACTCAAAAGAAATAGAAATAAATTCTTCAACCCAAATAAAACCGCTTCCCGAAGAAATAAAGACACTCATCACTGAAAAAAGGAAAACACGCAAAAGAGCCCAAAGAACATTACTTATAAAAAATCTAAAAAACAAAAAAGCACCAGGAGTTGATCAAGTCTCAAATCAAGCAATAAAGAACCTATCGAAGAAAATGAAAATTAAACTATTACTCATCTTAAACGCCTGTCTCAACCTAGAATACTTTCCTACAATATGGAAGTGTGGAAAAATAATAACCATTCCAAAACCAAATCAAGATCATGGAAAACCACAAAATCACAGACCGATCACCTTGCTGAGCCACCTGTCAAAAATCCTAGAGAGACTCATACTACAGAGACTCAATGAAACATTAGAAGATCTAACTATAATACCCAATGAACAATTTGGTTTCAGACACGGTCACAACACTGAAATGCAAGCACTGAGGATAGTTGAAAAAATCGCAAAAGGTTTTGAAGATCGAGATTCAACTGCAGCGGTTTTTCTCGATATATCCAAAGCTTTCGACCGTGTCTGGCATGAAGATCTGATACATAAAATGATAACATTTGGAATAAACCCAAAAATAGTCAGGTTAATTCAATCTTTTCTGAAAGACAGAACTTTCATGGTGTCCTACAATAACACAAATTCGACAATTAGAAAAATAAATGCAGGTGTGCCCCAAGGATCTGTCCTTGGTCCTGTACGTTATAATATATATACAGCCGACATACCAAAACAAGCAGAAGTAATGACAGCACTTTATGCAGACGACACAGCGTTCCTGTCAACAAGTCGAAGCCCAAAGATGGCCGCCAAAAGGGTTCAGATAGCCATAAATCACACAACAAAATGGTTAAAATCATGGAAAATAGCATTAAATAGCGAGAAGACCCAAGAAATCATTTTTACCAAAAAAACAAATTTAAATGCTGTAAGACTCGAAATAGATGACCTCGAAATACCATGGTCAAACACCATCACATATCTGGGACTTCGCCTGGACGAAAGACTTACCTGGCAAAAACATATACAAAAAACGACCAAAAAAGGATACGCCGGACTAAAACAATTGTATGGCATCTTTTCCAGCAATTCGTTACAACTAAGAACTAAAAGAAACATCTTCGTATCAGTGTTGCAACCAGCATTAACATATGGCATTAATGTATGGGGAAATGCCTGTAAGACCAATATAAGTAAAATACAAATTGTTCAAAACAAAACCCTAAGAGTCATAACAAAATCACCTTGGTTTGTCAGAAATAGCCAACTCCATGATGATTTGGACATTAAAACAATTAGAACCATCGCAAAACAGAGAATCCAAAAAACTTATCAGACCGCAGAGAACCATTTCAACCCAGAAATCCGACAAATAAGTGCCTATGACATTGCACACATCTTGCATAGGAGCAAGCGGCCTAGGATGATGCTTATCCAAACATAGGTCCCAAAATAAAATCAAATCAAACTCAAGACACTTAACATAAAAAGGAAACTATAATCAACTTAGACTTAAGAGGTCCAAGATCATATGATCG
The DNA here is from genome assembly GCA_947389935.1 of Agrilus cyanescens. NCBI lineage: Eukaryota > Metazoa > Arthropoda > Insecta > Coleoptera > Buprestidae > Agrilus > Agrilus cyanescens. The sequence continues at coordinate 11,006,154 of OX376712.1, forward strand.
ACCTAAATTTTGTATCAGAAGAAAGAAAGAAAAGAATCTTCAGATTAACTTGAAGATTGAGAAGGATAATGAAGAACATGGGGAACAGAAAGGCAATGGCAAGAGGAAAAGCACGGACGACAGCCCGGAGCGTACATGCGAAAAAATCGCTGACAATTTAGAACTCCAGTTTTCCAACAACTGCCGAATGACACACCTACCAATATACACAAGGCCCATAGTATTGAGAGATGCCATTAATATAACGGAAGGGGAAACAAACACAGCTCCGCAAAATATTAACGTTAAGAAAGCTAAAGGCTCACACAGTATTCCAGGGAAGGCAGTGAAGTGGTACCCAAATAACGTACGAAGAGAAGTTAACAATATCTTCAACAAAATAATTAAGGAAAATAAATATCCAGAAAAATGGCGGATAGCGGCAATCGTTTCAATTCGAAAAACAGGCATGGATCCTTCTAAGCCTGAGAACCGACGGCCAATAAGCTTATTAAACATAATTGCTAAGGTATTAGACAAAATAATTTTAGCAAGGCTAGAAGAAGTGGATCGAAGTCAACTGATCGGCCCTACACAATTCGGATTTACCAACGAGGTTGGGGCAATTCACCAAGCAGCAAATCTAGTGAATAACCTAAAATCAAGACTAAACAACAAAACGAAAATACTCGTGGCTTGTCTAGATATTGAAAAAGCGTATGACAAGCTCTGGAGGGACGGCATCATATGGAAGATGGAAAATGCAGGGGTGAACCCATGCATCATTGACATAGTCAACGAAATACTATGCAGAAGAGATTTCTACGTAAAAAGCGGCCAAACAGAATCGTACCTAAGACTAGCAAAGGACGGGGTCCCGCAAGGTGCTCCGCTGTCACCAATATTCTTTAACATAATAATGGGCGACCTAGAGAAAGCCGTAGAGGACCTACCGCAAACTAAAATCTTTCAGTATGCAGACGACACGGCAGTGATGGTCGAAGCAAACAGCTGGCAAATTGCAAAAGGCAGACTGGAAAAAGCCTTAGGGAGAATAGACACATTTTGCAAAACATGGAGAGTGAAGATCAATGAAAGAAAAACCACCGTGTTAAAAGTAAGAAAAAGACAACCCAAGGAAAACTATGTGATCTTCAACAACAAAAAAGTCAAGATACGGAAAGAAATGACATACCGTAAAAAGTGGTGACTTTAGGACAGCCAGGTGACTTTGGGACACAACGTACTCTCCGCAAAAAATCGAGTACAGTCATCATATTTGACGGACTAGCGCTACCTGCTTGTTGTCGTGCATTTTCAAGGTTACTAACTAGTACTCAGTCGTACAGTGGTTGCCGCCGTAGTAAGGTGTGTTCTTCGTTCGTGGTTTATATGAACGATACATTATTCTTAAAGTTCTGTTTTTTGTCATACTTTCTCTTGTACAGGTTAAGCTATAATATACTGGCAGAATTTGATACTGACGTAGTGCGAAGTGATATGAAAAGTAAGTGTTTGTGTATTTACAATCTTAAATTTGAATTTATTAAATCAGTGGCATCATATAAAGTAAACGGGATGACTTTGTGACACGATATATTTAAAATCAACCAAACATGGGGTGACTTTGTGACAGTAATTATTTGTTTTAGCAATGCCACGCAAATATATTAGAAAACCTGGAACACGCGCATATAAAAATTACACCGAAGAGACGCTTCAGGAAGCCCTCGTAACATAAGAGCTAAAAAACTAAGTATACGAGATGCTGCGGAAAGGTTAAAAAATATTCCAATAAGCTTAAAAACTAAGATATTTAATTCATAGTACTTGTAGATATGGAATCCACCGCAATACTTTGTTTTTAAAACTGCATGGAAAACATAATCTTCCCGCTGGTGGTCAAACGGCGCTAAACAACGAATTATTGCTCATATAATTGCTATATCTACGTTTGGTTTCCCTGTTACAGTACATGACCTCCGTTTTATTGTAAAGACTTATCTAGAAAAGAGAGGAAAAAGAGTGAAATCTTTTAAAGACAATTTCCCCGGAAAAGAATGGGTGACATCATTTCTAGATAGACACAAAACTATTCTGGCTAATCGAATTGCTCGAAATATAAGTATTGCGAGGGCTGCAGTGGACCACGAAATTATAAGCAACTTCTTTAATAATTTGCAACATGAGTTAAAGGGTGTTGCTCCATCGAATCTATGGAATTATGACGAAACAAATTTGGGCGATGATCCTGGTGCTACGAGAGTGGTTATAAAGCGAGGCACAAAGTACCCGGAGCAGATCCGAAATGCCACCAAGGCATGTACTTCGCTTATGGTAGCTGGAAATGCAGCAGGAGAGATCGCTCCAGTATATGTCGTTTATAAATCAGAAAAGCTGTGGCAAACCTGGACAGAAAATGGACCTGAACATGCGCGGTACAACAGAACAAAGTCCGGCTGGTTTGACTACCAATGTTTTGAGGACTGGTTTATTTATCTCATGCTACCTATTCTGAAAAAACAGGAAGGAAAGAAGGTACTTATGGGCGACAATTTGAGTTCGCACCTGAATATTGAAGTCATACGTCAATGTGAGGCAAACAATATATCTTTCATAGCGTTACCACCTAATGCGACTCATTTAGTCCAACCGTTGGACGTAGCGTTTTTTAGACCCATGAAGGGTAACTGGAGGCAAATTTTGCACGAATGGAAAGACACCGTATTTGGTAGTCGATGTGGAACAATACCAAAGGATCAATTACCTGCTTTACTGAAAAAATTAATGAATGTTATGCATGATAGAGCAGTTGAAGTTCTTCCCGCTGGTTTTAAAAAATGTGGCTTATACCCCCTCAATCGTGCAGAAGTACTAAGTCGTATGCCAAAAGAAATTATGAACAACCAGAGTGATGAAGTAAAAGATGCCTTGGGCAAAAGCTTTTTGGAACAATTACAAAGAAAACGAGATACAACAACTGCGTTACGTCAACGTCAAAAGCGTAAAAGAATAAATATTGCTCGTGGTAAAAGCATAAGTGCAGCGGACCTTGTTGATTGACAACTTGACAAAAGCTAAACCAAAATCGCAAACTATACGGCGCGAACGGGAAGAGCTAGCTAAAAAAGGTGCTTCAAACGACGAAGTTCAGAATATGCAATCGATGTTAACGGTGTCAGAAGAACGCTCAACATCAGCGCAATCTAATGAACCCTCAACGTCAACACGACCAAAGAATCCCTTAACGTCAATACCATCCAACAAAAAGTTTCGATTAAGGTGCCGTCAAAGTGATTCTGAATCAAGTGAAGATTCTGATGCGGTCTCGTATAGGGAAAGCGACTCGTCTCCTATTTCTGAGTTTGATGATATCTCTGAAGGTGAGATACCAGAAAGTAAATCAGAGGTTAATGATGACATAAAAGCAAAGGTTGGAAGATATGTTATCATACGTTATGAAGGAAATTTGTTTCCTGGCGTTATCACTAGCCTTAAAGAAAACGAAGTTTGTGTTAGTGCAATGGAAAAATGTGGTGCCTATTGGAAGTGGCCTGACCGAAAGGACGAACTTTTTTACGAGATTTCTGAAACAGTTCAGCAAAAAATTGATAAACCAGTTCAAATCTCGTCCCGTAGACAAATTTTTCGCGTTCCAGAAATGGACGTTTACTTTTAATGTTCACTTTCCTATCCGTTACTATTTTGTTACTTATCGACATTTTTGTAGTTATGTATTATTCGGTTTGCTTTTAATAACAAATTTGTAGCTCAGTTTGGTTAAATAAAGCATTTTTGTTAGATGAGTGGTTTTATTTAGGTACACTTTGTGACATACATTTTCTTATGATAATAATTTAGAAGGTGAATTTGTGACAAACCCAACATAAAGACTATAGGTTTAGACCGTTATTTGTTCACAAATTCACCTGCCTAAACTTCGACTTTGTGCATATATGAAATGCTAACGGTGTCATAAAGTCACCCCATTGAGTGGGGTCAAATTGAGACAATTATTTTTGTGAACTAATTTTTTTTGTTAAGTTTTTGTTTTATCAATATAAGGTAGATTAATAGCCAAATGGTGTAGCTACATTTCTAATATTAGCAATATTTTATTTTTATTAAAATCGATTTATTAATCGACAAAAACTGATAAATCTGTCACAATGTCACCTGTTTTTACGGTACTTAGGAATTACAATAAACAACCAGCTAACGTGGAAAAAACACACCAAAAGAAGATGCCAGATTGCAATCCGCAGTTTAAACAAACTATACTACGTTTTAAACAGACAAAGCAGCTTAGTCTAAAAACCAAAAGATTAATAATAACTTTTATAATCGAAAAGCAAGCTGCATACGGCGAACAGATATGGGCAAGCGGCAAAAAGTTCAACGCGAAAGCAATCGCCGCATTACAAAGAAGATATATGAGGCTAATAACCAACGCGCCAGAGCTGAGAAAGGACCTGCACCTACAAGACCCTCGAGCAAAAGCAGAAAAGTCGCGGCTGAAACTAATAGAACGCTTGCAATCAAGCCAAATCCCGTACCGACAAGACATTGGACAGAGTATGTCCTAATTATCCCAACTAATAGAAGATAGATCTGCCATAAGTGTATTTAGCACTTGAAACATCATTGTAATAGCGAGGCACAAAAAAAAAACGAATCTTCAGAAGGACATTCATTCGACAGTCGACCGGAGAACTTCAAACTGATCGAACGCAGAGAGAGAGAGAGAGCGAACAGCGAGAACCTATTCGACAAATCAACGCTAACTAGTACCAGTGTGCCCACTGGTACAAATAGTCTTTTTCAATGCTTGTTACAAATATCAAAGACCATAGACAGCTGTTTGTTGCAGGAAACAGCGATGGAAGACGCGACTTCCCCCGAAGTCGCGTTTAAGGTTCCGACCAAGCGCCCAAGGGTCACCGAGTTGAAGGTGAAGACGCCGCCACCGCCCCCCGTCGAGACAAGCAACAGATTTGATGGACTCAACGAAATGGACCTTTCGAATTCGGAAGAGCAACCAACTACCAAGGTCAACCCGACTTCCCGACTAACGAAGACACCGCCAATCGTCGTGCGCCACACGTCCAAGTGGTTGGAACTGTGTAGCGCGATGAAGAACAAGAAGCTGAGCTTCACGAAGGCGAAGACAGTCGGCGAGGGAATTCATATCCAACCCGCCGATAGATCCGACTACTACGGTATCATGGCACTCCTAGATGAACGGAAAGTTGAATACCATTCCTTCATGTTACAGGAGGAGAGACCTCTGAAGGTAGTCCTGCGAGGCATCCCAACCGACATCAAGGTCTCCGAGATCGAGGAGGACCTCAAGGCCCAAGGTTTACCAGTCCGTCAGGTGGTCCGGATGACGTCAGCCAAGACGAAGGCGCCGATCCCGCTCGTTTTAGTATCGTTGTCCAAGGACAACAATGCAAAAAAGGTATATCAACTAACCACGGTCTGCTTTCTTAAAATTTCAGTGGAAGCACCAAGGCAGAGAGCAACTGTTGGACAGTGCCACCGTTGCCAACGTTTCGGCCACGCACAGTTCCGCTGCAAGGTCGCCCCCAAGTGCGTTGTGTGGTCAAAGTCATCTCACCAGGGACTGCACCAAGCCCAGAAACCAGCCAGCTGTGTATGCCAACTGCAGTGGTGCCCATCCTGCCAACTACCGAGGTTGCCCCAACTTCCCAGAGCCAGCCCGCCCCCGACATAAGGCAGCGACGACGAAGGCATCAACCGCCCCCACGAACGCCGTCCGCCAGGGAGTCTCCTACGCCAAGGTCGCCGCCCCCAAGGTCACCACACCAAAGGTCACCACCATCAAGCCGACCACGGCATCAACGTCAACCGCCAGCCACCCCTCCTCCCAACCGCCCCCCATGGACAGCCTGACAGCAGTTCTACAGCTGCTCGCCCGTTTCGACCTTGAGAAGGTGGCTGCCGTAGCCCAAAAGGTCGCCAACGCACTAGCCAGTGTCAACGGTTCTGCAGACATCCTAGCTCGTCTACTAGGATGCGCACAGGACATAGTTTCAATTTTTAAATAGGCAGGTTAATGGGTATACAGAGAACTAATCCATCTTCCCTACAGATACTTTTCTGGAACGAACACGGCCTTCGGGGAAAACGTTTCGAGCTTCTTGAGCTAGTATAAAGGCTCTCCATTGATGTTGTTCTCGTAAGCGAAACCTACCTTACGGCAGGTATTAAGGCGAAACTACCAAACTTCGCTTTATACCGAACCGACCGAGAGAACAGGCAAGGTGGCGGAACAGCCATCTACGCGAAGCTCTCGCATGAACATTATCCCGTTGCCGTTGTGTCAACAGAACATCTGGAAACAACAGCAATCGAAGTAGTGACGACCAGAGGACGTCTACGCATAATAGCAGCCTACCGGCCGCCACACCGAACACTCACGGCAGAAGACATCGATAATATACTCGACACTAACGTTGCAACAATAGCCGCCGGCGATTATAATTCCAAACATCAAGCTTGGAACAGCCGAAGATCAAATGCAAGCGGTGTGGCGCTACATAACTACGCCCTTACCAGTAACGTAGTAGTAATCGGGCCAGACGAACCTACGTTCTGCGCATCAAACGGCACAACCTTACCAGACGTTTTGGACATAGCCATCCTCAAGGACGTCGCACACGGCTACACGATTGCAACAATAAGTGAGTTATCGTCTGACCATAATCCAGTTATTCTCTCCTTAGGACAAGATTCAAACAACACCGTCTACGAGAGGAAGTCCACATCTTGGCACGCATTCACCGACCATCTTCAGGAAAATTTTCCTAAGATCAAAATCATTCATAACCGAAACGACATCGACGATGCCGTTGCCACGTTAACCACTGCAATACAGTCGTCATTAGAACAAACAACAACGACGCATACAACACCAAGAGCGCCTATTCGCAGCCAAGTCCCAAGGAAGTACAGGAGCTTCTACAGGCGTCAAACCCTAGAACGCAGAAAAGCTCCTGGTCCGGATGAACTACCAGCGCGAGCACTAAGAGCCCTACCGGTGAAAGCAATTATGTCTATCGTAAACATAATTAATGCGATACTACGTGTAAGGTATTTTCCACGAAAATGGAAAACCGCAGATATTGTTATGTTTCAGAAACCGGGAAAATCGCCGACCTTTCCGCAGAACTACAGACCGATCAGTGTCCTTCCAGTCATAGGCAAAATAGCAGAAAGGGTTCTGCTGGCCAGGCTTCGCGACGAAGCAATCCGAAACGACACGTTACCGGACGAGCAGTTCGGCTTTCGAGCCGGACATTCGACCGTACAGCAGGTCCTACGGGTGGTTGAATTCGCAACGGCCGGCTTCAACAGAAAGCAGTCAACAGGCGCGATTTTTCTCGACTTTTCCAAAGCGTTCGACAAGGTATGGCTTAATGGCTTAATTTATAGACTCTTCAATGCAGGTTACCATCCAGCTCTGGTAAAGACTATAGCGTCCTTTCTACAAAATCGGGAATTTACGGTACGATTGGGGGCCATCCGCTCAACTGCACGAACGATGGAAGCAGGAACCCCCCAAGGTTCACCGCTATCGCCGCTGCTATTTGCTATCTACACCGCAGATACTCCAAAAACAAGAGCAACATCTTTAGCTCTATACGCAGACGACACAGCAGTTCTGACACAATCACTTTCACCAGCAGTGGTCACAAACCGTCTACAACAATCAGCCGATGAATTGGAAGAGTGGCTTAGCACATGGAGGATAGCGGTGAACCCCGAAAAGAGCTGCGCATTACTCTTCACCAAACGCCGACATAGCCCAGAAGGTCAACACTGTTTGGCCGTCCGATTCCATGGAAAAAGGAAGTCAAGTACCTAGGTGTCAAGTTAGATAGCGGTCTGACATGGAAACAACACACAGACTATTGCACCAAGAATGCCACGGTAATAATGGGTTTCCTCTTTCCGCTACTGAACCGCAGAAGCAAGCTCAGCATCAACAACAAGCTCCGGCTATACATATCGATCATTCGACCAATAATGACGTACGCCGCTCCGACCTTCTCTTATGCAGCAAACACGCGCATAAAGAAGCTGCAGATAATCCAAAACAAAGTGTAGCGGATGTTGCAGCGCTACATGAAGGTACGTGTTGAGAGAGAGGTCCTAATAAGGACCGTTGTATTGGAAGGATATTTCAGCTTCCAATGAAATGCGAGTCAGGATTAGACTAATTTTATTACCAAAACTTACAGGTATTTATACAAAAACTATTTACATAAAGCTTATGGAGAATGCATGGTCAACCGTTTACACTTGTGTGTGTATTTGCGGTTGATCTAATTTGTGGTTCAAAATGACATGTTCTCTGTCAGCAGAATTTGTATTTTGCTGCACAGAGTGTAATAATTAATATATTACGACTACTACTGAGTGTTCCCACAGGACCCCCTTCCCAGTGACGAAGCTTGGAAGTAGTCAGGAAATCGAACTCGTCGCCCGGAACGGGTTGTTTCCTTATGTGCATCTTCATCATTGGTCGTTGTAGGTCCAGCCAGGTTTCGAAGGTGGCGCAGGAATTGGGACGGTTTCCTGTCCCCAAGGTCCTCGTGCTCCACGAGTTGTCTCGTCCGTGATTCTTGGGAGACACCGAGCCGACGAATAAGCTCCCTTTTAATCGTTGTGTAGGGATCTGTGGCTGGAGGATTGACGATTATGTCCCGCACTTCCGCAGCGTAACGGGGATCCAGGTTGCCAAGGACATACCCAAACCTGGTGGCCTCTGTTGTAATTGCTGACGCCTCAAAACTTCGTTCCACCATGCAGAACCATAGTTCTGGGTCGGTGGGCACGAAAGGGGGAAGTTTGACCGCGAGTCGGTCCATGGATGATGAGGGGTTGGCGGCGGGTGGTGGCATATTTGGACGACGATGGCTGTGGCGGCGGCAGGGCGCTGTTGTACTTTAAATACGTCACCAATGTAGCGGTGGCGTGCTTGTAGGGTAGCGTGTTTAGGCGTCGCCCTGGGTTGCTCGTGCAACCTTCTTGGTCACCTGGCGATGAATATGTCCACGGTATTCCCGATAGGCTGTCCAAAGGAGGCTAATGATTTGCAGGATCAGTACTAGAGCAATCAGCGATTCCTGTCTGGTTAGGGGTGCGGCGGTGGCGCTCCCATTGCCTGTCTGAGCGATTATTACCTCATCCTTGGAAGGGGAGGAGCCCATGAGTTCTAACGGAAGTTACAGACAGACAAAACACAAAAAACAACACACACAAAAAAAATTTAAACTGTAAACACGTCTCTAGAAGCGAGGGAACGCCCAACAGGGGGGAATACTCGTATTCCAGCCTTGTGAAGAGGTCGTCCAATGCACGGGGATTGTATTGAGGCTCGCCGCTGATGCTCCGCGGTTCACACCCACTACTCTACTGCACCGGGATCTAAAAATGCCATGGTTCAAGGACATCCTCAGAGAGTTAGCAACGAAGACCTTCGCATCCTGCCAAACACACTAAAATGCGCTGGTACGCTAAATGGTAAGTTACGACGAAAATGTGCTCTGGAAGCACAAACGACCCAAATTATCATTACTGTTAAACCACACCGTTATTACAGATCGTTACAGGTCAACAAGTACTAACTATTTCGTTATACATATAGATATACTTATTTATTTTTACCATATTTTACCATTTAGCAAGGTATAATTTTATACAAGTTTACATATGCAACATATGTATGTTACATCTTTACAGCTAACTATTTATTTTATTAGTATTTCACATATGTACAAAAGGTACATAAAACATAACATGTTCCAGATGTCCAAAACCACGTGACACATTTGTCCCTTCTACAGACAAACGAAGTTGTTACTAATCTAAACGCACGCGAAAGTTTCTCTGTTCCAGATTACAAGGTGAAGTCCAAGGACTGGAACTTGAAGAACGAGGGGTTTTAGTGAGTAAGAATCTTACACTACCTCGCATATAGAACCAATTGCGAGGAGCCTTTTGAAGGTTTCCCCTCTTGCCAAGAGCACAAAAAAAGAAGAATCTTCAGAGCTTCACACCCTCTCACTAGCTTACGAGCTACCTAGCGGAGACGCTACGGGCCTGACCAGCCCCATCATTCTAGCTGGAAAGATACAGGCCTAACCAGCCCCATCGTTTTAGCTGCAAAGCTACCGGCCGTAAAAAACCAATAACAAAAATCAAGTCGTGGTGCGACAGTTGACACTGCCGCCGCATCGCCACGTCAATCTCCGCCGTCGCCATCGCTGTTGCCGCCGCCGCAACTTGTGGCTAACTCCAGCTGAGCGTGGTATACAAATTTTCTTGCGCCTCGCATCCGTGGCCGTCTCACAAACACAAGGACCGAGGCTCCACCCCCCACCGACCGAGAGACCGCCGCCGAGCGAACGGCGACAAACAATTTCGCCTGACATTCCGCAACGTCGAAGAGCAGACAAGGTTTTAGTGCAACAATCTTTACAAACACTGAAGTCATCGGACGCGTCTATAGGTGAACGTTTAGCAGCTTTAACAATCGCTTCCGCTATGAAGGCTAAGACGAAACATGGAATGGGACATAAAGGAAGGCATCGACTAAGTCACCATAAAAAGGATGGTTCGATTCCGTTTAGGAGAATAAATAAGAGAAAACGAATAAGACAAGGAGGAGTTCTACCGTTAAGTAAACTAGTAAAAACTGCGAAACTTGCTCTTAAGAAAAATAAACTGCTCCCTTTGTTGGATTCTGCTAAAATAGCGTTAAATCAAATTCGGAAACTTGGAAAGCAATCTAAATATCCTAGAATCATTCCTATTCCGGAAAACAGGCGGTTTTCCACCGCTAATTCCTATTTTTGCTGGATTGTCGGCACTTGGAGCTCTCTGGTGGTGCCGCTGGGATAGCTAAAGCTGTAAAAGACGCTAAATCAGCACAGCAGCAACTAGAAGAAGCTAAGCGTCATAACGCTTCCATGGAAGCCATTGCTCCAGGAAAAAATATTTCAGTGCAACCTAATCGTAATGGCTCCGGTTTATACCTCAGACCGTTTCAACAAAAAAACACCAAATTTTTCATGAAGCTACCTAATCATCCTCTAACAGATTTAGATTTGTATAATTAAATTCATCATTTACAAATTCCACATTTCCGTGGAATTTTCATGCGCAATGAATTACCAAGAAAAGTTAAAAGGTGTGAATGTGGAATCGTTAATTTAGACACGGGTAGTGGTACACATTGGACAGCGTATGTTAAACGAAACAGCAAAGCTATTTACTTTGATAGTTTTGGTGATCTCCGTCCACCGAAAGAACTAGTTCAATATTTACAATTTACTGGACCTTGTGCTATCACTTATAACTATAATCGTGTTCAGAATACCGCCAATTTTAACTGTGGTCATTTAGTTCTACAATTCCTACGAAGGATTACGAAAACTCTTTTTTAAAAGGAAACATCAAACTTATTTCTCTGTATTAAACAGAACGTTAAAACGAAAACATGTCTTACACATTCCCCTTGACTAGTACAAAGTCCAAGCTACAAATAATAATAAGTCCACCGATTGTTTTAAGCGATGATGAAGAATATCAAATAGCGTTATTAAATTTTGAGGCGTATAACTGTATTCATAGTATAGATTAAAACAACAACAAGTTCTATTTTGAAGGTTCCACGAAACCAGTCGTAGTTCTTCCAGAAGGATCCTATGAAATCAACGATATAAATGATTATCTTCAAGAGAAATTGGGAGGTACTACTGATAGTATTCTCTTGTCTGGAGATAACACTACATTAAAAAGTCGTATAAAGAGCTCTAAAAAAGTTGACTTTACTCCGGCAGATTCTCTCGCAAAGATATTGGGTTTTGAAAATAAGCTTCTTCCAACGTTTCAAAAGGTGTCCGATCATGTAGCTGACATTTTCAAGGTAAACGCGATATCAGTAATGTGTAACCTTGTATCCAACTCCTATATACATACTAATGATGGTGCTAAAGGACAAGATGGACATATAGTACATCAATTCTTTCCCAATGTACCTCCCGGATTTAAAATTGTTGAGAATCCTACAAGTCTTATATATTTATCTATCAACAATCGTGTCATCGATTACATTTCCCTTAAAATAGTTGATCAAGACGGTATCATGAACATTGGTGAATGCTTGCGAAAACAATCGTTTTTTTTTTTAACGCACGTCCGAACTTATCAACCGTCATTGTCTAACTAAGAAGCTTAATAATTTGTTTATACGATTATATTATTGGATGAATCAATATTATATAATATTTCTATATTGATAAAAAGGCAAAACTTAAACTCAAGCCATGTATTCTTGGCGTCTATATTTATATTAACAACATAAAAATTAATAGTGTTAACGTAAACACTTATGGGTATACCATAAATAAAAATGCCTGTTAGTTCTCCTTACTTCTTCGTTGAATGTACACATATCGGCCTGATACACGTTGTTTGATTTCTGCCCTACCAAACCTTTGTTTTCCAATTGGTTATGAGCCCAGTATTACGTTACGTATTTTCTTTCTATTATTATCAAGTTTAGTGACAATACAAATTTAAACTCAATAATCGGTTTTTGGTGATAATATTTTTTTTTTTTGTAAAATGGAACACAAAACAAGCAAACGGCATATCGAACCCTTTAACGGTGAACGGTACGGAATATGGAAGTTTCGAATTAAATCGTTGCTAGCGGAACTCGAAGTCATACATATTATTGACAATGAAGTGCCCGATGAACCTACTGCCGAGTGGCTTAAGCATAATTTGATTGCCAAAAATACTTTGGTCGAGTACTTGAGTGATTCGTTTCCATGTTTTACTCATGAGCAAGTTTTCGCTAGAGAAGCATTGCAAAGTTTAGATGCTATCTACGAACGAAGAAGCTTGGCCTCTCAACTAGCGTTACGTAAAAAAACTGTTAACGTTAAAACTGGCACGTGAGGGATGTTTATTGAAGCATTATACAGTTTTTGAAGGTATTGTTGCAGAACTAATTGCAGCAGGTGCACAAATGGATGAACTGGATAAAGTTTCCCACTTATTGCTTACTCTCCCAGCAGAATATGATGGTGTTATAACAGCTCTAGAGACTTTAAATAATGAAAATTTAACATTAGCATTCGTGAAAACTAGACTGTTGGATCATGAGGTGAAACTTAAAGCAGGGGAAGGAACAAGTACCAAAGTATTGCAAGTTACTAGTTTTAAAGACCAACAACGTCCTTTTAAATCAAGTTTCCAGTTAAAGAAAAATAACTTCAAAAATAAATTTAAACCACAAAAACCGAAATATAATACTTCCTTTCCAAAACGAAAATTGTCCAATATGAAGTGCAGTCATTGTGGTCGAAATAATCACATAAAACAAGATTGCTATTATTATAAGCAAACCCTCAACTCTCCAAGTCAAACTCGCCCACGCACACTGCAAACTGTGCAAGCAGAGGATAAAAGTTTTGCTTTTATGATGACAAGTAACCAAGGAAGTTTCAAGAAAATTAAAAATGATATACACTTTATTTTGGACTCAGGTGAAACTGACCACATTGTAAACAGAGATGATGTGTTTGTGTCATGCCACGATCTACCAGTTCCGGTAAGCATTGGTGTAGCAAAAAGTGGAACATCTGTTATTGCTACCAAACGAGGAGAAATTGCCGTCACAACAAATCTGGGAGTTAGTGATCATCTAGAAAATGTCCTGTTTTGTCCCGAGGTCCCTTACAATCTGCTGTCAGTGTATCGAATGCAACAAAGTGGAATGACCATAATTTTTGATTCAAATGGCGTAAAGGTTAAAATGGGCGAAAAGATTATAATCTCCTAAATGTCATTTTTGAAATACCTTATAGTACAGTTAACTTAAGCACTTTTTATATCAAAAATAACTACCATCTTTGGCACAAACGTCTGGGCCATATTAGTAAAGAAAAATTTAAAAAATTAAAACAATTTGAAATGGTAGAAGATAGTTTTTTAATTAAAAATATAAAACCCAACCAAGAAACATTTTGTGAAGCTTGTATTTATGGTAAACAAACGAAATTACCATTTGCTAAATTAAAATCAAAAACTCATATTAATAGACCATTATTTATCATTCATTCTGATGTTTGTGGTCCAATTTCACCTATAACAATTGATAACAAGCAATATTTTCTAACCTTTATTGATGAGTATACTCATTATACTGTTACCTATTAGCCTATAAATCAGAAGTATTGGGAGCATTTAAAGATTTCGTAGCAAAAAGCTCTTCACATTTCAATGTTAATGTAGTAAACCTGTATTGTGATAATGGGGGCGAATATTTATCAAACGAATTTAAAAGTTTTTATGGTCAGAAAGGTATCACGTACCATATAACAGTCAGATCAGTGGTCCATACATGACATTGTCTCGATTTGATTAATAATATATCAATTTAACCCATTTAGTCCTACTGTACTTTATAAAGGACAACACTTTTACCTTATCCTAAGAAATAGCTACGCTCCTTAAATTGAGATTGCGCCACCAGTTATACAATGAATAAGGTGTTCTTTAACTAATATCACAGTATTGTGCCTGCAACGAGAAGTAAACGTTGTGTTGACCGACTCTTTGTAAACACGTGTTACGCGGATTTTTTCAATGGATAGTTGCAGGTAAGTTTTTTATGTTTTTTTCGTAAGGTTTAATTGATATTTGTATTAGCTTTAATAGTATATTACCTAAATTGATGCCTAGAGGTCATATTTTATTTTGTATTTTATAGTTAACGGCAAAATACGAGTTGAAATTTTATAGAACTTTTAAAAGGCCAGTAGGGACTAAGCACTATTATTAGGTGGTATTATTTGTCTTTTATTTTAGCTATAGAAAACTCCCCCTAACGTTAGCTGAGCTTCTTGAGGAGTTAGAAAATGACGATACACTGGAAATACCCAATAGCATTACCATATTTCCACCAGATAACGCGAATGACCCTGTTACTGATGAAGATTCAGGTGAGGAAGACAATGTGGTAATAGACAATTTACCAGGATCCCAATTGGGAGTAGAATGTGAGGCTGAGGGAGAAGTTGAGAGCTCCAATGAATAGGATTCTGACGATGAACAACCTTTACTCAAATTTGTTCAACACAAGCCAAAAAAAATTAAATCGTTTTCGTATTCAAAGCAAGATCTTGCACATACCACTTTTCTTCCGTGGACTCCACTTCAAACTGTAAAAAATCAACGATCTCCCGGTTCCTTATTCAAGTTATTTTTTTATGACACTGTCATGAGTCAGATCCTGAATTATACCAATCTTTATGCGCGCCAAAAAAATCTTGTTGGTGATGTAACAATTGATGAACTATTCTCCTTTATTGGTATAATGATTCTTAGTGGATACTCCTCGGTGTCTAGACGAAAAATGTATTGGCAAAATACGGACGACACTAACAACAAACTTGTTACTGCAGCTATATCCCGAGATCGGTTTCAGTACCTAATGAATAACATCCATTTCAATAATAACACCCAGCTGGATAAAGAAGATAAGTTTTCAAAAATGCGACCGCTGTTTGATTCCCTAAATAATAAGTTTGTTGAATATGCATCTATAGAGGAATTCCATAGTGTTGATGAGGCTATGGTTCCTTATTTTGGACGCCACGGATGCAAACAGTTCATCCGTGGAAAGCCAATTCGTTGGGGCTACAAAATGTGGGTAGGTGCAACACGACTTGGATATATTGTAAATTTTGATCCATATCAGGGCTCAAGTTCAACCATACCTGATGAATATTCTCAGTTAGGTTTAGGATCTGCTGTAGTTTTAAGATACTCCGACGTGCTAAGACACTTTACCGTACGGTCCGTTTCATTTGTTTTTTGACAATTATTTTACTTCCCTCTCTCTTATGAGAGAGCTCAAACTCCGAAACATAAAAGCAACTGGAACAATAAGAGAAAACCGCATTCCTGGTAGCCCTTTACGGTCAGCAAAGGACATGAAAAAGCAAAATAGAGGATCTTTTGATTACGCTCTTGCAGACAATGACATAGTGATTTGTAAATGGCATGACAATAGCGTTGTAACTCTAATGCATCATCTGTTTTTCCACTGGGCAAAGCTAAAAGATATTGTCAATCAGAAAAGAAACATGTGCAAATAGATCAGCCATGCCTAATCAAGTTGTATAACGAAAATATGGGTGGTGTTGATAGAAGTGATCAGAATATTGGCCAATACAGGACTACAATACGTGGGAAAAAATGGTATTTTCCACTATGGTCCGTCTGTGTCGATATGGCAATCCAAAATGCTTGGCACTTGCAAAAACTGGATGGTGGTACTTTGGATCAGTTATCGTTTCGGAGGTCGATTGCTGTGGAGCTATTAGAGACCCATAAACGCACTACAAAGAGGGGACCTTCAAAAGCACCGAGATGTCAGCACGAACATTCCCGTTACGATGGAAGGGGTCACCTAGTAGTGCCCTCTGCCATAAAAGAGCGAATTTCGTTTGTCATAAATGCCAAGTCGCTTTGCACCCAAAAGAATGTTTTTTTAATTATCATACTGTCTAAAACTCACCATATTTGATATTTACTTTGTTTTGTTTTGTGTAGACGTTTTTTCCAATAAATCTGTATATTATCCTACCGGCCTTTTAAAAGTACACCCTTCCCTGACTAAACAAGAAATGCATTATTTTTATTACTGTTTTTTAGAGCTATATTGCATCATGCTAAACTCATATAAACAAAAAAATTGGTGTTTCTTAAAGAAAAATGTTTCAGGACTTAATGGGTTAAACGAAATAATGTCATAAAAAATGTAACCAAGAACAGTAATTGGATTACGAAATGCAAAAACGGTATCAATCACAATTTAATAATAAGCAATTGTAGACTAGTTTACAATTGCCATAAACTGCAATATCAACGTTGAATCGGTCTGTCACTAACAACAAAGACAGAAATAACAATAGCTAAACCTTAATACCCAAAACCAAGAACAAGTACTGCATGATGTTGAGCAATTGCAGATTAGTTTACAATTGTCACATTACAGTACAATTTTAAAGGGACTGTTAGATTTTAAGACGGTACTAGAAATTGAATCATTTAGAATAAAATTTCCAATGTACTAGTTGTAAAAAAGGTACTGTTAAGTTTTAAAAGCAATTAAATAATACAAAATAAATTGCATAAAAAATCCTAGGAACATACTGAATAAAATCTTTTATTTTTCTTATTAGTTTGTAATATTATAGATTTTTATCCATAACACAATATTGATAACTAATGGCAATCAAAGCAAAATTTCGATTAATTTGTTACCAAAATTAAATGAAGCTTGTAATGAATATTTTAATTGGAATTTTAGTTTTTAGTCGTTTCTTAACATAAATCAATCGAAAGAACAGTTTTTGTCTTATTTTGCTTTGATTGACGTAGATAGTTATCAAAGGCACACGTTTTTATACCCAGGGTTGTTCATTTAGCCATTTTACGTAAAAATTTAACACTTAAAAAATTTCAGGAAAAAAACAATAAGAAATAAAGTTTATGTACAAACAGGAATGTAGAAATATTGAAGTGGGACATTTCACCCTCAGTTATACCTTTATGTATTCACGATCTTTTAAAAGAAATTGTATTATTCGTAGGAATAAGTAAACAACTTCCCTGTCAATATTAAAAATTATCGGATGTGAAAAAGTATACAATGAAATAGGCGCCCATGTTAATTGTTTCCAATTTCAAGTCCTACACTGTATTCTGTTCGACTTGTAACCATTCAAAGTCCACCTAATATGATTATTAAACATGGACCAACTTTAGGAAATATTTGTATTTTTGTTGTGCAATTAATTAAAAACATTCCCATTTGTTGCACACTAAAATAGCCATTGCGTGTATATAGATATATATATATATATTTGTCTATATAAGTACATATCCGTACTTCAAGAACGTTGACATACAAAAATACAAATGTAATATACCTATTTCGTAGCTATTAAATATAACACAACTGGAATTGCACAGAATGCTACATACCTACAATTATAAACCCGCACTCAATAATTCTTTACCTATGCAATCACAACAAAAAGGTTCACAAATTCATCCATTATACTTTATCACTGCACGTAACAAAATTTTTATTACGTACTTAAAATAATTTAATAAGCAGTTATCACTCTAAATTATGTTTAAAAAACAACCGTAGTTTCTATACTAAACATTATCTAGCATCAAGCCCCTATTTAACACAACACGGCACATCTACAACACCTAACAAACACCATGCGACACAGTGCGATATGGTCATGTTTATGATCTGATGATCTGATGATCTGGTTGTCTGTTGCAGGAAGTATCTCAAATGACAACCATAGATAAATAACAAACGTTGACAGGCAAGATACAATGGGCATGTTCCGATATAGACTAAGCAGTGGACAATAATGCCAGATACAGAAATGCGTTCCGATGTAGGCTTCCAGTGCACTATGGCAGTGCCAAACATAGACTCGACGAAAAAATAATGACCTTCAGGACGCTAGCACCTCATCCAACGAATTTCGAAAAAAAATATATAGATTTAATAGGTCACAATTGATCAGGTGGTGCCGTTAATTGGTCAGCGATAGGAAATTAATAAAAACATCTCGATTTTTTTGGAAGAACAGAGAAGAGAGACTTATCTAGAAGAACAATCCAATGAAAATTTGTTAGGTTCTGTACATTCCAAAGTACATTCTGTACAGTCCTGTATCCCAGCGGTCTGGTAGCGCTGTCGATTCTTACATTAAGCTCCGCCTTTTTTGGCATAGTGGGGGTCATTCCCACACCGCCACCTTATCTAATCTACAAAATAAACATACATTAAATGAAACACCCCTGCCACACTATGCTCATCGCGCTGCTCATCGCTCTACTCACGCTGCCGCAATGTTGCCCTCGCTGGCCACACACTCCTCTACTCGCGCAATTAATCGCGACGCTCCGCATTTAGTCGTTTCTTGCGTTGCAACATGGATGTTGAAACTGTTGCAGCGTGCGCGCTATGCATATTTAGTATTGCTAATTACATCAATGTCATAAAAAAAAATACACGTCGTCGTCGTCGTCACCCTCTCCAATGTTTTTTGGTTCGTCTATATAACCGGCGGCGACATGATTTTATTAAAAAAATTTTCAAAAATTTACGCGTGATGAGGTACCTACTACTCCTTCGAACGCTCAAATAATAGTAAATAATAATAGAACTAGTAATAAGTTCGCGCGATTATGTGGCCAGTCACTCGCACTCATATTGCCGGCCCTTTGACTCCTGCCCAAAATACCGACAAAACAGGGAGCGGTGGGCATGACGAGGAGCATGACGTGCGGCAATACGAGTAATCTTGCCACACTACATCTCTGCCTCCTTTCCGCGGTACTTCCCATGCCACTCGACGAGTGTGTGGCAGGGGCAATAGGTACAGCATTCACACTTAAACGATTCTTAGAGATTTTTCATATCTTACAACCTCAAAAACACCCTGAATGGCTCCTTTCGCTAAAAACACAAATTTGGTGGCAAATATGACGTCATTAGTTTCTTTCTGTCACTGTCACGGTGCACTGGAAGCCTATATCGGAACGCATTTCTGTATACTGGCATTACTGTCCAGTGCTCACAGTCTATATCGGAACATGCCCATAGACTGTGAGCACTGGACAGTAATGCCAGTATACAGAAATGCGTTCCGATATAGGCTTCCAATGCACCGTGACAGTGACAGAGATAAACTAATGACGTCATATTTGCCACCATCTTTGTACTGGGAGCGTATTACCTCTGGGAGGTAAGGCGCTTCCAGTAGTTTCCACTAGATAAAAATGGCAGACATAGCAAGAACACAGACCACACCACAACATGGACCAATATTTTTCTTCAAACTTATAAAAAGCTACAATTCATTAAAAGGTTTAAAATGAAAGAAATTGAAACATTCTTATTGCTCTGTTTTACGGTTTTTGTAATTTGTTTGTTACTTAAACCACTAAACACCGTTTTTACTTAAACTTATTCTAAAGGCGGACCTGTTCAATCATGTAAGAGAAGGAACTTTTAATCATTCTTTTACATTGTGTTCAATCAACTAGGGGCATGTTCCGATATAGACTGTGAGCACTGGACAGTAATGCCAGTATACAGAAATGCGTTCCGATATAGGCTTCCAGTGCACTGTGACAGTGACAGAAAGAAACTAATGACGTCATATTTGCCACCATCTTTCTACTGGGAGCGCCTTACCTCTGGGAGGTAAGGCGCTTCCAGTAGTTTCCAGTAGATAAAAATGGCAGACATAGCAAGAACACAGACCACACCACAACATGGACCAATATTTTTCTTCAAACTTATAAAAAGCTACAATTCATTAAAAGGTTTAAAATGAAAGAAATTGAAACATTCTTATTGCTCTGTTTTACGGTTTTTGTAATTTGTTTGTTACTTAAACCACTAAACACCGTTTTTACTTTAAAATTATTCTAAAAGCAGACCTGTTCAATCATGTAAGAGAAGGAACTTTTCATCATTCTTTTACATTGTGTTCAATCCACTAGGTCTGGATGAATTAGAAAATTGTGAAAAACTGAAATAGAAATTTTGAAGTGATATTTACTCTTAAGGTTTCTCTGCAAAAAATATGCATATTTTTATTTTAACTTTTTAACATTAATTAGCATGCATATACCTAAGCACAACATATACTATTAACAGTAGTTTTGGTCGGTTCTTTATGAAACATTTTTTAAATAGAAGAAAATAAAATAAATAAACCACTTTTAAATGTTTCAAAACGAGTATTTATTTAACTCTACAATTATTTCGGTATTATAATACCTTTCTCAAGAGTAACAGGATTTAGGTATAAATAGACGATAAGGTATAACTAGATGATAAGCACCGCATTAAATTTAGTAAAATCCTGTTACTCTTGTGAAATTGTAGAGTTAAATAAAAACTCCTTTTTGAAACATTTAAAAGTGGTTTGTTTATTTTATTTTCTTCTAAGCACAACATATTGGTCACTAGGAACGTTTTCTTGTTAGTAATTTTCATTAGTTAAGATCATGAAATTTTATTAGGTAGCTATACCGTGATAAACATTTTTTTATTCTCAAGTAGTTTAAAAGATTTATTTGCCAAAAATTGCAATATTTATGCCATATTAAATGTTAATTTCGTGCATCAATACATCTAGCGCCTCTACCGGATAGTGTCTTAATTATTTTTGACAAAAGTACTGAAACAGTACTGAAATACGTTCCGATATATAACAGCCAGTAGTAGATTCAGTGCAAAAATCTAAACCGGAACGGTGTTTACAGTATACTGTGTGACGTAACGTGTCACAGTGCTCACAGTGTATATCGGAACACGGTCTTTGTCTGGATGAATTAGAAAATTATGAAAAACTGAAATAGAAATTTTGAAGTGATATTTACTCTTAAGGTTTCTCTGCAAAAATATGCATATTTTATTTTAACTTTTTAACATTAATTAGCATGCATATACCTAAGCACAACATATACTATTAACAGTAGTTTTGGTCGGTTCTTTATGAAACATTTTTTGAATAGAAGAAAATAAAATAAATAAACCACTTTTAAATGTTTCAAAACGAGTATTTATTTAACTCTACAATTATTTCGGTATTATAATACCTTTCTCAAGAGTAACAGGATTTAGGTATAAATAGACGATAAGGTATAAATAGATGATAAGCACCGCATTAAATTTAGTAAAATCCTGTTACTCTTGAGAAATTGTAGTTAAATAAATACTCCTTTTTGAAACATTTTAAAGTGGTTTATTTATTTTATTTTCTTCTAAGCACAACATATTGGTCACTAGGAACGTTTTCTTGTTAGTAATTTTTTATTAGTTAAGATCATGAAATTTTATTAGGTACCTATACCGTTATAAACATTTTTTTATTCTCAAATAGTTTAAAAGATTTATTTGCCAAAAATTGCAATATTTATGCCACATTAATGTTAATATCGTGCATCAATACATCTAGCGCCTCTATCGGATAGTGTCTTAATTATTTTTGACAAAAGTACTGAAACAGTACTGAAATACGTTCCAATATATAACAGCCAGTAGCAGATTCAGTACAAAAATCTAATCAGGAACGGAATTTACAGTATACTGTGTGACGTAACGTGTCACAGTGCTCACAGTGTATATCGGAACACGGTCACAGTATCGATACTAGGTTGAATCGATACTTTACCCCCTGACGATCGATTTTTTAGATTGATACTTATCAACCCATCGATATGGTGTATCGATACATTTTGTATTGATATCGATACTCTTGAAATTTTGAAATTGCCGCTTTTGTGAGAACAAATTAAAAAAATTAGAAAATTTGAACTTTAAATTTTTGAATTTTTTTCGCGAAGATAATCGACAGTCGTGTCTTTTTCAGTATTTTTTATCTGTGTTAATACTCATAATAATAATAATAATACTTAATGCGTTCAACTTGTTACACAATTTGTGTCAAATACAAATTTTATATTATATATTATATGCATTTTATATTTATATTACTCTTTTTTGTGTTAAATTTATCAATAAAAAAAATTTCGTGTTGATAAAAATTATTGTATATTTATTTATATTATTGTTTTTTGTTTTAACTGTTTTTCAATTCGAAAAAAAACGCAATTTCTCTCGATTTTCGGAGTATCGATACTTTTATTGTCAATACATGTTGAGATCGATACATTTTCAAGATTCGATCCGATACAGTATCGGAACATGCCCTATATCGGAACATGCCCAGTGTATCCATACTTTCGACTGTATCGGATAACCTTCAAAAATAGTCATCAACGTCATCAATAGTCATATGTCTTGCATTTGTCATTGAGCTGTATTGAACTACCTTTATGAATATTAATTTTTCGCTAAGGAGCCAATCATATAATTTGTCTATCAAAACAGTATTTTACTTACTTCGTAAAGCACATGCAGATAACATGTCTAAAAAGGCCTTAGTTTTATTAGCAGAAGGAGCTGAAGAAATGGAAACTGTTATATCAATAGATGTTTTACGTCGCGGAGGGGTAAAAAAGAGGCCTTAAATTTACGGCATTATTTTATTTATGTTGCATATATTCTAGATTGATGTTGATGTTGCTGGTATACCGAGTAAGACTCCAATACAATGTAGCAGGGGTGTCGTAGTATTTCCTACTATTAGCATTGATGAAGCAAAAACTAATGGCCCTTATGATGTTGTTGTACTTCCAGGAGGAATTCAAGGTGCCAAAAATCTTGGTGCAAATAAAATTGTTGGGGATATATTAAAAGAACAAGAAAAATCTGGACGCTTAGTTGCTGCAATTTGTGCAGGTATGAAAGAGTAAAATTATTATAGCACAGGCAATAGGTCCGAGAAACCAAATTCAATAAATTTATGGTTTAGTAGCTTAGTGGAAGAGTAAACAATATACATGGCTATTTTGAAGATTGACGAGTTATAAACAGGCTAATGGAGAGGGGTGTTGAGATTGAGTTAAATTTTACTTTTTTTAGCCATTCCACTCGTAAGCCGACTGTTCAACATTTTTACTTTATTTTTTACTGCCTTCATTAAACGATGACAAACAGTGTGTTGGTATCGGCCTGTAAAAGTGGTTATATAATTTAAATAGTGTAAGGTTTAAGTGAATTTTTGTTTAATACAATGGTGCTTTTTTTCTGCTTATGGCTGTAAAAGCCGCAGTGAAGGAAATTAACCATAAATCACATTACACAAGTAAAAAGGATTTTACATAGTAAGGTTAAGCAAAGTAAATCGCGTTTAATTTGTTTATTGTTTACATACTACTTAAAATATGTTATTTGTATTATTTTGCATGTTGTCTATCGTCACTTGGATCGCTTTGATCAGAACTAGAAACTATGGCGTTTGGATGGTATTTACTTTTTGAAAATACAATAAATCATCCCGAAATCACTGCAATGTTCCCTCAAATCCCCGAAAACGTCCGTTATTACATGTGTTCAACGTGACTGTATTAATAGTCGACATCCGAAAAACAGAAGGATAAATAGATTATTAATGAGTATAAGTGTGAAAGAAAAAATAGCGATATCTTAGACTAGATAAGACTACGTAACCCGTAAGATGACTCTACGTCGAACATTATTAGTTATTATTAAAAGTGTGAATATTATTGAATGGTGTAGTTAGGTTTTAGTGTACTTTTGTTTAAAACAATGGTAATTTGCTCTTATTACGGCTGTAAAAGCCGCAGTAAAAAAAAATGAATCAGGGATCACATTTCACAGGTAAAAAGAATTTTACGTAGTAAGGTTAAGCAAAGTAAATTGCGTTTAATTTGTTTATTGTTTACATACTACTTAAAATATGTGATGATTTACGTACAAGAATCATTAATGCGTGATATTTTTTTGTTGGAATAGTTTACTGATAGTGTAAGAAACAAAAAGTACTTTCAAAGTTGTAAGATGCATGCGTTTACCACAATATTACCATAGACGGCGTCACTTTTAGTTATAAAAATCTAAAAAAAGTAAAATTAATTAATTAATAGAATTCGTCTTAAGGTTTATTGGTTCTGCCACATCACGTTAATTAACGTTAATAAAATAATTCTGTGCATTTGATTTCATTGTACATGTGTTCTATTTGACATAAAATGAATAGTATTTTTCTTAGTAACCTATGACGCAAAACAACAGTCCTTAATAATTGTTTACTTTATCAAATAAACAATTGATACTCTGTATGGAATGATAGTTATATGAATAATGGTAACAAAACTAACTCCCTATTAAAAATATATGTTTCGCTACTGAACGATGACTGCTGGCTACATCGCGTAACAATTTGCAGTCGACGATTATGCGTCCCCTCTCTTTCCTAGTCTAAGGTAAAAATAAAAATAGTTGGGAAGAGTACAAATTTTAATGATAATGAAAAAAAACTTACATAAGGCAAAATAAATGTTAAGGTGATAAGGATTATAATAAAAATCATACTTTTAAAAGAAAAAACCTGATGCTTCGCTAGCCCTAGATGACATATTTGGAAAATGAAAGGAAAACAACAACAAACCTCAAAACATGATGAACTAACAAGTATATAAATTGATATCTACATTTGATTCATTCTAAACATGGGTATTAAGAGAATAACATGCAAAATATCCTCATTGGTGAACATTCTGAACACAGGTATTCAAGAACTGCTCTTTAAATACCTTAAAGCCCGAAATAAATTAAGCTACTAAATTATATATACCATTTTGATCAGTCTGAATACGTGCATTAATGGAATAGCATTCAAAATGCCTTTGCTGGAAGCAAACAGAAATGTATCCAAATAAATAATATTCAAATGTAGGGGATTAATATATGTATGTAGCGTACGTAGCAGCTACCATGAAGGTACGTGTAGAGAGATTGGTCCTAATAAGAACCGTTGTATTGGAAGCGTATTTCAGGTTCCAATGATAAACGAGTCAGGATTAGACTTATGGAGATACCGAACTCAGCAGTTTACGTTGGTGTGTATATTTGAGTTTTGACCTAATTTGTGGCTAAAACTGACAATGTTCTCTGTCAGCAGAATTTACATTCTGCCGTACAGAGTGTAATAATTTACATATTACGACCGATACTGAGTGTTCCCACATGTATATAAACTAAATTTGATAAAAAAGTAAAATTAGTCACTCAGTGAGACATTTGAACAAAACTAAATATTTACTTACAAACGAATGTCTTTTGAATGACTGATTTCTAAAACTTATGCAACATTCTTTGAGAAGAACCGTGCCTGGTTTTAGGGAAGTTCGAATATGATCTGTCTTATCGCCGCAGTCATAAACAAAGTCTAGAGAACCTGACAAAAAATATATCTGAGTACCTACTTTGGACTGAATAGAGAAATTTCTTTCTATAAAATATACTAGAAACCAAAATAATATGAACTGCTATCTGCGACATTGTACGATAAGAATCAATTGGAATGGATCGATGCTTGACTTTATTACTTATCTCGCATAGGTAGAATGCACATATTATTTCTTAGGTGACAATATTTTATCAGACCGAAAACGATCGTTAACACTCTTATGATCAGAAGACAACAAAAGCGCTTATGAAAAATGGTTTTACAGGAAACCTAAGATTGAACAACTAAGTTTTTAGATGTACGGTCCAAGGTCCAAAAACTTAAAAAGCGGAAGCCAAAAAGCAGGGAGCATGTGCTTGTGTGTTATCGAGAAAACTCGAACAACTATAGACTGGAACAAAATAAAAACAAATATTGAAGTCTTGTGTGATGGAACTTTCTTCATCAAAGAACATCCAAACTACAAATTAAATAAAATCCTATATGGTTTAAAGCAAACGTCAAGATGCTGAATCCGTTTATGAGATTTCTAAACAAACATTAATAAATAAATATGTGTGTACTTATTGGAAGAATAAACAAATATCGACATATTTGGCACTGCATAATGATTAGCATTATCTATTATTATCTATTCTAATAAACTTGTAAACTGACTTCAAAACCAAATGACAAGGCAGAAGAAAAAACTCAGTTGGAATTGGGTAAAAGAAGAATAAACAACATTTAGTTGGTTTTATACTTTATTTAGAATACTCTAACAATGTATTGTTGCAATCTTTTCGGTTTTCATCAGAGATATACTATACAGAAACTAGCTTAAAAATAAAGTAATGCATGTATTTACATTTAGGTGCAAATGTTAGATTCACCCCTACAGTTGGAAATTTTATTGATAGAGCTACTGAGACCTTCTCTGAGTTCATTATTGTTCAAACTCACATTCAGATATATGGATTATAGAGAGGATATCGTTGTTAATTGACTGAATTAACTCAATACGTTACCATGCTAATCCAGTTGACGGCTTTTTTGTTAACAATCGATGTTTTATGTTCTTCAAATATTACTTCGAAGTTGCGTCCCGTTTGTATAGAAATCGTATAACAATCAGTTGGTACATTTTATTCTATAAATACCTGATTTCTTGTATTTATCGATTTTCCTAATTTGGTTATTAACTAAAATTGTTTTTAAATTGTTTTTATTATTACTTGTGGTATAATCTGAATTTTTTTTTAATGTGGCAAATATTTGAACGACTGTTTTTATAAGAAATGTAATTCTTCTGTGAGTTGAATAAGATAATCTAGTTAAGGATCTATTTTTTATTTTTTGTATACAGTTTAATTTTTTAACAAAATTACTTTGGTTCCCTACGAATCAAAGCAAGACTACAATATAAAATTATCTACCTTCTACAGTTTGTTACAAGACTTAATAATTTTCCTTTAAGCCAAAATAATTTTGATAAAGAATTAAACTGTAAAATCAGTAGCTCATAATAAAAAATACACTTCCTTATTAATAGATAAAATGTTAAATAAAAAAATTAAGAAACAGATCCTTAACCAGATATTCTTATTCATCTCACAAAAAGCATCCAATTCCTTATTATAAATACATTGGTTCAGAGATTTGCCACAGATTAAAAAATACCATAAACTTTTTAAAACTATTATTAGTTAACAATAAAATTGAGAGAACTTGTTAAAAAAAAGCAAGTATTTGTAGAATAAAATATGCAGATTATGATGTGAGGCGATTTGTATAGGTCAAACGGGACGCAATTTCGCAGTAAGATTTAAAGTACCTACATAAAAAATCGATTATTTACAAAAAACCGACTACTGGTTTAGAAAATTATTGTATTGAGTTGAATCGCTCAATTAACAACGATAGCCTCTGTTATCTTCTTAGAAAATAAGGGTTTCAACTTTTAGAAGAAAAAAATGCAAAACATCAATATCTTATCTTATATATACAGCGTTTAAAGTTGAAATTAGGAAAGATTTACGGTATTCCGAGATCGCTTTAAAGCCGCTTTCAAATTGCCTGTACCACTGAGCGTTTTAAAGATATTAGCGACAATATATTTTTTGGCACTTTCAAAAAATTGCCATACCTCTTTAATTTGACATGTGACAACTTTTCAATGGGTACATCAGCAAGGGACAGCTACTGTTATAATATAAATCTAACCAATGACAAATTCGCACGTAAATATAAATAGATGCATTACCTACCTCATTTTTAAGCTAGTTTCTCTATAGTATCACTAATGATAACTAAAAAGGTTAAAACAATACATAATTAGTATAGATATATATACAGTAAGTATTCTAAATAAAGTGCGAAATCAACTAAATTTTGTTTGTTCTTTTATTCAAAATATTTTACAATTATCCCACCGCTAGTACCAAAAGTTTAAACTCTCACTGGTGTATTCTCGATGAAACATTTTAATAAAGGAAAAAGAAAAGAAATGTTTCAACAAACTCCATCCAAGAATATCATAGTAATTCACAAGGAAAATTAGGAAGGGCTTTAATTTTTGATATTTTGTATGACAACTCTGCGAAAATTAAAGATAACGACAAAATATTTAGATACTGCTTACTCCACTGAGGTATAAATATCGATGAATTTGGTCTCGGGCAAATATTTCCTGGGCGTGGTAATGGTTTTAGATGCTTTAAATTGCTATTTACATCATTACCTAAAATCCAATTTTTTAGCACCTGCTTTGGCATTGAAAGTTCATGGAATTGGTGAAGGAAGGAATGTAACATCATATCCTTCATTTGAAAAAGAATTAATTTCAGATGGTAAATATCAGTATAGTCAGGAAAAAGTTGTAGTAGATGGTAATATCACAACAAGTCGAGGACCTGGGACTGCCATAGATTTTTCATTGAGTGTGGTTTCCCAGTTAGTGGGGAAAGAAAAAGCATCTGAAGTTGCCAAAGCTATGCTTGTACCCTTTTAAATTTTTTAACTTTGTTTTTAATACCCACATGCATACATAACTGTTTAATAAAATTGAGAACTGTATATTAAATAAAATGATAATCATTGCAATATATAGCTATATAAAAACGATCTCACAACTCCCCTTCGGCTCGTGTATCAATATACACGTGGCCTGTAGTAGCCCACTTTTTTCCCATGGTGCGTAATGTACTATTTTGTTTTAAGGGTTCCTTTCATAATATTTTTTTACATTAGTAAAAAGCAATAACTATTGGTTATATTTTTGTATGCAGGGACTGTCATTTAAAATACAATTATCGGTAATTATTAGGTTATGATGTACCAACTCAATTTCCTTGAAAAAAAGAGTGTGTTGTAGAGTTCATCACGCTGTACAAGAATATACAGAAATGAACTTAGTGTTGTAATAAACATTACATTGTCGCAAGGTCAAAAGAAATAAAACAATACAACAACTAATGTCAAAGCGACGATGAAGGGACCAGCATAATTCCGTCGCTATATATAAAGATAGAAAAAAGCAAGAAATAAAAGAAAAATACATTTATTGCCAGACAATGTAGCCTAGCCGCGCAATACACAAACATATATACAAAAAATTTATATATCTCTACTTAATAGCTTTGTAGGGTTTTCTTAAAAAAATGAAATCCACTGTACATTCTTGTCAGGACAAATTCTGCAACATGCTCTATTTTCATTAAAGTTGAGTTGGCACAGTAGAACTTGATAATTACCCATTTTTTTGCGTCACTATTAGCAAAAGTAAGAGTAGAGGCAAGTAACGCAGTGTGCATATGAGAGAGGAAGAAAGTTTGTGCTGTTTCCTCATCGTGATATCACCAACAGCCGCGCACTATTTACGCTGAGTAACTTGTTTTGCGAATTAAGGTGCGAACATTAGATAGTTATAATTAAATCGAACAATCACCTTCAAAAAGAATGAGATATATTGTTTCGATCTCGTTTTTTTTTTATAACAGGTCAAGTATTTTTTTTTAAATTAAGCAACGCTTAGAACGAAAATTTGACACGAATATGTAAAATTAAATAAATAAAATAAACTGCTTAAATTTCGATGGAGCTTAAAAAATACTTTTAAATAAAATTTGCGATATCATACGTTATTTGTGCTATTAGTATTTTTGTCAAATAATTTTTTACCTCCATAAGTATTTGGAAACGTTGTGTGAAAATATTCCATTTGCTTAATAATTCAAGATTATTAATTTGCAAAATTAAAATAATTATTAGCATCTATGTTTGTACTTCAGTGAAACAAATATCTTAAAAATGCATACAGTACAGTGAGTTATGACAGCCTTTGTACAATCAGTTTTACTCTTATAAAAGTACATAATATGCTACTATTGTTCGTTAGGTTTTTTTACTTTCGACATCAACCATCAAACCAATCAAACTGCAGCAACATTGAGGTGGCTTTTAAGTTCATCATTCTCAGTAATTTGGATAGTGCTGCTATTTTCAGTAAAGGAATTTGATTTCCGCTTCCGTTTTGGTAAAGAAGACATAGAAGATATTCTTTGAAAAGATGTTTTTCTTTTTTGACCTTCAAAATCTGAGGTACTACCATCTGAATTATCTTCTAGTGTGCAAGTATTCCTAAAAAAGTAACTTTCTTCGTTACTATTACCTTCACAATGAATTTGAAATAATCTACTTAATTAAAATAAAAAGGGATAGAGGTAGTATCTATATTTTGTATCTGTTTTTCACCACGCAACGCTACCGATTACAGTGCTGCATAGCAGATGCCTACTCCATGTGTATTATCTCTATGGTAAATACACCGGACAGTGTAGTTCTTACGAAGGCGAACAAAGTGACAATCAAGTGCAAATTTAAATAACTAAGATAAATCGTGATATAAATTGTTGACTTAAGTATTTGTATTTTGCCTGTTAATTAGACCGTTCTTAAATAAATGTAATAACACTAGAAAATTCACTACAGTATGTTAAGTCACTTGAACGTCACCATTTTTCCTCGCAAGCAGGAACAAGAAGGCGATAACCCCCCATTGTCGATATTTTTATTTTTTCCCTCCTGAACAGATGAATTTTTATTAATTATTGATTGTTCGATCATTATTGACGATTGTTGGTTCATAAATGTTTGTTTATCTTTTACCCTGGTGTATTAATTTCTCAACACACTACTGTAACTTAAGTGATGATGCGCTCATCTTCCCTATTGCCTTTTTTCTTTCGCGCCATACACACGCACACACTGTTGGCTAACGGTACCCACCTTTCGGTAAATTGGTTGGTACCATCTGTCGCCCAAATTTACCTTTACCTCATTAGTCAAGTCAAATAGCACGCGCTTCACTGGCTTCCTGTAACACTACCATCCCATTTCACGAAATCACTCACATATATTGCATGAAAGCGAGAGGAAAGATGTTACACATCAAAAATATCACAATTCAGCATGAGTTCGATCCCCTCTTTAGTTTTGTATAAATACACGCAAAACATTTTTAAAAATTAATTTGAAAACATACCATTCGTTGTCACTGCTCTCAGTATCTTCTTCCTTCTTTATAAGATCTTTATCAAGCCTTAAATTAATAATTAAACAATTATTCATTATTTGATAAAGTTCAAATTGTACGTACGGGTTTTGTTGATTTTTAGTAATTGATAATTGATCGGTATTCTGAAAATACAGGGATTTTAAAAACAGTACAACAAATATAAATATACTACTGAACAAAAAAAAATTGGACGCAAGAATTTCTCTTCTAACAATTTATTCCGAGACCCATGCAAATTAAATAACTTAACAACAAATTCTGAAGATTGTGAACACTAAAAGAAAATTAAATTGTTTTTTCAAGAAAACGCCAGTATTAAAATCGCCAACAGAAAGATAGCATTTTCATTTCTTATGTCCAAAAAAGCGTCTATTTTTTTTTTTTTCTCCTGTAGTGTAATATATTATATTAGTAAATTAATGTTTTCAACTCACGTAACTTTGCATCATTTGAGCTGATTCTAAATTAACATATTCAGCTATATCTACTAAATCGTCATCCCTTATATCAACTTTTTCTTCTTTTACTGCAATTGCTGATTCAGTGGTAAATGTATCAACAAGATAAGACATATCATATAGACCTTCATCTGGTATATTTTGCAAAATAAACGGTTTTAGGATTTCATTCAATTCATTAATCACATTCTTTTCATAAAGTGTAAATTCCCCTTCCAACAAATGACCTCTCTAAAATAATACAAAAATTATTGAAAAACAATATGCACAATACAAAATTTCATTAAAATCGAAAATTAAAAAACATGAAACTTTAAAACTTCAACATGTTCAAAAATATATAATGATTAGTTAAGGACATATGTACCTAGAAAAGTATTTAAAAAAATGTTTTTTTTTTTAGTTTGGCGCTGTTGAATTAACAGTTCTGCGTTTTTTTTTATTAATATAGTCTCATTTTAAGAATAGATATAAATGCTAAACTGTAAAACGCTATTTGTATGATAATAAAGTTTATTGCAATAATCAATATTCACCCACTTCTTACCCTTTTCACTACCGCAAGTTTCATTTCCATAGCGTGGCTGCCACACACTTTTTGCACTTGAAATATTGCGTTTAAGTATGTACATGAATAATGTCATTATTACAACAACCTGAATCTGAACCGAAAATCAACAAGAACCCTGTACAGAGTGCCTCAACAATATGATGATAATAAATGAATCAATATTCTTAAAATAAACATTACCACAAAAATATATCATTTACTTACAACTGCCTTCTGCAAAGAACTTTCTGATAAATAACAATCACCGAGCAATTTTAAAGGTAGTATAAAGTACAAGACCGATATAAGCTCTAAGGGATTTCCTTGGAAGGAAGCACTGGTTATAAGCAGCCTTCTCAGTGCCTAAAATGAACAGTAAATAAATGTAGTCAACAGAAATGCTATAAAATTCAAATAAGGACGTTAGTTTTAGGTATGTAACGACTTTTCTAGTAAAACTTATTTATTTAACAGATATCTATTTACAACTATTTATTTAACAGTTAAACACTAATAGAATACTTAAACGCTAATAGCAATTCAACAACTTATTTATATGACAAGGAAAATGCGTATTTATATCACTGTATATCGTAGTTCGGAAGCTCACTTAAAACTGCCATCACTGACCCCGTCTTAGACTAGGAAAGAGAGGGGACAGGTAATAGTCGACTGCAAATTGAGGACGATTGGGATCGCGAGACAGCGCTCAGTATCGCAACATAAAATGTTAAGAGGGAGTTTGTTTTGTTACCATTATCCGTACAATTATCATTCCATACAGAGTATCAATTGTTTATTTGATAACGTAAACAATTATTAGGTTTGTTCCAAGCGAACTTTTGCGGATCATTAACATTAAGACGAATTTTATTAATTAATTAATTTTACTTTTTTAGATTGTTATAACTAAAAGTGACGCCGCCTATGGTAATATTGTGGTAAACGCATGCATCTTACAACTTTGAAAGTATTTTTTGTTTCTCTCACTATCAGTAAACCATTCCAACAAAAAAAATATGATGCATTAATGATTATTGTACGTAAATCATAACATATTTTAAGTAGTACGTAAACAGTAAACAAATTAAACACGATTTTCTTTGCTTAACCTTACTACGTAAAATTCTTTTTACTTGTGAAATGTGATTTCTGATTCATTTCTTTCACTGCGGCTTTTACAACCGTAAGAAGAACAAATCAGCATTGTTTTAAACAAAAATCCACTAAAACCTAACTACACTATTTAATTATATTGACACTTTTACACAACGCTGTCAACGCACTATTTGGGATCAGTAAATGGAGCCAGTACCAAAATATTGCGTCAATTTTCGACGTACGGTCGGCATAGGAGTTACGTGTCCCCTCTCTTTCCTAGTCTAAGGACCCCGTCAACAAGTATTTATACACATATGGAAAAATCTAGAAAAAGTCCGGAACCCCATTAGAAATTACACGAAGTTCCCATTGTGTCCGTTTAATTTATGGCCTTGTTTATTGTCATAAAAGCGCCGACCGACGCCGGCATCCTATGAACTCCGCTTATCTGCTTTCGGATCTCGTCGCCGCTCTCGCATACATACATTTCGTTACAGGTAAAACATATTGGATAGTTTTGCGGTATCTATTGCCTGCTTGCAAACGTTACGCTAATCTCAACGTCTATAACTAGGCAACGGGACACGATAACACCTTCACCACAGCATGTTTAGTCTTCACGCTTAATTAATACACTTAAAAGTCCCGGATAATTCTTGTAAGCATACATATGCACAACATAAATGCGTTTTAAATGCTTTTGTTTTTTAAAAATTTTCTCCGCTACAAATTTCAAAACAAATCGATTAAGTAAAATACCCTAAACATCTGCCTCATCTAAAACTTAAATGCTGATGATTTTAAAAGCGACTCCAATAAGTAAACAAAATGTACGGTGCCATATTTAAAAAGAATCAATACATTATAGGAACACATTCTTTCACGTCCGGAATCCATAGTAAAAGTAAGATGTGGACTTGTAGGCCGTGGTCTGTATGAACCGCTACGTCCAGACGTTTCGTGGGCAACTGTGGCTGACACCTTCAATGGAACCGTCTAACGACGAAAACGACGATTATGTCTCGAAATCTGATCAGCGACTGTTGGATATTCTGTACCGATTTTTTTTAACCATTATTGTATTTGTAAGTTGCTTAGGTGCAACTTTCACGAGGTCCTTGTATCCTTCTGTTTGCCTAGGAACAGATACTTCTAGGGCCTGAGCAATACGTTGAGAGGGGTCTTTCGGTTGTGCCTCACTACAGGTGTGACCCCCCCCCCCCCACAGGGTACCAAGTGCTTCGATGAGATAGTATTTTGAAACTTGTTATTAGATAAGTGTTTTTAATCCCAAATTATACATTTTGTGCAATCTCATCCACTTCGATGGAGAGTGGCTTTTTTATATGACTGCGTTTTTGGGTGCCTTTTTAATGGAGGTGTTTGATCTCTCATGTATCTTCTGGTCAACAACGCGTGGACTTGCGTTGATGGCAAATTTCATTGGTTAGTTGGGAAGTTTGATCCCGAATTTATCTAGATACCTGCGATTTTCCTCGATTCATGGCGATTCTTTTCTCGTATGAACATGGGAATTTAGAGCCTGGTTTTCCGGTTTTGTACGTTCGATGAACCGAGCTCCCTACTTTCTGTGACGCACTGTAATTTAGGTTTGTATGCTACTATGGGCTATGATATATGACAATACTTCTTCCCTTTTTTATGATGTTCCTTTGTTTATCTTGTATTGTTTTAAACTACGGAGAACTTCGAGCTCTCCTTGATTTAAGGTAAGTTCAGGAACCTACCCACTGATTCTACCTACTGATGGCATTTTACCTTTTTTTTTTTTTTATTACTTTACTAATCGTAAATAATTAGCGCCCGAGAGTTTTGAATAATAATTTCAAATACTCCCAATTTCTCATGTTTGATTTTGCTATGAATTTTAATTTTGCTGTAAGATGTCTCTTTAATTTATTTACACTTCTTTCATTTGACTGCTTATTGAGATAACGAGCGGTGTTCGTAGCTTTACGATACACAGTGTAGCCTAAGGTTTCGTTTCAGCATTATTCAGAATTTTTGGAAAAAAAAACGTTGCATTTTTAGAAAAAAATTCGTATCTCCGAAACGAAACAAGATAGAGAGGTCCCGGTTTCACTACTGCATTGAACAAGGAATTGCCTATTGCCCCATATCCACATTTAATTCAATTCGCCTTTATTTTCTAAACTTTTAAACATCAATAACTTCAGTTTCTGAAATGAAACGGTATACATTTATGTGCACCAGCGGATACAGAATTTGATTCTCTATCGATTTTATTAACACATGTTGGGCTTTATTTGTGACCGTTTCTAAAATAACCGGAATTGTGCTATTTTTTGAATATTTTACCTATCCCAAACGTATTAGGTTGGTATTAGGCTATGAAGAACAAACGATTCGCAGATATCAAGTTATTTGTCGTTTGTTTTGGATTAATAACATATTTTTTTTTATAAGGTGCAATAAGGATAAACGTCCACTATTTATAATGAGTAATTTCTCTCAAATGGAGTTGATTGAAATTGTTTTTGAACTCGGCAAATTTTTGCATCCATCGGAAAAAGTTAGTTCAATTTCGGAAATCTTGATATCTGCGAATCGTTTGTTTTTCATAGCCTAATACCAACCTAATACGTTTGGGATAGGTAAAATATCCAAAAAATAGCACAATTCCGGTTATTTTAAAAACGGTCACAAATAAAGCCCAACATGTGTTAATAAAATCGATAGAGAATCAAATTCTGTATCTGCTGGTGCACAAAAATGTATACCGTTTCATTTCAGAAACTGAAGTTATTGATGTTTAAAAGTTTAGAGAATAAAGGCGAATTGAATTAAATGTGGATATGGGACAATAGGCAATTCCTTGCTCAATGCAATGGTGTAACCGGGACTTCCCTACCTTGTTTCTTTTCGGAGATACGATTTATTTTTCTGACTGCAAAAATCTGTTTTTTTTTTTTAAATGCTAAATAGTGCCGAAATTGTGCGATTAGGCCCAATATTTTGTCATGAAAGTTACCTTTATTTTAAAAGAGAAATTCATAAATGTAATAATATGTAGGGTGTTCCGTTTAAAAAATTAAGTTAGGTAGCGCTCAAGCTAAACGGTACGCCCTGTATATTCGAAAATATTTTTAGGGTATGAAAGAATTCGTTCTGTGAAAGTTTTATGTGAATCATTTTTTTTGACTCACCGTGTATAAGGGCAAATTCGTTCTCGTATTTCTTCCTCACCAAAATACCTTTCCAAAATAATATTTCCAATACCCGTTCAACACAGTTTACAGTCACAGACGTTGTCCCGGTGCAAACGATGCTCGCACCCTTACTCTACAACATTTACTGCTACGATATCCCTCAACCCGTCTCAAACGAGGACAGACTCGCACAATATGACAATGATATGGCATATTGGGTTAACGGAATCAAATCGATCAGATGCAACACATAAATGAAGCGTCAAGTGATCATTAACCCATATCCCACGCACTCTAAAACGAAGACCCCTCCCACCCAACTCCTAGCCCTCACTCCCGACCTTCCCGAGGAATTCAAAAAATACCTTGAAGATTTCCCTGTAGTCTTAAAATGCAGACCACGCAGACGTGCGCAAATACACACACATAACGGCTGAAGAAGAATGTAAGTTCCTATAATAACCTGAGGGGGAGAGGTTTTAGTGAGTCAGTCGCCCTGGCGGCTACAAGTCCGAACTTTAGTCCTACAATCAATGCATTATTGCGAATTGCGATTTTTCAAGAAATTAATATCAAAACCTCCTACCCTATCTAACAATAGCATCTATACTGTTACAATAAAGAACATTAATATAACTACGCAATTATTTACTTCCGAGGCCGATGTGTCAAGATTAGCGACTTTTTGATTAAAAATTTTGATTGAACAATTACATTTTTCCATAATCAATCAAAATTGCTATACCGATGTTTAGTATACTCAAAATTCTCATTTTTACTATTTTCTTTCGCTCAATAAATTAAAAATTAAATTTTTGCTCATTCGTAAATAATCATAATCAAACACATTCCAGAATATTCATATAAATAATCGAAAATATTATGTTTGGTGGTATTCATTGAGATGAAAGGAGAAAAGGTTCGCAGTGTTACTCAAACAAGTAAATGCAACCGTCCAGACTTTAATTATCTAGGGACTTTAATCTGCCGGAATTAGCCAAAATTAAGATTCAATACAGAATATCGTAAACAAAAATACCTTTTCCATTTTTGTGTATTTGGATCGCCATAGTCCCTTTTTTATAATTAATACAGAATACCGACCAATCATAATATTTTCGATTATTATTATGTTGATGGCGTTCCTTATGCGCTGATGGCCACTTTTGTATATCTATCCGACAATAGATGTCTTTAGACTGAAGGATCGTTGTTGGTGTTGAACCTAAATTTTGGCTAACTCCCACAAATGTCACTGCCATGTCATCTGTGGTATTATATTCATATAAAGCATATAATAAAGGTTAGAACGCTAGAATAAAATATATTAAATAAATACATCACGTACCCTGGTTTTAATCAAACTGTCGTACAATTGTATATTGATATTTTTTGCAGCATCAGTCTCATCAAAGATGATGTAATCAGTTGTCATTGATCTAAATACTTCCCTCTCGTCTGCTATGTGTACTACAACTGTATATCTAAAAAGAGCGTTTCGTAAGATAAATAAGGCATTAACGTATTTTATTACATCTTTGAATTAGATATAATATTGTAAAATCATTACAAAAACCAGTTTCACCAAATAGCAGTTTTGTAAAAGATGACCATATCCTGAATTAGTCGCCTACTTTACATTAAGTACTTCACAATTTACAATAAATTTAAGATAGTAATTGCGTCCATTTAATAGTTGGACAATAAATTACATGTACTCCATATCTTCAAACGACAAAAAAATCGGCAATTGGAAATAATTCACATAAAACAGGTGAACTATCAGACAAAAATATAAACTAACAATTTATTAGCATTTTATTATGATAGCGCAGCCGTACGTATATTTCAGATTTTGGTTTCTCTAGTAATAGATTATAATTGCATACAGAATGTCAGGTATTCCCATAATGACAATACACATAGAGTAGGCAAGCCGATGAAAAGTGCTATGTGCGTATAGAAAGAGACAAAAAATAAAAGTACAGCATCTTTCATTTAGATAGAAACTGTGTCTCCATTTTCTACCTTTTTTCTCAACGTAACGCTACCACTTACAGTGCGGCATAGAATATGCCTACTTTATATTTATTATCGCTATGGATATTGCCGCCAACACTACTGCCATTCATGTTAATAAAACAGATTATCAATAGTCGACGCTCTATGTATAAGTTAACCAATAAATTGTTTCATGTATCAACATCTTATTCATCCAACCATACAGAACCGTATGACTTCCCCCCCCTTTCTTTGCAATCCTTTTTTTGAATCCCTTCTACTCTCTTAATGCGTAACATAATTTATGGATGGCCCCTTATAAATTTCTCCCCGCGACAAGTGTCCCGATTTAATAGTCCGGGGCTAAAGCTAACCTCATGCTTTCTGTAAAAAAATTCAGAAAGAAGAATAGCATGTCACCAAAACGGAATCGAACTCGAACTGCAGCGTATACAAACGGAACGAACCTACAGACTACACAAGTACGAGTATATGTCAATCTATTTCAACTTATTATTGTATAAAGCACCGACTGTGAGTCCATTAAATCGTTCTAATAGCAATTGCGCACGCAGCTTATCGTTCGGTTTATACATCTTTTGGTGTGCTTTATCAAAATACGATTTACGATTATGCTTGTATGAGTTCTACTATTTAAATGATTTTTAAAGCTGATTTAAGTATGCATATAGTTATACAGCGTCTTTAGAAATGTCAGACAGCAACATGACCTCGTATTAGCGTACTATTAATTTGGGATTGGTTGAATCTAGGTACTGGTTAGTTACAGACATTACACTCGCCTGCCAATCAGTGTCGTAAATTAATTGTAGCAACAATTATGTTCGATTAAAGCTAATAAAATAATGCTTCTTGCTTTTCTGGCTTTCGTCTTCCTTTAAATTTATTCTGCTTGCGCATTATTAGGCTCAATACATACTACAATAGGTTTCGAGCGTGACTGTGGTACGGTATAGACGTGTGTGAGGTAGCTCCGTATTGAAAATCCAAACTT
Source organism: Agrilus cyanescens (assembly GCA_947389935.1). Lineage (NCBI taxonomy): Eukaryota > Metazoa > Arthropoda > Insecta > Coleoptera > Buprestidae > Agrilus > Agrilus cyanescens. The sequence goes on from OX376712.1 coordinate 11,046,003, forward strand.
GGATCAACACGAGTAAAACATACACTATCGACAAATTACAAAATTCAAAGTCAAAGTGATAATTAAAACAGTTTCGATTAAACCAATGTTATTTGATAAAATTAATTAATTGAAATACATAAACTAATTGTTAAAAAACCAGCTGAGACACAGTAAATAGGAACGTGTAGTTTCCGCGAGTTATTGACCCGAGTAACACGTGAGTTTTGTGCAAATAACGACACGGCGAAAATATAGACAATCGACCTATTTACCTGTTGAACTTTTAAAAACTGTATGAATGAGCTATACAAGTGCGGACGGATACTCTACAGACGATACAAAGAGGAAAAGAAGTGAGGAAGAATCGCCCATCAAGAGAAGCAAGAAGAAGAGTAGGATTCCAACAGAAATAGAAGAATTGCATAAAATGCTGTTAGAAGTGATGAGGGACATAAAAGAATTAAGGAAAGAAAACACCAAGTACAGGAACGAACTAAAAGCTCTGAGACAGGAAAATCACAATTTAAAAGCAGAAATTGCTACCATGGGAAATAAAATTAAAGCGCTAGAAAATATTGAATGGAGATTAGAAAATGAAGAGAAAGCAATAAAAAAGAATAATATCATTGTGGCTGGACTAAATCTACAAATAGTCCACGAAAAGAACATCAAAACAAAGGTTGCAGAATTTTTAAAAACGCATTTAAAACTAAATGAGAAAACTTACAATGGCCAAAAAAAAAAACAATAACTTATGTGTGGCAACCCTAGAAACGCTAGAACAAAAAATTAACATAATGAAAACTAAGTCCATCCTAAACAATATTAAAGATAGAGAAGTATACATCTCCAGCGATCATACCTTCAGAGAGAGAACCGTTCAAAAGAAAATAAGCGAAAGATCGAAGGAAGAACGGAAAAACGGAAAAAAGGCGAAAATTGGTTACAAATACTTAATAATCGATAATGAAAAATGGACGTGGTGCAACGAATCTCAAGATTTAAAAAAAGAAACTTCACAAGAAGAATCAAAAAACTAAATTTGTTAAATTAGCTGAACGGAAAACAGATGACGAAAAGGAACGAAAAGGACCTTGCGAGACTTTGGAAATTAGATACAGAAAAAAAGAGAAAAGATGACAATATATGGAAACTAGGGGTATGGAATATTAGGAGCTTATATGGAAAAGAAAATGAAATCATCTATGAAATAAACAATATAGGAATAGACGGACTAGCGGAAACAAAGAAAAAAGGACAAGGGGAAGTGGAATTAAGTGAGGGCCATTTACTAATATATACTGGGGTATCCGAAAATAGTAGAGCAGCAGAGGGGGTAGGATGTATAATCAACAGGAAACATATAAGAAATATCACAAATTGGAAGGGATGGACAGAAAGAATACTAACGCTAGAATTTATGATTAACACAGAAATGATCACGCTGATAGCTGTTTATGGACCAAACGAAAATGAGACAAAAGAAATGAAAGATAAATTCTGGAACGATCTTTCATTAGTTACAGAAACAAGTAAGGGGAAATTATTGTGGCTGGAGACTTCAACAGTAGAGTGGGTATACGAAAAAACAAAGGGGAATCAGTAATAGGAAAATATGGAGAAGTAGAGAGAAATAACAACGGTGACAGACTAATCGACTACTGTACAGTAAATAATCTTATAGTAACTAATACATTCTATAAGCATAAATACATACACAAGTATACAAGAGTAGTGCCAAGTAGAGAAGAAAGATCAATAATAGACTACATATTAGTTGAAAAAGAAGATAGAAAAGCAGTGAAGGACGTTACAGTGAGAAGAGGTGCCGAAATCTACAGTGATCATTTTTTACTCCTAGGTAAAATAAAAACAATAAATACAGTTCAAGAAGAAAGAAATACAGAAAGAACAACTAAAAAAGAAGTTATAAAAACATACAGACTACAAGATGAAAAAGTGACCAGGAAATATGAAATAATAGTAAGAAATAAAATACAACATATAAAATGGCAATGGACTAAAATGACAGTAGAAGAAATGTGGGAAAATGTAAAGGCATTAATAATAAATGCGACGAAAGAAGCTTGTGGAACCAATATATTAGGTAAAAGTAATAAAAGAACAGCATGGTGGAATGAAACGATAAGAGAAGAAGTGAAACTGAAAAAACAATTATGGCAGAAATATTTAACAAATAAAACACAAAATAAATATGAAGAATATAAACTCCAAAGAATAAAGGTAAAAAAATTGATAAATGAAGCGAAAGAAAAATCATGGAAAGAATTTGGTGAAAAATTAGAAACTAACAGTAAAGAAAATCAGAAACTCTTTTACAATGTGCTAAAAAAACTGAGAAATAACAAACCGAAAGCAACACAGACAATAAAAAGTAGTACAGGAAAAATACTTACCAACACAAATGATATACTGCGAAGATGGAAAGAACACTTTTAAGAACTATTAGGTGGACAAGAAATCGACAATATAGGAAACCAAGATGACAATGCAAACGAAAAGACAGAAATGAGGAAGAATCAAATGAATGAACAGGAAATAAATATAACAGAAGAAGAGATGAATGAAGCTATTAGAAAATTGAAGAACGGTAAAGCACCAGGACACGACAAAATAACAGCGGAAATGATTAAGAAAATGGGAGAAGATGGTGAAAACATGTTACTGATATTGTACAACAAGATCTGGCAAGAAGAAAAAATACCGAAAGACTGGGAAATAGGCCAAATAATACCAATATATAAAAAAGGGGACAGCAAGCAATATAATAACTACAGAGGAATAACACTGCTAAGTAAACCACTAAAAAATTACGAACAAATCCTGGAAAACAAATTAAGAAAAATTGTAGAACCGACATTATCAGAAGCACAGTCTGGATTTCGTAAAGGGCGTAGCGTACAAGATCATATATTTACGCTTAAACAAATAACGGCCAAATTACAAGAAGTAAATAAGAAACCATTTTTGGCATTTATAGATTTAGAGAAAGCGTTCGACGAAGTACCACGAGAGAGAATATGGAAAAGCTTGGAAAATAGAGGAGTAGATCTAAAATTAAGAAAAGCAATAGAAAGCTTATACAAACACAACAGAAACTACGTAATAAGTCATAATAGCCAATCAGAAGAATTTATAACAACAGAAGGATTAAGACAAGGAGAAGTTATGAGTCCAGTACTTTTCACAATATTTATGGATGATATAATGAAAAAATGTCAAAACGGAATTAAAAAGTTACATATGGGTTATAGACATCTACAGCCAGTGTTCATTTCCGAATGTGCTTTTGTTGATGATGTTGTAATTATGGCTGGAAGTGAAAGTGGCTTACAAACAAACCTGAAAATTTATAATGAAACACTAAAAGAATTTGGCATGAAAATAAATGTGGACAAAACCAAAGTAATGGTAGTAGGTAATGAAAAACAGCAAATACAAATAGAACTTTATGGAATATTGGTTGAACAGGTGCAACAGTTCAATTATTTAGGTGTAACAATAGACGAAATGGGAAAACAAGAAATCGATATAACAGAAAGAATAGAAAAAAGCAATAAATTATATTACTCAATAAACAAGACCTCATCAATAAGAAAGAAATATCCCAGAGCACCAAAATAAAGGTATATAAGGTAATTTAGACCTGTACTGACATATGGCTGCGAAACTTGGGTATTAACAAATAAAATGAAAAGAAGACTAGAAGCAATGGAAATGAAATATCTAAGAAGGGTAAAAGGTATTACGCTGAAAGACCGAATCCGTAGTAGCCAAATAAGAGAAGAACTGGAAATAAACCGACTGACTGACTTCATAGAAAAGAGACAACTCAGCTGGTGGGGACATCTACATAGGATGAAGAATGACAGAACAGTTAAAAAAATATGGCAAGCAAAAGTGTTAGGAACAAGAAGAAGGGGTCGACCGCATGAAACATGGGATAAGACAATAGGAAAAATTTTAAGTAGAAAAGGAAAAACGTGGTCAGAAGCAAAAGAAATGACAAGTGACAAAAAAATGTGGAGTTCATTTGTATATAATACATAAAATGAAAATACCTACACCATATGGTAGATGGGAAGTTGATTATATATATACATACTAAATAAAAATTTTAGTTAATTAAGCATCACTACTAACATCTTTCTGTGATTTTTTTAATTACTGCCACTGAAATTTAGCAGAAAACGTCTAGACATTTGAATTAATTTTGTACGTATTAAATAATTGTTTGTCAGGGAGGTCAGGTGGCTCTCGGACATTTATGAAGTATTCTACTTACGTTGTTAGTATCACTTCATAGAAATAAAGCTCCCCTTTATAAAATTTCAACCTATGAGCAGTTCTTTCTTCTTTTGTACCATGATAAACAAACACTTTCAAGGAGGGACAATACAGTTTGAATGCTTCAGCCCAATCGCCTAAAGAATAAATATTCATTTTACACCAGAGAACTTTTGGTAGGCGAAAAACCTCGAAATTTTGGCACTTTTTTGCTTATCTCATTAATGACAACTAAAATAAAAAATATTATTCCCGACAAATTACACTGCTCAAACTTAATTTTATATCAATTTAACTGGTTGCTACAGAACTTTGAAGAAATTAAGAAAACTAATGTTCGGGTTTGTAGCCTGTAGGCCGCGGTCGATATGAACTGTTAGATTAGGCTGAGTTAGGACCTATCAGTTCATATTGACCACGGCGTACAAATCTGAACCTTTGTTTTACTGTAGATTCTGGCTATATCCCTACTGATGAACTTTTCCAAATGTAAAGTATGGATATTGGAAACTTCTGTAGCATAATACTTCTGAAATCTTCCAGTGAAGTTTCATTTTACAATTTCAGGCGTCAACTGAAACAAGTCCTATTTCCTTTCATTCAAGCGCACGATATTTTATAACTGAGGCACTAAAAGTTTCACTATCTGGTGAATCTGATTTGGTTTCATTTATGTCACCATCTAAATTATGTAGTAACTGGGTTCCCACTTAAAAATCAATGCTCTCGAAAACTGAAAGTAAAAACTTTTGGACAAGCTCATCCTTCCACAGGTGATTGTAAGGCTTCTTGAAACCAACGGCGAATATAAGCTGCAGGCTAAACAATTTCTTCCCTTTTGATTTCCGACTATGTGCGCATTTCTTCTTTTCTCACTGCTCTCAAATCACGTTTTCAATACCCATTGTCTTGTTAAGGTCACTTTAGCTTCTCTTAGATCACTTGGACAATTAAAACATCGAGTTTTCACTCTTGTCGAAACAACTACGTTTCTCTTGTCACTAATAAGCAGCTGGAACGAAACTAGGCACCACGCGGATTTTATTACAAAGAAAACAAACGTGAATTTTTAATCACTTTCTGATGGTGTTAATATAATTAACGAAACGTACGTCGAGTGCTGTATGTTGTTTTACCAAAATGCCGCTGTGGTATATAAAAGTTCCACTAATATTCTGAAAGTTCCAATCCCCTTACTCTGCATTTTTAAATTTTTTTGGAAAATATCAAACTGCAACGATGTTTATAAAGGGTGCATTTTGTAAGAATTTTTGTCTACTTTCATTTTGAAAAGAGTAAAATCGGTTGTTTCAGTTGTCATTTAAGAGTTATAGCCCGTTCAATTTAATTTTTCCGGTTTTGTATTATAAAGTCAAAATTGTAAATCTTTTACTTTATTAGTTATTACTGGCGCAATAAATTAACTAGCTCCTATACTTACTACAAGAAAGAGAAGGATACCCTTGTCCTTCTTTGCGAGTCGGAGATAATCATTTTTGATGAGGGTGAGATACAAATGATGCAGGTAGTATTTCAATTCTGCTCATTTCTGTTCTACTTTTATAGTTTGCGTATGTTTGTCTCGCTTTTCGTTTTCGTACTAGTGTTTCATTAATCTTCACAAATTACAGTGGCGTTCATAATTTCTTATTCGGATAGCATAAGTTTTTCTTTTATTAGAAAACTAAAATTACACATATGACTAATTTTGTAATATTTTTCTTGTTTTGGCGATTAACTGTTTATTTAGAATTGTTGAGGACTTGAAACTACTTGAAACTTTTTCCTTTGCACAGTAGGTATTAATGGGTATTGGGTACATTATAAAGAATCAATTACATTGACTATCTTTTAATATTCTAATTACGTACTTTAATCACTTATTGTAATGAACACAAATATTTTTGAGAAACTCTTTGGCTGAAGGTTTTACCTAAAAGATAAAAAAATCAAGCAGAAATGGTTGTAGTATCACTGAATTTAATTTAACTAATTGTAAGCGAAAAAAATTAAGCATTTTTTTTAAACTGAATATTATGTGAATAAAAACTTGTGAACGCCACTGTAATTTATAAAGGTTATTCATGCAACAGTAGTACAGAAAAATAATAAAAGAGACAACTCTACAAATTTCAAACATAGAAGAGAAAGATGTAAAACACTATAAATGGTACCTGCAGTGCTTATTACCTCCGACTCACCAAGAAGGACAAGGGTATCCTTCTCTTTCTTGTAGTAAGTATAAGGGCTAGTTAATTTATTGCACCAGTAATAAATAATAAAGTAAAAGATTTACAATTTTGACTTTATAATACAAAACCGGAAAAATTAAATTGAACCGCCCTGGCTTCGCGCGGACTTTTTTTTTCTATGTTTTTAAGACATACAATTCCGTAGCACGTTAATTTGATCTATTTCGTAAGGTTAAGCCAGCGTTAGCAATGTAAGCGCACAAAAATATGTTTGTTACGACATCATATTTCTCGGCTTTTCTGTACTATAACATGCATGTATTATACATATAAACTTTCCCCTTGAATCACTGTATCTATTGCTGAAAACCGCATTACAATCCGTTGCGTGGATTAAAAGATCTAAACGTAAAAAAACATCAAAATGTCGGTGTTTTTCACCTGTCAAAAATTTGCACCAGGGTTTTCAGGGTCGAAAACTCAAATTCACGATCCCACAAAAAAAAACATTTACCGATCCACTACGGACATATTTAAATTTCAAAAAAATCGACTTGACTAAATACAAGTCGGTCTACAAACACACTTTGTTTTTGTCATTACTTTGCAAGATCTGTCTGTTTTAATAATTATAATTTCATAGAATTTCAAAAGGTATTTCATAATTCACGATCCAAATATTACACAAAATATGTACGATATAATAAGTGGAAATTAATAAAATTTAAATTTAAAGTTTACGGGCTCGTACTGTAGTATATAGTTGTTCTACACGGGTGCGAAGTATAAGGTATGATATTGAATATTAGTAAGTTAATCTAAAAAGACAGGTAAATTCCTGTTACGTCTAAATAATTAAGGATTACTAATCCCACACTTGGAACGCGTCCTATACAATAGGTACAACGAACCACAAGCCAATTCTGCGACCGGTCTTATATTAGTAAGTATTTATAACTTTCCTATAATATTAGAAGGTACAATAACCAGATGCGGCATGCCTTTTACATTCGTCTTGCTTTCTTTTAACGACGCAAGAAAGGCAATAAGTTGAAGCATTCGAGCTGTCCCTAATGAATAATTTAAAATTCCATTAACATTTTCCTTATGCATCATCGTTAGCCAGTTTAAAACATCCACTTGAGGTTTTTTTAATCTAAAACAAAGACACTCTGTTTACGCCATTTTTCATTCTTCTTTCTATTTAAAGACAATTAAAATACTTAACATTATTAGTTTTCAATTAATAAGTTTAATTTTGTTTTTATGAATAAAATATTGTAAGGTTAATAAAGTCTAATATTGCCAATAACCTACATAATTAAGCAACGCTTCGACCTTTAATTTCGGTCATCGTCAAGCTTATACAGAACATCAATTACTGTATAATAATTTATTATTGACCATATTAGATAACATTATTCCATTTGTCAGATTAGTATTGCCGAGCAGTCATTAGAATTAGTCCGCAAGCTAAAGACGTTTTTTACAAACAATTAATACCCGGCTAATTTTTCGTATGCGGCTTCATTTTACTGAGACGCCCAACTTTTTCTTCTGCGAAAATTATCGGAGCAACCTAACAGAGTGCGCAGGTTAAAACACGTTGATTTGGTAATTATGAAAATTTCATTAATACCAGTTATTTCATTAACTAAATATTGAGATTATTTTATAAGTAATTTGAAACAATATTTGTCCTACAAAAAAATAAAGTAGTCTTATCAAGACTGCCCCCCTCCCCTCAAACGTGCAGTAATTGCTCGGTAATAAAAAATGATTAATACTAAGCTGATTTTTTACTGTAGATTGGTAACTATTAGGTTAATTAGATGGCCGCATTGTCCTACGTACAAATAAGTTGGTAGGTTAGGTTATGTTAGGTTTAGAATCCGAAGCAGATTCTACCCGTGATTTGGCAACGTAGGAATTGTAATAAGAATTGAGCAGTTAGATCAATGGATGAAAACTAAACCGTGCCTGTTAACGAACGAGTAACGTAAACATCAACAACTTATTTATTTATGTTCTGGAACTGACACCGCACACATAAATACATTACGAAAATATTATGAAGTTAGAACTACCGGAAATAAGACAGGCCAAAATTATTTGTCCTCAAAATTTCATAGAAATCATAAGAAAATTAAATTTATTATAAAATAAAGGATACATTTAAAATCCATCAAATATTACTGTTTATATGGAAAATTAAAATATGTACTGCTATTTTGAAATTTAATACCGCGAAGTTATTTTTTTCCCGCACATTCTGCTATGAAACATTTACCAATATGAATTTCAAAGATGATCTTATAAAACTGTTTCATTTATGAACTTCCTTAAGTGACGAAGATATTATCCACTGAATTAATTTAAGTTAAAATATAAGCATAAAAAATCTTACAAATACAAAATCTCTTTTGGCTGACGTGTTACAACAGGGGTATTTTGCAAAGCCTTCTCGACGTCTTGCGATATTGCTTTTGTTCTTTCCAACATTTGGTCTATTTTTATCTGCACACTAAACATCTCCTTAGCAATAACTATCAAATCAAAAGAAAAAGATTTCTTTAACTTGTTGTCCTACAAAAAAGGAAATAATTAAACCATAATCGACTATAGATTATATGTTAAGTACCAAATCGGACCAACTCGAAAAAGGCCTCAGGCTGTAAATTTTTTGAGCAACTCCATATCCTTTATCTGGGTTGGTATTAAGAAACTTCAACTCCTCGAAAGTCGCGTTTTGAAAGAAGCTCAGAACTCTTTCATCTGACTCATCCAAATGGTTTAAACATGCATAACTAAAAATTGATTTCCTGAGAAAAAAATAAATAAAAATACAATATTGAACTGAACACTTCCTATGAGAAAGCGCATCGCTGTGCCGTCAACCGAAAACACAAACTAAGGTGTGCTATGTTTCCGATGTGCACACAACTACAGTTGTTCACCGATACCTGATTGTTGTCCAACTGCTATCTTCAGTCATGTCATTATTAAATATTTGTGCGCAACGGCATTAATACTAAATTTAATTAAATCGGAATAAATATAAATTACATAATTATAATTGAACATTATTGTTATAAAAGTTGAGGGTTACTACCGCTAAGTGCAAATCTTTAATAAGGCCATTTCAAATACTAACAATCATCATAGTCATCATCGAGCAGCTGTAGTTGCGCGCACTTTTTGAATAAAAGCATGCGAGCTGTGGCTGAAGCTCTATGTAATATAATCGAGCGTCAGTCCTGCACACATATCCTACTGAATGATTCGATTCAAAGACTAGGTAGCTTTAGAACGTTACTGTAAATTCTTCACCTGTGAAGAAAGGAATAGAAAAAATTATCTCTTTTTTAATGCTCCTGAAAATTTCCTTTCACAGGCGAAAATACAGAAATGAAGGCTTACACAACCTCCCAAAGCCACGTAACCTTCTATATATGGACAAAACAAGAAGTATTCACTTCAGGCGTGTGTAACGAGACACACACTATTATTTTTGTTTACTAACTCCTCCATAGGTTCTTCTTTAATAAAAACTGTTTCCTCTTCAACGTGCTGTGTTTTCACCACGTTACGCTCTATTCGTAACTTCTGCTGACTTCTTGCTGCTAAAGCACACATATTCAAATGAGTTAATTTTATATAACGCTTATTTAGAATAGTAAATTATAGTCATTTTTAATATATGCATTTACATAATCAACAAATACAAACAGGTACTTTAGGAAACCCCTCAATTTTATTCGAATATACAATACCAAGTTAAAACCTAACTAAAAACAGCCATAGTAAAAAGACTAAATTCAATTTATAATTTGGTATTTCAATTGAAATTAGTTTCAACAAATTACATTTAATGATCGTTCTTGAAAAAATGCTATATCTCGAATTCTCGACAAGTAGAGAATTTCATTGTATTTCTCTACACATTAAAATGCGCCTTCCCATATTAGACTTAATTAAATCAAGTTACAGGTGAAATACCGTCTCATTGATTTATACTATCTAATTACCTGTAGAATATCGTAACTTCTTGCTCATATTTGACTTAACTTCCGTGGCAAGAGGATCGTCTGTTTCTGAAGAATTTGATTCACAATTTATTGTAAGCAGAGGTTTACTCTGACTAATTTGTTCTGCTGAGGAATGATAGTTCACATTTCGATTTCTGAATTTTTCTACTTCTTTTTGCGCTAGTGTCATATCGAACTGAACTTTTGACAATACATCGTGAATTTTCTGAAATTTAGTTCTTAAAATCCAAATAAAAGCAAAAGTAAGTTTAAATTGTTACCATAGAATCTACATGAGGGAATTGTTGCTTAAGTAATTTCATTTGTTTTTCTCTTTCCAATATGACTTTACTCTTTTGTTGGTTTTTAGTATTTGTAATGATTATATTACCATTTTGAACACTACCAACAGCCACCACTTTGTTAGCCGTTACCATCCGTTTACCAGCTGAAGACATTGTGTAACAGAAAAAGATAATCCTTCCAGAACCTTTAGTAGAAGTTGTGTCTCGTCATAAGAGCTAAAATACCGAAAACATAATACATATTGGCCAACACTAAAAAGGTGTTATTGAATTATCAGCATTTCTTAAAAGAAAAAAAATTAAACAATTCATTCAATGATTTATGTCAATAAACCATGCGTTATAAAATATTGATTTATTGAACTGGTGTTACTCCTTATGGAATACTCAATCTTTTATTTAACCTTAATACCAATGAAGTAACACGGCCAAATAAAATCTCAGCCACTTGTCTCAAAAATACCTCAACACTCTACAACATATGAGCTAGCAAACCCATTATCAGTAATAGTAAATAAAAATGGCAAGAAGAACTGTAAAAACTATAATCCAATTATAACATCAAAAATTTTTTAAGAAATAAATAAATAAAAATTGCTTATAAATGTTTCAGAAATATATTAATACCTCTACAATTGTTTCGGCATGTTATGCCTTTATCAAGAGTACCTAATCTTATTACTAAAATTAAAATTGTTACACAGTGTTTATATACATATGTACCTAACGTTTAAGGGGGGATACAATCATAAATTCTTAAATCTATTAAAGGTGTGTGACACTGGCAAATCAGACGAAACAACATCGGTCTACACCTAAAAGTGGTCCACATGGAGATACTCCAAAAAGAAAACTATTTCTTCTTCCAAATCATCGACAGGACAATCAGAGAAGACATTGGAGAAATGATACATAAACATCATAAAATTCTATTAAATAAGTATCATAGACTTCGAAACAATGGAAAACAAACAAACATAACACAGGAGGAAACAAAAACACGGGGTGAGAGATTTAAGTTCAATTTCTTCCCTAGAATTATAAATACAACTAATGTAACGTTTTCTAATAATGAATTAACTATGTTAAACAAAGGTTTAAAATATTCACCCCATATTTATAAAAAATCAGATTTGGACTTATTAACGATTAATTGTCAGTTAGCACTTTTTGATACACACAACAACAATAATAGCAAATATAATAGTAATATTCATAATAATTTAAAGTCCTTTAAAATTGTAAATAGCAAGGGAGAACAAGAAACCATTAAATCAATAAAAACAAAACTAACTAACAATAATCTAACTCTTTGCAAAGCAGACAAAGGATATTCAATAGTCATCCTAGAAGATAGTAAATATTTTGAAAAAATGGAAACTATATTGAAATCGAGTGAAATAGTTAAAGAAAAAACAGATCCTACTAACAAATTTCAGACAATAGTTTCAACAATAATAAAAAATAACGACTTAATTTTATCATACAAACACAAAATAATGAACCCGTCGCCACCCATAATGTACGGTTTATCCAAAATACATAAGGATGGAGCCCCGCTGAGACCAGTAGTGTCTTATTGTAATTCCCCATCATATCTTATTTGCAAAGAAATTAGTAGAAACTTACCTAAGCTTATTAACTTTACTCCGAAATATTCTATCAAAAATTCGTTTGAATTCATAAATATGTTTAATGACTTAAAATTACCAGATAACAAATTACTAGTTTCTTTTGATGTAAAAAGTCTTTTTACCCCGATACCAGTATCAGAACTGAATACTATTCTAATAAATATGATTGAAAATTCTAATCTAGATAAAGAAACAAAAACACAATTATATAATGTCACAAAAGAATGCATTAACCAAAATTATTTTAAATTTAATGACCAAATTTACAAACAAACTAATGATGATCCTATGGGTTCACCCATTTCTCCCTTGCTAGCCGAAATTTATATGAATAATTTTGAAGAAAATTTGTTCAATTGCAATAATGTATTAATTAAGTATGTATATAAATGGTCTCGGTATGTTGATGATATTTATTGCATCTGGACAGGTAACCAAGATAACTTAATTCATTTCTTAGAATTATTGAATTCAATCCACGAAAGAATACAATTCACTGTAGAAATAGAAAAACAAAACAAATTAAATTTTCTAGACATAGAACTTACAAAAATATCCAATAAACTGGAATTTAATATATACAGAAAACCTACCTGTACAGATGCAATTATACCATTCGATTCTAACCAATCATTACAAATAAAATTAGCAACGTTCCATAGTCTAATCCATAGATTTTTTAATTATCCGTTAAGTAACAATAATTTTTTAAAAGAAGTAGACGTCATAAAACAAATAGCGTTTAAAAATGGTTACAGCGAGTCCTTAATAGATAATCTACTAAAGAAAAAGGAACAACAAATAATTGCCAAAAAAATGTATCCCATTTAAAGGAACCAAAAACATACAAATTTATAAATTATTGTGGAAAACAAACAATGAAAATCTGTAACAATTTTAAAAAATTAAATATTGACACTATTTTAGTAAATAAATGTAGTTTAAGAACCCTACTTTCAAATAATAAAAAAGAAAAATATGATAAATTCCAAAAATCAGGAGTATATAAATTAAATTGTAAAAATTGTAACGCATTCTATATAGGACAGACTGGCCGCAATATCAGAATTAGAATAGATGAACATAAAAAATCAATCAGCAACTTAAAACACACAACTGGCTTAGCAACCCATTGTATTAATAGTAAACATACAATAGATTCTGAAAATGTAAAACTGTTGCACAATTTCAAAAAAGGAAGACGTCTAGACTTATTAGAACTATTCGAAATCAAAAAGAAAATAAAAAAGAAAATATTGTCAATGATCAACAACAATTTCTAAACACACCTTTAATAGATTTAAGAATTTATGATTGTATCCCCCCTTAAACGTTAGGTACATATGTATATAAACACTGTGTAACAATTTTAATTTTAGTAATAAGATTAGGTACTCTTGATAAAGGCATAACATGACGAAACAATTGTAGAGGTATTAATATATTTCTGAAACATTTAAAAGCAATTTTTATTTCTTAAAATAATTAAAATGTTTCACAAGGAACCGACCTTAAACTCCATTCAAATTACATCAAAAATATTCGAAACTCCCTCTAGTTCAGCTACTTAAAACTAAACAGTTCAGCAAAAATTTTACTTGGATAGACTATGGTATGCTCTTTCAATCGAGACCAAAAATACATCAGCCTCCCCCTTTCTATAACGAGTAACGACAAAACTGTTTTAAAAATTGCGGTTACGCCCTCTAACAGTGCAACTTTTTTTTTAAAAAGAATGCAAAAACTTATTTCCTTTCGGCCGCTTTTTATTAAACAATTGAAAAAATATACTGTTTTTCTAATTTTTAGTAACTTCGTAACTTACCTATCACTCAAAACAACTGTTTTTAATAATATTTTACTTTTTAGAATTCTATTCATATTCGTGTATGGATTTATTCAAGGAATTTCTTTGTTTTACGAATAATAATTACAATTCATACAAGCACCTCATTACCACATATTGCGTTACTGATTGTGAACTAAGTAGTTGAAGATGTTAAAATATCACAACTTGTAGTTGACAAATTTACGTGCTCTCTTACCTAATCTAAAGTGTATTTAGTATCATTATAATAATAATTATTATATTGTCTATGTTTACATCTAAGAATAAGAAAGACAATAATAACAACTTATTGATTCAATTTTTCACTTCAAAAAAATGTCCAAATTAGGTTTAAATTTAATATGTCGATATATAATTTATATGCATCCCGCGGAGTTATGATGCTTTTCGAAAGTGCTCCCACAAAATCATTTGGGTTGGCCATCCACATTTTTCTACACATTTGGTTTAATAGAAATGGGAGTAGCATATTCTTTGGGAGTAGCTTTTAAACGGCAAAACACCCAGTTACACAAGAGTAAAACTATTTAACAGAATGGTTGAAAGTTTAAATTGTTTTCAACCGTTTATAAATTCTATATATGCAACTTGTTTTTAATTAAATACCTTTTTTAATAATATGTATATATATATCCAGCACATTACATGACCAAAATATTAGAAGCAATCCATGAATAAAGATTTCCTCAGTAACTTTGAAGAACCCACATTTAATGAACATGCCTACGTACAAGTCCAAGAAATAAAACACATACTAAATAAATTAAAAATTAAATAAATCTTGTTGAAACATTATTTGCATTCAAGTATTTCTTATTATTATTTATAGAAATGTTTCATAAAAAACCGAGCGTAGATTCCATTAACATACTAAATAAATATGAAACATCTGGAATTAACATACTACACACAAACATTAGAAGCCTAGACAAACACTTTGAACAATTGTTAATACTATTAGAACAAATTGACACCCAAATAGAGATAATAGTTTGTACAGAAACTTTCAAACTAGACAACCCCAATCTATATAAAATACCAAACTACATCCAATACACTAGCGAGAACTACCAGAACAGAAACGACGGAACAATAATTTATTTAAATGAAAAAGTAGAACACACTATGAACAAGATACAAATAAGTAATTGTAATGGAATAGAAATAAGTATGAAAGACGCCAGCGGAAAACCCCTTTTACTAACGGCACTATACAGACCACCGTCAAACAACTGCGAACAGTTTCTTACCGCCCTGCAGAATTACACAGAAGACCAATACGCGTATAAGAAGCATATTTTTGTCGGGGACACAAACATTGATCTCATGAAGCAAGACAACTTCCAAACGGAAAGATACATGGACATTCTCCTGGACAGTGGTTTCGCACCAGCAATAAATTCCCCAACTAGAATAGCTAAAGACAGTAAAACATGCATTGACCATATTTTAATTAAGGGCTTCCACAATAACAGACAAGTGAGACCAATAATCATAGAAACAGCAATAACCGACCACTACCCAATTCTAGTTAAAATACCACTAAAACAATAAATCTAGAAAAAACATGCTTTCTTACTTTCGGTTGCTACTCCAACAGTTTACCAAACATAAGAGAGATAACGTTCACTCACAACGGAACGACCAGTACGATATCTCAGAGTCACTATAGACAGACACCTGAAATGGGAAAAACACATAACGAACCTAACAAAAAAACTTCAACATCTCCCCTTCACAATAAGGAAACTTAGAAGTATCTTATCAACAAAACAATTAATAACAATTTACCGCAGCCTATTCACTTCTCTGGCAACGTATGGGTTAATAGCCTGGGGTGGAAGCTCTCACACCACTTCTGGCAAACTATGCAGGCTACAAAACCGAGTAATAAAAGCAATTTACGGACTTCCAGCAAGACACCCCACGAGACTACTATACGAAAACTACCCCTTAGTGAAAATTAAAAACATCTTTATATTGAACGCCATATGTTACCGAAGAAAGACGGGAGCTTGGGAAGAGAAAGCACACAACACCAGACAAGGAGCCAAATACATCCCAACTCCTTTCAAAAATAAAAAAGTTGGACAAAGTTGTTTCGACTACATGGGAACTAAATACCTAAATCTTCTCCCAGCTGAAGTAAAACAGATTAAACATATGAAGACTTTCAAAAAAGAAGTAAAAAATTGGCTAAAGATTAACCATACCCAATAACATAATTGATCTAAATTTAAATGACTATAAGTTAAACCCCATCTGCGGATAGGTAAACTAGGTTAATTCTAGGATAAGTTTTTTCAGCATTTTATAGTATATTAATAAGTTAGTAGTATGTAAATTTTCTTCCACAGACAAGAAACCCCTTTTCTTTTGTGGCCTAGCATATATATAAGTCATACAGCCGTTGTAAACTTATGTATAACTATGGAATGAGAAAAATAATAATAATAATAGGTTCTGGGCACATCTTAGCGTAAACACCTCTTTCTTGATAGGTGCAGTTACATAGAGAAAGGTGCGATTGTAATTATCTTTTTCATTAAACGTTTACACACCGTTCTTCAAAAAACAAACTATTTTTCACCATCAGACAATTTGGTAACAACGTAACAACAAACAATTAGGTTACCAACATAGGTTACCAATTTGTCTATGTTACCCAGTGTTGGCAGATTGAAGAGATGGAATTATGTTCTCAGGGCCGTAAAATTATAGTACATTCTATGAAATTATAGTACACTAGAAAAAAATCGATTTTTTTCATTCAAATAAATTTAAAAAAACACCTTTTTCAGAATTTTTAATCGACACGAATAGATTTTTAAATTATAACCGTTAAATTGCGAGTTTAACCTAGACGAAATACTCTCGTTGTTTCAATCTAACCTGTTAATACTATACGTAAATGTATATTCTACTTATGAAACTCAACATGTACATTGTACACACAATATACGTGTATATGCTACAATCGATGGGCAACCTAGTGTGAGAATCGTTCGACATTATTTGAATTTCAGCGGGTAAATAAAAATATTTTATTATTGTTGAAAAAAATTTGGAATTGTAAAAATCGAAAATTATAGTACATCTTACAGGCATTATGTGACATAGTACAATCTTGGTACAATCCATCAAATTATGTGACGTGTACTATAATTATCGTACGTCTGCCAACACTGATTACCAATCTAATCACTTCTATTAGTGATGACGTCAGCCCGCCATTTTTGTTGACGTTGATCACGGTCAGGGATCCAAACCAATCCAAACTTGATCCATACTTGGACCGTGTTCCGATATACACTGTGAGCACTGTGACACGTTACGTCACACAGTATACTGTAAATTCCGTTCCTGATTAGATTTTTGTACTGAATCTGCTACTGGCTGTTATATATTGGAACGTATTTCAGTACTGTTTCAGTACTTTTGTCAAAAATAATTAAGACACTATCCGATAGAGGCGCTAGATGTATTGATGCACGATATTAACATTTAATATGGCATAAATATTGCAATTTTTGGCAAATAAATCTTTTAAACTACTTGAGAATAAAAAAATGTTTATCACGGTATAGGTACCTAATAAAATTTCATGATCTTAACTAATGAAAATTACTAACAAGAAAACGTTCCTAGTGACCAATATGTTGTGCTTAGAAGGAAATAAAATAAACAAACCACTTTTAAATGTTTCAAAAAGGAGTTTTTATTTAACTCTACAATATCTCAAGAGTAACAGGATTTTACTAAATTTAATGCGGTGCTTATCATCTGTTTATACCTTATCGTCTATTTATACCTAAATCCTGTTACTCTTGAGAAAGGTATTATAATACCGAAATAATTGTAGAGTTAAATAAATACTCGTTTTGAAACATTTAAAAGTGGTTTATTTATTTTATTTTCTTCTATTCAAAAAATGTTTCATAAAGAACCGACCAAAACTACTGTTAATAGTATATGTTGTGCTTAGGTATATGCATGCTAATTATTAATTAATGTCAAAATAAGAATCACTCATTTATGATAAGAATATGCATATTTTTTGCAGAGAAACCTTAAGAGTAAATATCACTTCAAAATTTCTATTTCAGTTTTTCACAATTTTCTAATTCATCCAGACCTAGTGGATTGAACACAATGTAAAAGAATGATGAAAAGTTCCTTCTCTTACATGATTGAACAGGTCTGCTTTTAGAATAATTTTAAGTAAAAACGGTGTTTAGTGGTTTAAGTAACAAACAAATTACAAACACCGTAAAACAGAGCAATAAGAATGTTTCAATTTCTTTCATTTTAAACCTTTTAATGAATTGTAGCTTTTTATAAGTTTGAAGAAAAATATTGGTCCATGTTGTGGTGTGGTCTGTGTTCTTGCTATGTCTGCCATTTTTATCTAGTGGAAACTACTGGAAGCGCCTTACCTCCCAGAGGTAATACGCTCCCAGTACAAAGATGGTGGCAAATATGACGTCATTAGTTTTAGTTTCTTTCTGTCACTGTCACAGTGCACTGGAAGCCTATATCGGAACGCATTTCTGTATACTGGCATTACTGTCCAGTGCTCACAGTCTATATCGGAACATGCCCTATGATCTATCAAATTTAGTTATCACTAGCTTCAAGAGATGGCAGTGATTTCGATAAAAATGGGCTGCATAAGGAAAAATGCATTTTTTTAAATTCCTCGCCTTCTACATTAGTTCTCACTACGTTCCATAGAAGCGCCAAGTTCGAGCTTTCCGTCTATACTAGTCCCTTGTCTATGGTTATATTTTAATTGTTGTTGGTATTCGTGGTATTATGGTGGTATTCTAGCCATGGATTCTAGCCACAAAGTATTCATATAAATTTTGCAAGAAATAAAAAGTTGAAGTAAACGATGATCAATGAAAATATTATGGAATGTATAAAATAATTTAATATAAGAAAACCTTATTTATAAAAATGTGTAATCAACAACAAAAAAAGGATATCTTAAAATTGGAAGTTATTAATGTATTGTGATAATAGTATTAAAATGAATGAAGAATATTTAAAAACAAATAAAGACGGTTGGAACCAAAACGAAGTAAGAATTGGTTTACCAGAAATGTGTCTTCTTCAGTGCCTTCAGTATCAAAGTTATAACAATAATACAAGCGAAGGTGCAAACACATTACAATTGTTAAAAGATAAGGAGTCTTTTGAATTTTATAATCAAATTACAACTAAATTAAAATCGGAATTGGATTTTCAAAACGTAAGTGTAAAAAGAGCTCATAAATGCACTGTTTGTGAAAAAACTTTTAAAAGTAAAAGCTGTTTGGATGAACATGGTAGAACTCATACAGGAGAGAAGCCGTTTGATTGCAAATATTGTAAAAAGCGCTTTACCAGATCTTATCATGTAAAAGTACATATTCGCACTCATACAGGAGAAAGGCCAAATGAGTGTAATTACTGCCAAAAACGTTTTACACGAACATCAACATTGAAGCAACATGTAAGAATACATACTGGTGAAAAACCTTATGAGTGTAAGTATTGTAAAAATCGATTTACAAGGACATCAAGTTTAAAACAGCATATTAGGATTCATACAGGTGAAAAACCATATACTTGTAAATTATGTAATGAGTGTTTTGCACGTAAAGATATGTTAAAAGCTCATAATGCAAGAATTCATACTGCTAAAGCACCAATAGAATGTGAATTATGTACTAAGTGGTTACAACAAGAAAATGTTGACACTACCACATTGCAAACTGAAAAAGCCAGTTAAATACATAAAATAAAAAGTGTATGTACTTGTGAACTTTTTAAAAGCGAGTGACTGTAGATCATTTAATTGAACAAATATAAACCTAAAAAACGACCGTTTAACTTATTAGATTTATATAGAATACTATTTAAGCTAGTGGCAGTTATATTATTGGTCTTTTGTTCTTTTTAACCACCCTCACTGTCCATGCTTCGCACTCTTAAAAAGCCTTTCAGACCTAAAATTATCTTTACAATATATCTACATATTACTGATAGCGTTATTAACACGTGAAAAAAAATTAGCCTATTTTCCGATTAAAGTTAAGAATACTTCATTTTTTAAATTTTCAATTCAAAAATAATTTTGTATGTTATAATAATTTTAATTTTTTATAATTCCTCTAAAATGTTGAGAATTGATAAAAGATGTTTACTAAGACCTAGACTAAGAGAAACTTCCCATAAAGAATGAATTTTCTGAGTGTGCAGAGGTGTATTGACTTCCGCTTGTGGTCGGTAAGAATCCTCATCAGAATTTAACATCTTTTTCTGTTGAGGCTAAGGAATTGGTTTCCTTAATCTCTGCAGTTCGCTGGAGAAGTTGAAGGCTTTAGCTTTCCTACATCGTAGCTGCTTGTCCCAGTGCGATGTTTCAGCTGTTTTTGCAATTCTTCGCTTAACGATGCTACCACAGAGCCCATTGTGGGTTCCGGTTCAATAGGGTTATTTTTGGTAACTGTTGTCACTGTCGTTCACAATATCTTTTCTCTGATATTCAATGTTTAATATGTGACTTCTTGGCGATTTTGATATAAACGCACCTCGGAATGAAAGTGGCCTTACATAGTTCACGTGTAATAACACATTTTCTTCTGTCGGTACGTAATAACTATTCAATTAATAGTTAATAATCTTGCACCTCGATCCCTTTGAAGCAAAAGTATGCCAGTTTAGCTAGCCAATTTCTGTACTTATGCCCATGAAAATTGGAGCAATACAACAAATTGTTAGAGTATGTATGCAATTTACATATAAAAAATTTGGTTTCACGACTGATTGTTGGGTCCATTCTTAATATTATCTTTCATTTTTTCTTTTTCATGAAATTGCATTAAAAAATGTTGTCTGAGAACCATTAAGTTTAATAAAATTAAGTTATTGATGATTGAACGTTTAAAAATTAAAACTGTTACTGTTTCGTATTTGAAAAGGCGAATTGAATTAAATTTCGCCATGGAAAGATGGACAATTTCTTGCTCAACACAATTGTGAAATCTCCCTATCGTTTTTTTTTGAAAGGCTACAAACGTTCCCTTTTTTTTCAATACTAAATAACTCCGAAACGGTTCGTTTATCATAGTGACCTCCATTTAATAATATACAGGGTGTGCAATTAAAAATTGTCTAGAAAAAATGGCACACCCTGTATGACCGAAAATATTTGCCCAACTTCAACTAATTCCTTTTTTCACAATATGAGATGCCAACTTTTCTAATATACACGTTAAAAAAAGAAAAACGTAAAAAAGAATCTATATTTACAAATAAATTTTAATATACAAAAAGTTTTTGATGGATAATACAGTAGTAAAATTCATTTGAACCTAATTTATTAAAGGTATTATTTGTGTTGTGTAATTTGGTTAGAAAAAAATTAACAAATTCTTCGACATTATTAGATTCTAAAGTAGTTATTTGTAACATGTGTGAGATCAGAAATATAGAAATAAAGTTAAAAACTCGGCCATGGATTGCCTGGAATCCATGTCAATTTTTATTTTTAATTGCGCATTTTATAAACTAATCACATATATGGGATGGCAGAAGAAATAGGATTTTTTACCTGCATTAACGGTTATTCTTTAACCTTGCTCATAATTATATGTAATTGATTAATTAAAAACAACTTGTAATAAAAAAAAATGCAAAATTTAAACGAAACGCGTCCGCACACGTTTGTACTAAATTTTGAATAACATCTTGTAGACCGTTAGACAATTGAATTAGCCACATGTTTGGAATGAAAGCTCGAACTAGTAGAAAAAAAATAACAGTTTTAATGCCAGAACATTTTCGAATGATTAACTTAAAATTACCAGAAAATATTAGTAAATTGTCCCTATTTCGACTTTCATACATCCAATCGGCAGAAATGAGTAAAATGTGGAACATTTCTTCTGCAAGTTTTAGATTTCATTTCAAATATTTTGGCAACTGCAACTTATCATCTTCCGACAGCTTGATTTTTATCTAGAATTGCAGAGGCGACAAGTTTTTTATTGAAAATGGATTTTTTTTTGTGTTAACCAAGTTTCAATAGGTACATTATTTGTAAGCTTTGTACTGGTTCTAAGTTAGTTCGCACATGCGCAATACTATTTTAAGTGTTTTAGTTGTAACAGAATCGATTTGGACCCAAAATAATAGGTTTCTTTTACGTATCAACAAAAAAATTCTTATCCATTTTCTTAAAAATCAGTAAATTATTATCGAAGAAGGAATGTAGAATGTATTGGCCTAGAATATGATAGTACGGTTATCTACTAAGTAAAGTAAAATTAACTTTTAAAGTGCGAACTATTGTAGAACTAATAGTCACAAAAAAAAATAATCGAATAACAACAAATCGAACAGCATCCAAAAATTAGTAGAAAGTATTTGCGCATGTGCGAACTCTTGAAGAGAACCAAAACAAAGCTAATGAATAGGAAATATAGGAACTGTTATATTTTATAATCATTCAAATTAGTTCAGAACTGTAACCAAAACAGCAAACTGATAATTCTGACACAACTAAAACAATGCTACAAGTAAATAGAAACTGTAAGTACAGTAGTGTTTATAAACTATAACGTTAGCACTTAATATGTACAGCTTAACGTACAAATATAAGAAATAATACACAAAATATCACTAGCAATTTACGAGATTAAAATAAAATGTTGATTTCTATATTGTGTCATCCTATCTATATACATGAAAATCGGTTTAATAATGTGCAATTAAGAAAGATAATTTGACCGTTTTTTTCTGAAAATCCGTGACCGAATTTTTAATGAATTTATTCTAACGTTTTTGACGTGACTGAATGCAGTTACCAAAGGTTTTCCACAATTATCTTAATAATATAAAATGTAATATGTGCGTTATTAGCGACTGATCAGCTAACTTCACAATTTTAATTTTACTTTAACAGATCATAATTGGAATCATCAACGCAATTTGCAGGAACACATGAACAAAATGTACAGCTTCAAACTAGCCTCTTTACTGAATTAAATAGTGAAAACGCATTGAACACAACTTTACACTTAAATGTACAATTCTGCCCTGTAAATTTAATACTAACTTTTAAGGAAGTTAATTATAGCCACAGAAATTCTTTTACGGTATATTTTCGCAAAATTATCACAGAAACAGACAAAATCTTACGATTATTAATACTTGTCCTTTTTCTATATACAAACCCCGTTCCATATTAATTGCCCCAGTTTCATAATTGTTGAATTTCGCTCTTAAGAAATAAACCACGATTGTAAAACTAATACTATCAGCTGTATTCTCTAACAGTTATATTGTATTTTCATGTTATGAACAGGAAGTAAGCGGGATTTATATAATAAATGCAGTCTATAATGTAATATTAAGGAATTAATAAAATTAAATTATCGTGCCAACTAATGTGGGACGGGACTTGTGGTACAATGTATATAGTAAGGTAATGTCAATTTTTTAGTTTCGTAGTTACGTAAATGATAATGAAATGTAAGTGTAAAAATGTTCAGCTAAAAAATTTTTTAATTAAAAAAACAAATTAATTTTACAACGATAGTAAACAAAGACTGAAAAAAATTGCCACTATGTAGTATATCTGTACAATTTAAAAACAATGTTTAAGCTTTGGTTCAAATAATAAAATTTTTCGATCAAACTATTCAAGTAATTTGTTTTATCAACCTAATTTTATTTTTGCAATCCTTAAGATACATATGTCTAATTTTAGGTTTTTAAATTCTATCACCCTATTCATCCCCAAATTTTAAAAACTTTGAATTTCTCATAGTTTATGACACAGTTTACTTGAATAAATTAAATGGTTTGGTCGAAGAATTTTATTATCAAAATCATTTCCATTACTAATTGGACATTTAAAATGTTAAATAAATATAAAACAAGTAACTCTAACAAAACCAAGAAAAAAGGACGTTCAAGAGTACAGCAGTGTAGAGCAAATAAAATTAATTATTTAGGTATAATAATGTTTTTTTTATGCCGTTTGAAGTAACGAAAACAAAAATACATAATTCTTTTGTTCTCTTACCTTAGATGATGCTTCATGCACAGATTAATTGTATCTGTATGCCATAAAACACCAACTTCTTTTCTATCTTCACCTTAAAACAGGTGGCTGTCTTTGTTTTGGAAAACAATAATGAGTTTATATAGAAATTAACGTTAAAAACTAAATAAATTTCACCGAATATCAATGATATTTAAATGCAGGACAAGTTACAAATAAATACAACGGCGCAATTTTTAACTTGTTCGTAAATCGACAAGAGTATCATTTAATTACTTATTATTGTAGTACGGGATGAATTAATAAACCACACACAGAGACGCTTTTCTTGTCAAGACACCCTCTTAAAAATGTCATCAACGTCTTATATTAACTAAATATTTCAATATATCACACTTCTAAATGTTTCGATGCCGTCAAGGCTTTAAATGGTTCCGACCACATTCTTCTCAAATCACCCTAAAAATATAAATTATTGATCAGTTATGTACTTAACCGACACTTAGGATAATATATTTTGAAAGCATCGAATGAAAGAAACAAAAGTTTTCAATTATTGTAAGATCAATAAAATCTAATCTTGCCAATAACCAATTGACTTTTGAATGAATAATTAGACGACGATAGAAAAACTAGGGCTCGGGCTTATAAGCCGTGGTCTACAGGAACTATTTAGTCCAGACGTTTCGTAAGTCGCTGCCGATACTTCGAGGTATAATCTCCGCTCTCGTCAACACTTCCACTGAAGATGTCAGCCGCAGTTGCTGACGAAACATCTGGACTTAATAGTTTCTATAAACCACGGCCTGCAAGCCCGAGCCCTAGTTTTTCTATGGATTCCGGCAGTGAAAGCTTATGTTTTTATATAATTAGGCAACGTTTCGACCGTCAATTTCGGTCATCGTCAAGTTAATACACAACATCAATTACTCTATAATTAATTATGACAGCAAAAATTAGTCAATATGTGACATTCCATTGCCTACTTTAATTAAAAGTGTCCGTTTGTGCATTCAAACAATTACGATTGTTTTTTATCTTTATCATTTCAGCTATCAACCTTCTCCGAAAATTGTTTTCTTTTTCTGTAATCTTTACATTGTCTGAGTCGAACTCATGGTCATAATTAAGTTTGTGTTCACTTATTACATTATATTTTGGATCTCTAGGTATATTGGATCGGTGCTCCTTTACCGTCGTCTATAATTTTCGTTTAGTCTGACCTATGTAGATGTTTTTACAATTATGACCCATGCAATTAATTTAGTAGACTATATTCGTTTGATTTTTCCTATTTACTTATTATGATATTTAGTTTATTTATGAACAGTTAACTACATTAAATTTTATTTTTTTTAGAATCTGTTATACTTAAAGTTGTGTGGTTGATGTTTGGTATTTATTATTATTAATTTTTCACATGTATGCTCTAACAGAGAATCTACATTTTGTTACGCTTTACAACTTATCTAACAATCTTACTTTCTATGCTTATCTCTTAAAATCTACCTTCATTTTCCCTTATTTTCTCCTCGACTACTCTCACATACTCGCATATTTCTTCAAACAAATCACGTATCTAAACTTCTTTAAAGAGTTTAGCTCCTACCGGGATTTGAACTCACAACCTAGTGGTCGCCAATCTGTAGCGCTAACCGTCCAGCCACTGTGCCTCCCATGGTTGATGTTTGGTATTATACTATTATATTTATATATTATTATATATTGAAAGAAAATAACATGTAAAATAAGTTCATCATTCTGTTAAGTCAAGTAGGCAATGGAATGTCACATATTCACTAATTTAGCTGACATAATTTATTATATAGTAATTAATGTTGCGTATTAGCCTGACTATTACCGAAATTAACGGTCGAAACGTTGCCTAATTATTCATCAAAAGTCGTTAGTTATTGACAAGATTAGATTTTATAGATCTCGAAACTTAAATGTTTTCAAAAGCATACACTTTCAGAGGCAGACTACCTTCCCTTTGACGTGTGACGCAGTGCACGCATGCCCCCACCCCCCTAATGACTGACAACTCAAAAACGACTAGTTCAGGTGATTATGTATTGATTTGAACTTTTTAATCAACTTAACAGAATTTATTTATTTTAATGTAATTTGTTTTAAGTATTCTGAACATTTGGGAATGTACTATATAGTCATTTTTATTTTGTTCTCCTAGTCTTTAGAACGAACCTTCTATTCAAAATGTCTCACTCTCCATTAAGAACAACAGAGATAAATTAAAATAAGTATTTTACTATAAAGTAATAAAGATTAGCATATAATTATTTGAGTAGAATGTTGTGTTACCTTAAGGTAGGCCATTGTAAGCAAGGGTAGCAAGGTGAACGGTACGAGGTAGAGAAGTGCCGGTTGAGCAGCCTTGAAAATCTCTGAACTAACAGTGGCCGTAAGCAGCCCTAAGAAATAACCTAAGAGAGAGCAGTGGAAGTACGTCAGTCTGGATCCCGTAAGTCCCTGGGCTTTCTTGTATGCATCATAGCGCAATACAAAACAGAGCAACAATCCCGGCATCACAATGTCTCCCAAACCTAAATAATAAAATCCGTAATAAGTAAAATATAAACAAACCTTAGCATGGCTTTGTAATAATTGAAAAAACACATAATAGTGAAAAATATTTATAGTACAATTACGATTGGAGCTTTTATGTAGCGGTCCTGACAGTTCGTCGGAAACGGCGAATAATAATTTATCGTTCAATAAAGTCCATTAGACAGTTCTGATGGCAATTGCAAACGAAACCTACTGAACAAACATCCGGTTATTCAAAAAAATTTATGCGTCAGTTAAAAACTAACAGCGTCAGAAGTTAAACTTTTGATGTTATACAAAAAATGTCAATGAGTGCACAAAAACAAGTGTACAGATTTTTCCATTTTAATTACTACAATGCCATGTGGACTACTATTTACGAACATACTTGAATTACTGCGTTTTGAATGGCTCTGTGCATTTGAGTATCTTTTTCAGTGCACAGCTGGTTACTAGTTAGTTTTCCAATCTGTCCCTGCCGAAACTTCGAAGAATAACCTTCGCCCTCGCTGTCAACACAGTAACCGACAAAACGTCAGAACCTAACCATTCATTTCGAATATGGACTGCAAGCCCGAATCTTAATGCTATTATGGTTCTGACTATGAATATTGTTATAAAAATTGAAAAACGTTTAGTTAGATTTTGTCAAAATAGTAGTTGTTTCGCAAAAAAATATTTTTCAGTAGATACCAAGAAGTTTCTTTACATTAGTAGAAAACAGACTTATATCACCTACTTTCAAACAAGCTTTTGAAGTAAATTTTTAGAATCAATATTTTAACTAAAGCTTAGTTATGCTATCCATCTTAAATATAATAATTTAATGGTAATGAATATTAAAATGCAATGTGTAAACCATACCCAACATGCTGAAATGTCCTGTATTATGTATACTAGGAAAAACTAATTTTCCTGGCAAACTCAACTTTGGCGCTTCTTTCACTATTCCGCCAATGTGGAATTTCTTTGCCATGATACTTACTGGATTCTCTGCAGGTCTCGTGGCTACCTAAAATAACTAAGTTTTAACAATTTATGATAACCAAATGTAATTAAAATAGAATGCGCTATTAAAACTAGTCGAATGCAAAAATAAGAAGTATTCAATTCTTGTAAGACCTCAAATGCATTCAATTCTCACTAAATGTATTTGAATGCAAAAGAATCGTATCCGTATGTGATAGAACGAACGCGCATGTAGATTGACGCCGATTATTCAAATACAGCCTATCACCAACGCGAAGTGTTTTGTAAGCGAATATAACATTGCCGACATTTAATTTTATCATTAAAAAAGGAAACTTAACACGAAATTTTAACTTATTTATCAGTTAACCGTGTCTAAAAATAATCTGTTTAAGCAATTTGTGATGCGATCAACTTTGCGTGGTGGCATTAATTACAACACAATACAAAACTATTAAAGCAAATCAATAACATCGAAAAACTCATATAGTAAGTAAATTATCATAAAACCAATTGAAGATATTAAAAGAAGTAATAAGTAAACAACAATAAAAAAATTATTGCATTATTAAAAACAGCGGTAAAATTTACTTGTGTTTTCAATGTTAATTTTATTGATACCAAATTCGCTAACATTCGAAACACTTCGTGTTGGAGATCAGCTGCATTCAAATAATCAGCGTCAATCTACATGCTCCTTCGTTTGCACACGAGCATTCTGTCCAGATACGATTTTTTGCATTCGAATAATAATTTAATTCTTAAAAGTATTCGATTCTGCCCATCACTGATTACAACAATAATCATCATCTTTTTTTAACTAACGCTTATAATAATGATACTCTAAGGTGGTGCAACTAGAATTGCCATTCAAACTGAGTTGAAATGGCTTTGAACTTATACTCTAACTTAAATACCTATTTAATTTGTACATGTACAGTTCAATAAGTTTTAAATATCTTTAATTCATTGCGGGAAGGCAGCAAAGCCAAAAATCCCAAGTCTTTCAATAAAGACAATAAATTTAGTGGAGGCATTTGCTTCAAAAACAACAAGGTGCGTATAAAATAACACATAGGCATACATATGCTCCTAGTTATGCCACTAATATTGATAATTAAAATACGCCATCGATATGGCATCTTACTTGCCGTCTATAGTAGTTTATTCGGCAAATTTGCTGACTATAACAATTGAACTTACTTTAACCATCACATTTGTGCTGAAAATATACGAGGAAAAGAACACCCAAAAGACATCATAAATTAATAAACCAGTTAACAATAATGTTGATACTTTCAGGCTTGGTAATCTTACAAAAGCGATAAATGCTACACAAAGGCCCATGCCCATCGCATCCATCAGTAGCCAGTGACCTGAAAATTCAGTTTCTTCAAACTTTTTTTAACCTTTCTTAATATACTTAAATTTAATCGAAAGAAAGTAAGGACTATTACCCAATACAACGCTAAATAAATTGAAGAAATAAGAAAAGATTCAATCCATTCAAAATCAAATATGTACATATGTTTAAAACTGGACCACGTTTCAATCATAAACGTTTGTGACTACATTAGATAGGTGAAAAAAATGCAGTGTTCCAAACACGCTCTTAGATGTCTACTTAATGGTAATTTCAGCTTGGGATACAGTGATGGTTTTTACCTTAGAACATTAACCTATATGTAAGAAGGCGCACTACAAAGCCAATTCCGAGGAAATTTTCCTTAGGTTATCAGTGTTAAAAGTACAAAAAGTATCTCCAACGACTAAGTAGTTGTATAGAGATAACCTAGTGCTAACGTCCTACACGTGATTGTCAAAAGCTCGATTCCTACGCAAAGCAATGTTCTGTTTTTTTTTTTTAATGAAAAAAATTCAATTCAATTTTTTTAAAATACAAATATTAAAAATAGATTTTATTCAATTGCAATTTAGGTATAATTTATTCGTGAACAAAGGTGTCTGTAATAACGCATTATGTATGTACATATTTCATGTTTTAATCTTTTTTGTTATAATATATCATGATTAAAATTAAACAGCCCGTTTATAGATCTTTTCAACCAAAATTGGTATCTGAACGAAACAGACGCCTCATTGTTTGTTTTTTTTATTTATATCAAGAGATTGAATTATTTAAAAAAAAGTTAAAAATACAATAAATAATAAACAATATCGATTAGATAAAACAACACTAGCGAACCACTTTTACGAAATAACTATATTTTATACTTTACCTACTACCACTGTTGTTGTTAAAACAGACAAGTAAATACTTAAAATAAACAGTATTCATTTTTAAATGACATTTCTTTTAGATATTTTTCATAATAAAAGCATCAACATTATAATCTTCAGTTATTTAAATTTAATTTTAATACATTAATACGAATTAAATTCAAGAACCATCTACAAATTACCTCAAATTAATGAGGAAAAAGCTATCGCTGTCATCATGCCCCCGCTGGGATTCATTTTAATAATAATTATCAACAATGAAACAACAGAAAATATACAATAATGGCGACTTTAAAAATTTAAAACAACTAATATAAATAAATTATGACTCACTACCCATAACACCAATAATTGACACAAACAAATAAATGAAATAATTTCATCATAACGTGGCATAATTAACATAATTTTTAATTATTTGTTGGGTTAATGGTGATTGGTGATATTAGTCTCTACTGATAGTAGATAGTAATATCCCCCCCAGTGTTAAAAATTTACGCAAATCCGCGATCAAAATAATTTTTGCACGATGTACAATACAATCACCCACCTACACGGTCGTGATTAGCTTGTTACGCCAAAGATGTCAATTCTTGTTTTAAAAAAATACTACCTATTCAAAATGTCAAGCTACATCCTTTTTTTCTTAACCATTTGATTACCCATTTTTGTTAAGAATTACTTAACGTGTTTGTGGTAAACTATTAGAACTATGAAACATCTAATTTAGAAAAATGTTTTGCAGATTAATATATCTGTACAATAGACTTATAAACAATTAATCTATGTGTTCTTATCTGGAAAATTTTTATTTAATTATTTAAATTAAGTTCGTAACTTTATTACTACAATGATCGTTTACAACGTGAAATATTACATTATTGAATCATTGAACATAACTTGCTAATCGTAATTAAACTTTTTCAATTATATAAGCATTCCACCTGTAATTAAAAATATAACAACTTAATAGTATTAGCACTTACCCGTCAAAACCCAAATACAAACTATAAATACTGACATGGAGAATGACAAAATCTCTGCAGTAGTGAATCTGCCACAAATTCCAAATGAAATTTTGTTTCCATCTGAACATGGTCTTATTATATACTGACACATAGGAAGCAATAAAAATGCTAAAGCTACCGTTGCTATAACTAAAACATAAAAAAGATACAGTTTATTCGCTGACCCTCTTGCTATTTAACAAAATATCAACTTAATAAATGCTAACGTCGTTTTAAGTTACATAAATCCAGACACCTCTTTGGAGTGCTCACGCTCTACAATACTATAAAATGAATTACCGTGCGTAGGAGAATAATTATTTCTCTGTGAAATACATTTCAATAGGAATTTTGATTTTTTTTACAATTAACAATTATCTGTTAAAGACATTCCTCCTTGTTTTATCAAAGTTTATACAATTAAGTTCAAAACGTAGCAGATTATTTTCGTTAACATTAAACTAAGTTCGGTCATAGACAAGTGAAACCGGACAAACTCGGTTATGTGAATTTTGATACTAGTTTACTAGTACAGTATGTTAACAATAAATCCTATACCTATACAGGGGCGAGGGTTAATTTCTCAAATAAACTTTCTTTAAAAACTACAATAGATAAAAATATGAAACCAATGCGAATCTCCGGAAAAATATTCGATATTATATTTTTTTTGTCCAAATTGTAATATACAGCGTGTCCGAAATTCGAGCCTCAACATTGGGAACTCGCTTGTTAATGCAACTAGTTGGCCATGACAGTGATAGTCACAAATTTAGGTTTTTGCAACAAAAACGAAAAAATTATAAAGTATCTATTGCAACACCCCGGGCAGCCTTTAACAAATGGTGACGAAATTTCAAATTATTGAATAATCTTCCTTTATGCGGGCTGTGTCTTACATTTCACGATCAGTAAGACAGCTTGCCTACTGATGTACTGATAGGTGTTGCTGTTTAATATTTAAACAATAATTTTGCACTAAATTTATGTAGGACCATGCAATCGCATCTACATACTACAATAAGATGGCAAAAGTCTGTTGACTCAAGACTCAAGTAGAACATTTCGAGTAATTATTGTACGGCTACTCGCTTTGTTTTGTTTACATAATATTATTTTCATTGTCTTGGCGCAAGTGATAAACTTTGTTATAAAAAACTAAATTTGTGGCTGTAACAGTCATGATCAACTAGTTAAAATTTGATAAGTATTTCCTTCCGAAGGAACGAAACCAAAATTGGGGTGTCATACACCACTGGAAAGAAACAAACGTACTTTTTATAATTTTGGCAAAATCTGTGTGCCAATGTGGCTCCCATAAGAAATAACAAAGTTAGTCATATATTCTAGTAACCAAATAAAGATACAAATTATCTGATAAACCCATGAGCAGTGGACTAAAAGTGTCCCAATGATGTACCTTTTAAAACTTACCACAACACAAACACTGAATTAACAACTTAAAATAACATGCCAAAAGTACTTATAATGATGCTGCGGAACACTCGAATTTTTTAAATGTAAAAATATAAAATTTTAGAAGGGCAGCACGAAAAGCTGCGGCGGGTCGCTCATCTCTGCTTTAAAAAAATGCCAAAAGTGAAAGTGCTAATATCTTTAAAACGAAAATATTTACAAGCTATTTGAGACCGGTATTAAAGTGACCTTGAAATTTCCCCAAATCTTTATCAATTTAAACTTTTTTCTAGCTGCAATAATAAGGTAAGGCAACCAACCAAACTTCTGAATACTCCATGTAATTTTACTACAATAAAGTTCATTAAAAACGGAAAAAAAAAATTGTAATTGTATGAGGGGGCACCTCATTGACTCGCTTCAAATTTTAGTATGTAGTTGGTATACATACATCACCCTATTTACAGTTTTACTTGAAAATGAAAATCCGCAACCTAGGAAGGGTTAGGTTAGGTTAGATGAAGAAAGGTTAGGTTATCCTTCAATCATGAACTTCAGAAAACGTCCGATATATTTGAAAAAATAAGGAGCGCTGTGATAGCTAAGTTACGACGGCAGAGGAGAAAACTGTGACATTACGACCAATTACGAGAATCAAATCTATGACGTTGATATTAATATTCAATCACATTTCGTTTGTTGGGTAACTTACATAAGACAGCACGGCTGAAAAAATTTCAGCTAAACGAACTAAACTGACCTAATCTAACTATAATCCTCTTTTACGACTGGTGTTATCTTCCGGGCTTTGAGGCCGTGGTCTAATGACTGTGACTGCGGCTGACTTCTTCAGAGATAAAACGGACGGCGGAGTTGTTCTATGTTACGGAGTGTTCTTCTTAGTTCTTCGCTGTCATCAGCAGACGAAACGTCAGACTACCAAACAGTAATTAGACCACCGCCCCAAAGTCCGGAAGATAACACCAATAATTTATAAGACGCCGGCCGTGAAAGCCTACAAAACTTTATAATAATCCTCTTTATTTAACTTGCTCCCAATTTTTCGGCTAGGTTAAGTTCACTACTTAAGCTAACCTTTCTAAAATTAGATTGGTTTAATTTTCAGTTATAAAAATATAATTTTGTTGGTATGATTAAAATATACTGCATAATCAATAAAAGTTAGTCTTACCAACAACCAACAATAACTGATGAAAATAACTTTTATTATGCAACGTTTCGACCATCAATTTCGGTCACCACCAGGTTAATAAATACTAACACTGTTGCACAGGTACAGTCTAAACTTCAGATTAGTTAAACGACAGACGAGGTTTAAACTGAAGTTTAAACTAGCGATTCTTAAATAGCGTTGCACAGAAATTCCAGTTAGTTAAACCACAGTTTAGCTTAGGTTGGTACATGAGAAGGCCGTATCACTAACATAATTGGAGGAAAATACAAAATTGTGTTCCAGATGTTTATAAAAATGATGGATTGACATGATTGTCTATTATTGATTATACAATACATTTTCTTAGGGTTATGTTAATAATTTAACCTAACCTAACATGACATATAGCTTAACCTAACCTAACCAAATTTAATCCCCCCTCTCTTATGCTCCAGACATTCAATTTTTAAAAAACTTGATATACCTATTATGTAGACTATTCAAAATCAAAAAACAATGTTAAGTAAAATTCGAAATGAATCAGTGTACAATTACAGTACATATTTAACAAATTTTTACATATTAGTAATTAAAAATAATTTGTCTGAATAACAAACATGTGTATTTGTATCATTACCAGTATGAGCTTTTAAAAATGGATTTTTAAAAAACTTGTAAACTTATACTGATGAGCATAGTAGGTATAACTACTCTGTATTATCAATAGATATAGATAAGCTGTAGATTATTAATGTCTATAAGACAAAATATTTTTACTCACTTGCTGTACAAATTGCAAAAAGCATCTGCATGGAATCAAAGAAGAAAAACATAACGAGTAGTGAAATACTGGCCCCCAACGGCAAACACAAAGCCTGCATTGTATCCAAAGTTTGTACACTGTTTTCAGTTTGTACTTGAGCTGCAGGATTTAAAAGACAATTTGTGCTACCATTAGCTCTATCTCTGGCTTCTTGCTCCATGTTCAGACTTCGAAAGGAACCATACACAATCAACAACATAGAAATAATGAATGTGGATACTCTACTCGAGTCCATAATAGAATAGGCCCACTGATATTCAATTGTTTGTTGTTGAGTATCGGCCATGATCGAATTTCTTTTGTTTCACTATCTGAATTCATGCAAAAATGAAATTTCATCGGCGTGACCCATATTTTTTGTTACATAATTATCAAAAGAAAACACACCATAAGCACAAACCCTTGCAAGAAAATCGACTGTTTTCGGACGGGAGTACTCGTTGTTTCAAAAATCATCACTGAATATCGAATCCTAAAAGTGTAAACCAACACAAACTTCCGAAAATCTTTTACGGTTATGTACAGACGGACGCCATATTGAACTGCCAAATGAAAACGAGAAACATTTCACAAACTTTCTATTCCGCTTTATTATGTAAAAAATGAGGTTATTCACGCTTGTGGGGGCAGTAGTCCATGAATTACTCTTTTACACTCTTACCCGAACTACTATAAGTAACCGTATGGTGGTTATGACTTTCGGTTACAGTGCAGTACACTAATTATGGCACTAATAATACACCTCTTACAGTTTCACAGGTTACAGACTACAAGTAAATTGTTTAGGTTTTGATGTGCATGTTTATTTGTATTAAGGCAATTTTTCAAAAAAATCAATATATCTGTATATTTATGGATATCTAAAAAAAAACATGAAAAAAGCAATGTTAATTTCATTGGCGTGTCCCCAAGATGGGCAGCAAACCACGCCAACCATTTGATTAACCAGCACAAGTTTTTCAATTTCAATACTTCATGGATACTTTCTTTGAAGTTTAAACTTCTTTAGGCGCGTTATGCGATGACTAGTAGGGGATAAAATGTAAATTCGCGTTACCAGCTGACCACGAGATCGCTCGACCCTACACCAACAGACAGATACCGCTCCAACATAAGACTAGCCGCGCGGGTGCACACACGTGCGTAAAGATCTATGTACACGTTTACTCGAACACATTGCCATCTATAAGGGAATTACCAATTAAAATAAGCAATATATGCAGTCTAATCGAAATGCTCATACCCTCATTATTATTATTTTAACCATTGAATTGGAGGGTCACTGTGCAGTAAAAAATATTAAGTATGTTAATACTTCAAATAAGTAACAAAAAGAACACATTTATTTTCTATAATTTTTTTGTCGGCGATGGTACAATTTAAAGTTCTATAAAATTTTATGTCCATTAGTTTAATTTAAAAATAATGAAATTTTTATTTTAGAAATTACTAGGTAATTTAAAAATTCAAATAAACCATTATCCTATAATTTTAAGTTTTCTCTTCTCGTCCCCCCCCCCTTAGGACCCATGGTTAGTGTATAATTAAGTTTGTAAATATTCCAGGAAAATATTTACATTTTCAGAGGCCGATTTTTTAACAAGATTTTTCATTAAATTTTAATAACCTTTTTAACTTATTCCATTAGTTAATTAAATTAACACAATGAGGAGGGTATGGTGCGAAAATAATGTTGCGCACACATAAATATAACCCTTAGATTAGGATATGATACAGAAACGTGGTTAAAAGTTGCAACAATTCGGAAAAACAAGAACTCTACCATACTCTGCAAAAAATATACGGGATGTTTTTTTAAAGAAAAAAATTGACGGTACTTCGATTACACGGGAAACAACACCAAGCTATGTTGTTTATGTAGGTATGTTTTAGGAGCATTTTATGTTATCCTCATAGGTGGAAGTATCGTTAATATCATCGTATTCGTTTGGATCCATACTTTTCCCAATCCTGAATATGTTTTATTCCAGAGAGAAACTATAATGTAAACATTCTTAATAATTGCTTTTAATTATTCAATTGACGTGCAGAGTTCTTTAAATAAAAATATGTACTGATCAAAGACTTAAGATAATTCTAAATTGGGTTTCACACTGCCAACAGTAATAAAAAATACAATAATTCGATGACTCATCGAATAAAAAATTCGAAAATAATCAGTTTGTTAACAAAAATTCCATGTTCGTTTATTATTTCTTATAGTGCTAAGTGTGACGTATAATAAACAGAGAAAGCAAAAGAATCATTATATGGCAAAATTCAACTACTGGATGCTTACGAGTCATACATAAAAATATTAAGTAGGCGACAATACTAATTATAGACTTTTTTTAGCACAATTATATTTGGATTATATATTTGCAGGTTCATATTAAAAATCACCATTAGGCTTTACTGCACCGAATCTGCTACAAATCAGGGCTTGTCTATGGTGTTCACAATCCACAACACGAAGGATATTTCGACTTCTATATGTTGTATTCAATTACCGAATCCGGACAGTACGGAAATTTCTTACTTGAAACGGGTTGTAGATTTTTTAAATTTCACATGGTGTTGTCTTACAAGAATCCAAAAAGCAAAATTTTGACCGCAAGCAAAAACATGACATACAAATTAGTGTTGGAGAAAATGCAGAGGGTAATTTATTGTCAAAATAATAAAGGAACCTAACTTCGAACTAATAAACTAATTAATGTTTTTTGTACCAAAAATTGAGTTTAATCGGAAGGTAGTCGCTCAGCATATAATAAAGACAAACCAGCTTTTATTTTCGCGCCAATTGAAAGTCCAACTTTTAAACGCGCGCCGATATAAACATGCTTTAGCCAATTTAAAGAAAAGTTACTTAACATTTTTAAACCAAATTATACTTTATTAGTGTAGAAAATCGGGAAAAGACAATAAAACAATCTAAGAAGCGCCTTCCTTTTATAATAACATTACAGCAACTTTTATTATACCAACCTACACGACTTTACATTCATACACACATTAATAACGCCGAAAACAAAAAAAACCTAGTTAAAGTACAAATAAAATGATTTGCCAACCACTCGTTAATAAAAATCGCCTTTCATTAAACAATTTAGGTTTGAATGACATCTATTTTATGTATAAAGAAAATACAAAAACAATACATGTGTTGCACAGTTTGTTTTTATATAGATAAATAAAACAGCACTTATGGATCGACAAAGCAACTTTTACAAAAACAATTGCTGCGATAATTCTCTAGAATATTACATTGCTTCTAGCACTTTCATCAAATCTGCCATCGTTTTAACTTTAACTTCATAAAGAAAATGTTGGCTTACTCACTTTCAAATCAAGCGTTTTGAAAACCGGAAATACACACTATTTAGGAATAAATGCAGCTATATTTTCCTAATAAACGAGTGAAAAAAAGATATTTATTAAATAACATTGGTTCTAAATGGAAATTTAATTATTTTTACAATCCACGAGGAAAATTTTGTCTTTCCTTCTCCGGGTTCATGATCGAAGGTAGTCCTTTTTTCAGAACTATGCGTATTAACACAAATTAACTCAATCCTACATACATACGTCAGGTTAGGTGTAACCTAAACTGTAGTTGTCAACTAAATGACAAACTTCGCGAAAATGTGAAAAAATACTACGCACTTAGGGAAGAAAGTAGCCTAACACCCACGTGCTTGCATAGTTTCTTAACTTAATATAACCATTAGAGAAACAGTCCTGGTGAGCAACTCCTGTAGCACAACCAGGCAATTCCCCTTTTTAAAATTAATGATAACGATGGCAGATTTTGAATTATTGCCGATGTATTATACAGAAAAACGCCTTAAGCTTTGTTCTACCAACTACTTTAAGTACAGCAAATGCAAATAGGAATGATAGCGGAAAAAAAATGTCAGAAATGACAGCAAAATATTACAGTACATTGGTTTCTTCATGAACTAAAAAAAAAATACTACAACCTACATCTTTTATGTTGTATTACCAATTTAACGTACTCCTTTCGCCTTATTGTTTGAATGGTCAATAAATTAACCTAAGCTTTTTAGTTAAAAGATATACATATACATATAATGTAACGATTGGCGTTTTTTAATATTAATACTGTTTACGTTACAGATTAAAAATTTGCTAATCAAAATTATATTTCTTTAAATTACTTAACAATTTTTATGTAACTATTACTACAATGATAAAAAATACGATCCACAAAATATGCGTCTTTTATTACTGAATACTGCAAAATATTGCTCTATAATTAACAAAAATGATACAATAAAAAATATAGAAAAATATATTGCCTATTGAAGATACCTAAATGAAGCAACGTACAGTGATATAAAAATGAATAGATGATTTTGAAAAAATAATTTTTTAAATTATTTAACAGAATGTTTTTATAAACAACACATTATTTATTACCTTTTTGAGTTAATTTTATGAACCAATATCTTCATTTTCTTTTCCAATTTTTCATATACGCGGCAGAATGTATTATTAACGTACTCTTTTTTAATTAGGAACAATAAGTCGAAAAGATCGTTTTGTAAAAAAAATGTGCAATAATACAAAAATCGCTAACACATTTAGAAGAGATTCTGCTACACTTCACATTCTTCTTCAAATTTCGATGTGACTGTGTTACTGACGTTAAGTCAGTTTAAAAGAAAAATAGTTATTAAAATATTAATGACAAAGAAACTCATTGTTCACGCTCATGAAAAAGCACACACTCGTTTCGCTCTTGTGTGCGTCTCATCTGCGCTTTTCTTGCATTTCATCTACGCATCACACATACGACCATCGGCACTATCATTCTTTCAATCACAAACAAGAAACAAAAATATATACGCACGGCCACTTAATGATAATCG
This sequence comes from Agrilus cyanescens, assembly GCA_947389935.1. Lineage (NCBI taxonomy): Eukaryota > Metazoa > Arthropoda > Insecta > Coleoptera > Buprestidae > Agrilus > Agrilus cyanescens. The sequence goes on from OX376712.1 coordinate 11,085,451, forward strand.
TCATAGCAATAATAATAATAATAATAATATAGTTCAATTATAATTATAATAGTAATAATACAGTATGTATATGTTATATACTGGGTGATGATGATGAATGACGAAGATCAAAAGGAGAAGGGTCGAAGAGAGACACACCGCGTGTGCATGCTATAGGTGATCGGTCACACTGTACATTAAAACATTTATTATTAAAACAATAATGATAACATGTGTAATACTATGTATGATTTTTTTAGTGTGTGTGAAAAGGCGAATAATAATCAGGTGTCCTATTATTTTTTTGCTATAATTAGGAGGTAAGAAAAGAGCTTAGTGGAAGGGAATGGAGAAGAGAGAGGCGCAACCCACGCACGCACGCCACGACGAATATAGTACGACGAAAACAGAGCACATAATCATCATTATTATTAACATCATTATCATCATTAAATTGTTACGTACACACACACGCACGCGGTTCGATCATCGACAGTGAGTGTCCTATCATTTTTTTGTTTTTTTATCAATTTAAAACGGTATTTTATAATTATATAAGCTTCATTTTACGAGCGATAAGAGGCGCGCGGATATTTCGCACATGAGTTACGATACGTCTTGATCCTCCACGTCTTGTAGCTGCTCTTTCTGTTCTGCTTCACCTATAATAAAAAACATGATTTAAAAACCTGCACAAAATACCTACACAAATCAATAAAAAATTGAAAACTACGATTGCCTTAAAGGCTGACTTAAAAGAAGGTATAAGTGTATAAACGGATTCTTTTGGCAACTCCACATTCACTAGCTCACACTAGCGTACAGTAATAGAACATGACAAAATCAGACACATTTGAATTTACCTATGGTATACTTTAATGCAAATTTTTATTAATATTTTTATTATATGTTTAGCAGACGTTTACGAGTACGTCAACGATTTGATTAAACTTCTTCGAAAAACTAAAGAATATGGTCGAGTTTGTTGGTTTGGCTGCACAAACTTCCGGAATTTTTAAATGCCTTCATAAAATTGAAATTGGAACCTTCAAATCAAAAATAATTTTCTCTGATCGTGAGTTGAAAAATATGTGATGCCAGCACACTGATGCAATTTTTTTTGTAATTTGCTTTTCTTTAGCTAATCAAATCAGATCGAGATTATACGGGGTGTTATAAAAATACAGAAACAACAGAATAACTCATCAGGAGTGGATTTTTGAAGAAAATGGCAAATTTAAAACTTGAACAATTTTGATGTGGCAATCAAATAGGCACATTGACTTTAGCCATGACCTTGAAGGTTATTTAAAGGTCAACTTGAAAATCTTGAATACAAGTGCATAGTTTTTTCATCAAAAATTGAAAGATCGGAAAATTCTACATTCGGATAACCTTAAGAATAGCAATAGCATACACACTACGACTCCTCAACTTTAAATCAAGGTCAAGTTACGGAAAACACAATAAATGTTCTTAATAGTCCTTTTTGGAAAGTTTAGTCACCTAACCAGAGAATAACCTTACGAGTCCAGTTCGAAAATGGGCTATTAAAGCGTTTCTTGTTTTTCATAATATAATGTTTTCCGCTATTTCAATATATAGTGTCAAAACTGCACCTCTATTTAAGATTTTCAATACGACTTTCAAAAACTAGCTTTCAGCGCGTATTTGGGTTTTTACCTACTTTGAACCTTACTGTATGGACTTCTTTAGAGTATGAGACTATTATAAGTGTTTATACAGGGTGTTCCACTTAAGCGTATTTCTTTTATAGATGGCTTAATATTATACATACGAAAAAAATGTTTAAATAAAAGTTTCATACAATTTGTCTCTTCACTTCATAAAATTATTTTTACTTATCGGGGTGTTCCATTACGCCTGGGCGATATCAAACTTTTTTTTAAATTGAACGCTATATTTTTGAACGTTTGAATTAACAGATAAAATTAAAAGGCAGTTTGATAAACATACATTGTATCTTACTGTTGTCGTTTGGGAGTTATTTCGTCATTTTGAAAAAATATAACGCTTGCGGCGCTGTCTAAAATCCTCAGTGTCTCCGAAACCAAATTAAATAAAAAGCCGCGCCTTTAAGATAACCTTAAGAAGGGATAATTGTTCATTTCTTTCGAGGATTTTCATTAGTAAAAAATAACAAATAAAATGATGTGATTTTTGGAAACTTAAATCAAGGAAAACTTGATTTTTTAAATGGAACGATATACCAATTTTTGCATAATCAGGTGTAAAATTAAAATATAAATCGATTTTGTAGAGGTATTTTCGGTAGTTTTAAAGATATTCGGGAATTTGTACAATTTTTCTGGTGTTCTAGTCTTAATGCGTAATTTATCAAATAAAAAAACAGCCCCGTTTTTCTACTTTAGCTTTTGGAGTTGCCTTGCCCCTCGCATGTAAGCAGGTTTAGGACTGACATCTTACTGGTATATTTGAAAAATGTCTCACAAATTGTAAAAGACTACTTTAAATCAACAAATTAAGCTTTATTCATAACTAAACGAAACAATAAATTGTAGAACAAAGCTAACTATACTCTATTCAGGCAAATAATGGTTGCACGTCATTAAACAATAAAATCCTCGTACCAATTTAAATTCATAAGAAAGAAAATTTCTAAGCACTATCTTTCTCTCTCTCACTTGTCTAGAATAAAAGATCCAGAAAAGGATAAAAATATGTTGGTCCTCTGTCAAAATCGTATTTGGGTTGGCCATTCTGCGCAGTGTTGCCGCTGTCTAACACAACTTTCTTAGTCTAATCTGTCATTTTGACGATTTGGTTGTTTTGATTTGTGTCCTTAAACGTTTTGAATTGTATATCTACTATTCTTTGCTGTTTGAGGTATATTGTGACTTATTTTCTATTTTTGCCAGTTCTGTATTTAAAAAATCTGCGATTGTAATTGCAAAATATGCCGAAACCGTTGAGTAGTCGGTGTAAACAACTTGTCTCGTCCCTTATCAGTTATTTTGAACAGGAACGGGATAACGGGGCTCCTCTTCTGCCATTAAACGCCGTGAGAGAGGTATTTTTTAATAAGTTAGTAGGTTTCATGGTTAATTGTAGTTTTTTAGCGAGTTTCAGCTGCACTGAATATTAGTATTGGGACAGTCAGTGCCATTTCGCAAAAGGTGAAGAATAACGAATTGTTAAAATCACCGAAGAAAAAACGTCCGCATCCAAAACGGGTAACTAATGAAGATCATCTTGATGTGGGCTCAATTCGCAATCAAATTTATGAAATGTATGAAAAAAGTGAGTAGATTTACACAGTACTATTTAACAAATTTTTTTCATAAAAATTTTTAAAACTATTTTAGAACAAATGGTTAATCTTAATAGTATTCATGAAAAGCTAACGAATATGCAACTTCAATGGATGTAAAACTTCGCTTCATGTACTTTTAAAAGACATTGGTTTTAAATGGAGCAAGGATAACCCACGTAGGGGCCTGATGGAACTTCCGGATATTGCATTTAAACGAATACAATTTTTGAAGATGTATCAAAATATCAAAGACGAATCTCTGTTTGAGTTTGTTTATTTAGATGAAACATGGATATTTCAAAACGGAACATTGAGTCACTCATGGCAAGATGACAACAAAAGAAGTGTAAAGACTACAAAAGTGGATGGAAAAAGGTGAGTGGTGTACCTAATACTTTTAGGAGCTGTTAAGGTCATGTTGTCAGATGTGTCAGTAATAATAATATTTTATCAGAGATATATTGTCCTTCATGCTGGAAACAACAATGGCTTTATCCCAGGAGCTGAATTAGTGTTCTCTTCTAAACCAAAAGGCGATTATCATGGAGAAATGAACCAGGATAACTTTCTGCGTTGGTTTGAGAACCAGCTGTTGAAAAACTTGGAGAATCCATCAGTTATTGTCATGGATAATGCACCATACCACAATACACTAATGGATAAATCTCCAACTAGTGCATGGACAAAACCAAAAATTGCAGAATGGCTGACAAAGCACAAGCTTCCTTTTGAGAACACTATGTTGAAGACTGAACTACTGCAAATTGTTATTCGGTAAGCAGAAAACAAATATGTAAGGTATGAATTTGTGTTTCATAATGTTCTTTTCTAGGAACAAGCCTAAAAAAGAATATGTTGTCGATCATTTGGCTAACAACTATGGCCACAAAATCTTACGTCTCCCCCCTTATCATTGCATATTCAATCCTATAGAATTGGTATGGGGGGTTGCTAAGAATTATTACAATCGCCACATAGGTCGAGATGGAAAAACTATTGATAACTGCTTGGAAATGTGGAAAGAAGCTTTGTCGACAGTTACACCACAGGTTTGGCAGAATAGCATCAGACATACAGAAGAAGAGATTGAAAGATGGTGGAATCGCGAAAGAATATTTGATAGACTAGAAATTAATCCTCTAATTATTGATATGAACAGCGATTCAGATACTGAAAGTTGCACTAGTGATTAAACTTGAATTGCTTATTTTTTAAATTATAGTTTTATCAATCATATTTGATTAGGTGAATTCCGAGTCATTATCACTGGACTTTACCATTTTCCACTATTTATTGAATAGTTTTTGTTTTGTATTTTTACTGTTAAAATTAGTTTGAAAATAAAGACATTATTTTTGCTATTACTATAAGAATCCAAACTTTGGGTATTTTGCTATTGACGTGGCAACGTTGTAATGTGAACCTGTCATATATTTTGATGACGTGCAACCATTATTTGCCTGAATAGAGTATAGATAACCCAAAGATTTTACATTAAATGCTCAAAATGTTGTCCATTGTAATCGGCACACAGTCTTACTCGTCTACATTTGTAAGCATTTCAGGCGTGATGTCTCTACAAGCTTCAAATATTCGATTTTTCACGTCTTCTGCTGTAGTCTGCTGTGTAAACTTAAACTTTATCTCTTATATAGCCCCACAAGAAATAATCGCACTTTGTCAGATCAGGAGATCTAACTGGCCAACTTCTAGATCATCCAATCCATCTATTAAGAAATTCTTCATTCAAAAAATCACGAACTCTTTGGAAATGATTTGCTGGTGCCCCCTCATTCTGAAACCACATTTATGGAAGAACAGCTAAGGGAATATTGTCTAAGATACTGATCAATTCGTTCTTAAGGAATTCTTCGTAACTGATCCCATTGAAAGTACGATTTAGGAAGACCGGATCTACGACACGATTACTAAATATTCCTCCCCAAACATACTTGATGATTTTGAAAATCAGTATGAAGCAGTTCATTTGAAAATTATCACCAATAAATGTGAAGGAAAGACAATTACACAAACTACGAAGCCAATCAGCGGCTGCTTTGTTTATAAATAATATAATGCGAATAAAACAAAATCGAAATAGAAACACAAATAAATACGAAAATTTTATTTAGTATTTATTTGTGTTTCTATTAAACATGTTTCATCACGAATGCACCATAAACAGTTTATCTGATATTATATTAAAACAAAATCAACAAGAATGATAAAAATTGCACAAATTCCCGAATATCTTGAAAACTACCGAAAATAGTCGCCAAAATACCTCTACAAAATTGATTTATATATTAATTCTACACCTTATTATGCAAAAATTTGTATATCGTTCCATTAAAAAAAATCAATTTTTCCTTAATTTAAATTTTCAAAAATCACACCATTTCATTTGTTGATTTTTCAAAAAAAATAATGAAAATTTTCGAATGTGTGAAAACGTTATTCCTTCTTAAGCTTATTTAAAAGGCGCTGCTTTGTATTTAATTTGGTTTCGGGGATAATGAGGATTTTTTTAAATGACGAAATAATTCCCAAAACGTTAACAATAAGATACAATGTATGGTTATCAAACTACCCTTTAAATTTATCGCCTAATTCAAAAATATAGTGTTCAATTTAAAAAAACAAAGTTTGATATCACCCAGGCGCAATGGAACACCCTGCATAAATAAAAATAATTTTATGAAGTGAAGAGACAAAACTTTTTTTTTTCGTATTTATAATATTAAGCCAGATATGAAAGAAATACGTTTAAGTGGAACACCCTGTATATCTAACTAATTTTATATGAGATACCCGCGTTAATTCCAGTGGGAAATTTACAACTATCTGAACTTATATGGAGACTTAAAGCTATGCCTGTCCTTTAAAACAGTTAAATGGGATGATTGGGACATACGTATGTACATAATAATTGCTCGAGTTTTATAAAGGATAAAAACAATATACTAAGAAAAGTTGTAAGATTTACTTTTTTCCATCTCAAAATAAAGCCAACGTATTATTTTGAAACTAATATTTTCAATTTAATTTTAACCCATATTTTATTAAGCTCACGCTGATAACAATTGCCAGAAGAAAAAATAAAAACATCCATTTTGGAGGCAGACATACGATTTTTGAAGCAACATTCTGTATGTACATTAAAGCCAAAAATTATTTTATTCCAATCTCCTCAATTTAACGTAATTAGTTTTCGACCCGATTAGTGTAATAAAAGTTCAGCTAATTTACTTACCATCTCCTTGCATGTCACTCGTCCACAACGTCAGATTATCACGCAGCAGTTGCATTATAAGCGTACTGTCTTTATAACTTTCCTCCGACAGGGTATCCAGTTCCGCGATTGCATCGTCAAACGCTGCTTTTGCCAATCGGCACGCACGATCCGGACTGTTCAAGATCTCGTAGTAAAATACAGAGAAATTAAGAGCCAAACCAAGTCTGATGGGGTGAGTAGGTGGAAGTTCGGTCATCGCAATGTCGCTTGCTGCTTTGTACGCCACCAAAGAGTGTTCTGCCGCTTCTTTACGATCCGCACCAGTTGCAAACTCCGCCAGATATCTGTACAAAATATGACAAAATAGATACGTTTTTAAATTAAACATTAATCACTGACTCATAAATATACAGTAATTTATAGTGACGTGTAATATTATTACATTAGGTAAATAGTCTGAATATACATATCAAAATAATCGATGTTCCCCAGAAAATAAGGATAAATATACAGCGGCAAAATTAACAAAAATGTATTAGGTGCTTTGGTACTTAACGAATAAACAGTAAATAACAATTGTAAGATCAATAAAATCTAATCTTGCCAATAACCAACAACTTTTAAAATTTACTACTTGATGGTCTATTTCTATAACGATAATTTTTAGTTACACTAATGGTATTTTAAGAAGGCACAAGAGCCTCATGACTTTGTAGTTGTCATATCGTTAGTGATTGAATAGATTAAAATGATTTCGATGACACAGCTACGAATATCTTTATAATTATGCTAAACATTTAAAATGATAGAGGGTTTTTCACGTTCGTTAAGTTTTTAAACTTATCTTACCGGCAGAGTTTTGAATATGTAGTAAGTATGTAATAACTAATGCTTTGTCTTATTAAAAACTTCAAACACGAATAACTTTGTTCTCTCAAATGGCACCTACCGTATTTAATTTTTTCATCCCGTTCTTTTTTATCTTCCCTCGATCCATGGGATACCTCCTTCTATTTTATTTGAAAAATTTTAAGTAATTTTGAATTTTTACGTTATAATCGGAAGTGACAGACGACTGCAAATATTTCAATTAGATAGAGCATTAGCTATTACGATATTTGTTACATTTTCAAAAGCTTACCGGTATTATTAGTTTAAAAACTTTTAACGAACGGGTTACGTTAAAAACCCTATGTAGTAGACAATAGTAATGCATGTATGTATACCATGTGTTTATTCTCTACTTAATTGAAATTCAACAAATACAATTTAATTTGAAAATAGATCATACCTATGGTAATCGCCCTTCATCTTAAAGTAGAAAACTTTGCTCTCCCCAGTGCCTGCTGCTGGAATGAGGTGTTTATCTAACACGGTGAGTATATCTGCGCAGATATCGCGCAATTCCTTCTCGACTTGACCTCGGTATTGCCGTATCATTTCGAGCTTATCATCGGTACCTTTGCTCTCTTCCTTCTGTTCTATAGATGAGATAATGCGCCAGGAAGCACGACGGGCACCAATAACGTTCTTGTATGCTACCGATAATAAGTTTCGCTCCTCTACCGTTAATTCCGTATCCAGCTTAGCCACTTTCTTCATCGCCTCAACCATTTCTATGCAAAAGGAGTTTATTATTATTGTATTGCACAAATTATGAAAAAAGAAAATATAAAAATCGATAGGTATTGTCATAAAATTTGAATTCCATATTCAAGGAAATTGAAATGAATGCTTTATTGGAAGTATTTCTTAAACTCTTTATGTAAGAAAAAACACCATGGTTCTTTGACTCATAGACTGTAGGTGTAAAACATTTAACTAACACCTTTGAACAAAACTGACCAAATTTTTGGGATTTGAAGATTTTCTTTTAAAAGGAGGTAGTAATTTAATTTGTACATTCGCAAAATATTTCTTAAGCCCCTCCCGTCTCCCTATATTTGGGATTATAGTTTACTATTATTAAATACAAACAGTAAAAAAGCAGTCATAATAATTTACCAATAGCAATCGACTTACAGAAGTTTCATTTTTATTACAGAAACGTTTTATAAATATCGAACAATTTAAAAAATCTTTTCATCTAAATTCTATATTTCACACTGACCGGAATGAAAACCGATTACTTAATACACGAAGAAAAAAAAGAAAATAAATTATGCTAGTTTTCAAAAAGAAATGAAGATTAATATAAGGTCAGAGGCTTTCACGGCTGGAATGAATCCATAGTAAAACAATTGCGGCTTTCTTCAGTAGATTAGTGTTGACGAGAGCGAAGATTATACCTCGAAGTTTCGACAGGGACTAAAATTGAAGATATGCCTAAGAAAAAGGAGGTTAGGCTAGGTTGGGTTAGGAGGTATTAAGTAGTCACAGGTACTAAACAGCAATATTTACTGAATTTTAAAAAAAAAGTTAACGACAGATCTTGGGAACATTATACAAATTTATTAAACCTAAAAGAACAACAATAAAGTGTGTAATGTAATTAAGTTATTCATAACGTGTTTAATCAAAACTGCGTAGTTTAAATTTATATGAAAAAGTATTGGTAGTTATATCTGTTGTACTCAACTGTCGGATTGGACATTGAGCGAAAGTTTTACCTGAAACGCGTTGTAGTGGTAATGGTTATTTCGTCCATTACCTTTAGGTAAAAATTTCGGTTAGTGTCTGAATTAGACAATTGAGTACAATATATTAAAATTTTAGAGAACATTATTACAATGTGAAATGAAATATTTAAAGAAAATTAAGTAACTGAAATAGCTTAATACTTAGCTGTCGTTGTAATTCTCGATTTAAAAAAAATGTTCTAGTGAAAATTGGAAGAATATATTTTCCTAAGAACGAAAATAAAATAGGGTGAGGTTAGGTTAGAACACTAGAAATTGTCAATTCAATTTTGGCGAAATCCAATATGGTGATGAGGAATAAGAAAGTTAGTTATCGCAGGCTACATTAGGTATAGTATTACGCATTTTTATCTGAGAAAAAAATATTTAATTTTGCTTGACATATTATTGTTCATTACAACAGAATTGCACATTATATATTACCTTTATTATTATAATTTGAATACCAAATGGGTAACACATTTACGTACAAAGGTAGAGGCAAGGTTTATTATTCCAAATGAATTGCTCTATTCCAAAGCATTATTTGTACCTACATCTACTGTACATCATCTTTTTGATAGAGATAGGTAATGAAAAAAAAAGTAAAAACTTTAGATAATGACTTTCATACCAAATATTGCACTTTCCTGAGTGATTATAAAATTAGAAATGAAATAAAAGTTCAAAATCAGATACCCGATTTACTGAAGATTTTAATGAAGGAAAGTACATAACAATAACACTTTAATTTTTATGTAAAAAAAATTTTACGGTATAAAAACGTTGCAGTATATAAATGTGAAATAGGTCAACAAAAAATCTAAAAGTCGGGAGTACCACAAGTTTTATACTTCAAAACATCCTTTTTAATCCAATTAAAGGAGAATACTACAAAATCTGTAATATAAATAGCCACGAATAAAAGCTTTTTCTATTTTTATTTATTTTGAAATAATAAGCACACCCTTAAATTTTCACACATAGAAGCTAAAATTCTATTATAGATATAGTGCAGTAATTTATTTCTTTGAACCTACATTAAACAGAACCGAAATAATACCCACATCTATCGGAAAAAATCAACTCACTCTTATTGTTGGGGGTTCAATAATTCCAACTATACGGTAAGAACCCTTAGATTTACAACCACAGTATATTGAAGCCTCAGTGATGGCAAGTATTTTATTATTACCTGGAAGCACTAATGTGTTACTACCCCTGAACTATTATAAAAGTAAATATAACAGCCAGCAGAAAATTGACTTCTGATAATTTTCTAAGATTATTTGAATATCTTAGAAGTAATTTTAAATATAATTTGTAATTTACTCTCAATTGTCTATAAATTTCTTTACATGGGCTGCCTTGCAATTTTTACTTGAAAACGTTCTTAAAATTCGTATTGAAGCAAGTAAGGGCGTTTCAAAGACAATTTATAATCCTTATAAAAAAAATACAAAACTATTGAAAGGTAAGGATGAATAGGATGAATTTTCTCCCTCAAATTTCAATATTTTTGAATTTCCTTGATAAGGGTCATAAATTTATGACCGAACGTCGTCATTTACTTGAACGTATTGAATGGTCTGAATGAAGAATTATTTTATTTGAATTCCTAATTGCTTTGATGATAAAAAAATTCAATACCAATCTACTGTTAAATGTTCAAATCAATGTTACATTATGTGTTAAGGTTCCAAACTAATACAATAAGAGATGAATATCAGTTGTTTTGATTATAAAAATTTTCAATAAAAATAGTTTGATTATTACATATTACTTAAAGATGTTATACATTGGTTTAGGTAGGTATTGTAAGTATAATATGTAAACGGGAATTTAAGAAAATCCTACCTGCTTATAGGTTGCATTTTTATTATAACAAAGCCCTTTCTCTTTAATAATTTCATAATAAACTCTTCCTGCATCGGTTTTCAGTGATCATCCCTGTAGATAAGCGTCTATAAAATGTATTGTATATACGCTCTATTCGCATGCAAAATCGATTTCTAGTAGAATTTTAGCGACATCTAAATTTAAATTAAGCTTTTAATATTCTACGTTTCCAAAGCAATTTTTCTGCTCAAAAATTAGAAATATAGAGAGGTACGTATTAATCTGCTCTGTGGAGATAACAAAAAGCAGTGCATATAGGTAACTTACTAAAATTGTGTCTACAACAATAAATAAATTACTGAACGATTTTAACTAAATTAAGATAACTACAATTCCTGTTTCACACACAACTTTTTATTAATAAATGAAAATGTATTAGATGTTCTTCTTTCGAGGATGTGGACTGACCGTAGAAGTTAAAACATTTTACTGTGTGGGCAGGTCGAAAGTCTTGTCAAACAGGTAAATGACACGACTAGGCTAGATATCTAACGACGTAGTGGAATGAGACGTAGATTATTACTACGTCAACTTCATTACAATCTCATCTTTTTGTAAACAGAATTCCAAATAAAAAAGGACATTCATATTTAAAAAACGTATGAGAATTGATTATAACAATAAGTGGAAACTTTACGTCACAGGATTACATTCTTTTCATTAGTCATCTAGGTATCTACACACATAAACCTGCATTTGCCGGTAAAGCGCACGGAATCGTAAAGCTGCATTAGTTTTTAGTTTTACAAAAATTATACATATTGAGAAATGTTTCGATTTATGAACTGCTAATACATGTAATGTACCTACAGTACAAAAGTGCAACAAAATTTTTCCATTTACACCAAAGCGCGAAACAATCGATTGTGTCAAAACATACGGATTTACATTAGTTTGTACAATAAGATAATACTGATTGACAATACTATGTAATATATCTGATTGTAAAGTAAAATTTTCGCCGAACAAGTTGACAAAGATAAATGGAGGCGTCTGGTAACTTGTCTATAAAATTATACCTACTGACATGTAAAAAAAATGTGAACATACCATCATACCGTTCAGCCTGTTCAGCTAACTTAGCTTTGTAAACGTTATCTTCCCTTTCGGACATGTTTAAGGCGACTATAAATCCACTGCACTTCACAAATTCTCAGCTGTTAATTCTTACACTTCACGTACACCTAATATGGCCGACTACCGCGCCACACTAGAAAATCGTTCTTCTTCGCCTACAAGCCGGTGAACTTAGCCATGACGTAAGTGCGCGCGCAATTTTCCCTATATCCTTCAAAAATTTTGGAATTGGCTTCTCGCTGGTTTAAATCCCTGCGGGAACAAACTATAGTCACAAACTTCAAACGTCCAAGAAAACTTTTAATTTGTTTATAAACAGGATTATATTGTTTCTTCTAGGCAACCTGATTGTAATTTTAAAAATTGTAGACATTGTATACTGATATTGCTATTAAGGGTTGTCTATTTATTCATCTTTACGTTAATTTACAACAGGAAAAGAGATGGCGATGGAGAAAATTAGCATATTTATTAAATCATGCATCCTTTTATAAAATATACATAGTTCGTTTACCCTAATTAGGTTCCATCACTAAAACTTGACCAAAACGATGCGTCAAATCAGTGGAAGCCATGTCTCATATATTTTAAAATTTTAAATTTGATTCTTTTTAAGTGGATTCCCCTCTTTGGTGGTGGAACGAGCGACCTCTAGGACGCTAGCACCCCACCCAACGAATTTCGAAAAAAAAAAATATGGATCTAATAAGTCACAATTGGTCAGTGTAGGGCAGTTGGCAACACTACAGCCACTACAGTAGAGAGGAGTATCTAAAGTTGTGGTAGGTGGAGGATATTCTTTGGGTGGAGGGAGCGTTGGTTGTCAATTGAGAAATGGAATAAATTGTATCTTTGAACCAGTGTTTTAATTACAAATCATTCATTACCCCACTTATAAATACACTAAGAAGTAAGAACAGAAACTTACAGTCAGGTAGTCCCGTAAATTGGTCAGCGATAGGAAATTAGTAATAACAATTCGATTTTTTTGTAAGAAAATTCGATACTGCTGGCACCCCATCTAAACTAAAATTAAAAAAATTTGACAGCAATCGATTGAGTTTTAAATGCTTTTAATTGGTCAGTTATAATTATTATTTGGTCAGGCCTAGATAATAAGAAAAAAACAATAAAATATATATCCACTTCTACAATGCGCATGCGCAAAAATTCTGTTGCTTCTATGACCAATCAGCTAATAGGATAGTAGATAGAGTAAAAGATGAGATAGCATAGACAGGATTGAGATAGCTTCTGGTCATAGACAAGTACTGGTCAGCCAATGAATATAGTCAGTACTGGTACTATTTACAAGAGTTTGACAAGAGTAAATAGTCTTCAAAAGCTGACCTGCAGTATATTGACAATATACATCAACATGTCTATGGACCAACATAACCTAATCAGTTACTTTCATAATTCATAATGTAATTTAAGATTAAAAAAATCTGAAAGTCATTTAAAATAATGGCCATAAAAGTAGAAGTTCTTGAGTATAACGAATATGATGAAAAATGTTTGAGCCCGTTATTAAGTGAAACTGCTTTAAATACTGAAAGTAAAATTGACAAAATTAAACTTGAAGAACCTTCAAAACTTTATTCAAATATCTTAAACGATGTAAAATTTGAAGCGGAAGAAGTAGTGTTAGTAAAAGCTGACAACGATAACGGAGCATCAACTAACAGGAAAAAAAGGAAAATTGTAGAAGATTGTCTGGAATGTTCTCTATGTTTCAAACGATTTTCACAAAAACCAAAGCTCGAAGTCCATATGCGATATCACCAAGGAATCAAGCCATTTCAGTGTAACGTTTGTGAGATACGGTTTGCAGAAAAATCAAATTTAGTAAGACACTTAAGAATTCACACAGGAGAAAGACCGTTCTCGTGTAATCTTTGTAAAAAAACGTTTAGTCAAAACAGTCATCTTAAGTATCACATGAAAATCCATTTACGAAATCCTACAAATAAATGCAGTTTTTGTAAAAGTATCTTCAAAAGTGCTTTTGAATTAGAGGAACATCTGTTCGATCACTATAAAAATAAATCGAATAGGTGTAACATTTGTGAGAAAGGTTTTGATTCTTACTCTCTGTTAGAACGCCATATTAGATCTCATACACATGAGAAACCTTTTAAATGTAAGTTCTGTGGGAATACTTATTCACAAAAACAACATTTAAATAGACATATAAAGAACACATGCCAAAACAAGTAACCAATTACATTTATTAGATATATAAAATGTTTAATTAATAATTGTTAGTTATTTTTATTTATTTCTTTCATTTAGGCCGCAAGGCAAAACGTTAATTCTTCACTCATTGTTTTAATATTAAATGACAAATATTACTTTTCTTATATTGTAATTGCTGGAGTTTTTTTTAAATACAGTATCAAAATGGGTAGAATTTGATAATATGCACAAACAAAATAATTAGTTAAAAATAAAGCAGAAGAAACAATAGCCTCTGTATGTAATAGGTAGGTTTTTAATATTTGAATCCCATTAATAATAAATATGATCTAAGTACCTATTTTATGAATTAAATAAAAAATATATGTCAGCTCCGATCAAAGCTCCGATACGCGACTGCAGTTTACTCCTTGAGAACTTCAACGTTTTTTTTTTCAAGTCGATAGTCAATAGAAAATATTTATGTATTATGTTTTTATAATTAAAAAATTATTATATTTTTATAATTAAAAAATTAAGACGTCCTAATTAATAAATCAAATTATAATTAAATTAAATAAAAATCTAATGACAAGCACACAATGTAAATTATTTTAAAATAATATAATCAGTATACTGAAGCTGTAGGATTGTTAATACACTCGCTCTAGTCACCGGACAGAGACAAACGCATAAATTTGTGTATATATGTTTACAGCCGTACTAGTTATTCGTTCGTCCTAAACGTGCGGTGTATATGTATAGTATAGAAGTTTTAAATTCTTTTTTTTAAAATAAAACGAAATGAGGATTTTTATTACGTTGCTTCTATACGGCTACACAATCTGATCTAAACCGTTTTGTTTAACTAATTATACAAGTACATTAATGAGAATTAAGATATTCAACCAACTCCAACTACTTACCTCAAATTAATGAGGAAAAATCTATTGCTGTCATCATGCTCCCGCCGAGTTTCGAGCCCGGGTCTTTGGCTTTATGCGCCATTGCTCTAACCACCAAGCTGCGAAGACATTATGACAGCAACACCGACGAAACGTACTTACTAAGTCACTGAATCGTCGAATTAATATATGTATGTAATAATAGATTTTTTCCTCATTAATTAACATTTAAATATATGCATTAAACGGTTCCCCAAAACCTACAAATGACGCACAGGCTTAACCAACCCCCAGAGCTAGACACTTGAAATTCTACACAGAGGTTCCTTTTACAACGTAAGCACAAATAAAAAAGAGATTTTTAAAATTCAATCTCTGAAGAATAATGAAAAAGGGGTTCGGAGTTTGATGTAAGCATTAAGAAAGCATTTGTTAAACATCAACAAATCAAAAAGAATGAGAAGAGAGTTGAAAGTTTGATGTATCGGTCAGAACACAGCACAAAGTGCCAAGATAGAAAGCTTGAAATATACATATATTTATAAACTGACTAATTGACGATAAACGCACAGCCAAAACTACTGGTCGAATTTGAATGAAATTTGGCATTGTGAAGAGTTGAAATATTGAATAATTGTACACTTTTACCCCCCCACATCTCCTATATTCGATTCAAATTTTAGTATGTTTGTAGTATTCATCGCCCCGAACAAGAATATATATATATAGTCATTATAGAAAGATGCTGCAATACAATTTTAGAAAAATTAACAAAATTAGAAAATGAAATGTTCCAAAATATTAAATTAAAAAAATATGTATTATTAATTTACGTTAAGAAGATGAGTGAATTTAAACATTAATCGTAATTTAATAAAAAAAACTATTCTTTTAGTAGTTTAGAATTTAATTATTTAAATTTTGTTAATAGTATTTAATTAGTTTTATATTAGGGTAGGATTTTAGAATATTATTTATAAATTTTAAAAAAAAATTTTTGGAACTTACACAGCAGGGTTGGCATCAAATGATTTTTTCAATAAAAATCAATGATTTAATCAAAAATGTTTAATTTCACTTTCATTCACAGAAATCAACATAAAAAAACAGATTTAGAAATTATAATTAAGTTACAAACTGGGGTCGTTTAAATCTGAGAAATCAATATCATTATTATAATATTTGAATAAAAAAACTAGTTTTCCACCCTTTTCAATTCCCAGTCGTTTTCTAAATTTGCTCTGAACAATTCCAAAGGTGAAAACACTCTTTCCACAGCAGCTGAAGAAGCTATCGCTCCAAAGAATTGCTTCACCACTAGAAAAATTTTTGACTGTTCCTCTTCACTAAATATATTTTTTGTGACACCCACCACTCTAGTGGTGTCATATTTTTTACTATTTCTTCTGCGAACATCACACTTTTGAATGATTTTGACTAAGGCTTCTCTATCAATGGCAGCAAAATTGAACCATCATAGTGATTTCGCGCTTCCTCCAACGCAATTTCTTCTTCTTCATCTATCAGTGTGAATTCTGTTTGGGTTGGGTCTAATAAAAATGCCAAAAAGTGACTGGGGGTCATTGCTTGCTTATATCTCTTCGACATTTGGCTACTATTTAAATCAGTTTCTTTGAATTTAGCTCCAAGCTTCTTCCAAGCCATTACAGCAGTAGACAAATTTGCATCATTTCTTTGTAAAGTATCCAATGTAACAGATATTGGCTTCAAAATAATTAGATAATGTTCCACTGACCTCTTTACGATCATATTTTCAACTTTTGCTCTAATAACAGGATCTTTGACTAATGTGACCAGACGTCCCGTTTTGAACGGGACTGTCCCTTTTTAAAATTACGAGTCCCGGTGACCCCGAAATGAATTGTGGGACGCAAAATTGTCTCTTTTTCAGAAATCGCGCGAAAATTTGAGTAGCAGACGGCCGATCACCGCCCTGCCCGTGGACATCTGAGAAAACCCAGTTACAAATTTCAGTTCTAAAGGCGATGTTGAGGTGAATATAAGAAAAACGTGCCAAGAGTTTCATTCTTACTTGAAATCGTCACCAGCTATATTAAAACAAATTTGTTCTTCTTCTGATAAATATAAATATAACTAAACATTTTGGGTACCTATATTTTGTGATTCGTAACTTTTAAGCCAACTAACTTTTTCTGAATAAATAACTTTAAAAAAGTGTTTTTTTTATTGACTACCTATTATTTGACCTAAGTAAATAAACTAATATCTGATGGCAGCACTAATGCTTTCCCTCCTTCCTCTTTGTACAAGCTGATGCTAATAACTTTTCTCTCATCCACGACCCAAAACTGCCACCACCATTTCACAGTAAAATTTGGAAACGAGGCACAAATCCAGATATTTGCTTCACTAGCACTAACCTTGAGGCCAGATGCATCAAGATGGTATATAACCCTCTGCCAAAAACACAACACAGACCGGTTGGTCTGAACATCTATGCAGACATAAGAATGCAAACGATCCCTTTCAGAAGACGTTTTAACTTCCGAAAGGCAAACTGGTCTGATTTTGCCGGAACTTTGGATGAGGCTGTGGATGGATTGGAACCTGCCCCCGAAAATTACGAGTGCTTCGTCGAAAAAATCTAAATACGTTTCCAGAAAGGCAATACCAAGAGGATGTCGACAACAATACATCCCAGGTCTAACTACCGAATCAAAAAAACTTCTGGATCAATACACAAATACGTACGAGAAAGACCCTTTTAGCGATCAAACAGTGGAGACAGGTAGTCCGCTTCTCAAAGAGCTCAGTCGTGCACGACAAGAAAAATGGGTCGAGACAATCGAAAAACTGAATATGACCCATAGTAGTAAGATTGCGTGGAACTTCTTGAAAAAACTTAACGCGGACCCAATGGAATTGAAACAACCCAGTAACGTCACGCCGAATCAGATCGCCCACCAACTACTGATTAATGGAAAAACTGATACAAAACCTAGAGCTAGTAAAATCCACAGAAATCTGGAAGGTGAAGTCTCAATTATTAATGCACCATTCACGATTAAGGACCTTAATGAGGCCATTCGCAGTCTATAAAATGGGAAAGCAGCGGGGGTGGATGACATGTGCGTAGAGCAGATTAAACATTTTAGAGATAAAGCAAAGCGGTGGATCCTACAATTAATTAATAGGTGCTATTCGACGAAGCAAATTCCCAAGTCCTGGAGAAAATCAAAAGTCATCGCACTACTAAAACCTGGCAAAGACCCAAGCCTCGCCAGTAGCTATAGACCTATCTTTCTTCTGTGCCACTTACACAAACTCTATGAACGGCTGATACTCAATAAAATTCAGAATTGTGTGGACCAAAAACTAATTCCACAACAGGGAGGGTTCCGTCCAGGAAGGTCGTGCACGGGGCAGGTTCTGCCTCTGACTGAACACATTGAGAGGGGCTTTGAGGAAAAAACATAACCGGAGTAGTTTTTGTAGACCTATCAGCGGCTTATGACACCGTGAACCAAAGGGTCCTCTTCGCCAAGATATATAATACCACCAAGGATTACGAGTTAACTAGAGTAATCGAATCTTTACTACAAAATAGAAGGTACTATGTTAGTCTAGAAGGCAAGAAGAGCAGATGGCGGACACAAAAAAACGGTCTTCCCCAGGGAAGTGTTCTTTCCCCAATGTTGTTCAACATATACACCAACGACCAACCCACTCCCGGTGATACTGAGCACTTCCTCTACGCCGATGACTTGGTCATCGCAGCTCAAGGGAGAAACTTTCCGATTGTTGAAGAGACATTATAAAGTGCCCTACTACGGATGTCAGCCTACTATAAAGCAAACTCCCTGAAACCCAATCCGTCGAAAACCCAGGCATGCGCCTTCCACCTGAACACTAAGGCCGCCGGAAGAAAATTACAGATCCAATGGGACGGTTTTACTATAGAACACACACCCCAACCGAAATACCTAGGAGTAACTCTGGACCGATCCCTCACGTATAAATTCCATTGTCATAAGACCCGACAAAAGGTATCGAGTAGGAACCAGCTCCTCAAGAAATTAACGGGAAGTAAATGGGGAGCTCACCCCTGCGTGATCAGAACAACAGCTGAAGCACTATGTTTCTCCACAGCAGAGTATGCCTGCCCGGTGTGGAATAGGTCTGTGCATGTCAAATCTATCAATACTGTTGTTAACGAGACATGCAGGCTTATGACTGGCTGCATGAGGGCCACTCCGCTGGATAAGCTCTATAGAGCTGCTGGGTGTGAACCACCAACAATTCGACGAGTAGCTACTGAACACACCGAAAGATTTAGGCATACATTTGATAGTCGTCACCCTCTCTATGAAGCACCCGAATCGACGAGGCGACTAAAATCACGCAAAGGCTTCCTGAGTACAGTACCGATAGATCCACCAGAAGTCTTCCCCTTAATTCAAGCAGGCTCCAGGCTGGACTGAAAGAGCTGGAAATCCCTCAACCGTCTCAGGACTGGAGTAGCCCCCGTAAAGACGAACCTCGCAAAATGGGGAATTATTAATGAAGAAGATGTCAAATGCGACTGTGGGGCGACACAGACTATGGAACACCTTCTGGTTTGTAAGAACTGCCCAAGCTCCTGCTCCCTCGAAGATTTATGGCTTGCTAAAGATAATGCTCTGGACGTGGCCCGATACTGGACTGACAAATTGTAAGATGGACTCGGACACGAAAAAGTAAAGTAAGTGTACAAGCTGTTAGCTTATAATAAATTGGTCACGCACGCAACAGAAAAAAATATTAAAAAAAACTGAACGAATGAATGCTTGTTAGAACGAAAGTAAGACCGTAATTACAAGCGAAATAAACAAAACACTACACGGGGATTTCCCTTTTGCTTGGCATTCATTTGTCAGACATAAAGGAAATCCTCGCGCTGTGTCCGCGCAATCCCTTGAAGGCGCGTTCCGTTTTACGCAAAAATATACTTAGATTTAATAATCAAACGAAAAAATCAAAAAAATCGTGATTAATTAGATTTTTTAAAAAAAATCGTACTTTATTCGATTTTTTTAAAAAATCATGATTTTTTCCAACCCTGACACTGAGTATACATACATATTTTGAATTTTTATAAGCTCAAAAACTTCATTTACGCGGCAAACATAAACGCTTCGCTTCTCCAAAAAACGCACGCCTGTTTTTTTTCAAACCCATCAAGGTGGGCAAGATCCAGCAAAATACAAACGTGCGCTTTAAATGTTTATTATTCTTGTCCATTTTCCACGTAAAAATAATTTCCAAACAATCGTGAAATAGAAGGAAGCATTTACTCACTAGTTGAAATAAATTGCCTTGCCGGCTGGGAAGCATATACGCAAAATGTAGGCACATTTATTTGGTAAATCGTGTATTGCCATATTTAACTATTAATATATATTTTACATCTGCGCTAAAACTCTGCTAGTATTTGTGTTACACAAAATATAAGCTTAGGTTATTGGCAGAGTGTGGGTGAGTTAAATATTTTGACAATAAAATAAAATCGTTATCAAAATATTTAACGAACCTGCACTGCTTAGCAATCCGTACTGGCATTTGAATATATGAAATCCACTAATTTGACTGTGTGACATTAATCGCGTGAAGCATTTAAGCAAAAGTATTGGGATTTCCAAACCTACTAGACTTGTATAACGGTTGTTACGTGATTGATCAATATGTCCAAGGTTCAAGGGATACCTCTGATTGGCCCGTCGTAGCTTTCAATTTGCGGTATGGCAGTTGTATTGGAAATACTGTCTATGGAAAATACCAGTCTCGTGTGCTTTTAAAATATTCAAACAATTTATAAACCAAGACCACAACCTAACCCATCCTCATGCTTTTTTTAGTTTCGTTATAAATTCAAATCGGAAATTAATATGAGCGTTTTTAGGTAATGGTTATTAATTTAATTGTAGATCCGAAGATACGATACAAACATGAGGTTGGTTTTTAGAATATGTCAAATCCGTCAATGAAGAAACATGGAGACGACGTAAGTAGCAGTCTCAAAAGTCTCAAAATGCGGCAAAGGCCAAGCAAAGGCTTTCGATTGACTTGACCAGCAGAGTAATTTGTTGCGGGTAACAGTTAGACGGTAGCGAAATAAAACAAGTGAAGTAGTTAAAGGTATAGGAATTTCGATGCGCATGTGCATAGGCGAACTTGTCAGACCAGCAGAATAATAATAATTCAGTGAATCAGATATCAGACAGTGCGGAGCTGTAGCCGGTTACTTCGGTTGGTGCCGTATTTCAATTTCCTTTAATAGAAGTAAAAGTATTGGCATTCAAGCCGGTAGCTCGGTTACTATAATTTCCTGAAGACCAACAATTCTAATTACTACAGTAATTTTATCAGTGTAAATTCAAAATCGTATGAGAAAAATAGTTACGTCAGCACGAAACTGAAAATAGTATTGGTTATTCGAACACGAGATCGGCGGTAAATCAATAAAACCGAGTAAATGGCTTTTTTGCGAGGCCTTTTAAAATGTAGTACCGTCAAAAATCGTCGATTATTCGCAGTATCGTTTCAAAAGTTAGAGTTGCGGCAGATTGCCCTCAAGTCAACAGCTGCTACCAGTGTAGTTTCAGAAAACTCTGAAACAGCTGCAGCTGCCGGTTCGGGACAACCCCCTAAAGATCCCCTTGATATTACATTTGAAAACGCCGAAGCAGCATTTAAAAGCAAGACAAATTTCGAACTGATTAGAGCGTATATCGTGTATACACTATGTTCCTTCGATTATTTAGTGAAAAACAATATGAAGGTAAGTACCTTAGTTTAATTTTTAAATTACCATCTCCAGTCATATTACATAACTTGACACATTAAGCTGAATTTTATTCATATTCCATGGTTTATTATCCTGTGAAATGTTATGGTTTTGTTAATGTATGAATTATCTGAAACTGGGTAGGTACTAAAAACTAAATTCAGATTTAATAACTTCCCGTTTTGGGAAGTGCAGATAGGAATTTGTTTGATTAAAATAAAGCGATGTGTATATATACATACCTACCTGTACTAAATAAGACACATACCTACAATATAAGTAATGAATGTCTTATCCCAATATGTGGCCGAATATGGAATTCTTAAATCCTAGCAGATTATAACTGCAGAACCTATCACTTCTGTCTAATACAAGCTTCCTGCGAATGTCTTTTTTTCTGTTGTAGCTTGAGATAATGAGTATGTATTATAATCTAGACGTTTTTACCACTATTCTTTATTGTAAGTTTTTGCGTTGTGTGTTATAAATTAAACTAGTTGAACGCGTCCAAACTGGACGGTGGTGCATAGCATTTAAGAAATTATAATCAGGTTGACAATTTAGTATCATGACCTCAATTGCTTTTTCAAACTTTTTTTATAAATCTTCTGTATAATAATTATGCTGTTTTGAGAAAAGTTACATATCTCTGAAAATTGTTGCAAACGTTTCTATTTAAACTTCACCACACATCCCATTTTTTACTGTTATGAATACTATCCGTCAAAGCTTGGACGATGGTACAATAGCACTTACCTTACTGGAGCATAGCACTTCTCCTATTAGTGCATTACACTTACCCTATTAGTGCATAGCACCTATCGGCGGTTCATGGCGAAAATCATATGTATTTTTTTAATTTTGTTTTATCTAAAAATCGTAAAATACATCAACCTAACTTTTTGAATTTATGACGTAGAGCAAATCTTATTATTCAAATAGGCCCTTAAATACCAAAACGTATTCTATATAACGCATTTACCATTCTATTGCTTCAAATATTTATTATTATTCAATTATTTCCGCAAAAGTTAATAATATTTAGCATTTTACTGTGTATATATTATTTGATTTACATATTTATGTTTTTATGTCTAGCATGAAAGCTATAATGAATACTGTAGGTTTGTTCCAAGTTAACAACTCTGGATCGTTACGTGATGGTAACAGAATCATGAGGGCTGCTTTTTGTGCGCAAGTCATAACTGTGTAGTTCGTATTGGTACGACTGACTTGGAACGTTTTGCTGAACTCTATCGTTGCTATTAAGTCATCTGCCTCACTTTTGAGAAGGAACTAGGAGAGTACTAACCTTATTTGTTCACATTTTGTATTTCAGTTGCTCCGCCCAAAATGATCAATAATAATATTGTAACTATTGGTAAAAATAAAAATAGTTAAACAAAATTACTACATAGGTACTCTTCATGTATTTTCTCTAGGCGGTTGCCCCTTCCAATGTCTTAGATGCGCGTTAGCAAAATCGTAGGTAGGGATAAAGGAGGTTGTCTATGCTCATTATACTATCGGCTCTTGTTGATTAAACATAGTCTTACGTACAGTACCTGCCGAATGTTTTGTTCCAACATGAATAGTAGTGAGAGTCGAAAACAAGCGTTAAATGTCCAGTGCAAAGAAGTAATTTTTAAAACCGTGCGATGAATAGTCGCCGTTCACTTGGAACGTGTTTTTCATAATGCGCATGATCTGTACCGTACTAGTACGGTTTTTCTGTCACTTGGAACAAACCTTATGTATATTTACGCGTACACCCACCCGCTTCCGTAACTTCCATCAACCCTTACATAATTTGATTCCCATCCTTAACAATATCCCCGCCTCTCAAAAAACATTTTCGGAGACAACACACACATACACACCCTATCGTAACCGTTTCTCCCTTGTCATCTTGAAACAGTTTAAGAATACTGTTGTGGTGGGTGGTGGGGGTAGTAGTGAGTGCGTTCTTGGTGGTAGTTACGAAAGGTAGTGGTTGTAGGGGTTGGGGGTTTTAAGGGGGTTAAGAACTCTCCCCCTACGACACCCTCGAACCCATCCCAAACTTTTATTTTATCTATATTTTCCAACCTCTTCCGTTACCACCCTCTACACAACCCTCAACCCCCCCCCATCACACTACCTCCTACAGCAGCCCCTCCTCTGGCACCACCTTCATCCTCAAATCATGTGAGTGGGTGGTTTCTGCGCCCAGCATACATGTATAATCTTGCTAGGGGCGATGTCATCCTCAGAAGAGACTTAAGCCGGCCACACATTGAGCACAGCATAGTCCCAGCGTAGGGCAGCATAGGAAAACTATTTCTCAACTCTGCCTCTGTTAGTCACCGCATACTGAAGGCAGTGATTTCAAGTTTACCTACATGTGAAAATAGTAGGTCGCTGTATATACATAATAATGTTTGGATTTGATGACAACCTTTTTAATCAGAATCGGATTTGGAGATTGACATGGTTGTATTATTATACAGTATTACAAAAAAACGTAAAAAATCTATTTGGATAAATGATTATTTAAGGAAACAAAATACTCGGGGAGAATTGAACTTGCTAAAGGATCTAAATGATCATGTAGTCTTTATCATCGGTATCGTAAAGAACTTTGTTCACACGTACACACTCTATAAGTAGTTCCATTTTCGCTGTATTTAATAAGGTTTATATAGGTAATTCATTAAAATAAATGCAACAGAGGTTGACAGAGCGCCCAGTAAAACTGTGTTCAGTTCACAGAGACCGCAGGTTGACAGAGCAAAAAAATATCCCTATGCCT
Organism: Agrilus cyanescens; assembly: GCA_947389935.1. NCBI lineage: Eukaryota > Metazoa > Arthropoda > Insecta > Coleoptera > Buprestidae > Agrilus > Agrilus cyanescens. The sequence continues at coordinate 11,110,233 of OX376712.1, forward strand.
GTACTACGTCTCGGCTGCGTGCAATGTGTGCTGGTTGCTTTAATTATATGTAATTAATAGAGAACGCCGTTACTTTGTGAAATTCCATTATAACTTGTTGACTTTTTTATAACTTTTCTAAATTCACGTAATTAATAAAACTTAAGTTTTGTATTCGACTAGTTTCGTTTATTAAAACATTTTCAAGAATACATAATGTTACACTGTTTACAGGCTGTTTTATAGTTAAACTTAATTTAAGTGAATCATATACAGGTAAATGGGTAGGTATACAAATGCATTTCAAATTATAAATTCATTTTTGGGATTTCCCAACTATAAATAAAGGACCTTGGTATATTGGTGGTGTGTTGATTTCTATTGAATTTAGCTTGGGGTGAACCAAAATTGCACCCTTATAATCGAAATAAATTTTAAAATAAGTTGAGCAACGGTGGATTGTTTAACTCTATTTGTTCATTCAATACTAATAAACTTTTGTTTTTATTTATTTTATTAATTTCTAAAGACTCTAGAAGGTCTAATTTCTTTCCTTTTTTGCAAATATGTAATATTTTCGGTGCGTGGTCTGAATTTAATGTGTGAATGTGATATTTCACACAATATTGCAAATAATTTTTCAAAATTTAATTTAAAAACAGCCTTGTTCAACCAACCAAATATCAGCAAAATATTTTTTAATGCCAAACAAAATACGGAAACTATAGAAAAATCAGGAGTGTATAAGATAGGATGCAGCCAGTGTCCCGGAAACTATATAGGTCAAACCGAAAGAAACTTTAAAATAAGATACAAAGATTCAATAAAGACCAAAGATGACACTAGAGCGCCATCTATGGTCAACGCTATTTAATAAAACCTATTTTGTTCTATTTAGGTTCGCGTGCCTTTCACGCAGTCGTAGCTATGCGTAGGTCTGGTTCAACAAGCATTACCTTAATGAAAAGGTATCTTGTTGAACACTACAGTACCTATTATTAAATAGCGTTGACCATAGATGGCGCTCTAGTGTCATCTTTGGTCTTTATTGAATCCACTTCTGGCAAGGAGAGGCTTTGGTCGGTCGGTATTCTGTCGAAACAATCTGCGGCACGCTGATGAGAGCCAACCAGCTCGAAATCGCGATCCGTGTCTGGTGGTTTCGACAGAATACTGACCTGAGAGCATATTTTGTTCAAGATACAAAGAACATATTAAAAATAAAAATTCTTCAAACCTCGGAAAACATTTAATAGAAACAGGAAACACATTAAATTCAGACCACGCACCGAAAATATTACATATTTGCAAAAAAAGGAAAGAAATTAGACCTTCTAGAGTCTTTAGAAATTAATAAAATAAATAAAAACAAAAGTTTATTAGTATTGAATGAACAAATAGAGTTAAACAATTCACCGTTGCTCAACTTAGTTTTAAAATTTATTTCGATTAGAAGGGTGCAATTTTGGTTCACCCCAAGCTAAATTCAATAGAAATCAACACACCACCAATATACCAAGGTCCTTTATTTATAGTTGGGAAATCCCAAAAATGAATTTATAATTTTAAAATGCATTTGTATACCTGCCCATTTACCTGTACATGATTCACTTAAATTAAGTTTAACTATAAAACAACCTGTAAACAGTGTAACATTATGTATTCTTGAAAATGTTTTAATAAACGAAACTAGTCGAATACAAAACTAAAGTTTTATTAATTACGTGAATTTAGAAAAGTTATAAAAAAGTCAACAAGTTAATTATATGTGTTACAAAATCGTCGGCTGTCCTACGCTGCGCTGCCTTGGGCTATGCTGTGCTCAATGTGCGACCGGCTTAAGTCTCTAACTGAGGATGACACCTTGGGTGTCGAAACGCGTTTTAGGTGTCTAAACGTTGTGCGGAATTTAGGGCTTTTTAGTTTTATTTTCTTTAGTGAAGTTCCACAGTACTCCATTTGTTATTCTTACTAACTTAACTACTGCTGGAGATAAAGCAGTAGCGAGATTGGTGCACTACCCAATACGCTACGAACCCATTTAACTTGCACGTTTATATTTATTTGCTTTTATGTTAACCATGAAAACTGCAATGAATTTTATTGCATGATTGATAATAAATTACATTTATTTTCTCATTGCGTATCTTTCATAAACGTTGTTTGATACACGTTAAAATAAACGTCAAACTTCCATGATTAGAATCTACACGTCCAAGTAATAACAATATAAGCCCCGCCCACCCCTTTCATGTCAGAATTAACGATTTTTAATTACAAATTCTAATTAAACGACACCACCTTCCGTTTCAAAAATAAGCCTATGCAGCTTTTTGGTCATTAATTGTCGACCAATTCCAGATTATCCTATCTTCGGACGAGATAGATCTGAAAATTATGACTTAACCAACAACGCTTTTTTTCCCATTTTCATTTGCTTATATCTTTTAAACCCCTTTTAATCAATCGGTATGAAATTTTGCAAAACCCTACTTCGTTTTAATCTTAATCGATATCGTTTACGGCATTTTGCGCTAATTTTTTAGTTTTTCGACAATCGTTAATCGAAAAGTGCAATTTTCGCTACTTTTTCTACGGCTACCTGAGTGTTTGACAGAACTAGAACATTATTATATAGAACGTACTAAATAGCTCAAACCCCAACGCCAAAACTTGGATCAAAATTGTCCGAAGCACTTTTCGATAACAAAGTTATCTTCTTCAGGGACTGAAGTGAAGTGAAGATATATGTAGATAGATGATTGTTATAAAGTTCGCAATCTTTTCTTTATAAAAACACTAAAATTGTTACACAAAAAATCAAATAATTGGCTTGTAACGTACAAGTATTTTGTATAAACCTCCTAAAAACTCTATACAAGTTAGAAAGAAAAATCTCTACAAGGTAAAGTTCTTTTTTCTTTCGTGCTTTTTATAGGTTTACAATTATGTAATTTTTCGTTAGCAATTGATTAAAAAGGCGATAGTAACTATGCCATTGTTCTTTTATACTCATGTATGTATAGCCAATTAGTAGATTTCTATAGAACGGTTTGCTTAAAAAATATGTACAGGTATGTAATATCTAAAAGTAAGTTGGTAAATATAATAGGCACACTTTAAAAAAATATTTTCAGTCACATTTCTTTATAAAAAAATTACCGCGTGAGTTCGACTCTCCTTACAATGATTATGTTATCTACTGTTTTTTTTTTAAATCTGACGCAATTTGCTTGCGCGGGAACTAAAAAAGTATTTACCTATGCATGGTACGTGATTGTGGACAGAAATTGCTGAAAATATATGTATGTGTCGTTGATTTCAGTTTTGTCGTATATTGTTGAACATGTGGAGCAAGATCGAGTGTTAGAAGGTGTTCGGATATTTAATTTTTTGATTTCCCCTTAAAATTAATATTGAGGTTTGTTACTTTGATGATTTATACAATATTAGTTACTCGTCGCAGCTTGGCTCGTAGAGTATAATGTTACAACTCCCCTACCCAGAAAAACACCCTCGGAGCTTTCCCAAACTAATACATTATCGATAACTTTTAACCCATCTTCAATCCCTATAATATCCCCAACACTCCTCCACCCTCACTCTTTACACTATCTCCACTCTTTCTTTTTGCTTGAAGCTCGCAGAAAAATCGATTACATACCTATTGGGAATTTGAATTTCCAAAGTAGAAAAACCATGTGAAGAGGCATTCAACATATACACAACTATTCTTGATCGGGACGAAGAATACTACTAAAATTTGAATTTAATTGGAGGTGTGACGGTAAAGGTGCACAATTATTCTATATTTCAACCCTTAACAATGCGATTTTCGCAAAATCCGTTCGTAGCATGCTCCTATGCTACAACACGAATGTGCTCATTCATATCCGATCAGTAGTTTTGGCTGTGCGTTGATTGTCAGTCAGTCAGTCAGTAAGTCGGGACAAGCTCATTTATAGATACATACAGGTTGAGAGATTCACTATGGTGTTTTAAGACCATTCATATTAATTCCCATGTAATCTACCTCGTTTCTGTAGTTTTTCAAGATTTTAGGCTCGGTAGTTTTGAAAACGAGGGGGAAATAGCCAATTTCCATCTGTTTAACAGCTTTCAACCACACTAAAATCCCGAATTTACGCGATAGGTGGGATTAGCGTCAGTGTGTACCGCCGCGTAATGAAGAAGTAAGCTTTTCGTTGGAGTTTATATTTTCTGAAATTTGTAACTCCTTTTCAATGAAACTGAGGTCATCTGTCTAATTCTCAATCGTCATTCTGTCTTCTGATTGAATTGGATCTAAAAATATAGGTACATTTCATATTTTTTCCATTCGGCTGTACGGAGCGCTATAAATCTACGATAAACCATACCATATATATATATATATATATATAAGTGCTCTTTTAGGGAATTGTAAATGACGGCATATCATGAGGATAATTTTATCATTGAGATAATTACAAACACTTGAAAAACTCAAGTATGGTTTATTAAATGGTTATTTATTTTATTAGAGTTTTTTCATCATATTTGTAGGATCGACTGTATTTTGTACGTAAGCTGTATCGTACTCTGAATTATTTTATTAAATAGATAGGTACAGCATTAAGTAGCATTTACATTATTTAAATACAACGTATTTACTGCAAAATTATTATTTTTTGTAAAATTGTAAGCAAACACTTTCTATATGCGAATAAAAGTAGATACTTTTCAGTCGTTTATTTCCTATATATATATATCAAAGGAGAAAGAAATAATATAATTGTGCTTAATCTACTGAAGTAAAAATTTTATTGTGGGCCATGTTTCTGTTAACGTAGAAATATCTCATAAATACTTATAGGCTCATACAATAATGATCATAAAATTGTAATTGGTATTTCCAAAAGGCATTGTTTTGGTCGATAAGAACATAGGTACTTTCTTTTTCTCAATCAAATTAAAATTGTTTATTTGAGTTGGTCATATTTGAATGAGCACTTATTGGTATGAAAGTAGTATTGTTGAACATTAGTGTATTAACAATAAACTCCGAGAACGTACTAAATAGCTCAAACCCCTCAAAAGTGCTTCGGACATTTTTGATCCAAGTTTTGGCGTTGGGGTTTGAGCTATTTAGTTCGTTCTACAACACCGCCAAAGTTTCTCCAGTTTCTGAATAAACTCCGAAGTTTTCGAATTAATACAAGAAGAATCTTGAACATTCTCTGATGTTTTGACTTTTCTCTGGAACACTCCCAAGTTTACTCAAGGAAAATAAAAAACCTTACTAGTAAAATATCCTCTCAATAGTATTTATTCTACCTACCTTCTATACATTCAGTTATTGTAGACATGATGTTCCATATGCGTTTTAGAAGATTTAAAAAAAATATATGTAGATATGTGGATAATCGTTAAAAGTTTTATCTGTTTACCAGATATTATTTTGAAATTTTGCCCGTCAGGGTGGACGGGTCCAGACAATAACTCTTTAAATTTTTAACCTTACCTTATTTTATGCAAAAAACTTTCTGAAGCCCGCGAATCCTATGTGGTTTAACCGTTTAATATACATGTCGGAGAGAGGCATTTCTGAATTATTTGGTTTTGTTGCATCATCCAATCCTATTCTTATGTTTTTTGGTCCATATTCTCTTAAAAGTACTTTAAACCATAATCGTGAGAACGTTTTTCTAAGTTTCAAGTCGAGGTGATAAACTAAAAGCTCACCGAACGGTAGATACGTTGCTGTTCGGGTCATTCTACTATGATTGAGATAAATAATGACATGACAGACAAGAGTTAGTAGACGACTTTAAAGTAAACTGCAGAATAACGGCAGTCTGGGACCGACAGCGGGTGTATTCGTTTCGGCTTGATATAACATTCTCACAGTTTAGTTATTTCCTTTAATAATGGATCTTGGATCACGAATTGGCCGCCTGATCCGACCTCCATAATAATATGATTTTTGTTGCGTTAATATGTGTTGATTCAATCAGACAAGGATTAAAGATGAAATAGTTTTGGCTTCTACTTGGTGGAAGTTGATATTCATAATAATAGTAAAATAAAACACTGTACTTTCACAAAATGTATATTATACAACAATTGTTTCGCTAACACAGTAGCTTCTTCAGGTAAATAGTGGTTCGATAATAAGGGTTGTTACAGTGTATATACAATGGTGAATGGATAAATTCGAGAGGGGTGAAATACAGTAATGAAAAACAAAATTTCAAAAAATTAACAATAAATATAAATAGTCAAATTTGTCATGAGAATTTTAGGTTTAACAAGGGTGAAAAATTTACATCTAATTGGTCATTTAATATTAACGGTGATAATTTTTGCTTGTTAATTTCTAATGATTGTAGATAATAATTTAAATTTTTGACTATTTTCTAATACAAGAATAAAACCTTATGGTTACCTATATTCCATATTACACATAAGAATCGGATCTAACATCTGATCCACGGGCCTTGCCCGACATTCCTCGGGTATTAAAATCTAGACGATATGAGGAACGAATTCATTCTGGATTTAACTCACTGGGTAGATCGATTCTTCAAAAAAGTAGGGAAATTTTTCTTGATACTGTATACAGCAGGGGTTTCCAAACATTTTCAGTTGGTGGCGCATTTACAGGTTTAGTGTTCTGTCACGACCCCCTAGTCATGTTCAATGAAGTGTTGTATAATGTTTCTGCTTTACAACCTACTTACGACATAGTGTTATGGCAAATCATAACGCCTAATTAAACACGACTGTATACAGGGTGTTACTGATATAACTGCGGATATTTAAGGAGGTGATAGGGCAGTAGAAAATAAGAAAATTAAGCAAAACTTCGCAGGTCCTAAAGTTTACCGTTTTCGAGAAAAACGTATGTGAAAATACAGGCAAAACCGAGTACGGTCCTGTGTAAAACGTGTCCTCGATTGACCTGGTCGTGTGTAGTGGCAACGCTGTCTTCAATCAGCTGACGGTGAATGAGGTTACTCGGTTACTGTAACGTAAACAAGTGTGTTCGAAAATGGCGTTTAGTTCATCAGAATTTTGTGACAGTTGCCAAATGTGTTGCTTAAGTCAAAGCGAAAACGCACAGGACCGTATTCAAATTAATTCATGTTAAGATGTTTTTCAAAAATTTTGAAATTTTTTTTTGTTTCTTCACCGCGCTGCTGTAGTGACCATTCGATTACATATTGCATCTAGTTGACACCCTCCAAAAATCCGTATTTATATCAGAACCACCCTGTATAATAGGTACTATAAAATGAAAGCAACCACAATCTGAAGCTGATGGATGGCACCCCTATTTTTATAATTTTAAAATTAAAATTAAACAGGGTGTATTTATGAAATTGCAAGTTAATATACAGCGGCGGGAAAAAGTCTGCATACAAAAAGCGCCAAATCAGATATGAAGCTATAAATTGTGTTTTCAATATATTTTAGGGTTACAAATGCTCAAATATCAACAAGAAATGTTTGTTAAAGATTTTTTTAATACAATGCGAATAGAAATTAGAACAAACGAATGCAAAACTCAAAACAATACAGAAAATGAATGGAAAAAAGTCTGCATACAGAACACAATATGAATTAATATTAAAGAAATATGGAATAAACTAACAACGGGTTGGTCCTCCCTTTTTAGAAATGACTTCCTTTAATCGGTTTGGCATTGAGTTGACTAATCTAGACGTCTCTTCTGCCGTTATTTTTTCCCACTCCTCAATCAAGTTAGTTTTTAGAATCTTTTGATGTTATTTGATGTTTTCGAATTCTCCGTCCCAATAACTCCCATAAATGTTCTATAGGGTTGAGGTCGGCTGACTGTGATGGCGAGTGTAATTGTTTCGGGACATGGTATAACAACCATTCCTTCACAGTATGGGAAGTATGCTTAGGGTCATTATCCTGCTGAAAAATAAAATCATTTTCCAGTGATAATCTTTCCGCTGATAACTGTGAATTGTTCTTTAAAATATCCAAGTAACCAAATTGATCCATGGTTGATTCCATGAAAAATAACTGGCCGACGCCATTTGCCGCCTTGGACCCCCAAACCATGACGTTACCACCTCCATGTTTCATAGTGAGCCGTAAATTTTTGGCATCCGTTTCTGTTTTTTTTTTTCTCCAGACAATTGTCCTTTCATCAGAGTCCCACACATTGAATTTACATTCATCAGTAAAGATAACTTTTTTCCAAAAGTCCAGTGGTTTATTAACATGTCTTTTCGCAAAATGTATACATTTTTTCTTATTTATGTATTTCGGAGATGAAAGGTTTTTTCTTGCTACGCCGCCTCGGTATCCGGCCCGTCGGAGGATGTTTTGCACTGTTTTTGATGTAATGTCTTTGTTAAAGTCACTATTAACCACTGAAGCAAGTTTTGTTGCACTCATTTTTTGGGTCTTTCTGTACTAATGTTTAGGTCGGCCTGCACGAGCTTTTGTAAAAACATTTCCCAAATCATTAAAATTGGTAATAACTCTCTGCACAGTTGTATGGGACTTTCCGATTGTATCCACTATTTTTCGCATACTATGCCCTTCATTTCGCAACTTTATAATTAATTGTCGCAGTTCTATAGACAACTCTTTACCTTTCTCACTCATTCTTGCACTTTTAAAAAACTCTGTATGTGTAAATTTTAATTACCTTCTTTACCCACACTTAAATAACAAATGAGAGAAATGACGATTAGTAACCAACAACCAGCACAGCCAACTTTAATTTCATTTATACATAAATAAATAATTTGTGTATGCAGACTTTTTTCCGCCACTGTAGGACACTGAAATGACAAAAGAATATAGATGACAGACGTCTGATAGAAGGAAAAATGAAAAAAGCAGAAAGAAAGCTACGAAAATATTCTTTTTGTTATTGTGCGATTAACCAACAAAAGAGATGTTATATATTTTTGAAGATAGGAAAAATGTCTTTTTAAATAGAACACAGCAAACTATGATTCCCATTTAAAAATACACAACTGTATCTTACAACTCGTAAGTGGATGATGTTTTCAAATTTTCATCGATGCCACTGTATTCTAAGTAAAAAAGTGTCTAAAGATCGTGAAAATCGTATTTTTCTAATTTAACAAAGAACTAAGATATAGGCGTATTTCATAAACTGGAAAATTCCGACTTTTGTTTATAACTCTAGAATAAAAGACGATAGCAATTTTTTGAAAACATCAGTAAGTGGCCTCAAAAAAAGAGAACGTGGATGCGACATTATTTTTTTGTATCTCTTATAGTTACTGATTTCCTTTATAGAAACATCGAATTTGGCCCACCTTGTACGTATGTATATGCGTTATTTTACCATTGAAAGAAACGAACGATACAATGCACGAGCATTTGTCAAATAGGAAAAAAATGTTTCTATAGTCTCGTTATAGAACGGTCTTAGTACATGTCTTTAATATTTTTAATTTTATGAGGAATACTAATTGTGATAATAGAGTAGCTGACACTTAACACTGAGTCTCACAAAGCGGTCACTCATCAGGAACAGACAGTTCAAATAATATAATAAAAACTTTTTGTGAAACTATAATACCAAGTGTTTTTTTCATTCCTTTGATCTTCAAATTCTACAACATGTTTCACCAAGTGCCAAGCGACACAAGTGTCAATTCTAGTCTTATGTTACCGGCGATGTCCGTTGTGCAGTCAAACGTAGGTTTGCCCAGTCAGTGTGCGGATTGTCGACTCGCTTTAGGCAAATCCCAAAATAGCAAACAATTTCTGACTTTACCTGCGTTGTGGTACGGCATATGTGGCAGGAAAAGTCCGAATATGTTAACACAGTACTAAATTATATTATTAAAATTGCTTTGCTTCTTTTACTCGTACCTACATTTAACAGAATAATCAAGACAATGGTAGTAATTTGTGACTGACAGATTATTTCGGACTTTTCCTGCCATACATTTGGCAAATCTAGGATTGCCGTTCCACAGCGCACGTAAGTCGTAGATTGTTCGTTGTTTCGGATTTTGTCTAATGCGAGTCGGCAATCCGCACTTTGACTGGGTAAACCTACTTTTGATTCCACAGCGGACATTGTCGGTTACACGTATACCAAATCTCAATGTTTATAAATATACTAGCTGCGAAACTCGGCGTTGCCCTGGTCATGATACATCATCGCATGTTTAATGGCATGAACAATTTATACACACCATTTTTTTTAACTTACATATTACAGATTCTTATCTTCCATATGTAGATCTATTTATCATTAAACATGTGGTGAGAACATTCTTGAACGTTGAGGAGCATTTTGGACGATTACACGCTACGCTCTATCAGTTAAATTTTTTTGGATAATAGATCAATTTACAGCATTCTAGAATATTTCAGCAAAATTTAGAATATTTTAGGAAATATTCCATGTGATACAATAGAACAGAAATATGTTTTTCCAACCAACGCGACCAACCTCAGCAGGAGACCAAGGGGTATCTACCACCACAGTAGGGAGTAAAGATTGCCCTTGGTTGTGACAAAAAAAAACCGTACGTACGTGTGCAAACAGGCTTTTAATAGGTACCTATAGTACATTCTGATTTATTTTAAAGATATATAACCGCGGGAATAATAAAATCAATTTTAGGTGATGTACGCTTTTATGGCCTAAAAAACGCAGTTGTCAAAATCAATTTTGTTTTATCCCTGTAACATTTTATGAATATGTATTATGTACAGATATATTAATATGGTCTGAAAAATTGTTCTGAGAAATTTTTTTATTACATTTCCGCAATTGTCTAAAAAGTGGAAGACAAGACGGAATAACTTTTTTAAAGCTGTATTGTTATTCTCAAGCAAATTGTTGATAAAATAGTATTAAATTCATATTTTTATGTAGCTAAATAATATTAATAACTGTGTGCTGTTCTCAAATACATCAAAATAAAATATATCTATAATTTGACCTAAAGTAAATACGGTAATTATATACAATAGAAAAAAAAGTATGTTGGTGAAAAAAAATGTAAGAAGGGTAGTACTACAACGTGGTATTTGCACTGGCAAAGTATTGCGCATGCACCTGTTACCGATCACTACTTGAAGGCACGCGCAAAAGAAAGAAAAATATAATATTTATGTAGTTAAAATTTGCTGTATTTAGAAATACGTATTAATTTTTGTATTATTATTGCGCTCACAATTCGTTAAAAAAATTACACATTAGTGGATATATTGCTTACTTAGGTGCATAATATTATTTATAAGTAGGTACTGGAATTTTGCGCCATGAAACATTAGACTCAAAAGTTGAAAAAAATATAGTCGTTCATTTGTTCTTATTTTTTTTAATAAAGTTAGTTTTGTAAAGCGGCTTTTTTTAATAATCTCGGAGAATGAATTTCTAAAAATCCGTTTTAGGTGCGGGTGTTGACTTCACAAAATGAACTACACCGGGTTGTTGACTTACAAAAAATCTGAAGGATGTTAGTTCAATTATAACTATTATGATTAACTTTGCTTTTTTTAAATTTTTGCGATTTTAATGTATTGTCGGCAGTGGCGTAGCGTTGCGAGTGCGGAAGGGGGGTGGTTCTTTGAAGGACAAACACGTGCGGGCACGCGCACTCACACACACATACATACATTTTTTATTGTTAATAATAAGGGGCGGCAAAATTGGTTTCCACCCCGGGCTGCTGAACCCTAGGCTACGCCACTGATTGTCGCATTGTATAACCTAATCAATAACCTAGGCTAACCTGTGACCTTTGCAAAAAAAAAAACACCGCACAAATCGGAATTGAACTCGAGAATACCACGTTCGAGTTCACAACACCTATGTGAAATTGGAATCCCACCTTTCAAAAAAACAAAAAAAGTCGTTTATGGTGTTATTCGCTTGTACCACCTTTTTTTGTACCCGTTTCCGAGATATGAAATTCTTCGTATCTCCGAACCCTTAGGGGTGCAGACAAAAACAAAAATGGTACAAACAGGTACAAACGAATATTAAACAGCACCCGTTATTTTTTTGAAATTTTTTAAAAAGCTAAAAATTAACGGAGATAGCCACTTTATCCTTTACGAAATGCCACCAAGAACGATTTGTTTTTATAATGTAGGGTGCCAAGTTCACATAGGTGTCCACAACATATTTATGAGCTTGCTAAACGACTATCTGCCTATAAATTATTTATGATATCATGATTTATGTAGCGAAATTACCTAGTAATTTTGGGTAAGAAATGAAATAAAACAACGTGTAAGCGGAGGGCAGTATAGAAAGTAGGCTATCCATTATACAGGAAAAAATGAAGATCGTCTTGTGACGTATTTCCAATCGAGAACGACAATTCGGCCCATATAAGCAGCCGTCGTAATCGCAGAGGATCAGTACTAGTGGTGATTACGTGGTGAGCAATAGTGAATTGAAGAAGGCGAACAGAAAGTGATAATTAGTGACCAAGTGAATAGTTAGAGTTAGAATTGTATTATGTAAATTGATCACACTAGTAAATACTAGTACAAAACCAACTAGACCTTTGTTGACAAATTCGGAATATAAGCTGTTTTTCTATTTTTGGGATACTTGTTGGTACTGATTCAGACATCAGAGGGACGTGTCCTAGAGTAGATGCTTTTTTTTATAACTGCAGATAAATGATGCCGATTTCATAGATGTTCTCAGCCTGATCTAATAAATCTACCTACTCCACCCTTTAAAACGTTGTAGTCCATAAATATTTATCTTTGGATAGTTACATACGCAACTCCGAAAAAGTATTTTTTAAAATTTATTTTATTCCTTAAAACACGTTGTAAACCCTCAATAATTATTTATTAATTATTATTGAAAACGCCAAAATTTATAATAGTTTCCACTTAATTATTTTTTTACGAGATTTACCACTTTTACATTTACCCGCGAACTAAAGTTTTGGAATTATCAGTATGGCTCGTTTTCCGGGGAAATAAGCATGGGTAAGTGCAACAATACTCGAGGAGTAGATGAGTTCGTGATTTTATTATTGTGAGAACTTAATTCTACGTCCGCTGATTGGATATGGCTGTAAATCAAACGACAGAATTCGAGCAAGTGACAACTTTTATTCTATTCTTAAAGAAGGCATGTGGTTGACAGACCACCCTCTACGAGTGACATGAACCACTCGAAAGAGATTCAAAAATACAAGCAAAACTCGTTATGGTGAAAAATAATAAACTCATATTATAATACCTACTAAAATATTATGGAGGTATAGGAATGTGAGGAGAAATTTTGTCAACGTGGTTTTGGCATGTTGACTTTGCCTTTTGCTATTGAGGACCAGTGTTAATGATATATAAATAAATGAAAGAAAATTTACCAAATTTGTAATTTTTGTTACAATGCATCCTAGGTGCATAGCAATTCATGTCTATATATTCAGCATTTTCATCAATAGAAAGAGATAAAGCCATTCTTCCTTTGACGTTCATAATACGTTTCATAATTTGTAATAAAAACAGTTTTCATGCCAAATATTATATATAAATAAATAAATTAGATAATAAATAGTAAAATGTTAAGTATTGTTAATAAGAATTAAATAATAATTACAACAGTAGGTAATAAGTCATCTAGACGAATTTTAAGAAGACTTATACAGGGTGGTTCTGATATAAATACGGATTTTTGGAGGGTGTCAACTAGATGCAATATGTAATCGAATGGTCACTACAGCAGCGCGGTGAAGAAACAAAAAAAATTTCAAAATTTTTGAAAAACATCTTAACATGAATTAATTTGAATACGGTCCTGTGCGTTTTCGCTTTGACTTAAGCAACACATTTGGCAACTGTCACAAAATTCTGATGAACTAAACGCCATTTTCGAACACACTTGTTTACGTTACAGTGGTTACAGAAACCGAGTAACCTCATTCACGGTCAGCTGATTGAAGACAGCGTTGCCACTACACACGACCAGGTCAATCGAGGACACGTCTTGCACAGGACCGTAGTCGGTTTTGCCTGTATTTTCACATACGTTTTTCTCGAAAACGGTAAACTTTAGGACCTGCGAAGTTTGCTTAATTTTCTTATTTTCTACTGCCCTATCACCTCCTTAAATATCCGCAGTTATATCAGTAACACCCTGTATAATAGTTATGAATAATTGTTCATATCATAGTACATTATGTTTAAGACAGAACCTACTACGGAATAGAATAGGAAACAACAACTTAATGCTCACAATTAAACAGAAAACCGGTAGTTAATAAAAACCGATCAGGCTTGTGAAAACCCGACTTAGTGGCAACTCTATTAGTTATTTATTCTATTGAAAGCATTTTTTTCGAGAAATAATTCTCCGTAACACTGTTAAATGAGGATATTGAGAGGTTTTAAGCCCTATCTTTGAAAATTTTGCTTTTAACAATTTTGTCAATATAATAACTGAACACAAACTCAATTATGGCCATGAGTTCGACTGGGACAACGTAAAGATTATAGAAAAAGACAATTTTCGAAGAAGGTTGATAGCTGAAATGATATACATAAAGAACAACCCTAATTGTTTGTATGCACAAACGGACGCGGACAACTTGAATGAAATATATACTTTGTTGATGAATATAGAAACACGTTGAGTTTAGTTTCACAAATATTTTTATTAAAAAACTTTACAAATTCGTTTCGGCATTTACGCCATTATTCAAAAGTAAGTGGTTTCTGTATTGAAGGTACAATCGTTAGTTATCTCTATTTATTCAATTTATACCTAAAAGTTTGTAGGCAGGTCGGGTCATTTGGAAATTCCCGTCTTAATCAGGGGTGAATCATTTGTTATGAGCCCCGTTTGGTTGTTTACACTAGAATAATTGTTCGCAATTGATCTTTTTATTTCTAAATGTTCTAAAAGGGTAAGTTTTTTGCCTTTTGGAGCTAAATGTAAAATTTCGATATTGTCCGTAGATATTTATATTGTGACTGAGACTAATACAATGTTCGGCAATGCCTGTTGTTATTTTGTTTTTTTCAATTGCGTACAAATGCTCTTTTTGTCTTATTTTAATGGCTCTCCTTGATTGGCCGATATAAAAGGCGTCACACATCTTACAAATAATTTTGTAAACAACGCTTTTGTCTAGGGGATCTATTTTTGTTTTATTGTTGACAAGTAGAGTTCCTAAATTTGTTTTGTTGGTTTGTATTGGTTGAAGACCTATTTTCTTTAAATTTGCTAATTATTATTCGCTCTGACACAGAATTTTGTTCTGCAGTGTGGCAATGCATCTGTAGTTTGTTTCCCATAAATACATGCTTCACAAATCCCATCCATATTTTGATTATACTTTTACAATTACGTACTTTTAAACCTTAAATCATTTCATTATGTTTTAATTCGAGAAATTTTTGTTATATGACCTAAACGGTTATATTATTAATATCTACTTTAAAATTCACATCAATTAAAGCATTTATTGGCTTACTTGATAATATTATCTTATCTTATGCTATTTTTACCTTTCCTGTCTCGTCAAAAATGGCTGACTCTTGAATTTGACGAAAGGACAGCAAATTGTGCGGCACAATATAATAGGTCAGTATAGGAAAATCATTTTTCGTAGCGGAATTTTTTATTGAACACTATAATTCATCACTAAAAAATACCATTCCTGTTCACAAAATGATCTCAAGCACCACTATCTAAAATAAATATTAAGTCTTCTGGATTTTCTTCATTTCCATAATTTTCAGCCGTAAATGCAAAACCATTTGTGTCATATGTTGTAGTGTGGATCGTCTGAATGATACGATTGCGATTCTTGTATCTATTAGTTTTATATCAAAATTCTTAATATAATTTTTCTTCTTACAGTAGCGATACATACCGAGGTTATCCCTTTGTGTTCTTTCTTGTAATTTGGCCATAAATATGCACGTTTTCTTTTTGAAAATTGATGTGGATCCGTACTAAAAGACTTAAGTGGTGCATTACGGAAATTTGCGATGGGAGACTCGCAAATTGCTTTAAATTTTTTCACAGTCTGTTACAGTATCTTCATCTTGCGGGAAAGTTAAGGAGTCACTTAATTATTGAATTGTTTCATATATGATTTATTTTATTGATTATATCGTTGAAGAGGAAAATCTTGATCAATAATTTTCAGTACGTTAAGTTCATCTAATAGACCACGAATACGCAAATTCCATTTACAGTAGCGTTGTCCGTTGAATGGTATAGGTAAAATGTTTTTTTTTTCACTTTTAAAGTTTCCATTGTTTTTCACTATTTTAATTACGTTTTCGAAATATTCGCAGTATATCACCACCAGTAAACAGTTGTCCGATTTATAACACCATCACAGGGCACAGGTACTTAACATATCCTATACATAGGTCCATAACCTATTGGATATGAGATGAGAAAAGTAAAATGCATGTTATAATTTTTATTATTAATTATTATGGGTTATTTGTATGCTTGTATCGTTACCGCCGAGATTAAAAGGCCTAATAGCTTACGCAAAAGCAAGTGAACTGATTTAGTCTAATAACCAATGGATTTATTATGAAAAAAATTTTTTTCATCACTGATTCTTGTAGAGGTCGATGAGAAGAGCATATGCACATATTTTTAACCCTGGAAAATAATTGTTATTATTATTTACTTAGTGTTAAAGTGAAGCGACCTTTTTTGTAGAGAACTGAAAGCGGAACAACATGGCTTTCGTGAAATATTGAAGAAATTATAATATTTACTGATTTATAAGCATATTAATATTCGCTGTAGCAGTAAGGCTAAAAAACGGTACCCAGTAGTAAGGTTAGGGCTGTGAAATTAATTAATCAACTGAATTTTAAAAGGAGAAAAAAAAAATGTATAGCTAAATTTAGGGGGTGCGAAGTGCCTCGGATTCCTATAACTATTAATTTTATAAAATAAATTGTGTTACAAAAATATTATACCAAGTTAAAGCTTTGATTGAGTACAAAAAAAATTGTCTTAATTAATTCAGAAGATATGTATATTCTGAAAGCTCAAACTTGTAATTTTGTTCTTCAGCTTTAACTCTTGTCTATTTTATTTTTTCACCTTTTCAATTATTAATTTTATGAAAAATGTCTATTTACAAAAATTATCAAGAAATATTTGAGCTTTAATGCCATCGAAAGAAATATTTTTTATCTGATTTATTTAATTTATTCATAGCAGGCTCACACACTTCACAGGTGGTTACGTAATCAGCGCGCAGGCCTTGTCTCACGATGGTAACGGTCTGCGGCGACCACAAAGTGGCCGAGTCTGCGAGCGACCTAAAAGAACTACAAAACTGCTGTATGTCAGTGACCAGATAACCATAAATTTTGGACAAAGTGTAAAGGATATCACTCGATAAAGGTTCAAGGAAAGGATATTTCTTAAGGCTCGCCTATAACGTTAAAAAGCATTGCTTTTTTTGTATGTATCCCCAGTTTTGTAATTTGATTCAAAAGTGCAAATGTTGAAGATTTAAGGTAAACTGTTGCAACAATTTGTTGAATTTCTGTATTATTGTTATATAAATAACTATAATAAAATTTTATTATCATTTATTATAGTTGTGTTTATAAAACTTAAACCTAGAATGTTGCACTGTTTGTGAAGCTGCATTTTAAAAATGAAAAATTAGAAAATAAAAGCGGCAAGTTTCACTAAAATTTATTCGAGAACCTCGACAAATTTGCTTCGACCCAAACGAAGTCATTTAAAGAGGAATACAGAAATTGGTCGAGCTTATCGAATAAATTTTAGTGAAAGTTGCTATTTTTATATTTTCTGTTTTCGTTGTTAAAAAAGTAAATTTTAAAACTTAAATTTTATAATAGCTCGTCTTAATTAGGTACATATTTGCATATAGGCATTATTTAGTTTAGATAAAACTATCTAAACGAAAATTAAACGATTACGAAGATATGGACAAGATAAAACTATAATGTAAAAATCCTTTTCTTGTTCATCTATTAATTAAAATATTTCAGAAAGTAATTATTAAAAAAATTATAGCACCGGATCATCCTCTCATTTGCACACTTAACATACGTTTTGATAATTTTTGCTACTACATATATAATTTTGTACCGCGCAGTCAACATAAACATTAGAGGGAACATTGCGTCAAAAAGGAGCTATGGAAAATGTGGTGGATACGGGTTACAAAATTTATACGGAGATAATAAGAAAAATATTAGAAGAACAAATAATGGAAAAGAATATACTTGGTGAAACACAATTTGGGTTTGGAGAGGGAAGGGGGACAGTAGATGCAATCTGTATGTTAAAAAATGCGATAAAAACAAACTGAAAACAGAAAAAAAAGTATATGTGATCTTTGTCGATTTATAAGGAGCTTATAACACAATAGATAGAACCGAAATATTAAGGATGCTAAAAAAGTGTAAAATAGGAAAATATTTAAAAAAAAGAATAACGGAGATTTACGAAGAAACAACCGGTGTAGTCAAAATAGACGGAAAAGAGACTAAAACATTTTGTATGGGAAAGGGAGTGAGACAAGGCTGTAAAATAAATGCGTAGATATTTAATATTTATTTAAGAGATTTAGAGGAAACAATGAAATGGGTAAATGTGGGGGGAATGGTAATAGAGAGTAAAAAAGTATGGTCTTTATCTTATGCAGACGATATAAGCTTGCTATCCACAAACTTCGAAGCATTAAAGGAAATGGGAAGAATATTGGAAAAATATATAGAAAAGAAGGGACTAGAAGTAAATATAGAAAAAACAAAAAATGATAAAATTTGGAGAGACAAGAAGTAGAAAAGGGAAAGAAATAAATGAATTAACTTGTTAGGAGACAAAAATTGAATGGGTTAGAAAATATAATTACCTAGGATATATGTTGAGTGAAAACAATAAGGATGACTTGCATATAGGGAATCAAATAGCAAAGGCAAACGCAATTTTAGGAAAAATATGGAAGATAGCACATAAATTGTGTAAAAACAATTGGGGAAAAAGAATATTTTTATTTAACTCACTTATTAAAAGTATGATCCTGTATAGGGTGGAGGTGTGGGGATGGAAAGAATTTCAAGGAGTTGCAAATATATGGAGGTAATATATAAAATTGGTGTTAGCGCTTGAAAAAAATACACCAGATTACATTGTAAGGAGGGAGTTAAAATGCGAAAAGATGGTAGAGGAAACGAGAAAAAGAGCAGTTAAATATGGGGAAAAACTTAGGAATGTACAAGACGGAGAAATAAGAAAGAAGATATGGAGAAGAAAAGTAAAAAAAAATAGGTCTAAGGAATATGTATGACGAGGATAGGGAAAAAGCATTACAAGAAATGAAGATAAGTTAAGAGCAAATAGATGAATGGAGAAGAAAGGGAATGAATATAGAATATAGAGTTAAGGAAAGGTGTGGGAAATAATAAGATATGAGGAAAATACAGTTTAAAACAGTTATTATGAACGGATTGGCAGGGAGATATCACTCCGGAATATCTAAAAAGAAATAAGGAAATAGGGGTTACAGCGAGATTCAGGATGGGAAATGAAACTAATGGTAATAAATATTGGCTGAAAGAAAAAGATAGTAAATCCAGAGTATGTAAGCGAGTGAATTAGGCCCTAGAGCATGTTTTGGAATAGGCCGTAAAAATTAGTACTAATACAGCATTTGAATATAAAAAAATTGTGGGTGCTGACGGTGGGGTTGACGATTTTAAAAGAGGTATTAAAGGAAAGAAAAACTACATAAAATTGAACATAGTCTATCGAAAGCTATTTGATCTATTCTTTCTACGTTTACTTGATGGAAACTCATTTTAATAGTAAAATAATAAAACACAAAAGTTCCACAAAAATTGGTATATTTAACACTTTACAATTGTTTCGCCTAACTTAGGCTTCTTCAGAAGTAATAATACAGTAAACTTATCTAAACATTTGTCTTATATAGTAGTGGATTAGGGCAGGGGGTGAGTAAAAAGATTTAGTAGCGGTGAGTTGTTGAGATCAATTTGATCGTTTAATAGTGTATTTGTATTTTTGCATTTATTAATTTCTATTGTTTCTAGTAATGATAATCTAAGGCTTTTATTTACAACGTGAAGTATTTCAAAATTATCATCAAAAGTATGGTTTTCTTCAATTTGATGTTTAGCATAGTTATAATTTAGTTTATTATTTTCATAAGATTTTTTGTGCTCTTCTAATCGTTCTTTAAAAGTACGTCCTGTCTGTCCAATATAAATGCAGTTACAAGAATGGCAATTTAGTTTACACTCCTGACATGTTTTCTTTACTAGTTTTATCCTTATTATTTTTAATATGTTTTCCTAAAGTATTTTGTGTTTTATATGCTACTTTGAGATTATTTTTAGTTAAGAATTTTCCTAATTTTTCTGAAGGATTATTTAAGTAAGTGATAGTTTTATAATTAACATTTTGGTTATTATTACATTGGGGGTATACATTACTAATTGCTTTCTTAAATTGTAATTTAAACAGTAACTTATCAATTGTATCAACTTTATAATTATTAGGTACTTAATGCAATTTGCTTAATTATGTTTAATTCTTTTTTGAAGTCTATCGTATCTAAAGGTATGTTGATCAATCTGTATAACATCGAGTAAAAAGCAGACATTTTATGTCGATTGGGATGGCATGATAGGTTGTTGATGACGATGTCTGTGTGTGTTTCTTTGTGATAAATGGCAAATTTGTGTGTATTATTGTTACGGCTTATGGCTACAACTGTTTTCCCTTTGTCGGCCCTCATTATTACAATATCGTTTTCTTGAATTTTATTTTTTAATGATTTTAAAACTTTGGGATTATAATTTAAGCGAGTTTTATTATTAAGTGACTTTTTTATAATATGAGAGGCTTTATATTTTGAGAAAGTACTGCAATTTCTAAGGGCTAATTCAGTATCGACTGCTAAAATATCTAGACTTTTTTTATTAACTACTGGTTGTAAATTAAAATTAAGTCCTTTCTCTAGAAGATTTATTTCTGTCGAATCAAAAGAAGTGTTTGATAAATTTATAAATCTATCATAGAAATGGTGGTGTTCTAACAGGCTAAGTGAACTATTATTATTTGGTTTTGAAGCTGATGCATTACTGACTAATTTATTTAGTTTTTTGGATTGTACCCTAAATTTATCATTAATTATAATGTTGACTTTATCTCTAGTTGGTCTATCTATATTATCGAAAAGTATAGGATGTAATTTCTGAGCTAGTGTTGTATGTACTACCTTAAGGTATATGTTCTGGACATCTCTCTGGTTGTATTGTTGTTTCCTTTCTTCTTTTAACCACTTCATCATCCCCTTTCTTCTTCCACTGTCTGCTGCTGGGCTTTGGTTTTTTGTTTAGGAAACACATTAATCTAAAGACATCTAAAAGGATAACTAAAGGGGTGTACAAAGGGATGACTGAGATCAACTTACCAGCTCAAATTATCTCGTGCTTTGGTAAGGACTGGACTGGACGATTCGATAATTCCCACATCTACGAATTATAAGGTAAAAACTTTCCATATTCCTTCACTTGCGTCGACACCATTCGATATCTGCCAATTCCGAGGGACGTCACGGATAATGACCATTTATTTTTGAATTTTTTAGTTGCTTTGTTATTGTTTATTTTTGTAACTTACTTTAATTTTGTATGTACGACTGTGTGCAAAGCGCATTGACACTCTTGCCCATTAGTTTAAATAATTATCTTGACGGATTCAATTTTCTTACTAAAAGTAAAGTTGTTAAGGCGTTGCGTATCATTGCATTTGGTGAGGAGGGACAACCGCGACGTATTAGGCGAAATTTAAGAGGGTTCCAAGGTTTTAAAATGGATGAAAATTCTGATGAATTTCGATCACAAGTTAAGAACGTTTTATCTAAATTAGAACTAGCCGATCTGATTGCTGCTTGTCACGTTTTAAACCTAAATTACACTGGAACTCAGGAAGATATAAGCGTTAGACTGTACATTTTTAAATAATTTGAAAGAAGACCAAGAAGAAGTTGAAGAAGAAGAGGATTCTCAAGACGAAAATGAATAAAACAATAACGAAGATGAGCTGGAAGATAGCGGAATCGAGAAACGAAGACATAGTAATGAAGAAGAAGAAACAAGAGTTGAATGAAGCGCGAAGGATAAACGACGTATGAAGACGAAAGACGCAAGAACGACGGAAGACGCCCGAGCGACGAAAGGCGTACAAACGATGGAAGACGAACAAAGCGATCAACCGAAGCAAGACGAAGAAGCAGTGAAGACGATATAGATTCGAGTGACAATGAAGACGATTATTCACGAGAATATGAAAGTAGTAGACAACTTCAAGCAAGTCGAAATCTCAATCAATCGGTGGGGACGATCGTTTGCGTTAACATTTAGGGATATAGAAGACTCAATCCGAGTATTTGACGGTAAAGATGGATATCCTATTGAAAAATGGGTTGAAGATTTTGAAGAGAAATTATTATTCAACAAACCTTCAAACACCTATACCACATATATAGGTACATATGTAATTTATCCCGTCCCAACGTATATGATAGGAACGGAGCATTCTGTTATGTGTTTTGTAAATTAATGTTATTGTTTTTTTGCTATATACCGAGGTATACAATATACACTATACGTTTTTTTGTCTACACGAAATACCTAAATTGTATGTGTTGGCCTTTTGAAAACCAGGTTCTATTTTTAATAATCCCAGTAATGTCACGGAAAGAAAAAACACCACGATCTGTGTGTATTCGAAACGTATTATGCTACTGTTCCACCTGCGTTGCAACGTGTTAATTAAGGCGTGAAGCATAAAATTGCACAGTTTAGTGTCCTAATTGGGATGTGGAATTATTAGGGACGTAGACGTTAAGCGATAACTGCGGAGGCAGTTTTCTCGACACACCAAACAACGTTTTGTGCGTTAAATTTCTGTTGGTTACAATTGCGCTGTCCCAAGAATAGGCGCTGTTATTCTGCGCGCCGCAAGCATCTAGTGAGGACGTATGTACGTAAATAATAATAGTACTCATATAACCAGATCAGCAGCTTCTATCTTCATTTTAAACACAATTAACGCACTATTTCACCAGAAGTAACTTTAGTAGCAGAACTTAAGGCGTTATTTTTGAAGTGAAACTTCTTATGGGACACTATAGGAGTCTTTGGCATGAGAGTTAACTCGTAGAGCTTAACAAATCTGTTAAACTCCTTGTCTTTTTCTAATTACCATTTACGTAGGCAGAGTGAGAGAGGCAGAAAAAGTTTACGAAGATCCGCACAAAGAGGAGACGCCGAGAATTGCCGCCGAGCATACTAAATGTAGTTGCGCGCGCATATGGGAACAAAACCCCTTGTGAGAGGCATTGTTTATTATGCTTATTATGTTATTCGAAAACTGTCAATGAGTGTGCCAAAAAATACATTGCAGTAAAGAGAAATTGACTTAAAACTATAATAGAAATAAAAATTAATAAAAAAGTGCAGGTTATCCCGAATTTTTTGCACACTCATTGACAGGTTTCGAATAACATAAAAAGTATCACTTCTGACGCTGTTAGTTTTTGACTGACGCATACATTTTTATTTAAGTAAGGCGCATTTAGACCTAAGCGTTAACAGTTAACATTAACTTTAACGGAGGTGGAGCAGAGCACAGCCTCTTCTATTTGACAACTATGTAGCAACGCCGCAAATTGTCGGTCGCGCGGGTCTACATACTTGAGGGTCCACTACTGCATGCCATAACATTAGAATGCATAATTCAATATCAAATTTTGCTAAACAAATGGTTACCATTGAAACAAACTAATATGTCATCGACATATCTAAAGTAATAAAATTGTATATGGGTTTTTGAGTAACAAACATTGGGTTACGTTTCACATTTCCATATTCAATTTTATTTAAAATGTTTTACAAAGAATGCGATACGCAATCTATTAACTTTATTCTAAAGTAATATAGGTATATATGCAGTGTTTAAATAGCGGGTGAACTTTAATTTTATTTTCTAAGTTGTCTAGGAAAAATTCTGATAAAATAGGGCTTAAAGGATTACCCATGGCTAAACCAATAGACAGTTATCCTCCTTTCATAATTATTTAAATACTTTACACAAAAACATTAAATTCACAATACAACTAGAGAATAATAATTCTATAAATTTCCTTGATTTAACCATCCCACCTAAAGACTCCCAACATACATAAATTTAACATATTTCACAAACCTACACATACAGAACGGTTATTTATGCACACTCTTTTCACTCCATGTCCCATAAACTAAATAAAAAAAACTAAATTAGAATCAATAAATAATATTCTCTATAATAAAAACAAAACCCGAAACCCAAAACCTTATTTTGGTAATATAACGTTAAAAGTAGGCAACACTGTTAAAAACATCAACAATAGTTTTATTAGCTTTAAGACTAACAATACGCTAGGTAAACTTATAATTAATAATAAATGTAAAACTCCTAAACACTTATGTTCAGGACTGTACTTACTAAATTGTAAAGATTGTCACTAAGTATACATAGGGCAGACGGGTAGAAAATTTGAAACCCGCATAAACGAGCATTTTAGCAGCTTCACTAATAAAAAAACTGACTTTACCTATGCCCGACATTTAATAGAAAATAACCACAATTTTCATTTAGTATATAAAATTTTATGTAGACAGAATAAATCTTTCAAACTAAATTTAATGGAACAACTAGAAATAAATAGATTTCACAAAAAAGGAATAATTTTAAACGAATAGAAAATAACCACAATTTTCATTTAGTATATAAAATTTTATGGAGACAGAATAAATCTTTCAAACTAAATTTAATGAAACAACTAGAAATAAATAGATTTCACAAAAAAGGAATAATTTTAAACGATCAGTTGGAAGGCAATAGTTCCCCTTTACTTAATTTGAATTTTAACAACAGTAATTAGATAAACCTCCCACTTTTATGTTCAATATAAATAGAATGTGTTTAGTTAAGTTTGTCATATTCATCACCTGATGATGCCACTGTGTGGTGAAACAATATTGTCGTGAATTACAATAAATATTTTCGTGAAACTGTTATTATTTATCTTAAAAATATATGGATAAGTTTCTCCAAGTATCAGCTACAACCATAAAAAATCTTTTAAATATATGAATGGAACAATTTTTAAGTTACTAGATTAAAACCAAGCGAAATTGATTTGTAATTGGAAATAAAAAATTTTTTTTTGGCCGAATATCAGGTTACTTAAAATAAATAAATAAGCAATATAAATAACAATTAAAAAGAATCGACAAATGTTCCCGAAAATTCATACATTGGAAAAATGACAAAAATAAACGCCCTATTTTTTAGTAATCAGTTTATTTTGTCTTAAGCGATATCACAATTAATCTTGGTCAGGTAGGCTAATGTTATTGTTTTGGTCGGGTATCAATTTCTCGGTCAAGACAATATGCAAATTAGCTGTAAACTACCAAATATACCTTTTCTTGAATAACTGAAAAAGTTTGTAAAAAGGCGTCACATTTTGCAATTTTCGTCTTTGCATTTTATTGTTGCATAATGTTAAAGATGCAACTTGCGCCTGCTCAGAACATTGTGAAATTAAAAGCGGTATCAATTTGAACAATTGCTTTAAATTAGTAACTACTGTTTTTCTCTACAGTGGTGGCATTATTCCAAATTTCATTTTATCGTAGTTTAGTTTTTCTATCAGCAGCGATTCAATAGTTATTTAACTGTCTTCAGACTTTTGGACTACCCTGTATAATCAAAAATGTATCGCCTTAACTAAATAGTTCATTAAAAGTTGTCTGCATGGATTTGTAGATCAATTGTTTTAATATTTGTGATATAGATTATTATAAACGTATATGCTATAAAGGGTGTAATATTAGTAGAGCGAAGCACTTTTAAAACCCTCGAAAGAGGTTGTCGCATTTTGTCCGAATGCAGAAAATTTGTTATTAACACATAAATTGGGAACCGAAAATTAAATTTTGAATATATTTGGCAAATATCAACATTTTATACCTATCTCTTAGTATTTTTTGAAATCAATTATCATCAAATAACTTAAAAATCGAAAAAAATTCAAAAATCTTTTTGAAAATACTTTTATTCATTAATGTAGTTAATGTAGCAAAAATAAACACTTATAGTGTCACTCTTCATTTTTTTTTAAAATGTACCCCTTCCAACTTAATAGAAGATTTAGTATACGAAGACCATAATAAAATATTGACTTAAAAAATCTATATTTCAACTTTTTTGAACATTTCTAAATTAACAATGAAATATCGAGAAATATTTAGTAGTGGTGATTTTAAATACATTAATGTGAATTAAATTCAAGAACCATCTACAAATTACTATCATGTCGCCGTAGCTTAGTGGTTAGAGCAACGGCGCGTAAAGCGAGAGACCAGGGTTCGAATCCCGGCGGGGGCATGATGACAGCAATAGCCTTTTCCTCATTAATTTGAGGTAATTTGTAGATGGTTCTTGAATTTAATTCATATTAATGTATTTCTAAATTTATCAGCCATAAAAAGGTTACTTAATGCTAGTACTGTAAATTACGCAGATTGCAATATTACGATATTTCAATATCGCTAGTCATATCAATGCCATTTTTGACTGACACATTTCTCAAACGCTCTGTGATTCACATCTAAAAAATTATGTTTTATATGGGATCATTGCTTCGGTATTTAAAGAGTGCGATTCTTTAGAACATGAATTTAAAAAATACTTAAAATTTTGTGATTTATTCAAACTTAGCAATAATACATTTAAAATAAAAAAGGTAAACTTTTCCAAAGTCAAATAGTATCAAAACTTTACACGTTTTAATAATTGGATTCCAAAAGTATATATATATATATATATATATATACATATATGAGTTTTTATAAACGTTTCATCCAAGTGGCACCATAACGAATTTTACTATTGTTTAGTGTGTCAACGTAGTGGCACCTGAGTTATTTGTACGAAAATATTACAAAAAATTTAACACGAACTACATTTTTTATAGTAAACCACACTTTAATACAAAATCCAAGTATTTGTCAAAGAAGGTCTGGCCAAATAGTAAAAGCAGCACTGCGTTTATATCGCAAGCAGAGAGAAATTAGTTAGTTATCTTCTTTCGTAGATTTCGAAAAACTGATTGCAATTTTAAATCATATACCCGGTATGTGTTAAAGCGCTTTTTTGAAATTATTATGGTTACTCTTTTTAGTTGAAAAAAATATTTCTTTCTATATGGAAAAACGTAGTTTCTGTTTTTATTTTTTTGTCACTGATGTACCTACTCAATATTCTTTCTTCTTGAGAGGCATATTAACAAATGAACGACAAAAAATATTTTTATTAGAAATTTTCATTCATTATCTTTTCTTATTAAAAAAGAAATATCTTTTTGGTGCAATTTTTAAATATGTTCTATTCGAGTGTTACTAACTGAACTATCACGAAAATATATTCGCTTTGAAACTTTACATGCCCCAAAAAGACGTGTTTGATTTAGTTTGTGGAACACAATAATACAAAAAAGGTTAATATTTCTTGAATATTAAGAATTAGATGTTTATGGAAAACTACCTACAATTTTGTTACTTTTTCAAGAAATAATGTTAAGAAAATTAACACTAATTTAGTTACCTCAACCATTATGTTTACTGCACTTGATGTGTTCTTGGTACCGCAAAAAGTTCTGGATATAGTACCAAAATGAAAAAAACAAAGAACTAATTTTCACTTATAAGTATCTAATTTTGTTGGTAAATTGATGTATTTATAATCAATATAAACTAATATCGCCGATAACTAATAATTAATACCGCCAATAAATTGAAAATTGACATCGATGTTAGTTATTTGGCTGGTGATGACCGAATTTGACTGTCGAAACGTCGCGTTTTTTTATAATTGTTTGTTATTCGGTTATATTAGCTTCTATTGATTACAAAGAACTTATATGAGTATAAATGATAATCAGTATTTAAAATTAAAAAGGGAGTTCGCGGAATAAACTAGTTATTTTGGGAGTGAACGAATAGTGTCACTGTTTAAAGTGCAAAAAAATTGCGCTTACATACATTTCCGATCATTTAAAATTAAAATCACAAATTTACGAAAAAATCAATTTGTAGGAATTTTGAGCCGGTTTACTTCCCAAAAGGGAGCGACAGCCTTGTTTCGCTTAGATATTCGCAAAAATAAAATTAAGGGCCAGGTTGCCAGGTTAGGTGTCCCTAGTGTCGTAAAAAAACCGATAGTCAAATAAGCGTACGGTATGACACCCGGAGGGTTAATCACGTCTTAATTGGGGTTTTTATTTATGTTCTACTTATGAAATATGCGTACAGAATGATCATTGTTGATTTCCATCACACCTTATCCAGGCGTTGGACTGGCGAAACACTAAGTTTCGACGTGTTTGAAATCAGTTTTATCTTGTAACTTTGTTTAAATACTTTATAATAGTGGATAATTCTAACCTCTCGTAATCAGATGGCAAACTAGTTCGAATTACTAGAGTGATGTTTACATTATATGCTACTCTACTAAATATTGAACTATTGGTAGTAATTTAATCTATTTTAAAAACTCAATTGAAGATGATTCAAGAATTTGTCAAGATAAATCCTATTTTTAACAAAACTCATAATTATTACACAAATTAAATTAAAGAATTGTACGATTTAATTGTGTTTTTCGATTTCAATTATTATAAATATAATTGCAAACAAAATGAACTTGGGTGTTTGCAGGGGGATATTAAAAACATCCAATCCCTAGGAAGTGGAGAGGGGTTAATACAACCAATATTATTAATATAAATGTATATGTGGTACATATTATGTATATATTTTGAGTAGAGCAGTCATATTTATGAAATTTCAAACCCTTACATTTTTTTCTGAAGGGTGACCGACGACTAATTTTAACAGGAGTATATTCGTTTACCCTCCAGATAATTGGAAACACTGACAATGATTTTGTATAAGTATACGTTTCCTTTAAAATACTACTGCTGTTATTAAATAATATTTACATGCAAATACATATATACTATTTTTACAACCAAATAATGCTATCAGTTTCTATTAAGGCAGAGAAATTTAAGTTGATTCCGGGACAAAATCGCCTATTACAAAAATCGCCTGTGAGACAAAATCGCCTCTTTCTGATACCTGGGGTAATTAGCAGGTGGGTCAAAATCGCCTTTGTTATTACATTATATACAAATGCTTATGGACTTATTATGTATGTGTGTGTTATGTTATTATTTCCCTTCACACTTTTAACAGGCTTATTTAAGAGTGTCAGTACATGTGTTATATACATATATACTGCCCCTTGTTTTACATTTTTAAAAAGCTTCTTCATTTCGTGTATTTGTCTTCCATGTCTATTGTAAAACGCCATTAGTAGTAGTGGTTTGTTGATTTATTCGAATACTAGTTGAACCCGTCCAGCATTGGACGGTGGTGCATAGCATTTAAGAAATCATGATCAGGTTGACTATTTAGTATCAAGACCACAGTTGCTTTTTGCAAACTTTTTTCTAAATCGTCTATATAATAATTATGCTGTTTTAAGAAAAGTTACACATCTCTGAAAATTGTTGTAAAAGTTTCTATTTAAACTGATTGCTACCCTTCACCACACATCCAATTTTTAACTGTTGTGAATAGCATCCGTTAAAAGTTTGTACGGTGGTGCATAGCACTGTAACAAATTTAATCAGAGGGGCCGCTTTGTACCGTAACCTCACGGTGGTACGTAGCACTTACCCTAATGGTGCATAGCATTTACCTTACTGGTGCATAGTACTTCTATTAGTGCATAGCACCTATCGGCGATAAAATAAAAGTTTGGGATTGGTTCAAGGGTGTCGTAGGGGAGTTCTCGACACCTTTGAAACCCTCAACAACTACAACCACTACCCTCTGTAACTACCACCTAAAACACACTCACTACCACCCCCACCACCCACCACAACAGTATTCTTAAACGTTTTCCAGATGATAGTCAATTTTCAGTATTTGGAATTTGAATTCTCAAAGCAGAAAACCCATGTGAAGGGGTGATTTCTGCGCCCAGCATACAATTACCATAACTTGATCGATAACCTTAATAACACACCTCATATTCTACTGTTATAGTACTACCCGTCAAAACTTGGAAGGTGTTGCTTAGCATTTAATGAATTTACCGTAACCTATCGCCGGTTGACAATTTAGTATCATGACCTCTGTTGCTTTTTGCAAACTTTTTTCTAAATCGTCTGTATAATAATTATGCTGTTTTGAGAAAAGTTACAAATCTCTGGAAATTGTTGCAAACGTTTCTATTTAAATTGATTGCTTCCCTTCACCATTTTTTACTGTTATCAATACTATCCGTCAAAGCTTGGACGATGGTGCATAGCACTTATCTTACTGGTGCATAGCACTTCTCCTATTAGTGCATTGCACTTACCCTATAGTGCATAGCACCTATCGGCGGTTCATGGCGAAAATTATATGTTTTTTTAATTTTGTTTTATCTAAAAATCGTAAAATACTAACCTAACCTAACTTTTAGTATTTATGACGTAGAGCACATCTTATTATTTCATAGAGGCCCTTAAATACCAAAACGTATTCTACATAATGCATTTACCATTCTATTGCTTCAAATATTTAATATTATTCAATTATTTGCGCGTTAATAATATTTAGCATTTTACTGTGTATATATCATTTGATTTACATATTTACGTTTTTATGTCTAACATGAAAGCTGTAATGAATGCTATGTATATTTACGCGTACACCCACCCGCTTCCGTAACTTCCTTCAACCCTTACATAATTTTATTCCCATCTTTGACAATATCCCCGCCTCTCCAAAAACATGCTCGGAGACACACACACACATACACACCCTATCATAACCGTTTCTCCCTTGTCATCTTGAAAAAAATTAAGAATACTGTTGTGGTGGGTGGTGGGGGTAGTAGTGAGTGCGTTCTAGGTGGTAGGTAGTTACAAAGGGTAGCGGTTATAGGGGTTGGGGGTTTTAAGAGGGTCAAGAACTGTCCCCGTACCACACCCTCGAACCCAACCCAAACTTTTATTTTATCTACAATATTTACCACCCCCTTCCCTTACCACCCTCTACACAACAACCCCCAACCCCCCATCACACTACCTCCTACAGCAGCCCCTCCTCTGACACCACCTTCATTCTCT
Source organism: Agrilus cyanescens (assembly GCA_947389935.1). Taxonomy (NCBI): domain Eukaryota; kingdom Metazoa; phylum Arthropoda; class Insecta; order Coleoptera; family Buprestidae; genus Agrilus; species Agrilus cyanescens. The sequence continues at coordinate 11,141,498 of OX376712.1, forward strand.
TTTATCCTGCAAGAAGTTCTCAAAGTGGAAAAAACATGTGAAAGGGTGGTTTCTGCGCCCAGCACACATGTATAATCTTGCTAGGGGCGATGAATACTACTACATACTAATATTTAAATCGAGTCGGGGAGGTGGGAGTAAACGATAACCTGATCGATAACCTTAATAACACACCCCATATTTTACTGTTATAGTACTACCCGTCAAAACTTGGAAGGTGGTGCATAGCCTTTAACGAATTTACCGTAACCTATCGCCGGTTCATGGCAAAATTCAGATTTTTTTTTTTGATTTCGAATAACCTACAAATGACTATGTTAATTTAATTTTTTGGAACTCACTGAGAAAAATATTCATGCTCGAATTAATAAATTTAATATATAAATTAAATAAATTAATTTCTATTTAAAAAAATTGTATTCTATCTCACATATCATTACAGTATTTTTATATATTCTTGTTCAGCTTAACATGCTCTACAACATTCTACAAGCTCAAAGTAAAAGTAAAATTAAAAAAAAAAAAAAAACGAAATTTGTCGCATGGGATTTGAACCAACTACCGCTGGAAGTGAAGCAGTAGCGAGAAATGTACACTACTGACTACGCTACAAACCGATTTGACCTGCATGTCTATATTTATTTGTTTTTATCTTAACCATAAAAACTGTAATGAATATTATTGCATATCAATTACATTTATTTTCTCATTTCCTATCTTTCATAAACGTTCTTTGATAAACGTCAAAATAAACGTCAAACTTCCGAAGTTAGAATCTACACGTATACAAGTAATTCATTGAAAAGTAATAAGAACATAAGCCCCGCCCATCCCTCTGAGCAGTTGTTTCCTTAGATCCCGACATGTCAAAATTAACGATTTTTAATTACAAATTCTAATTAAACGACACCACCTTCCGATTCGAAAATAGGCCTATTCAGCTGTTTGGTCCTCAACTTGGACGTTTTAATTGTCGACAAATTCCAGATTATCCTATCTTCGGAAGAGATAGATCTCAAAATTATGACTTAACCAACAACGCGTTTTTTCCCATTTTTATTTGCAAATATCTTTTAAACCGCTTAATAAATCTGTATGAAAATTTGCTAAACCCTACTTCGTTTTAATCTTAATCGATATCGTTTACGGCATTTTGAGAGTCTTTTGCAGTTTTTCGACAATCGTTAATCGAAAAGTGCAATTTTCGCTACTTTTTCCATGGCTAACTGAGTGTTTGACAGACATCCATACACTAGAACATTATTATACAGGGTGGTTCTGATATAAATACGGATTTTTGGAGGGTGTCAACTAGATGCAATATGTAATCGAATGGTCACTACAGCAGCGCGGTGAAGAAACAAAAAAAAATTTCAAAATTTTTGAAAAACATCTTAACATGAATTAATTTGAATACGGTCCTGTGCGTTTTCGCTTTGACTTAAGCAACACATTTGGCAACTGTCACAAAATTCTGATGAACTAAACGCCATTTTCGAACACACTTGTTTACGTTACAGTAACCGAGTAACCTCATTCACCGTCAGCTGATTGAAGACAGCGTTGCCACTACACACGACCAGGTCAATCGAGGACACGTTTTACACAGGACCGTACTCGGTTTTGCCTGTATTTTCACATACGTTTTTCTCGAAAACGGTAAACTTTAGGACCTGCGAAGTTTTGCTTAATTTTCTTATTTTCTACTGCCCTATCACCTCCTTAAATATCCGCAGTTATATCAGTAACACCCTGTATAGTATAGAAGTATAGATTGAGATCGTGTAGTGTTTGCTTATTTTGTAGATTAGATACGGAATTATTTATAGCCTTTATCTATAGGTGATACATGATACTGCTTGTTTGTTTAAACTTTGAAAGCGGTTATTCTTAGTGTGTTACGAATACAAATGTTGGGAAACGGTGAGGGATATGTAAATGTATACACACCCATCCTGAACCGTAACCTATTTTTTGAAACCAGTACGAAGACATTTGTATATAATGTAATAACAAAGGCGACTTTGACCCACCTGCTAATTACCCCACGTATCCAGGTATCAGAAAGAGGCGATTTTGTCTCACAGGCGATTTTTGTCATAGGCGATTTTGTCCGACACCTTTAAGTTCCAAAATTTAAATTTACAATTTGTGTCATGATAGAAGGATGCAATACAATTTTAGAAAAATTAACAAAAATAGAAAATGAAATAAGTTCCTAAACATTAAATAACAAAAAAAATATTTTAAAAAAAATATTTATGTATTATTAATTTACGTTAAGTAGGTAGTTTATTAAAATTTGAAAGTTGTAACAAATAAAATTTAATTTTAATTAAAAAAAAAATATGTTGGTAGTTGTTTTGATATGACTAGTATTTCAAAATAATAATATCTACTAATCAAGATGGTAGGGATTTAAAAAAAAAAATTATTTGAAACATCCAGGTAGTGGAGAATTTGTTTAGATAAAACATAAAAAAAATTAATAACAGTTTCTAAATAGAAAAGAGAATAATTTAAAATTAGAAAAATATAATTAATAAAATAGAACTTATTAAAGTTGCGAAGAAAACAAATGATATTTTGAAGAAAATTTAAGTTTATGAATAATTCAAGATTTTTAAGAAAAACAGTCAATTTAATAATACAAGTGGAACAACAAGTAGAAGAACAAGAAGAAGTCAATTTAAAAGGAAAAATAGAAAAATCAAAATGGATATTGAATTACTTTATATTTTGGTAAAAGCCGTTTTTCAATTGACAATGATTGATTTTGAAAAGCAAAGTGAGTGAATTTAAACACGTCTCCATAATTTAATAGAAAAACTATATAGACTTTTAGTAATTTAAAATATCATTTAAAAAAAAATTGTTAATAATATGTAATTAGAGGAGAATTTAGAATATTATTTAAAATTAAAAAATTGTATTCTATCTCATTAGATCATTACATATTTTTATAATCCCAACATATCTCATTACAATATATATATATATATATATATATATACGCGAAAAACGACGATGTGGCACCAAGAACTATTTTGACGTTCTCGCACCCAACTTTTTGTACATACAGTTTGACTAAGTGGCACCTTATTTTTAGGATATACGTATATGCTTTGTGGCACCTTATATATGAGATAATCACAATATAAACTATTGATTATTTGGTCCACTGCATTCACTACTTTGCAATGTTAAGCAAGTTTATATTTCTCTGCCTTGATAGAAACTGATATCATTATTTGGTTGTAAAAATTATACATATCTGCTTATAAATATTATTTAATAACAGCACTAGAATTTTGAAGGAAGCGTATACATATTGAAAATAATTGTTAGGGTGTATCCAATTTTCTGCCCACTATTCATCAGAATTATGAACGAACAATGTTTTTCGTAATGAAAAATATACGTTTCCATAAAAAAAGGGAAATGACTTTTAAATAACCATCAAAGAGGTGTCACACTGAAATAACAATGCCATCATCTTCTTTCCCCCTAAATACTAAACAATTTTAATGCAAACTTTTTCTTTATAAAAGGTACCGTTCTTGAGATACAGGCCTGTCTCAAATTAAATGGACCACTCGGTATAAGGTCCTTATAGAACTCGCTTATTATGACGTATAAAGTTTTGATATTCATTGATTTTGGAAAAGTTTACCTCTTTTATTTTAAATGTTTTATTGCTAAGTTTGAATAAACCACAAAATTTGATGTATTTCTTATATTAATGTCCTAAAGGATCGCATACTAAATACCGAAACAAGGATCCCATATAAAACATAAACTTTGAAACGTAAATCACAGGGCATTTTAAAAAAGTATCAAAGTCAAAATTGGCATTATTTTTTTTTGTAATTGGCAAAACCTATTCCTATCACTTCAATTTCGTTACACAATAGATGCGAAATTTAACAAAAAATTCGAGTATGAAATAAATTGATCAATTTAAAATACCAACCCTATATTTTACATTTTAAAACTTCTTGCCAATATCTGTAACCGTTAAAAAAATAAAGAGTTAAACTTTTAATGTACCTATCAGTAATATAGGAGGTAATTAGTGGTAGGATGTTTGAGATTACGGGTAGAGAATGTTTTTAAAAGATAATAGTGCAGGTTTGAATGACGACCGTTTTATATTATTTAAATTTGATTGGTTCGTAAATTTTGGCAGGTGAAACAATGAACGAAATTTATTGGTTGCGTATCACGGTAATGTAGTAAGAAATTTAAAAAACCATTGTCATCGAATGGGAGTGATAGTTGACTAAACCTTAGTTAAAAAGACATTTTTTTTTCAAAAGCAGCTTTTTTATTTGTTCTTACTAGACGTCATTTCTGCCTCGGTAATCGTCAAGCAAAACGGCAATTTTTTCTTCTTTTCGGATGGGGTACTTGCATATACAGGGTGTTCCACTTAAGTGTGTTTCTTTCATAGCTGGCTTAATAGTATAAATACGGAAAAAATGTTTTAATAAAAGTTTCGCTAATTATGTACTTAATGACCCCATCCCCTTAGAGGGTTGGGGTTGCAGGGGATGTTTAGGGGTGGTTGAAGTAATATCATATATCATATTTATCAAATATCAAAAATTCAAAAATTTTAAAAATTAAATTAAAAAAAAAAAATTGCTCCAAAAAATTTCTTGTATATTAAAAACTTTTTGTACATCAAATGCATTTTAGAGGTGGGGAAGATATATTTTTTATAAAAAACAAACCGTCTAATAATTCCCTGTGTCTTGCAATAGGTTTTGGTAGAGGGTGGGTGTATTTACATATACATACCCCACACCCCGTACCCTAACCTAACCAAATACCAAATTAGCTACCATAAAGTATTTCAAGACAAAGAATTATTACGACGGTTTTTTTATTTATTTTTTTAATATAAAACATATCCCCCACCTCTAAAATGCATTTGATGCACTAAATATTCATAAATATTATATTTTTATAAAACTTCAACCCCTCATAAATTTTTTTCTAGGGGTGACCGACGGCTAATTCCAACGGAATTATATTCGGAAGAGCCCCCCTAAACACCCCCAACCCCCTAGAGGGATGAGGTCAAAAAGTACATGATTACCAAAGCTTCATCCAATTTGTATTTTCACTTCATAAAATTATTTTTATTTATACAGGATGTTCCATTACGGCTGGGGGATACCAAACTTTGTTTTTTTAAATGGAACACCCTGTATATTTTTGAGTTTTTAAATTAAGCGATATATTTAAAGGGTAGTTTGATGACCATACATTATTTCCTACTCTTGCCGTTTGGGAGTTACTTCGTCATTTTGAAAAAATATTACGCTTGCGGCGCTCTCTAAAATCCTCTGTATCTCCAAAACGAAATTAAATAGAAAGCCAGGCTTTTTGAATAAACTTAAGAAGGGATAATGTTTTCACATGTTTCGAAAATTTTCATTAGTTTTTCGAAAAATCAGCTAATAAAAAAATTATATAATTTTTGACAACTTAAATGAAGGACAATTTGATTTTTGTAAATGGAACGATATACAAATTTTTGCATAATTAGGTGTAAAATTTAAATATAAATCGATTTTGTAGAGGTATTGTGTGGACTATTTTCGGTAGTTTTCAATATGTATATTCGGGCATCTGTGTAATTTTTGAAAGAACCAGCTAAGTAGATTTATTCTGAAAAAGGAGATCGAGAATTTACACTTAATTTTATTGCATTTCATATAAATACCAAGTGGCCCTATATAAACAGCGATATCAGTCAGTCTTGTACGATGGTGTGGAACAGTAAAATATTCCTCTTGTTTAATATAAACAAGTGATGCCAGTAAGCTTATGTTATGATGCCACAAGGACCGTTTATGTTGCTTCTTATGGTGCCAGAACTACCTATACATTGCTGCGTCTAGCACGCCCTCTGAAGATCTATAGCTCGACTAAAACTGTGATTTTTGGTATATATGGTTCAAGTGGCACCATCGTGAAACTTCGTATTTGAGGTACTTGCACCTTCAGGCTCCATAATACAGTGTCAAACGTTCTGGCACCCGAAAATGGTGCCACAACGTATATATAGGTGCCACAACGACTATATATGCCTATTTTTGGTGCCACTTGGACCAATTACATATGTATAATTATATATGATATATATATATATATATGATATTATACAGGGTGTCCCCTCTCAATTGGAAAACCTTCTAGGGCATATTGAGGAACCATAGACAAGCAGTTTGAGATATTAGACTGATGTCCGGAAGTGCATGGTTTTCAAAATACAGGGTGTCAAAGTTTTTTTCAAAAAACTTTTTTTTTATCAATATCACAAAGGCACGTTGACCGATTTTCTTGAAATTCGCTGGTGATGTAAGCTTTAATAAGACGCTCAGTTAGCACTAATTAAATGGTAATTATTACTTCCAGTGGCGCCCCGGGGGACAGTGTCACGAATAAAAATGACAAAAAAATGTACGCCACTGACTTTTTTTGAAAATTTTATATTTTTTAGAAAGCTCAGTTAAAAGTACAACTTTTTTGTCACTTGATATTTTTTCGTATCTCTCTCCGTTTTCGAGAAAAAAATTTTATTAAAAACTCTATTAAAAGGTTCATTATCTGTTAGGAAAATAACTTTACTTTAACTTGTTATTAATAGTGAAGCAAATGCTCAAAGTGTTCACCATGCATTTCGATGCATTTTCTGCACCTGTCGACCCAGGATTCGCGCACCCGAGCAAACACGCCTGGATCGTGAAAAAAACTTTGACACCCTGTATTTTGAAAACCATGCACTTCCGGACATCAGTCTAATATCTCAAACTGCTTGTCTATGGTTCCTCAATATGCCCTAGAAGTTTTTTCCAGTTGGGAGGGGACACCCTGTATATATGATGAACTCTACGACATACTTTTTTTTTAAGAAAATCGGAAGGGGGCAAGCTACTGTACAGAATTATCAAATGAAATTATCGTAGACGACGTACATGCTTAATTTGAAAACCGCAATTATGTGTAGGTAATTCACAAAGCAACGGTATTGTGAAACGAGAGTTTTTTGTTAAAAATAATTTTATAAAATCTAATTTTAATAAACATAAGCACTACAAATTACGTTATGTAATCACCACTAAATAATTGGATAATTGAGAAAAACGACTGGATAAACCATAACAGATTTGTTGTATTACCTACCTATACAACACTTACAATTACCGATTTTATTCAAGGACATATAATTTATTCTTACATAAGAAAAAAAAATTCATCAATTTACGAGTCCTACATAAGAGTTTGTTGTTTATTCTTTTAAATATGTACATTTTCTCTGCCCCCGTTATGTAACACTATTATACATGTATGACGTATACACTCGTACTAAAAATTGAACAATAAAAAAATGTTCGACATAGTGTTAATTTATTTATTTATTATACATTAAAAACACCGGCAAGAAAACTACGCATCCACACGCAACATTTGCGGCGGAAATTAAGTTTGAAGTGATATATAAGAAAACCGAAAATAAATGAGATTTCGTTACGTTGACAAGATTTGAAATTACAGTTACAATGGAATATTTCAAAGAAGAAAATTGAGACTGTAAATAAACTAAATACAGCCTGTTTTACGTTACAAGTTCGCAGTAGTTCGGATGAAACTTCTTGCCCTAATATAATAGACCACGGCCTACAAGCTCGAACATTAGTTTTATAGTACATGTAATTCTTACCATCTCACCAGCTAATAACATAATAAAGAATCGAGTAGTTTTAACCATGGGGATTTGGACTGAATGAAAACTTATAACAGACTAGTGTATCAAACCAATAATAAGTTCAGGAAGAATTTTCAATTATTCATCCTACCACTCGATTTCACCAAAAATTGGGAGTGATCAAAATTCATGGTCAGAGTATATATTCACTTGGTCATCCACAGTTTCAAGAAAATAACATTAAAATTATTAACCTTTTAAAGAATAATAATTACCTATCATACTTCATTAAATCATGTATTTTTTAACAAGTTAAACTTACACAACAGGTAAACATTAATAGAAATATAGGTAATTGACAATCAATTTTACATAAAGGATCTCTTACAAAAGTAGAAAACTGTTTCATAAATTTTATATCGAAATTGCCTTTTATAATTTAAATAAATTGGGGTCATTACGTACAAAGTTAAAGGATAAAATACCTTAAATTGAACAATCGGGAAAATATCATGCGAATATGAAAAACGTTATATTGGTCAGACTAAACAAAAATTAAGAAAACATATAGATCAACACAAATACGACAGTAAAAAATACAATATATGGAAAGATAACAAAAAGGCTTTAACAAATCACCACTTTGAAATTACAACTTCTGTTTATAAATCGAAAACAAAAGACTACAGCAATTTTTTGAAAACACATGTAAGCTCGTCCTAAAAAAAGAAATCGAGGATGTGTCATTAATTTTTTGTATTTCTTATATGTAGTTGGCCCACCCTGTATGTTACCGTAAAAATCCGATTTCATGTTTTAATTATTCTTTTTAGTCAATTCTAATTTTTCCGAGACAAAACTAGAATTAACAAAACTTATCAGTTGATACCAGATTAAACATATTGTCAGTAAGTTTGTCCGAAGAGCGATACGATGAACTAGTTTGTCCTAAAATCAATTAATTGTCATTAGGAAATACAGGTTATTGGTTGTGATATTTTGATTACATTTGACAGTCAAGATTTCTACAAAACTAAACCTCAACCAACAACCTTCCTGGGAAAAACTAGTTTATTTTGAAATTGCGTTTGGCCGGTAACATCACTGATGATATGTTTAGTCAAAACTAGAATCAACTAGCGATGGTCGACTCGAGTAGCTAACTCGAGTTGGGCTTAACTCGAACCAACTCGAGTTGAATTCTCTCAGAGTCGAGTTTGAAAACCGAATGAAACCGACATGGAGCGAAGTTAAACAAATTTTAAACAATAATTTCGTTTTTTACTTTAGTTAGTAGGTATAACTCTTCCAATACATTATAAACAAATAATATAAAAATGAAAGAATTGAAACAGATAAAAATGTCGTTTGTCTGTTCTATTTTTTTTTCACTATTAATGCGAAGGTGAGGGAATAAATTGGTAAAAGATAGTTATATCTTAGAAAAATCATTATTTATGTTAATACATATCTAAAATCGTACGATATCGAGGGCCGCATTTTTGATCAGAATAACGCCGAGTGAGCTATAAGTCATGCTAGCATCTTATGCGTTCGGGGAAATGAGGGAACCTGGTAGATATTCTCATTGTCGGGATGCGACACTAAGCAATCTAGTACTGACTAAAGCGACGATCTATAGCTGTGCCAAGTAATATAAATAACTTTGTGAAGCAGATAGTAGCAAGGTAAATAGTGGTGATGTGTAGATTAATTGTTTAAGCAGTTGTATTCGTTGTCATATTTACCCTTAGACTAGGAAAGAGAGGGGACAGGTAATAGTCGACTGCAAATTGAGGACGATTGGGATCGCGAGACAGCGCTCAGTATCGCAACATAAAATGTCAGAGGGAGTTTGTTTTGTTACCATTATTCGTACAATTATCATTCCATACAGAGTATCTATTGTTTATTTGATAAAGTAAACAATTATTAAGAACTGTTGTTTTGCGTCTTACGTTACTAAGAAAATATTGTTTATTTTATATCAAAGAGAATACATGTTCAATGAAATTAAATGCATATTGATTGTTGAAGTCGACACATGTTGAAACTTATTCATAATGAAATTAAAACACAAAAAAACTGGTGTAAGTTTCAAGATTATTTATTTGTATCACTACATTAATGTTTCGCTATACTATAGCTTCTTCAGGTGAAGATAAAGTTAAACATCCATACAAGTATTTATACTTAAACTATAATTAGGTGGTAGTAGGGGTTACATGTTTAAATTTAGTAGAGGAGAATTGTTTACTTGTAATTGGTCGTTTAAAATAATGTTTTGTTTATAATATCTGTTAATTTCTAGTTGTTCCAAAAGATTTAATTTTTTGCCTTTATTTTGGATATGTAATATTTTAAATTCACTATTGAAATCATGATTGAAATTAATTAAATGTTCTGCATAAGCAGAGTCCATATTTTTACTCATAAAACATTTATAATGTTCAAGAATGCGAGTGTTAAATGCCCTCCCAGTTTGACCTACATAGACTTTTTCGCAGTCTTTACAATTTAAAAGATAAACACCTGAGTTTGTACCCTTGGGTGTTTTACACTTGTTGTTAAGTATTTTTCTGCCTAGTGAGTTATTAGTTTTGTAAGAAATGAAACTATTATTAATAAATTTTGTGTGTTTTCCTATTATGTTGGAAACATTACCTAAGTATGTAAAGCAATTGAATTTGGTAGGTTTATTTTTTATGATATCAATAAAAAGAGTAAACTCAAAACATGAATTCTCCATATACCATAAACCCACACACACAGATATCATAATTCACTATAAATCATTCCACCCGATATCACATAAATTAGCAGCTTTCAACTCGTTTATTCACAGACTTTTAAATGTCCCCTTAAAAACAGAACAGTATAACTTGGAGTTAGAGAGAATCTATAAAATAGCGGTTAACAACGGTTACCCCCGTAATATAGTAGACCAAATTTTGAATAAAAAATTAAAACAAAAAGCAATCAATCGTATTTATCCTATCAAAAGCTTGTGGGAGGGACGGGATACCGGGGGAAGCTTGGATTTATGCAATAGACTTGATATCTGATAAGGTATATGGCCTATTTAAAAGCATGTACGAGGGCAAAGGTTTACCAAAAGGGTGGAAATGTGGGGCAATAGTACCAGTGTTTAAAAAAGGTGAGAGGGATAACATAAACAATTATAGAGGCATTACTATCATGGATACGGGGTATAAGATATATACGGAGGTAATTAAAAATAGATTAGAGGAGAAAGTAGTTGAAAATAGCGTATTAAATGAAACTCAATTTGGGTTCAGAAAAGGAAGAGGTACAGTCGACGCGATCTATTTACTAAAGAATATAATACAAACAACTATGGAGGCAAAAAAAAAGACATTCACCGTATTCGTGGATCTGGAGAGAGCCTATGATACGGTAAATAGAAACGAATTGATAAAGAGTTTAAGGAAGAGTAAAATTGACGAAGGTCTGATTTATAGCATAATTGAAATATATAAAGAAACTGCGGGGTGTATAAGGATTGATGGCAGGGAGACAAAAAAATTTTGGATGGATACAGGGGTAAGACAAGGATGCAAATTAAGTACACAGCTGTTTAATATATATTTAAGTGATTTAGAAAAAGAGATTAGTAAAGTAAAGGAGGGGGGGATAGTAATAGGTAGAAAGAAAATATGGACGATTTCGTATGCCGATGACATAGCACTAATAGCGACAAGCCACGGTGCGATGGTGGATATGATGAGGACCCTGGAAAAATACTTAAAAAGAAAAGGTTTGATACTAAACGCGAACAAGACGAAATATATGGAATTTGGGGAAGTTAGAGGTAGAAAGGGGAAAGAAGTTAAAAAGATAATGTGGAAAGGAGAAGTTATAGAGAAAGTTAAAAAATACGTGTATCTAGGATACCTTATGGGGGAGAACAATAGTGATAAAATACATATTGATGCACAAGTAGCAAAAGCAAACGCCTTACTAGGAAGTATATGGGGAATAGGAAATAAATTATGTAAAGATGACTGGAGTCGGAGGAAAAGGCTATTTGATTCTATAATTAGGAGTATAGTACTATATGGGGTAGAAATTTGGGGTTGGAAAGAACAAAATCAGGTGGAAAATATACATAAGAAATATATAAAATGGGTACTGAACCTCGACAGAAATACGCCGGACTATGTGATTAGAAGGGAATTCAAATGCGGAAAGATGGTAGAGGGAACCAGGAAAAGAGTAGCAAACTATGAAAAGAAATTGGAAGAGATGCGGGAAGGGGATATAAGAAAGGAATTATGGAAAAGGAAAGTCGCAAAAAATGGGGGAAAAAATAGATATGATAAAGACAGAGATGAAATATTCAAAATGTTAAAGATTAATCAGGATCAATATAGGGAGTGGATCAGAATGGGAGAGAATGTAGGGGAAATTATAAGAAAAAGAAGTGAAGAGATGATAAGAGGAGAGGACCTAAGAAAAATAGATAAATCAAAGTATGCGGAATACTTAAAGGGGTTACTTTGGGAACATTGGCAGAGCGATTGGATGCCGGAATATGTGAACGGATGGAAGGGTATGAGCGTATTAGCAAGGTTTAGGGTGGGAAATGAAAGTAGAGGATGTAAGTACTGGCTGAAGAAGGAAGAAAGAGTATGTAGGATTTGTGAAAGGATGGAGGAGACGGTGTTACACGTAATAAGTGGATGTGAAGAGACGAAGGACTCAGATGAGTGTAAAAGAATATTAGAGGGGAAGGATGACGGAATGGAAATATTAAAAAATATATTAAAAACTAGAAAAGGCTATGATTAAATGTGGTGAATGGGGTGGACTAGGGAGGATTAATATATTTTGCTGCTGTTTTTTTTTCTTTTTATTTGGTTCTTTTTTTGTAAGAGATCGCAGCATGTATTTATTTATATTTATTAGCTATAAGGCAAATGGATTTTGTTATTTTATTATAAGTGTAGTAGTCACACGTCTAGAGAGACGAGACTGAATTAAATGTATAAATTTTTTTTGTTTGTATTAACTTAAGGTTTAATAAAAGTAATTCTATTAAAATAATCGATATGGATGTTTCGCAGGGTACTTGGTGAAACATTATTTAAACAGATTTAGAACTTGGTAAAGTTTCACAATTTATTAAAAGTGTTTTTATTTTTTTAATTCTAAAACTTAAAATATCGGAATAATTCAAGGACAAAAAATAAAAAAATAATAGATTAGGTTTGTAACTCCGCTATATTCCGCCGTTGACAGCTCACGTCACAATTGACTCCAGTAGGTGGCACTACGATCGATTTGTAGGGCTTATTGTTATTGTTTACGGTAGTATGACAGGACAACGTCTGTCGAGTCCGCTATACTAATATTATAAAGAAGAAAAATCTATTGCTGTCATCATGCCCCGCCGGGATTCGAACCCGGGTCTCTGGCTTTACGCGCCATTGCTCTTACCATTAAGCTACGGAGACGATATATAACTCTAACTTTTCCATAACGTTTTTGTCATGGGATGAAACTTGGCCTGTCAACCATTTCTAGGATGAAGAAACTTTATATGCAGGAGTTGCAGATTATCGTGCCATTTAAGGGGATGAAATAAATGGACGAACAAACAATTTTTGGTGTCACAGGTTAAAACTTGGTAAATAAATAAAAGACAATGAATATCTCGCTACCTTCCTTCTATATCGTATACCACTGATCTTTCTTTACTGATTCTTCCTTCCTTTTTCATTAATAGCTTCATAAATACTTTTGTTAACAATATTCCTTCGTTGTTGATATATTAATATTATAAATATATAGATATAACCATATAACTAATAGAATCACTGATCCATTGAGTTCGGCGATCCTAGGCAGACTGACCCCCAAAGTCATCCTCTTGTGTACGTGCAATACGTTACGCTACCATTTTTTTTCGGTCGCCTGACATTAGAAATTTTTCTTATAAAAAACATACATAGGTACAAGCGGATAAATATTAAAAAGTAGCAATTGCTCGGCTTTTATGTTAGTGAAATACCTCTATTGGTTTTTTATTTCTCTCTAAGGCAATGATTCTCAACCACTGTGTCGCGGCACTTTTGTGTGCCGTCAAATTCTTGAAAAGTGCCGCCAAATTTTGTAAATGTTAACAGTGAAAAATAATTTATTAGAATAGACCGCTATTTTGCAATTTCTGTACTAATGCAGCCATGAAAATATTACACTCTTTATAGCTTCTGATTGTGGTAAAATAAAATATGTAATTCCTTACGGTAGATTATGTTGGGTTAGAAGTACTGAAAATGTAATCTTTAATTCAGTAATTAATCTTTAATTCGGTAATCATATAGAATCACGGTAACCTAATTTTTTGGCCGTTAAAGATCGAGAAATGGTCCAATCTGCACGATTTTTTTTTTAATTTACACCTCCGAAGTAATCTCAAACTTTTACCCCATTCTTAATACCCCATTTACACCATCCCATACTCCCAAAACCACCTGCCTCATCTCGGTGACATCCACCTTCAACACCACCTCCACCCGCATCATCACCCAGCCATTGGAACCACCAAAAAAGTGTGGAATAATTTTGTAAAGCATTATTTAGAAACAAATTGTTTGTTTCTATTATTGAATCGGTAATAAGTACGACCGTTGCTGTCTTCACCGCATAGCCAAATGGGCTCAACCGCTCTTGTAAGTGATTACTGATTAAATATTCGTATCACTTAATTTATATTTGCTAAAACGTTGTCTAATTGTTTTCATAAAAAAGAATATAATTATTAATGCTGCGCGATTAAAGTAAGAATAGATCTTTTAATAAAAACTGAGCAGGAAATTGAAACAAAGTCAAGAATTTAAGTAAATGTTGGCAAGAGCGACATAAAATGCGTATATCGTACTTATTCTCGTATTCATAAACCGTACTTGAGACCGAGTCGATACTTAAGTCTGAGTCGGAGTTAATTTGCGTTTCATAAACCGACCTCAAGCTGAGCTTCTGTTGACCAGCCAATCACAGCACGAGAGTCCTGAAGCGATCTCAAGGCAACGATTTTGGTGACTTAAGTAAGACGCAAGTTCGGTTTTGACGACGCGCGCAGTAATATAACCTTAAAAAGTTGTAACGGTTGTTTGACATTTTGGAGGCAGTTGTTGGTGTTTGTGTCTACAAAAATGTTGGGCGAGTTAAACGAGTTTTTAGAATACGTCGATGTAGTTCAAGAAGAAATAGAATAACGTGTGCCAAGAAGATACATCCGATAACAAAATTGTTATAATAATTTCTTTTCAACAGATGCAGTAATATTTGAAAATAAATTTACCAGCATCAGACACTTGCATCGTACTGCAGCTTGCAGAGTTACCCATTAGTTCTGTAATAAAAAAATTAATTGTTGTAGTTATAATTTCGACAGATACTTCCACATTATTACCTTTTTCATAAATCGAATTACTGTCCCAAGGACAGACCATGCTCACATCCATAAATGGAGCAGCTTCAGATACCACCTGAAGCACCGGATCTAATTCCACTTTTTTAGGAGGACCACCAGCAGTCATCAGCATTTCATGTCTGGTATCAGTGGTCTCCTTCCGTTTTCTAAAACAATGATTAATAAGTGTCCACCCTAAATGGTATGGCTGTAAAAATTTTACCTTTGCTTCAGGTTGCTCCACAATTTCTTTAGCTGCTCGGCGGTTGTTGGGGTGGTACAATCTGGGTTCGCATTGAACCCATTTGCAACCACTTCCCAAGCCGCCTTTTTATCTGCTAATGTAGCACCGTCTGTCCTTTTATTTTCGATTATAGGATGGTCTCTAACAAGCTGTGCCAGGAGGATTCTTTCTCTAAGGGTATACGGAATCATTTTTCTTCTAAAATGTAAATGTTTGTGAATTTCCTATTAATGCTTTCTCCATTTAGTGAAACATCAGCCCTGTTAATTTTATACATGACTTACCTCTACTTCCACAAAAAAATTAAAATAAAACCAGTAAACACACGACTACACAAATAAACACTAAACGCCTTACTAAACGGTTGCTAAACGGCGCCAAATCACTCTTTAACTTCAACGTAACCTACAATTATACCTCTGATTGCGCCAAGAAATCTTGCAAACACAAAAGTCACTAAAAATCCCTAGGTTTTCGACGTTGAAATCAAGCTCAGTCGAGAATTGCTGAAGTTCGGTTTATGAAACAGACAACAATCTCATGCTCAACTCAGTGCTTGGCCAAGGCTGCCTTCACAGCTTACTTGAGGTCGGTTTATGAATACGAGCATTAGAGCGATGACACACAGCGGTTTTTGCCGTCTCGTCAGCCGAGTCGACTGTCGAATCGGTAATTGTTTACTTTACGTTAGATTGGACAAAACATACACCGCTGCTGACCGCCGTCTCGTTTTTTAAAAACGAGTCGACACATGATGTGAACTATGCGCCGCTAGCTGTTTTATTGCTTAAGGCGGCACCATATCTCATTGTATCATATGAGTCTATCCACACACAGCTGTTTTGAAGGCGGTATTAGACATTGTTAAATACACAGGTAATCAATAATTAGCAATAATTGATGTGGATGCTTTTAAAATCGATGTTGAAAAATTAATTAGTGAAGTAGAAATTCGACCAGCATTATGGAACATGACAATTCCTGAATATAGTGATAGAGTTATAAGAAAAAAGTGTTGGGAAGAAATTACAAATGTTCTTGGTGGTTTCGCATACGGGTGTTTTTCTTTGTTATATTTTCACGCAAAACAGTTAATAATTCGTCGAATGAAGCTATAGACATTCGAGTAAAATTAAAGAATTTTTCCAGATCATCTCGTGCTTGGCCAAATAAAGTGTAAAATTGCCCTTTCTCTATGCGGCATTCTACTATAGGATGTACCCACATTTTCCTATTCCTTTTTTTCTTTTTCCACCGTAAATATAGCAGTGATAATAATATTTTTTTTTCTTCAATGTCCATTGTGACTTCGACAAAATTCGGCACACAAATGAATTCGTCTGTCGGCTACCGAGCTTAAAACCGCCATGTGTGTTACCACTGTAAATTATGACGACTCGGCTGCCGAGTCGGCACAAACCGCCGTGTCTGTCATCGCTCTTAGGCCCATGACACACGTGTCGGCGCGGCCGAGCCGACTTCAAGTCACAAGAGGCGGTTTTACAGTCGGCAACCGAAAGAAAAAAATACAGGGTGTAATTTTGTTAAAAAAATGAAGAAGAAAAAAGGACAACTATTTGAAGAAAATATTCCACTTCTGAGAGTACAAAATTGATTGATTATCATAAGAGATGTAAATAAGTAAATAACACATCCAACATTTGTCTTTTTGAGATAAATTTATCAATGTAATTAAAAGTTTCCTATAGTATTTCATTTTTGAGTTATATACAAACAATAAAATCATTCGATTTTTAACTATGCTCAAGAAAATATTTCTTAGAATTCGTCTGTACAATCGCTCTGTATATTTTATTAGTATTATTTCAATCTCTCGGCAGCCGAAATGGCCGCGCCGCCTCGTGTGTCTTACGTCATATAAACCAATGCAAACTTGTGTCGGCTCGGCCGCGCCGACACGTGTGTCGTGGCCCTTAGCACTATGTTTTACTACATTATAGTGTGAATCTGTGAAGGTGATTAGTTTACCGAATGGAGTGGTTATTCATATATTAAATAGATCATTCAAGGAAAGTTATTCGAACTATCACACACCAAGATTAAATGTGCCTTCAGTAGTATAGATTCGCCGTTTCTGGGACACTGAGGAGGAAGGAAGGAAGTAGTTTATCTCTAGAAGGTTTGCGCATGTTCAATTTCTGTATGAATCAATGCCCTTAAGTGAACTTTATCTTTCTTACTGTAGTGAGGGTGGTTCAGGGGTACTGCTTTCGCTCACCATAACAAGAAAAATAATTTAGTCTACAATCATTTGTACGTTAGATGTGGCTACTTATTATACTTTATCCTTATTCCTTTTTTTATGATTTCTTCATCGCTATCCTCATAACTGCTGCTGCAGTAATCGCTCCCGACTCCTTCGTCAGCTCTAATCAGTTCACCTGTCATCTGCAAAATGTCATAATTCTCGACGTTGAAGAATTCTAAATCTTCTTCGTTAGGTCAGCTCTCGAAATACCTTCTGCATATATTTCTCGTATAGTAATTACCATTACTGTCATAGAACTTTGCTCTTACAATGTAATTCTCAACTTCGGCGATGTTGTTGCTGCAAACAACTACACCAACCGAAATGTGTTTGTAGTTAGCTATATTGTATTCAGAAAAAGTCTTCAAATTCTATCTATACTACTGCCTTCAAATTTTTAATTTGTGTACATATTCGTATATATTGTTATAATCTCTTCAATAAAGCATCTAATATTTTATTTAAACAGTTTATTAGAATTACGAGGAATAGTGTGTCAACTGCCTATTTAATTCAAATTTTCGCTTTTATATCTTTATGTATCGACAGAACGATAGTGAGTTCGATGGTTTTGTAACTAAAACTTCTTGAACGTCTCATTACTACTTTATTGGTAATAGGAAGTGAATGTTGTACTGAGAGAATAATAGTTGTTTTGCATTTAAAGAAATAAAATGAATACAGTATTGAAGGGATCGGATACTTTCTTTGGTAGTTTTGCTTGGTTTATTTTGTAGTTAATACTGTTTTATTGCTAGGCAGGTAAAAGTTGTAGGTTTTCTTTTATTTATTAGTTATAATCGCACTTATTACTAGAATGGCTTCTACTAATTTGATGTTTGATGTGAAATATTTTAGTGTAGGTATGTGTAGTGAATACGGTGAACTTATTTCACGTTACATTGTCTTGATGTTATTCGTTTCAACTTCGTTTGTACCATGGGGCTAAATATACAAGAGGGTACAAAAACTGCTAATCCCGTTTTCAATAAAAATTAAATTAATCAAAGAGTGCTGTTTACTCTTCTTCAAGTTGGAGCATTAAACCCAAACTAAGCAATCTTCAAAGATGGTTTAACACTATTGTTCCTGACTGTTGATTTCGACTGTTCAGTTTATTAAATTAAACATAATATTGTTAGATTCTATTTCAAATCCACTTTTAATTTGTCAATTTGGCAATCCTGTTATCATCGACTTAAGCAGGATAACGTAATGTGGTTACTCAAGCGGTTGCGCCTGGAGAGCGAAACGTCACAGAAGCTCGACGTTGTCGTGGGCAGTCACGTTTGACCTTAACCCAAAATGCTTCTTAAGAGAAAAACTAATATCAGGTGTGGGGTACCGTGCATTTCTGTTCATTATTGTTTTGTTCATTTTGTGTTTTGTACATAAAACCGACATGACGGAAGAAGGTGTGATCGGGTCTTTGTGAGGGCAATTTCATCAATCTTGGGAAATCTGCAGAAACGCGTAGGTGCAAATTAACTACCGGCTGCAGCTCCTAGTGTCCTATTTCTTTGTCGTTGTCAATTGCCCAAATTAGTCCATTACAATGGCTCGATGGCACTATTTATAACTCTTATTTTATCACAAATGCTTTTGTGGAATTCACCAATGTAAAAATGAATCTTCACTTTGTTGTGGTACCACGTAACCATTCCAAGTACGACGTTGTTATAAGCGAGAATGTTTACCGAAATGATGTTGTTTTAATCAAAGATAAAAATTATCAGATAATTATTTCTGCACCTTTACCTACCAATATTATCCAGAGTAGCCTTGACCAAGTCATAAAAACTAATGTTAATCCACTTGAAAACTCAAAATTATTTGAATTATCTACTTGATAATTATTCGTATTTATTAAACAGTCCAGGAAAACCACTAAATGTTGTAAATACTTGGGAAATTAACAATTACATTGTCTGAAAATCATTATCCCTATCGCATGTCGGATTCAGAACGAGAGATAGTAAGTGAAATCGTTGATGATCTTATTAAAAACAAAATTTTTCCAATTTCATCTGCATATTTGGAACCTCTAGAAATTAATTCAAGATGCTGGAACCAATTTCATTGTGCAAACTTTCACAGCTTTCAATGATTATTTTGACATTGAAGTGCACGTGACAACCCCTGGTGTTCATCGCTCCAATGGCCAAATAGAACGTTACATGCGGGCCATTACTAATTTGTTGCGGGTAAAGTCCAAGAAGTTATCAGGTTGACCGAACAAACCGTGGAAAGTCCAACTAATGGTCAATATGACTAAGCAGAAAACGATTGAATACTCTCCTTTTAAACTTGTATTTGGTCGGGATGGTCAAACTCCTCAAATTCACACAGTCCTGTCAGGTTTACTTTGTGCTGTGTTAGATTAAAATTACTGTAATAGCCCATCGTAAATATGTGTGCATGTCACAATATTTCCATCGTGTTATTCAGTAAAATACTGGTTTATAATCTAAAATGACCCATCGTAAATACGTGCACATTGCAGTATTTCCATCGTGTCATTAATAAGAAATTTTATAATCCAAGATGACTCACCGTAAATACGTGCATATTGCAGTATTTTCATCGTGTCATTCTATTTTTGCATAGAAATCAATCTCCTGGTTGTAGAACATTGAAATTGTAATGTTCCTTTTGTTTTCAATTGCTTCAGCAATGAAAAGGAATACAAAGACGACTAGCACCGTTTAGCTGAGCAACTTCAGTCACCATCTGTTTATTGTTTTTGGGGATGTAATCCTTCAATTTTATGTTGCTTTAAAACATGTTGTTCATCGTCATTTGACGATTGTAGTCTTTTAATTATTTAATGATTATTTTTTATGAAACTTTGTAGAATGAATGTTTACCACCGTCCTGTTTATGAAATTTTTAAACACCAGAATTAAAAGCATTCCGAGAGCGTAATGTTGTCAGTTTGGCCGTGTTAGATTCTATTTTAAATCCACTAGATTTGTCAATTTGGCAATCCTGTTATCATCAACTTAAGCAGGATAAAGTAAAGTGTTTACTCACGCGGTTGCGCCTGAAAAGCAAAACCATAGCGAAACGTCACAGAAGCTCGACGTTGTCTTGGGCAGTCACTGTTTGACCTTAACCCAAAATGCTTCTTAAGATAAAAACTAATAATATGGTGTTTATTGAGTATGATATATAAACTTCACAGGAAGTGAAAGTAAAAGATTGAAACTTAACACAAATATGTGGTTATATGTAGTAATCGACATATCGTATAACACTTGTATTTCACTAAAGTTGCATTTTTGTAATGCAAGTAGATTCTGATCTTAAAGTCAACAAGCGTGCCTTTTTAAAAAATTTCACGACTGCAGTAATGTTCACAAGTTAGCATCTTCACAAGTTGTTGATGAATGAAAGGTTGGTTCCTTAGTCTGTTAAAATTAATATTAATTAAAGTAAATAATAAAATTATAATCACTTTTTAACATTCTTAAATAATAATAATAATATTTAGGAAATATTGAATACTGTTATGAATGAGTATCTCGCGCGACGGATATGAACAGCCGAGACTGATATTCTTATCGAAACTGAATCACGTGAGTTATAAATTATGCTTAGGCTCAAACTGCATATGTCATCCTAAAACTACGAGATATCACCTGGAACCTAGTCAAAATCGTGATAACTATGAAAGTTATATATAATTGCAATTGTGATAAGAAGTGGTATAAAAAAACAAAGTGGACGAAAGATTGTGTCGTTACTATTGGTTTTACGAAAAAAGGTGTATAAACAACGTAAATATCAATAAATAACTAGAAACATTTAGTAGCGGTGATTTTAAATACATTAATTTGAATTAAATTCAAGAACCGTCTACAAATTACCTCAAATTAATGAGGAAAATAGAAATAGATAGCAGTGCAAAGAAAAAATTGTGTGAAATGCTTAGTCCTGTAAGATAAACAGTTGTTGTATCAATTGTTTACCTGTATTCGTTGTAATTTTTTATTTCTGTTTAACTTGTTTTATATAGTGTTAGTTTATAGTTATTTGGGTGTAGGAAGATTGCGCGTAGCGTTCAGTTTACTCCCTGATGCTGCGGTCCAAATAAGCCTAAAAGGGATGATCAATTCGTTGCCATCCGACTGTAATAGTAGTAGGCTCATGAACAGTGCATGCTTGTTACGTCAGAGCACTCTGGTCATCAATTGGGCGCAAACATGAAATTATTGTAAACGCTTCAGTCATTTATCTTACTATTCGGTCGGATATAAAAATGAACCGATTTTGACCATGCACAAGGGCGGGTAAAATTGAACGGTTTTACGGGCTGATGCACAAACCAGATGTTTTTCTCTGAATTTGTTTCTGCCTGCTACATCACGCCCTTACTAGTAATACGTTATACAGGTGTTTATACACAAAAAGTACATAACAAAAAAGGAATGACTTAAAGACAAATTTAGGTTACAATTCCTTTTGCTAATGCATACAAACTTAACCTAAACTTAACTACCTGGAATCCCGCCTGAAATCGTTCAGGCAATTTTATTATTCTTCCGGAACGCGAAGTAAATTATTTTCGCGCAATGAGGTTATCACCGTAGCGTCTTAATTCATGGGAATCGGGCAAAATACTTTGTTCGGGTGGGGAGTAACACTGTCGTCGGACACTAAAGACGTGGGCTTTAGTTGATTAACACTGACGCGAACTTTTTTATTGTTTATTTTAATAATAAAAGTTTTGTCTTCCCTTTCGAGCACTCATTGTCGGTCGTAAGGTGATTGGTCAAATTCTTGGCAGCATCATGACGCAGGAAAACCTACGAGGAAGAATAATGTTCCCTGATAATTAATATTTTCTTCGTTCCGTGTCGGGAAATGGGAGTTGGTTTACAGTCATTAACTCGTGTTTTTAGCCGTGCTACGAAGTCGGAATTTGGCGAGCGCGGACGATCGCTATCTCTATTTTTGCTAGCGGTCTTATACCATTTTCGTTTACGGAATACTCCAAAAACTGGATTTCGCCGACTCTAAAAACGCTCTTAATTGGTTTTACAACGACTCCGTATCACTAAGTTGCTTAAATAACACGGTCAATTGTTCGATATGCTATATTTCGTTTTCACTCGCGATAAGGAAGTCATCGATTAAAGCAAAAACCACATCCAACCCACGGGTGATTTTGTCGACCAACCTTTGGCAGGTTTGGGCAGCATTGCGTAGTCCAAAGATAGATAATGTTCACTGCCTCAAAGAGGCCGAAGGGAGTTACGTTTTTTGTCTTGTGGTGCTACTACAGACGACTTTATTCGTTACTCGACTTCCATGAACAAGGAGCGCGACATTTGATTTCCTTTTTCTGGAATTTTTGGTGATACCAGTACAACCCATCCTGATTTGCTTTATAATTTTTCGTTGCATTTTTCCCCCGACTTTTACTTCTCATTCGCGGGCGAGAAACGGAACGTTGACGATTGTTTGCAACTTCACTTATTTGCAAGCTTAATTGCTTCAATTCTTCGCTCAACTCACTCATTCGTTGTTATCGGTCACAGCCGTGATGCGTCCACGATTCGGTCGAATTTCCTGTGTAGCGAACACGAGCATACTAGTGTGGAGTCAGGTACACGTACGTAATACGGACCGACTTGACTAGCCGCGGCCGATTTCGACGGTGTGTGCGTCGTATTTGTAAATGTATGTTTCGTACCTGCCTTCTAAGAAAGCAATTAAGCGGTTCGCAGAATAGTAAACAATTTTCGACGTTTCGAATATTCTAGATTTATCTCGGCTTTTTCGACGGATACTATAAAAGTGAAGAGTCAGTAATAAATTGACAGTGGCATAGTGACATAAGAAATAAATCGACAGTGATAGTAGTGACAATACAACTAAATTGAGACGCGTATATAAGTGATTATTGTGTAAATAAATAGTAATCTAAGTTTAGTAATAATTAAATAGTATTTTGAGTTTAATTAATACATTAGTGTATATAAATTTACTGAACCCACGAACGTTACACCTGTACCCGATCGGCCATTTGACTCTTTGAAAGTCTGTAGTCAAACGATTTTTCCATAGAGTCGCTGGAAACCTGTCAGGAATGGCAGGTGTGACAAATAGTTTTTATAAGTCTGAAAAATTGGGATGGTTCCGATCTCCAATTTCTTTCCTTTCGAGTAACTACCGTATTCCCGAACTATTGGATTCGGCCAGTCGTTTCACCAGTACACTTCAAATATTCGTAGGAATTTTCGTTAGGTTGGTTAATAATTACGTCTTCCATCTGTTTGATGTATCGTTCCCTCAGGTTTGCAATTGTTATATTAAATTTTACGGCTTTGGTGATGCGGGCTGTGGCGAACTACGCCTCTATCAATCGAAACCAAACGGTAATTTTTTTAGGACAAACTTGCGGAATGTTGATGTTCTGTAGCGTAACCGCGTTTACGCTGTCGTTTTCCACCTCTAAGGTAGCGTCTGCAGATCTCGGAAGAGACATTTTGGCGAGAAATTAGCGGGAACAACAATTAAGTACACAAGTCACTACTATGCCGGGGTCACCAATTTATTTTTTTATTATTAGTGATATGGTGTGTGATTAAATAATTCCAAAGCTCAGTTTAAGGTATATTCAAAGGGATAGTTACAAATATTTATATAAGTGGTCGCTTAGAACGCCGAATGTCCTTTTTCTTGCTTTTAGGTCGGCAATAAAAATAAACCGTTAGGGTTTGGCGGCTATGTCCAAGCATAAGGGTTGGTAAAATTGAACTGTATTGCGGACAGATGCAAACCAGATGTTTTTCTCCGAATTTGTGTCTGCCCTCTACAATGGTTTATGATAATAATTTTCAATGTAAATTAAAATAGTATATAGGTACTACGAAGAGAGTGATTTGCTACAAAAATACATTTAATGCAAAATTTGAGCTTGATGATTTTTGGTAATTTCGTTTATATTTGATCGTAAAAATTATAATGCCACTTTCATTTTGTCGTCTACATTTAAGTCCCGATCTGTTTTTCATTTTTAAATTGGACTTAATGCTGAAAATCCGAATTCGCACAAAAAATATGTAGAACATTGTATTTTTTTTTATTGTAATTGTTTTTAAAGCTTTTTAAAGAAGAAAAATTTCGGTCAATAAAATAATTGAACTGAAAGTGATCCGTTTAAAGAAAGGGCTGAAGGGTGGGATGAAGACACTTCCGGAAACCATATAAGCTTTATTTCAAATCGAATTCGATCCAAAAACATTTTTATTCGAAAAAGAGTTGTCAAAGAATTTCGAACAACATTTAAGTGAAAAATCATCATCAATAAAATTAAGTTAAAATTCGAAAACATTGGAGGACACGTTAAGCGAAAATTGAAAGCTTTGAATGAAATCTTTGAAGAAAAAATTCAAATGGAAGTGAAGCTCAACGAATATTTTCTAAAACACCAATCTGAATTGCAAATTAATTTCCTTAAGGAAGTGGATTCAAAGGTAAAAAAAAACTAGAGGAAAATTTCCTGAATTCGATCAATCAAACAATCTGTGATCAGTTTCCAAGCAAGTGACCTTTAGTCATAAAAACCATCGACATGAAAGAAGAGAATGTTGTTTAACTAAAGATGCACAAAAAGCCACCCATGCGCAATGACACACTTCCCTATCCAGTACCGTAAAGCCTCGAGTACGATACATGAGGCAAGTGGTGAGCGACGCGAATTGAGCGATTAGGTGGCTACAATAACAGCGAAAATTTTTAAGCAGCGAGGCGCAGCACATCTTTTGCCTCTTTTACAGTTCATTAACAATGATGGTTTGGAATAACGAGGTAATTATTAATATTAAGTGAAAATGTACTTGCAAAACGAATATTTTCAATGACGAACGCGAGAAAGGCGGTGGGGAGTTCATCTAATTAATAAACAAGGAAAGAAGTTTGGCGAGTACCATAATCTATTTCGGAAGTTACGAAGTGACGAAATATGGTTTTTTGGTATAGTAGAATGTCAACGTTAAGTTTGATTCTAATAATCCTTCTCTAGTGTCGCTGTGCGGTTGTCTCGACAACTTTACCTACACCGAATTAGAGCGGCGAACGACTCAAGAAAGTTTCGACGGTGTCGTAACCATCGACAAATCGACATTGATAGGTTTGTTCCAAGTGACAGAAAAACCGTACTGGAACGGTACAGATCAGGCGCATTATGAAAAACGCGTTCCAAGTGAACGGTGACTATTCATCGCACGGTTTCAAAAGCGTTCCAAGTAAACTTGTGACGGTTTAGTTATCGTAACAAAACCATCACTTCAGTACCTAGCTTCGATTGAAAACTGTGTGGACTGACATGCGCAGTATATAGGTTCGCAACGGAGACGGGTCGGACAGAATAAAGATTCTTATAGTTCATTCCTTGTTGTGGTTAAGGTTGGTTAATTTGGGAATAAAATGGACGATGTAATTGGCGAAGGATTAAGTGAAATCTCAGAAATGAGTAGCGAAGATGATTTAGATGAAATTATTAATGAGGAAAGAATAAAAAATTCAGGTTATTTAGGTAAGCATGTAGATATACATGTTTTTAAATTATTGAATTATTACTAGTTTTTATTATTGTTTTCATTATTAATTGACACTTAGTTTCAAGTAATAATTTAAACTCAAATATTAAACTTTCATCAAAACGTATTGCCAAGTTAATATGAACTTACATAGTACAATATTTAGAATAATACAAAACCATTAAACTGTTGGTTAAAAAGGCAATGTGTTTAGGTTCCGGTAAACAAATTCTTATCTTATTTTCTGTACTTTATCTTAGACGATACTGTGCCAAATTATTCGGATGATGTGTTCTTTGAACATTTTTGATTGTCTAGAAACACTGTAAACGATTTGAGTGAAAGGTATTCAAACAGTCACTACTTCATTGCACGTCACGGACCATATGATAATATACCGGCTTTGCATCAAGTAAGTCATTTATTTCAAGGTATAGATATATCAAATAAATATCACATTTTAGATCCTTATTTATTTATGGTATATGGGTCATCAAACTGCAAGTTTCAGGGATGTGGGGGATAGATTCCATGTGTCTATTAGCTCAGTTAACAGAATTATAAATCGCGTTACTATGTTTTTAAGCAATCTTTCTCCTCTAATGATAACGTGGCCTGATGAAGACGAGAAACGTGTTATAGAAAATCATTTCCGACAGCATGGTTTTCCGCATGTCATAGGGGCCATAGATGGTACCCATATAAGAATTGATAAACCCGAAATCGACCCAGATTCTTACATTAATAGAAAAGGCTATAATTCAATTCAAGTATGAATATTGGAATCGTATTAATAAATAAAATTGTAAAATTTTATTAGTTACAGGCCGTGTGCGACCATAGAAGAAGAATCAGAGATGTGTTTTTAGGGTTTTCGGGATCCGTGCACGATAGCCGCGTTTTTAGAAATTCTGGTTTGGGAAATAATCTAGAACAAAAATGTGGTCAGTACGTTATTCTTGGTGATAGTGGATATCCTCTTCTACCCAAACTCATGACTCCATATAAAAATAGAGGAAATATTACACGGCGACAGTCTAATTTCAATGTCAAATTAGCAAGAAACAGATACATTATCGAGCATTGCTTTGGGGTACTTAAGAAAAAATTTAGGCAAATGTATCATGTTAAATTGAGAAATATTCGCCTATTGGTGCACTTCATTCGTGCTGCTTGTGTTCTTCACAACGCTGCAATTAATGACAATTTTCTAATAAACGCTGATGAACCTCTCGACGTGAATGCTGTCCCTGATTTAGAAGGGAATGGGGATGAATATGAAGACGACGCAGACAATAATAGGGAAGCATGTGAAATAAGAAATAGGATTGCAAATAGTTTGGAAATGTGATTTTTAAAATGTTTAATAATTTTTTTTAAATATTGTTATAGATATTCTAAAAATAAATAACTACTATACATACTATTCCGATTTATTAGTCATTTATAAACACACATATTTATAGAAATTTACAATACTTATTTAACTTAGGAAAACTATTAATAACTGTTTTTTAATTAAATTTAATTCTATAAAAAATATAGTAAACAATAATTAATAAAAAAGAATAAAAAAATAAAACTATACCTAAGAACCAATACAACTGCACCTATTTTCTTTTAAAATGGCATTTCTCTCTTCCATACATTGTTTCATAAATTTATTTCTATACTTTATTTCGTTTAGCTTGTCTTCTTCTATCTTTAGTCGCTTTTCATAGTATTGTTTTCGGTCATTTCGCATTTTTTCCATTACACTGCTTCTTTTAAATGTTCTTTTTTCTGATACTGAGCTTGACCGTGAATTGTGTGAAATGATGTTTTTATTTTCTTTGGCCTCTGGATTTGTAGTAATTGGCATCTCTTCTTCAGTATTGCTTTCTAATAGAGGCGATTCATCAACATCTTCTGAGTTTAATAAAATTTCAGGATTTACATTTCTTCTATGAAGGAAAATGTTATCCATTTCTTCTCGATACTCAAAGTATTTACGGCCACGTCCTAAATCATTATAATTTCTAACAGAATTAGAAAACAAAATTATAATAATATTTACCAGTTTTCTTATTATTATCAGTATATTTTTTATAGTTCCTCATAATCACCCTCCACCTGTTAAGACAATTGTTACTAGATACAACCACATTCCTTTTGTTAAGCTCTTCACTAATCTTAACCCATAAGATTCTATTACTTTTTATTTCCATAGTCCCCAACTTCGGCTCATATTTAGTGTAAACATCAATTAAAATATTTGTCTCGTTTATACCCCACTTTTTCTCGTGTTTATTTTCTTTATTTTGTTGGGCAATTGGTAAATCTATAAATTCTTGTAATTCTACAATGACATAGTCAATGAAAATTTTTTGTGTAAAACTATATACTTATGTAGTAATTTTGTTTAAGTATGTTTATTCTTACCATTAGTTACAATATTATTATTGTTCATTTTGGGCGGAGCAACTGAAATACAAAATGCACAAATAAGGTTAGTACTCTGTACTCTCCCAGTTCCTTCTCAAAAGTGAGGCAGATGACTTAATAGTAACGATAGAGTGCAGTAAAACGTTCCAAGTCAGCCGTACCAATACGAGCTACACAGTTATGACATGCGCACAAAAAGCAGCCCCCATTATTCTGTTACCATCACGTAACGATCCAGAGTTGTTAACATGGAACAAACCTGATATTACACTAAAATCCAGCTTACAATTAGTCAAAAACCATATACAACCAACTCCAATTTTGCACCATTAGCGCCGATGGTGTGTGCACTTAACAGGAAAAGGAGGGAAATTTAAATAGATTAGAGTCCATAAAGTATATTTTTATTTGAATTGCTAAGAATTTGACTTGTAGATGATAGGTTGTAACACGTAAAATTCTAACGAAATCAGTGCAAAATAACTTTTATTGGATGAAAAATCAAAGTTGGCGACAACAATTGTAAAAAAAAGAAGTAATTGTAATAAGAATGCTACATACAAATAAAATTGCTATGGAACATTCTGATGTGAAAAATGTTTTTTCCATTAAAGCAAGGCCATGAAAACTCGTAACTTACTGGCACTTTTAGATTTTATCTGACCCCAAGGAAGGCGTGAACTCGTTGAAAGTGGCGTCAACATGGCGACAGTAGTAAATGACGGTAACTGTGTGATTTTTCTTACATTTGAGGGCAGACACCTTTAAAGGAAAAAAGAAATACATATAAAAAAAAGTTTATAGACAGCTCCTCTTCTCCCATGACAACATTAATTATATTTTTTCCTCATTAGTTAAGGTTATTTGTAATTAACAAATTTACATTATTGTATTAAATCACCTCTGCTGAAAAAAAAAATATGGATATTAATTATTATAAAATTAGAGTATTTACATTAAGAAACAGAATTTCTATTTTACTTTTAGTTGTAACCACTTAATTTTTAATTGCAGTTGATGAAGTTGGCGCGTTCTATTTTGGGAGACCGCTTATTTATCGCCTTGATGAAAGGTACCTTTTATGGCCATTTTGTGGCGGGGGAAGATCAGTATAAAATTCGACCCGTTTTAGAACGATTAAGGTCTTTTGGCGTAAAGCCAATTCTTGATTATTCCGTAGAAGAGGATTTATCCCAAGAGCAAGCAGAAAAGCTAGAAGTTGAGTAAGTTGAAATGTTTTTTTCTTATCATATAAGCATGTATGACCGGTAGTATTGCTTGAATGTAAAAGTTGTAGAATACTTAAATGAAACTAACGGTATGTTGTTAAATGTAAGCCTGACGAAGACCGAAATTGACGATGGAAACGTAGTTTTACAACTCATCATCAGTCGTTGGTTATTGGCAGGATTAGCTTAAAATACAATTCTTTATGTAATAAAAAGAGATTCATAAGTATACCTTTTCGCCTTCAATATTCTAGTTTTTATAAAATTCAATTCCGTTACGAATACAAAGCCCGACAGCTTCGATGTAAAATTCTAATATGGCGGTATTGGTAGGCGGTGAGTTGATTTTCCGCATGTATCCTAACCTGACCAATGTTTTATGCAAGCATGCAAGAAAGAAAATTTAATTTACATTAATGCACTTAGTTTTCTAATAGCATATTTTAATGATTGCCTTAAAAAAACAGAAGTTATTTTCTTTATAACAAAAATGTATATGTCGTACTTAATTGCTGAATTCACGACAGGGAAACATTTTAATATATATATAATAATAATCCTTATATACCTCAAAAAAGGGTGAAAATATGAAGGCATAAATTAATATTTCGCATTTTGAAATGATAAAAGAATATAGATTAAAGAAGTTTGTTAGAAATAAACATAAAAAAGCAAAAAGAAAAAATTTCAATTTTTGTTTATAACTCGAAAACAAAAGACGATATCAATTTTTTGAAAACATCAGTAAATTCATCCAAAAAAAGAGGAGATTCCTAAAAACAACTGAAAAAAGAAATTTTTGTTTTTGGACTCAGTAACCATACTTACGTTGAAGATGTTGAATTTCTTTTCTTGATTGATTAACTCAACCTCTATTGAGGTTTTAAAGGATTATAATAAAACGCAAAGAAGCTTAACTGTAATTTATTAATTTTGATAAAATTACTATTTAAGTCATTTTTAATCATTATAAATGTGACGAAACGTCCAATGGTATTGTAAACATCTTTGATTTTTATTTAGAGCTTCTGTTCCGATGTCAGGCGATTTGATGGAACCAGGATCATTAAAACAATACCATGTGGCAAAAACATTTGCTGATAGGCGTTACCTAGTATCGAGTGCACGAACTTACTTTTATATGAATGAAGCTACATGCGAGAGGAATATGGAAACGTTCATTCAATGTTTAGAAGCCGTTGCAGGTTAGTGTTAGATACAGTACCTTTTGTTTTTGCAACATTTTAGCGATCAGTCGGTGTTTCTTTCAGAAGCAGTATTATGTATTTATAAATATCAAATAGGTACAGATTACATATTAGTAAACCAGATAGGTATTAGTTTTAATAAGTCATTTCTTTTACTGCAATGTTTAAAAGTAAATATTCCAATCTCTGTGTTTATTTACTACTGCAATAAGTAACGTGCATTTTTCTTTTTTTAAGTAACAATTATAGCGATATTTAATTTACACCAAGTTCCTGAAGAGGTTGACCATTCTGTTTGGAACTGCAAATGGTACCTCAATATAAAAACTCAATTTTTGTAAACAATAAATAGGTAGTATTAGATCTATTCTTTCAAGCTATAAGCTACGTTAGTAGCCGTACGTAGTTTTTTAAACTTAGGATTAAATAAAATTGTTATAGTTGGTATTACGGTTTTAAATACGTTCTGAATTATTTATAAGTGGATGATCAATACTATCATGTGTATTAAAATACAGTGTTGTGTGCCGGATTCTAAAATCAACTATTTGCATGTGATAGTGATCCTCGTAAATGTGACATTATACTTGTAGTAAAAGAAAATTTGTATCAACAAACTCATAAAAAAAAAAACTGTTGGTGTCGGAAGTACATAATAAAAGGTGTCAGAAGTGGGATTGCTGCTACATAGACAGGAAAAAAATCATCGCACTGATTTTCCCGTAATTTGGTGGGTTTCAGCTCTTCGAACAGCATCGATTTTACATGGACTATAGCCAGAAGAGAACATCAATATCAAAAGCCAACAAATAACCACTTTCAGAGGAATGTTATTTCAAGCGGTCCTGTCACCTACAGATTATATCCGTAGTAAAACCGTTTCTCACACTGACGAAAGACGGTGATCGCTTCCGCTTTTTAGTATATAACGTGAACTTCTTGGTCTAAACCTTAAATTCAAGGTAAAAAAGAAGTTGTATTATTTAAAATGGTCTCAATTAAAAAATAAGAATATGTAAGGTAATAAAAATACTAAGGGTAGTGATTTTACATTTAGTAGACAACTATAAGATAAACTGTAAGATAATTCTTTGTCGGTCTAGTTGTGCAAAAATATCCTTAATTCAAAAACATTAAGCCTAACCGAACATGGAGGACATAAAATTTGGATCAACTGGGTTATTATCGGTATTTCACCACTCTGTATTTGACCAGTGGGTTTCATGAAATACACAAAGACGGCTTTTCCTATGTGTGGTTATGAATTTCTGAGAATGCCATTTGGATTAAAAAATTATCCCTCCAGAAAAGTCTCGAAGTTTGTTTACATTGTTTACGTTTTCGGCGAACCGCTTAGTTACTTTCCTGGAAGGCAGGTACGGAACACACGTACACAAATACAACGCACCTGCCGACATCGGCATTGCCTAGTCGAGCCGGGCGGCAACGCATACAAGCGTACTCGGTCGCACACAAACACGCTCGCGTTCGCTACAATATTTTACATTTTAAATTCGATCTGAATGATTAGCACTTGATTATCTTACATTAGCAAGTATCGATCAGCAACTATAGTTCTCTTCACAAAAAAGGTTTTAGAAAAGTGTTTGAATCTATACTAGGGATGGCCAAAGATCTGTATGTCAGAAGACAATTCATCCATAATCTTCGCATTCTCCAATATAACTTTTAGAAGGTATTCTAACATCCTACATCTCCTGCTGCTTATTTATCTACGCAGCGTTTTCATGCAATTTATTCTCCAAGTTCATCTAATACTTTCTCATTTCTAATTTTAAATCCATGGTAATTTAGTTATTCGCTTTTAACACCGCCGGATAAAGACCCGTTCACCAAGCAGATAGTTTACATCTCTAGTTTTGGTATAGCAAGACTGGAAAAATTTGGCGGTATTGTAGAGCATACCAAATAACTCAAACACCAACGCCAAAACTTCCAATTAGACAAAAACGTCTGGGACTGAAGAACGTAGCCTGGTTACCGAAAAGTACTTGGCTGTTACCATCGAGAATAAAAGGCCTAACAGCTTACGCACGACGTCATTGAGGAGTTATTCGTGCATACAATGCAAGGAACTACTTTAGTGTAGTAGCCAAGGGATTTATCGCGCAATAATTTTTTTATTACGGATTCTTATAGAAGTCGCTCAGAAGAGCAAGTGGATGTTGCTCAGTGTTAATTTCGTCTGCAGATGTTTAGTTGTTCTTACATGCATCGCCTTTATTTTTTTTAAGACAACATAGCTGCAATATCCTCCTAAATTAATATGCAATTCTTCCCTACTTTCTTTTATTGCTTGTAGTAAATTTTGTTAGTCCTGTAACAAATTGTTTTTATCTACAGTTTTTCTACCATATCATTTCATCTGAATTAACTCCGTATTAAAGTGATGTTCGCAAATCCTAGTTAATACAAAATCACTTGGATTAATTTCCCTAAACCACTATTTACGAAGATCACGATTTTTAGGAAATCGAAGCACATGCACACAATTGTCAATATGATTATCTTAAAATGCGGCCCACAACACTTAGACATAATACACAATTAAATTTTATACACGCAATAGAATTCTCCATCCGCTTTTAAATAATTCAGAACGTACTTAATATAAAGTAACGACCAACCGTAACAATAATTTTCCACTATTAAAAATTTGAACTTATGCTCTTCTCATCGACCTCTACAAGAATCCGCGATGAAAATAATTTTTTGAGCGATAAATCCCTTCGCTACTAGACTAAAACGGATCTCTTCCTTTGCCGATATGAATAACGTCACGAGTAAGCTGTTGGGCCTTTTACTCTCGGTACTAATGACGTTTTTGTTTTAGCGCTGGGATTTAAACCCTGCAGTATAGTGGCCCCAAATATATAGTGCTTTGACTTCTTGAGTGGTTTACATTACGTCTTGGTGTTGTAAATAATAAAGTAATTGTGATGGTGTGTACTTTGTATAGTTCGTCTATAGATATAATGCGATTATGGCTTAATTGCTGTTTAACCTTCGGGGCGTCCTTACCGCAGGTAGTTATCAAAATTGATTGCCATGCGAACTTTTTCTGACAAATTCCTTTGTTAACGGTGTGTTATGAGAAAACAATTTCTCTCAAATAATTTAATAATAAGACGGATATTTTGTCGCTTATTTCTGAAGCAGAAACACATCCAAATTACTTTATTATTTACAACACCACGAAGTACTGTAGAGAGAGGAACCGCACTATGGCTCTAGACCAACTTTGATATTAGCATCAAAATTTATGTTTAAAGTGTTACAATTTGTGGCATCTAAAACGCATAATACTGCACTTCATAAAAATGTAATATATTATTGTTTTTTCCTCTGTCAAGATATACGGAAATCTTACAACATCAGCTGTGTGTGCTAATACAGGAACATCCGCTTTCATAACCGGAATCTATAGTAAGACCGAAGTTCAAACTTGTAGGCCGTGGTCGATAGGGACTATTACTTCTAAACGTTTCGTCGGTAACTGCGGCTAACATCTTCAGTGGATTTAACGACAGTGAAGATTATACCTCCAAGTCTCGACAGCGAGTGAGTGTAGTGCTGGCTGCGTACTTATATCTCAACCGGGTGGCGGTAGGCGTGTTATGGATGGAGCGGTGTCTGAATGGTTCGTCGGTGGATTAGACGCCTTTTGCATAGTTTTCACTAGAATTGTATGCAATATATTTGTTTCCTGTTGAAGTTCATAGGGTGTTTATGAATTTCGATTGCTTCTCTATAGAATTGGGGGCAATACTGCGATGTAGTAGAAAGAAGAGTAGTTTTATCGTAATTCAAAAGGTGGTTGACATTGAGCAAAGTATGTTCAACTAAAACAGATTTCTCAGGCTCTAGGAGTCGGAAACTAAGTTTCTGTTAGGCTATTCTGGTCTTAATGCAGGGGTTTGTGGCTTTAATGTGTACTTCCCCTCAAGAACAGATACTATAAACATCTATAAACACTTGCGGGTATCGAGGTTTCTCTAGGGTCTTTCGCTGATTTGAAAAGGTTACGTAGCTGTTTTGTTGGTTTTAAGAGCGATATGATGTGACCGTTTGACTCCAGACGACGAAGGCTTCATCCACATAACGGAACAAACATAGATGCTGAACTAAAAGCCTTTTGTTCGAAAAATTTCATATTGACATTGGAAACCACTAGGATGAGAGGGCTCCCCATAGCGACTTCATCAGTTTGTTCATAGAAGCCGTTATTCCATTAAAAGTAGGTGGGAGTGAGGATATGGTGAAATAGAATAGTGATATCTTGAGAAAAAATCTGCTCAGTATAATCGAGAGTATCCTTAGTAGGGACCATTGTGAAAAGAGATACTACATCAACGACGGCCTACAAGCCCGAATCGTTGTTTTACTGTGTGTAGGGGAATGTATCGACATTCATTAAGTGTCTTCTGACTTGGAGAATTAAGATCACTTGGGCCAGCCATACTGTAGTTTGATCTAAACGTTTCTGTCTTTTCTCCCTTTTATTGTCTTTAATTTATTTTCTTTCTCTCTCATAGCCTTTTTTTTCTAACCTTAATTTTCGAATTCGTCGTCTTACCCTGACTTTACATTGTTATTTCTAAATTGAAACAAAATATTGGTACATCCAAGAAGTTATTGTTTACCCTTAATACCAGTATATCATTTGTAAAATTAATGAAAATCGTACTTTTTTATTAATAGACAAAATCACTAAATTCTGCATCCCAAATTTTATAACGACTTTTGTGAAAAACGATTTTAACAGGAGCACGTCAAACAACGTACTTTTTCCATAAATGGCTAGCCCTAATTAATACTACATCCCACGTCATAGATGTCACTAAATGTGCAGATTAAAATAGTAATCTTTAAAGTGAAATTTCGGCGTTAGTCATCTTACTCCATTCGTTCTCTTACCCCGAAATCTCCTACTAATGTTTATACCGCTTTTTTGTATTAGACGATAAACTAAAATGCTTTTTTGTATTTTCACCAATTTCGTATACGATATGTGTAATTATGTACGAAAAAGTTTTCATTCCTTATTTAAAACATGCATAATAAGCATAAGGAAACAACTTTTTTTAAACTAATTACATGTTTCACGTATCCATTATAGGAAATTACGAAATTCTTTTACAGTTTACTTTTTTGCAGTATTTTTTGTAACCAGCTTGGATTTCCTAACAATACTAATTGACATTGGACGTACTCTTTTTCAGATTATGATAGGCATGGCAAAAAAAAGGCAGAAAGAGATAGTAAGTTTGGGTAATTTGTGTCAGAAACATTTTTTTTACGCTTCTGATAGTTCGGTGTTTTCTTTCACCCTATAGATTGTAGTTTTATATTAGTTTTGAGATGTAGTTAATTGGTTATTATTTTTGTAGTAGAAATATTTAGATAAACGAATTCCTTTTTCATCGCTGATTCTTGTAGAGGTCGATTTAACACTATCAAATAAATGCTATTATATATTTGCTGTTAATGTTCTGCAAAACGCGTTTGTTGGTCTTTTGACGCCAGCGTAACGAAAACTGTGATAGATAGGCAACAGGGGTGTGTGTCAGCTCCGACGCGACTGGAGTCTTGTGGATACATCGATAGCCGAAACTTATTCTTTTCATAAAAAATAAACTGCAATAAACAAATAATCAGTATCAGTTAAAGAAACAAATTAAATATATTTGTCTCATAATCATACATTTTAGGTATGTATATGATTGAATGGATATTGAATGAATAAATGTTGTTCCCCTTAAAGGAGTTAGTGGGTGGTCCATATTAAACTTCTAAGAAGGGAGTAGTTTTACAGCTAAAAATACTGCAAACTTAAATTGTAAATCGGGTTAACAGGCTTAAATCAAAAATGTACCCCAATCGACCAAGGATGTGGTAATACAACAAGCGGAGAGCATGCACCGATACATGCATGTGTCTTCATGGCTACGATATTTTTCGGTTACATGTGAGCGATTGTTATATCTTAGAGTAGTCACCAGTCCATTCATCGTTAATCAGATCAGCTATACCTGCATGTGTCTTATTTCCACATTGCCGGTTGCATTGATGAAAATTTTGTAATTATGCTGTCATCTCCACCCGATTTTCTTGAAGATACAGTATGATGTAGAGTTCGTCATTCTGATCAAATATATACAGGATGAGCTACTAAGGTCGAATCGGTCTATAACATACGTACCTTTCAAAATATATAGAAATAGAAAAAAACAAGTTGCCCACAATTGAGCATAGAATGGCGTAAATATATTTTCAAATATGGTGAAATGTTTAGTATGTATTCAACGGGATAGGTGGGGGTTTTCACTTTGAACATCTTGAAATCTCTGAAATCCTTCGAATTGCCTTTTTATTCATGGTCCCTTATCTGTTAATTTTTTTTAGCTAGATATACCTAATTGTTACGGTAAATATCGATCAAATTTCACTATTTTAAACCATTGAATAGATACTTAATATTAAATTAAGGCAATTAATAATTAATCGGTTGGCAGAGAAGAAGAAGTTTTTTTCAATTAAACATTTCTCAAAAATCGGGCCTATGACATGCCAGTCGATTTTGCTCTATCAAGTCGGGAAATAGGATTTTCCTGTCAAAACAGACCAATTTGGACCACACTGTACATCGGTTGAGCAAAAATTGATGAACTTAAATGTATTTTTGTTTAACTTACTTTCGTTATTTTCTTTTCAAAAAATTATATGCGAGTTCGCTTTTTGTATAACGCATTTAAAAATTGGGATGGGGTAGATTTTGGGAGTGGGGGTGTTATTGGAATTGGATAAATGTTGAGGAAGGGAAATAAGTTATGACTATTATTTATTTAATGTCCAAATATTGAAAAATGTGTTTTTACCTTTTGACAGTTACCTATGTAACGAAAACCTGATAGATACACAAGACTGTTTTTTGTAAACAATGATATTTTCTAATCAGCAAAACTGGAGAAACTTTGGCGGTGTTGTAGAATGTACTAAATAGCTTAAACATCAACACCAAAAACGTCCTAACATTTTTCGATAACAAAGTTATCTTCTTCAGGGACTGAAGTGAACTAAATTCTAAGCGTAAAGTGTACTTATAAATACTAACTAATGTTACGGTCCAGTCAACCAACCACACTGTTCAATGAAACTTACAAAACATCCTTAATTAGACTAAACAACGGAGACCTGGCAATGGGTCCCTTTATAAAATAGTCAATAAGCTAAAATTTAATAATCTTATTTCAAGATCCCCGTCTTTTCAAATTAATACAGATAAAACCAAGTTTACCCGAGGTTTGGAAGGTGTTTTTCGTAAACTACGATTCCAAATTGCCTATAATTCAAACAATAACTCTCTTCAAACTCTTTTTGATAATCCGAAGGGTAAAATTCCTTTTCCGGAAAAGTCGGGGTTATGTAATAGATTGCAAGGATTGTACGTTGGGCAAACTAAACGATCTATTCATATTAGGTTTAAAGAACATTTGGCTCATACTAGATTTGGTAGAACTGAAAAATCCAGTATTGACCAACATATTTTGAACGAAAATCGTAGAATTTATATTGACAACCTTAAATTAGTTAGGAAATCAGAAGTTGTTACAGGGTCCCATTGTTTAGTCTAATTAAGGACATTTTGTAATTTTCATTGCACATTGTGGTTGGTATCGAAAAGTACTTCGGACGTTTTTGGTCTCAGTTTTGGCGTTGGGGTTCTCTTGCTTTTCGGACATAGTCAAACGCATAATTATTATGTATACACATACGTTTGCACCATACTATTGAATCGTTCGTCTATATTATTATTATTACGTTGTTATGTTATGTTTACTTTTACGTTCACTTGATTTTACTCCCTATATTTTCTTTATACCGCGTACCTTATATTGATTCTTAAGGAGTAAACTCCAGAAACATCCACGGTAGAAAACTAGATACTTCGGATATTTGTCTAAAAAATCAGCATTGAATTTTCCTGTTTCTTAAAGCAAGAGAATTGCAATGTAATGTTATTATTCTACAAGACATGGATTTGGATTCTGAACGATTTTTTTCTGAGATATTCTAAAACTGTTCTGTTCAATTAAAATGTCCACTGTTTCTCTTTACGAAAGCCGCTACACAAATGGTAGCATATGTATAAATACTAGTGATGAAACGATTATTGTTATACGATTATGATTCTACACTTAATCACGATTAATAAATTAAATAATGAATAAGCCAACAAAGTTGTGATAATTGCGGTTGAATACCTTTGCTTCAAAGGTTCTATTAGATCTCTTAGAAAAGTGAAAATTTATAAATGAGTTCGTGTTAAAGCGTACTAGGATAAATGAATTCTATTTTTGATGAATCAGTACATGTTGATGCAGTTCTAAATTCAATAAGTAGGTGTTTGCTATAAAAATAAAATTTCAAACACAACTTACAAAAAATCAGTATCAGTATATTTGCATATCACAGAATTTCCAGCTCAAAGAAAATACTTTTAAACTCTTTGTCATGTTTTATTGCCGGTCAGTAGGCCCTTGTCAGAAATCCATTAAAGTTATAAATTGCCTTTTTTTCGTTCTGTTTTTTTTTTAATCCAAATTTAATTATTCTTCTGCATGCGTAGACCTTGAGTAGCATTTAGATTATTTCGTAATTAAATACATGTAATGTATTATAAAACATTTCTTCTTTAAATATTCGTCTGCTTTTATTTGGACATTTCACCCTCACTTAGTCTCATTGAAGTAGTTTGTAGTTTAGTTTATCATTACACATGTAAATTAGTTATTGTGCAAGAGTGTGTGTGAAAGAAATAAATGATAAAATCATATGGTTATTTCTTGCTTTTACTGGCATTTGTTTAGTTTTAAGCTTTACTGTATGTTTATAATTTTTAATAGTGGTTGATACTTTATATAGATTTTGGTTTCTGATCTCAGTCGTAATAAAAACGCTATTACTAATTAGTTCTTTTTGTATTTACTGAGAAAGAAAATATCTTTTTTAGGGGCAACATACGGCACTGGGATAACAGCGATCAAATTAACAGCTTTGGGCAGACCACAATTGCTGGTAACGATTGCCATTATATTATATAAACTTACCAGGGGTAGCCAAAGTGTCTACTGCGATCAGTCGCCCGGATAACTGTTTCTAGTCTCCAGCTTGATATGTATTATACACGTGTAGCGCTGCCGCACACTGGTTTATGGTGACATTGAGTAGTGGCGAAGTTGTTGATGGAATTTGGAATGCGTTTTATTATATAGTTTCAACGCAAATATAGAGCTCAAGTGGTCGCGAATCGAGCTATAACCTCTTTAATTAGCAACTACTTGTGGCCACTTGCACCTGCGTACTTCACTGAAGACGCTTACCATAGACGAAAAAGCGGATTTTTTTTTTTGAGGAAATCTTCAAGACACCCAGCCGCCCGCGCGACTGGGTGGTGTTGGATTCCCGAGGAAGGTGTCCTGGAACCTACGGACTAAAACCTCTTCTCCTCAGGCTATTATAGGGGCTATGTCCCTTTTTTAGCCGTTAAGATTGGAGTTTTGTAATGACTTTAGTTTAGTTGCAGTCGAAGTAGATTTGATATTGGGAGTTTGGGAGATCGGGCGTTATTGTCAGAAGTTTGGCTGGGGTAGGGTGTTTTGGGTTTTCTCTTTAGTCTTTGTGGAGGAACTTTTAACGTGATTGAGGTGATCAGGTTGTCATTTTCGATGGCTCGTTGAGTGAATTTGATTTGAATTACTTTGCTGCAGTCGGTAATTGGGTGAATGTTAATATTGTCGTATAAGATGTCGGAGGGTAGTCTCGGTCTAATCTGGATATTTTGCGCAATATGCACCGTTCTGTTTTCAAAATGGAATGTAAATGACTGTTTGAAGGTGTAGTGAG
The DNA here is from genome assembly GCA_947389935.1 of Agrilus cyanescens. Lineage (NCBI taxonomy): Eukaryota > Metazoa > Arthropoda > Insecta > Coleoptera > Buprestidae > Agrilus > Agrilus cyanescens. Next base: position 11,182,506 of record OX376712.1, read on the forward strand.
AGTGGAGGCTCGGAAATCGAGAGTGGTTCTGATGAATGTTTTGTATGCATGTATGCAAGAGTGGCCATCGTTAAGCCACAAGCATATGTAAATAGTTGCCGCGTCCAGTAGCCAAGCAGAGCTACTGACAGTAGACACTAGTCGTCACCATCAAGAACCCATTGTGCGGCGGTACTTAATTTAATTGTTTTGGTTTTAAATTAAATGGTACTTAAAACATCAGATGTTGGTTGACCTTTGCCTATAATTTATAAAGACCGATCGCCTGTTGTAGACGAAAATTTGGCCACCTTTGTTATATACCGTGTGCTATGCCTAAGTGTATATACATAATCTAATTTGTAATTTTATGTTTATTTATTTTTGTTATACCACGTTTAAACCGTTTGATAAATATTAAACAGAATTGTGCAAAATACGAGCCATATCTATAAAATCTATAAAAAAAAGTTCTTTTACCACAATTTATTTTTGTTTTTTTATTTCGTATGTTATCGTCTAAGTTAGTTAAACATTGATTAAACATGTCACTTTTTTGACGGCTTAATACAGATATGTACATATTTTGATGTAACTTGTTTTTTTACCACTGGGTCAGTACTTCATTAAAAATTCCCTGTATTTTTTGACGTAATGGTAGTACTGTAGTGTAAATGTAAGCATAAAAAGAATAATTATACAAGACGGCGCTCGTTTTCAACAAATTCACGTGCAAATTACCGAGTTTAGTTTTGTGCGAAAGAGCATTTTTCCTTTACGGGGCTCCTTCTAAATTGAATGCTTCACAGAATCGTTATGTATCCAAACTATCAGAAGGATAAAGGAAAAACCATATCACAACTATAATAATGAGACATGAGTACGTTTGGGACACCTGAATAGCGAACATTCTTTTTCTTGAATAAAGCACATGTTAAAACTCAAATACACAAAGCAATAAAACGATTCTGATTTACAAGGGGCATGGTACGAAAACCGAAGTTTCAAATTGCTTTTTACTCTAGAATATGCGTAAGATAATCATATTTTATGTAAATCCGCTATCAAAATTTTTTTTCCCTAAAATTAATGCACGATAATAAGTGAGAGTGGCTTAAATTTAACCCATCCTAACTTTAGTCGGCGCAACTTCCGACATGGATTTCATTTCGGCAGAACTAATGCGCCTATATAAATAATACTGTCTAATTTGGTGAATAAAGTATGTAATAATGAAAAGCCTATAAATTTTCGCGCCAAGCAGTGCTCTAAGCTTTGTTACATGGTTCGATTAAAATCTTTTTCTGATGTTATAAATTGCTTTATATTTCAATTACCACTTCGATTTTAATAAATCTGTAGAAAACGTGTTTTATTATTTATTTATTTTTTGTATGAAAAATGTACGCATGTATACACTTGATAGAAACGTGAGCTGTTTACTTCTCATTTGCTAAAACTAAAAGTCTAAGTAAAAAAAAAGAACTAAGAAAATATAGTCTCGATAAGGTATTTCTCATCTATTTCTTATTTTAATCTTGACGCTGTTTTGTGTACTTACTAGAGTACTTTTTAGCTGCAATTGTCTGAAGTAATTATGCGAACTCGAAAATATATGCAAGAAGTGGTTGGAGGGGAAGGTAATGTCCTAAAACTTCATTTACGGCCCGAGGACCTAGAAATGAAATTTGCTCAGGCACATATAGCTGATAAGGCTTCGGTACAGGAATTCTTAAAGCAATTAACTTTCGATAAAGAAGGGTAAGTCATTTATTAATCAGGATCTAGCATTATTTATAGTTTTATGTATACCTTTGTTTTCACAATTCGGCGAACTAACATGGCAAAATCAAGCACATTCGAATTTTCCTATGGTTTACTACAATATTCACACTTGTTTAAAAAGTATTCAGTACAAATATTCTTCTTGTTTTCTTTTTAGTCGTTTATGAATATGCAATTTTTAGTAAAACTATGGTTCGGGCTTATGTTCAAAAGGAACTATTTCTTCCAAACGTTTCGTCGGCAACTGCGGTTGACCACTTCACGATACCGAAAATGATACCTCGAAGCCTCGATAGCGACAGAGTGGAGATCTGGCTGAGTCTCTGAATTTTTCGTAGATGGATTCTACGTCTTCTACATCGTTCTCCCTAGAGCTGGATGCCATACTTTACTCAAACGAAGTCCTTATCTATTAAAATTCGTAGGGTGTTTAAGAATTGGCTTCCATATGCAATCAGGGGTAAAACTGCTATGTATTAGGCAGAACAGAGGTGGTCATTGTTCAAAATATTTTCAATTACAGCAGATTTCTCAGGCTGTAGGAGTCGGCAGCTGCGCTTATTTTCAGCTATTTTCGTCCTAATGCTGCGTTTTGTGGTTTCAATGTATACTTCTCCGCAAGAACATGTTATTCTATAAACACTGGCAGATGTCAAGGAATCTCTAGGGTCTTTAGCTGATCTGAGAAGGTTACGTAGTTGATTCGTTGGTTTCAAGTGTTTATCCCGGTAAATTAAGGTCGTTATCATGGCTTGCTTTTGTCCTGGATGATGATTCCATGGGACTTCTTAGTAACAAGAACATCTAGAAAGGCGGGTTTTCTGTTGTTTTCTTTCTCTATGGTGAAATGAATGCAGAGATGGATGGCACTGATGTGAAGAAGAAAGGGCTTGACCACCATGACTCCACACAACAAAGGTGTCATCCACGTAATAGAACTAACATTTAGGCTTCAGATGTGCTGAATTAAAAGACACTTATTCGAAAAATTCCATGTAAAAATTGGAAACCACTGGGCTGAGAGGACTTCGCAAAGCGACTCCATGGTTTGTTAATTGAAGGTGTTATTATAATGGAAGTAGGTGGTAGTAAGCACATGGTGAAATAGTGATATCCTAATGAAAAATTCGCTGAATAGAGTATCCTTAATAGGGACCATCGAAGCTAACTAGCATGTCTTCACGTTGCAGATTCCAGGATTTCAGTTTTTTCAGTGAAGTGGATGGTGTCCTTAGCAAAAGAGTCTCTCAGACCAACGCGTGATTGTAGAAATTTCTGAGATAGGATTTAGGTAGGGGATCTGATAGTACTGATCATTGAACGAAGTGGAATGCATGGCTTGTGAATTTTTGGCAGACCGCAGAGTCTAGGCGGCAGAGCTTCATATATTATCAATCCATTTGTCCTCCACTGATAGTGAGGAATCTTATCAGTTTTCTAGTTAGCGGTCGGATTACTTTTGAGCTGAAATATCAGCGCTTGGCCCGCTCTCTACTCAGTCGCTATCGAGACTTTGAGGTATAAACTTCGCTTTCATCAACACAGATCCACTTAAGATGTCAGCCTCGGTTTATAACGAAACGTTTAGAAGCAATAGTTTCTTTCGACCACGGCCTTTAAGGCCCAAACCTTGTCTTGACCATGGATTCCGGCCGTTAAAGCATATGTTCATATAATGTAACTTTTAATTTCAGCATTCTGCATTTGTTTCCTTGGTCTGGAGTTATTGATGAAAATCAAGAGCTTAGCACAACTTTCCGAGTCCCCGATTTAAAAACAGGTCGCATGGTACGATTGATAACCCAATTGTCCAAAAAAGAAGAAGAAATGTTTAGAAACATGATTCGAAGAATTGACACAATTGTCAGGGTAAAAAATCAAACAAGTTTATTAATTTATATTACAAGAAACACAATGCTCTAGGGTATACATTTTTTTGTTTAAGAGCCCTGTAACACTGTTTGGGCTCATAAGGCTATTGATTAAACAGCTACATGGAAATTAAATATAAAAGAATGCTACTATATACACTATGTGGTTGAGTGGGGGTGTCAACACATTATATGTAATTTTTAGAAAATATGCTTAATGAATAAAAATGCAAGTATAAACAATGTAATGATTTCAAAATTTTGCAATTTCAAAAAAAATTAAAGCGGCTTTCGTAGAAGTTTGAAAAAATTATAATATTTGTTATAAATATATTAATTTCGCGGTAACAGCGAGGCTAAAAAACGTTACCCAGCAGCACTGTGACGTCAGTAGCGTAATTTTCACTAGCATGATCCTTTGCGGAATACGCTTACGAGGAAGTGTACCAATGTGCATAAGTACTAAATAAGTATAAAGACCAAAGATGTCACTAGAGCGCCATCTATGGTAAACGCTATTTAATAACAGGTACTGTAGTGTTCAACAAGATACCTTTTTCATTAAGGCAATGCTTGTTGAACCAGACCTCCGCATAGCTACGACTTTAATAAATTATTAAATCCACTTCTAGTAAGAGGAGACTTTGGTCGGTCGGTATTCTGTCGGAACCATCTGCGGCACGCTGATGAGAGCCAACCAGCTCGAAATCGCGATCCGTGTCTGGTGGTTTCGACAGAATACTGACCGAAAACATATTTTGTTATACTAAATAAGTACTAATGCAATCCATAAAATAGCACTTTGAAGCTGGCACCACAGTCTGGAAAATGAATTTCGAAAATGCCAGAATTAAGTGCTTTTTAGGTGCTAATTTGGTGTCAAGGTTATAAATTAGGTACTCATAAAACGAAAAAGATTCAAGATTCAATAATGTTGTGCTAGCTTCTCGTGAAGCATTTCCTTTCTAATCCTTCATTCGCTAAATTGGCCTGGTTAGAGTAATTGGTTGGGTTGTTACTATTGCTTTTTTAGGCAGCTCACGAAATGGATGTTCGCATTATGATCGATGCAGAACAAACCTACTTTCAACCTGCCATTTCTCGAATAACTTTGGAATTCATGAGAAAATACAATAAGGAGAAATCTATTGTATTTAATACTTACCAGTGCTATTTGAAAGACGCTTATAACGAAGTTACCACCGATTTAGAACAAGCAAAACGACAAAACTTTTATTTTGGAGCTAAATTGGTTCGAGGTGCTTATCTGGAACAGGTAGAAATATAAAATCAGCTAATACAGGTAAGATGATTCTTACGCAGCAACATTTGTAGGAAAGAGCCAGAGCGGCAGCTTTGGGCTATTCAGATCCTACTAATCCTTCTTATGAGGCCACCACAGAAATGTATCATAGAACATTAACCGAATGCCTAAGAAGAATTAAAGAGATGAAAGATAGGGGTAAAGATAAAAAGATAGCCATTATGGTTGCTTCTCATAATGAAGATACTGTTCGCTTTGCTATACAAAAAATGAAAGAAATTGGAATTTTGCCTGAAGACAAAGTTATTTGCTTTGGACAACTATTGGCCATGTGCGATTACATCACTTTCCCACTAGGTAACAATATGAATATGGGTTCATTAATATAATAGAAAGTAATTCACATCAAACCGCATGTCATAGAAATTTAAATTATTAAATTTAGACTTTCTAGGGTGCACTTACTGTGAAACATATTGACTTCAACATAAAATAAATAAAAGAATGGAAAAATTGGTGAGACTTTTTCCATTCTTTTATTTATTTTATGTTGATTTAAATTATTGATATTTATTTTGTACATATTTTTTTAAACTACCTATACCTAAAACATTTTCACAACAGCATATATTATTTTGAAAACAGGTCAGTCCGGATACTCCGCTTATAAGTACATCCCATACGGTCCGGTTAACGAAGTTTTGCCGTACTTATCAAGGAGAGCCCAAGAAAACAAAGGTGTACTTAAGAAGATTAAGAAAGAAAAAAGACTTTTAGCGAACGAAATTTTTAGACGTCTTAGTAAAGGACAAATATTTTATACTCCCAAAGGAAACTACGTCCCTGTTTAAATGTAAGTATCTATAAGTACAAGTACCATTTTGTTTCTATTCAAAGTAACTACCAAAAGATGCTCCAAAATCACAATAAGTTGTGGCGGCATCCACCACAAAATTCAATGATGTTTCTTTTATATTTCATATCCTTTTGTAAATATTTCAAATGTTCTTCTGTATTGTAACTCTTTGTGTCTGTGAAAATATTTCTTCAAATATCTTATTAAATTCTTTTGTATTTTGTCGATCTAAACAAATATCTTTATTGCTTGTATTTTTCTATAATTCCTTTAACAGTTCTTTCGAGTACTTACCATATGACGTCTATACCTTTCATTTCCTCTTAATTGTATCTTTACATTGTCACATTCGCGTGAAAAGTTCCTCATCTAATTGATTAAACAGGAGTTTATGCTTTATGCTACCCCCTGAGGTACATACGAGGAAAGGTGAACTTCCGTCCGGATGTGACAAAAAATTATACTTTTTAAATAGGCGTTCATTTTATTTTCTTTTTTTTCTACAGCTATGGTGATATTTTAATGTATATTTCATTATGTTTCCAAGAGGAAAACTACCTGCAAAGTATTTTTGTTCTCTTGTCCAGCTCTTAAATATGTTTAACAATCAAATTCAATATTTATTTGCCTGAAAAGTGTCATTATGAACCTATCAAGAGTATGCTGCCTTATTTTAAAAGAGGACAAGAACCATCTTAGTTCCTAGCTTATATTAGTATTTAATGTATAGTATTTTTGAAAAAAAAAACCAGTATGAACTAGTTAATTTATGTCTTACAAAATGAATCAAACATGCGATATTTTTTACGAATTTTATTTAAACTTCATATTTTAAATAAAGTGTTTTTTTTTCCATTGTTAACATATCAAACACTAATCTCTCTCGCAGATAAATTTTGAATACGTTTGTATTATCTTTACTTTAAACAGTAAATGAGATAATGTAGAAATATCAATACTTGTCGGCCACGTCTACTGTACTATGTATTGTTTTAGTTGTTCAATATGCCACACACTTCACTGCATTTGTTTCCAGAAAGATATATGGAGGTATGGAAGCGTATAGTCTGTCCAGTGCAAGAAAAGCTTCAGCCACAATGCAAATCAATGTGTCAGGTTTTCTTACACTGGCCGGACTTTACCTCTAGAAGTGAGGGAAAGAGAGTTGGATGACTGCCCTTTGTTAACTAACTACTAACTAACGCGTTGCAAGGCATACTTCAGAGTATCATGAGCTAATTTAGTAAGTTTATCTTCTATTATAAAAATTGCACCATTCATCTAATTAAATTGCCTTTGCAAGATATTTTGCTTACTTGGCAACCGCCAGGAGCGGCTTCACTAATTAACTGGACTTAAACAGTGTCGTCTTTGAACTTTGTAAAAGTGACCATGTAATTGGCAACAATTTTGAAGTAAGGATAATCTGTAGAGAATGGAGACTGTGGTAAAAGAATATAACAACTAAAACAACACTCACCCTAAATAACATTACACTTTTAAATTACTGCGGATACGTGTATCGCCAATTCTGTTGTGGACATTGAGACACGCTTTGATAATTGCTACAACAGAAGTGGATGAAACACTTCTCCACAGTAGTTTAAAAGCGTAGCAGTAATTAGGGGAGGTTCGTTTTTAGTTAATTTCCATTCAAATTGAAAATTTTGAAATCCTCAGTTCTCATTGTGCAGGTATACGATGACAGAGAGGGCTCTCTTTCACTCTCTTCCAGAGGTTTTCTGCCACTAATTTATCCGCTCTCTCTATTTTTAAATTCATTTCGTATGATTTGTCCGCATCGATAATGTTAAAATTAATTAATTAATATGTCAAGTCTAGACGCAAGTCGAAATAATATACTAATATGTACGATTTTTATTATATGATTGCGTGTGCATAATGAACGTAGGTATGTACAAAACACCTTCTAATATACTTCCCAATTGATTAACGCGGTGTACACTGACACTGTACGAAAGAATTTCGTCCACACGCAATCTTATAAGTAGGTATATCATATAAGTAGAAAAACTTTTTAAAACTGGAAAAACTATTTTAAATTGCATATTTATTATGTTTATAAACTTAATCAAATAAAATATTTACATTAAAATTAGGATGTGGCTATTTATACATACAGTATGTATATGCAATTGGCTATTTATACATACTGTATGTATAAGAAATTAAAAAAATAAAAAAACCGTCGTAATAATTCTTTGTCTTGAAATACGTTATGGTAGAGGGTGGGTGTATTTACATATACATACCCCACACCCCGTACCCTAACCTAACCAAATACCAAATTAACTATTAAATTATAATTTTGTGTTTGCATGTACATACCCCACACCCCAAAATTATAATTTAATAGTTAATTTGGTATTTGGTTAGGTTAGGGTACGGGGTGTGGGGTATGTATATGTAAATACACCCACCCTCTACCATAACGTATTTCAAGACAAAGAATTATTACGACGGTTTTTTTATTTTTTTAATTTCTTATACATACAGTATGTATAAATAGCCAATTTCTTATACATACTGTATGTATAAATAGCCAATTGCATATACATACTGTATGTATAAATAGCCACATCCTTAAAATTAAATGCAATGATGTTCGTACGGTTTTATGTTTTTTTAATGTGATAGACTATATAATCTCCCGTCCCGTATTGTTTTTCTATACAAAAAGCTTTTATTTTAAATATTAAATTGCTGAGTATTTTTTGCCTGTGATAGGAGTTTGAGTTTCCGTGGCCCATTAACTATATAATATGCGCCAATTAAGTCGCTCTATTTTCGCGACCTTGTTTTAAATTAACTTTGTAGAATTTTTGTTTAGCAGAGTTCTTAAAATTGGAAACAGTGCTCATGGTACTTACCTGTACATTAATGAACACTACACATTCCTTGTTGATGTTTGGAAATTATTACTATAGATGTCGATGGTCGAAATATGTAAATGTTGATTTACAAGTTTGTTTTGCGTCTACATAGAAATGTGACATTTAAATACATATTGCAAAAAGTGATAAATATAATTCTGTAATTACATTAATGAACTATTCCACCTATAACCCTCATCAAATGTAGACATTGAAGGGTAATTGGCTGTTTACATTTTAGCCTTATTACAACTAAAGATTTTTATCATTACAAACTTGTGAAGAACATTATTGTAGAAATTGTAACAAAAATGAAAAATTGTAAAGACAATAAATTAAAAGATGCTAGTATGTTTTTGCTGTTTAATTATGTGTTTTATTCGAATTAACTCCTAGACATAGAATATAATAAGATTTTTTGTCGTTTTACTTATCCCAATCGTGTTGAGCCATGAAAGAAGAATGATTCCCAGATTTTTCATACTTGAATTTTTTTTACGTTAAGTCGGTAAATCGTTTTAATTTTCGTATCAGTTTTAGCAGACGTGATATACTTAGAGAATGTCATATTAATTCGCTGCTTTCAATATCGGAAGTGAAACTTAAAATGTCCTATTTGTAAATAAACCTGCCCTTCTTAGTCTCCACTTTTTTTTAATGATAACTGTTGTAATTCATGCTTTGCGTCAGTTGGGTGGTTCATTCACTGTGAAACTCACCTTATACAACTACCACTGAATCGATTTAAATATCGTATCCGTCAATTTATATAAAAATTAAAACATTTTATTGATTCCACGTCATGAAAAATGCAAAAAAATGAAAAAATTCCCGAATTTCAGAAACTGTCAGAGATAGAGCCCAACATGTATTAATAAATCAATAGAGGATCAAATTTTGCATCTGGTAGTGTAAAAAAAATATCCCGTTTTATTTAAAAAAAATGAGTTATTGATGATTGATAGTTAAAAAATTAAAAATTTCAAATGTGTGAATTAAATCTTGTTGGTATGAATAAGATATTGTAAGATCAATAAAATCTTATTTTGCTAATAACCAATGCCTGTTGCTGCATTGCCACGTTTCGTAAACAGTCCTCTCTTGCGATTTTCATAGGCGAACGTTTATAACTTCGAATTACAATAACTAAATAACCATACGGTTACACAAGCTAATATTTATGTTTAGTATTTATTACTTTACTTTCTGTAGCATACTAGTTTTTTTTTAAAAAATCTGAATGCAAGGTTTTTAGTTACGCCTTAAAATATGGTACCTGAGGTAACTCAATATAGGGATACAGTATAAAAAGTTGAAAGTTTACAGCTTCATAACTCGCTTCCCACACAGTAAATATTTCCAAAAATGTAATATATTATTTATAATACGGTAAACCAAAACCGGTCTAAGTATCAGCACAATCTCATTAGAAGTGAATATTTCGACAACTACCTAAGTGTAAATCGCGGTTAACACTTCCAAATTTAAATCAAATCCTCGAACCAACTATAAATTACCTCAAACTAATGAGAAAAAAATGTGTTGCTGCCATGCATGTTCCAAGTAAAATATTTGATTGGTAGTCAAAGTTAAGTGTACATTTGCGAATATTTTGCCTGGGTTAAGGAATAAAAATTTCTAATTGTAAACATGGACGTTGCAGCTTATGGTATTTCACTTATCAATAAGATTTAAACCCGTTCATTTGGAAAACTTTGTTTTACGCTTTCGGTAATATTTTTCTGTACATTAATGATGTACTTCGCACTTTCGGCAGTCGCTTACAGCAGTTAAAAAAAAAAATATTTGATAGGGGAGCTGTTGTGTATTTATAATGCTTTTATAAACGTTTAAATAGGTATTTTTGGGTAATTTGACCATTTTTAAAAGGTAAGCCCGCTAACAACAATTCAATAACGTGAACAGGCTTAATTTTTATTATAACGATGAAGCCTTTAAGTATTGCAACTCCATAATGCACAATAGTTTAATAAAAACAAGCAAACACAGATGGGTTACAAGAATTTATTTATTGAAACCACAATAATTATTTCGGCTTCTCCACCTGAAGAAGGCATTATATGCCGAAATAATTATTGTGGTTTCAATAAATAAATTCTTGTAACTCATCTGTGTTTGTTTTTATTAAACTATTTTTAATTTTTATTGTTTACGTTAACGAGCGTATGTATTTTTTTATAATTAAATTTACAAAAAAAATTATACTTTTGCTTTATTTTAACGATTATGAAGGTTCTATAGAAGTTTAACCATGGCTGATATTCAAACTTCATTAGATGTACAATAAGTAAAGTGCATATTTCTTAACTTTGGTTTAAATCTAAACTAAATTGTTAAGGACATTAAAAAATATACTAAGCTTAGTTCTTAAAACACCATCTTTTCGGGCACCAAAAGTCACAACCTCACAACAGTATCACTGTTATTCTTAATATTAAACTTTATAGTTATACAAACAAAACAAAAACAAAACTGGTTGACTGTATCCTTGATACAGTTGTAAGTTTTCCGTGGATACGCCTATGTCTAAGAGGATATTCGGGCAATTGGAACAATACCAATTAATGTTTCAAACTGAGTTTATTAAACACAGGTCGATGATACGAAAAGTATGATGTACTACGAAATATCGAAATTTAAATTACGTGATCAAGATAAGTATTGTATAGATCCCATACTTACCGACTTCGTTCACTTTTGAATATTCACGAAATGAGCCCTATTACAAAAGAAAACATAGACGTATCCACGACAAAAAAAAGCGTAAAAGTTTTAGAGGTAATGAAAAATTGGCTTAAAACAATCCTAATTTAAAGTATACAACAGATTTCTATCATAAAAATGATATAGTTGGTTAATGTGTCTTAAAACTTTACCATCTACAAGTTGTTTCCCGTAATTCGTTGCTTCCACTCGATCTCTAGCCAAACCATATTCTATTAACCAATTTACAAAATCCTTTCCAGAAAAAACATTTTTATATACTTTTAGTCGCCATCTAAAAAACAGAAGCAGATAAATTGTAACTAAATTGTAAAAACATTTAATTAGGTTATTTCATAAAATGAAGATAATAATAAAGATAAAAACCATAAATAAAAGAATAGGAATTTTCAATTTCTTTAATTTTAAAGTAAATAATTAATTGAATTCAATTGAAAACAAAGATAATTAAATATAGTAGAAGAAGAAATTGTATGCAAACCCACCTTTTATCTTTAGCTAACTCTTTCCTACAATTTTCTAAATGGTGCGTTACAAATTGTTCACATATATATTTTGTATCATGTCCTAAATCATCATAGACTGGTAGAGTCAGTTTTTTCATTCCAAAACCAAGTTTCGTCCAATAATTTAAAAGTGGCAAGAAGATTTCTTTGGTATTTAACCCAAATATTGCAAAAACAATTATGCTTTGACCAAAGTTAAGGGACGCATCCAAAAATGAAATTTCTATATAGATTCCTGACATTCCATCCATAATAAGAGTCCAAACGGACAATGCCAAACCCTAAATGAGGTTTTCAAACAGCATAAAATTTAAAACTTCTCAATAATAGAAACAAACTAACCACAAACATAGAACACAGAAGAAGTATCAATAAAACTATGTGTGCTAGGATTTGCAGATCATGACTTTCTGGTTCTTCCTCGATGTAGTCGATATTTGCATTTTCGCCTTCATAATACCGCATCACCGTATTACAACGTTCTCTTTGAGAATCACAACAACGTGCAGGACACAGTGCACTTTGTGCTCTACTGAAATTTATTTTAATGTACACATCAAACATTTTCGGTTAATATAACAACGAATATGAACCTAGTTTATGAACATTTCTTCGATAGTTGTTTGAGACGAAGATAAAATAGACAACTTACATAAGTAAAAAAATATAAGAAAACATGGATACTTATATAAATTAAGAAATTTCATGAAAAGCCAATTCGAGTTCAATGTCTTTTCACTCTATTGCCTAATTTTAGTTTAGTAAAGAAACAATTTTCAAAAGAATAAAATAGAAAAAATCTCATTATTTTTCTAACAGATTTTTATAGGAAAAAGATGGTCATCGATATCCGTCTTTTACCAGCTCAATAAACATAATAAATAATAACTACTTAGTGTGATTTACGAATAAAAGATGGGGTAGTTCCATTGCTGACCGTAGAAGTAGTTGGTTGAATACTTAATTCGCATTAATGTATAGTTAAACTGTATTTGTAAGAAACAGTACATTATGTTAAAATATGTATTTACTTATAAACAACAAGTTTTAATTTTATTTTAATATAAGTAATGTACTTTTACCCACAAGGAAAATGTTATATGAATTTAGTAACATTAGCACCTACATGTTAAATTATCATAATCAAATAAAGACCGACGCGGAAAGTACACCAACTTTTTGGAGGTGCAGTCAGCAATGGGATGAGCAGCAATGATACTAAGGCTGAAAAATACCTTTGGTCATTATTGTCTACAAAGCTGTCACCTCCTAGATCTTCAATATCAGTGGTTGTGGCTTGCACACTTTGGTCAGAAACACTCTCTTTAATTGTCGATAATTTATTACGCTTTATACGTTTAAAAGTATCTTCAGGATTATCTGAACAAGGATGTACTAAACTACTACTGTCCTCAACATCATTATCGTGAGAGTTTGGTTGATTAAATGTCGAATCAATGTCGTTAGCTAAGTTCAAATACCGAGAATAACGAACACTGTGTCTTTGATGAAGAATCAATGCGCCAACAGTCACTGAAAATAATTCAAAATACGCTAAAATAACAATTAAACTGAAAAAAAAATCATAAATGAAAAATCACCTTGAGACAAATATATAAATACAGGGTGTAACTCAAAGACGAGCGTATATTTAGAGTGTCAACTAGGCGTATAGATAGTCTATACTAGTGAAAGTAAAGGATAAATTTTACAAACCGAAGCCAGGTCCTGCGTGTCATTTGGCATATCGGATGACTAATCTAAACATCAATACATGTGAACATTCACCTAATTTTCCTATTTTATAACGTTCTTTCACCTACAGCAATATCAGCAAATTTTTCAGTTACACCCTACATATTAATTTATGTGATTATACAGGGTGTCCACTAAAGATACGGCCAAAATTTAAGGGGTTATTCCTTGGACTATTTTAAGAATATTTTGTGCTTTGGTGATTTTTGAAAACCGCTTTGTTTCGATGATACAGGGCGAAAACTATTTTCGACAATAACAACATTTTATTCTGAAAGATTACAAGTAATTGTTTTTAATCTACAAAAATTGTTGGAAATGATTACCGCCAGCTTGTATACAAGAATCCATTCTTCTCCTCATTGATTGCCGGACTCGTTCAAACACACCTGGGTCGTTTCGTATTGTGTTACACCCAGCAATTATCCGATTTCTCAAATCGCCGACATTTTCCACTGGAGTAGTGTAAACTAATGACTTTAGGTGTCCCCATAAGAAATAATCCAGAGGGTTTAAGTCCGGGGAACGAGCAGGCCATAAGTGAGGTCCACCTCGACCAATCCAGCGATCTCCGTATGTTGTTGTCAAAAAGTGACGAGCAACTATACTAAAATGCGCTGGTGCACCATCGTGCATAAACCACATTTTATTTCTTGTTGCCAATGGTACATCTTCCAAAACCCCGGGAACGTGTGTTCCAAACAGTGCGATATACTTCGCCGGTAAGTCTTGCTGGTAGAAATAGCGGTCCAATTAGCCAGTCACCCACAATTCCAACCCAAACGTTCAACGAGAACTGAAGTTGGTTGTGGGTTTTCTTCAGCCCACACATGGTTATTATGAAAATTCCGTATTGCATTTCTTGAGAAATTCGCTTCATCAGTAAAAAGAATCACAGACAACAGTTGAGGAATTAGAACTAATGTGTGCAACAACCATTGACAAAATTCAATACGTGGACGAAAATCAACAGGAAGAAGTGCTTGAACACGTTGTAAGTGGTATGGGTACAACAGATAGTACCGCATCTTTAGTGGACATCCTGTATATAAAAAACAACCATACATACCCACGAAGGATAAAACTATGAGAGATATTGTTACAACTGTTTGGGGTGCTCCATAAATGAAATTAGGATTTCTTTTGTCGTAAGGAATGGAATTTTGTTGGTCAAAAAGTAAAAACAAAACTGATAACAAAAGAGGAATCCTGAAATAGCACATTATAAAATCAGCTCTTCTACGTAAATGTTTCAACTCTACGATAAAAGCTCTTACCCCCAACCCACAATACCAAAATATGGTTGTAGTTTAAGAATAAAACATAAACCACGAGACTGTAGGAGTAGTATCGTAAGTGCCAAAAGAGCAGTCCAAAGGCGGGAACTGTATATACCTACTGTAGAAATCATAAACTGAAAGTAACCCGTCCATCCTTCTTTATGTTCCAGTACATTCCATAATATTGCCCCAAGGCAACTTAACAACTACAAATACGTACGTTAATCTTACTTATACTTTTAAATGCGACATTGTTACATAAAGGGTAATTCAAACTAATCATAAGTGGTACCCTAAATGTTTTAGGGAAACTAAGCGTTTTAAAAATTTGAAAGTTTGGTAGTAGGGGTTATAAATGGTTATGTTAACTAAAATATACCGGAAGTTGATACCAACTTTAATTTCTTAAGTAAAATAGTATATTTTTTACGACGAATTTAAACGTTTATAAGTTTGATAACGAACTTGAATGCCTATGATAAATACTTTCTGCAATACTGTAGTTTATAGAAGAAAAAACTCAACCGCAACCCGAACAATAAAAAAACTAAAGCATTGAAACTTTTACTAACTACAGTCAAGTCTTGGCGGATCAAAATCTTGTCAACACTTATATTCACAGTGTGTATTTGCTTCAAACACGAACAACTGCATTCAAATGACATCTATCATTCCATTCCTCTTTTCATTCTCCTTCGATTCACTGAGATGGTATTCAAAAATTTCGAGTGATTTCACTCAAAATAGTTTACTTTTTCTAATCTTGGCGTAAAAAAAAGAAATAATTAGTAAAACTAAGATTCGGGCTTATAATAATTCCATCAACATCAGCCTATAAACCCGAATATAAGTTTTATTATGAAAATTGTGTGAAAGCCAATGTTCTTAAAAAACAAATAATTATCTCCAAAGTAAAATCATACCTAAAACTATTCTTTCGATTAATTTGTTACAAATATGACTAATTAGAAGCTTTGTTTTTGATCATTTTAGTAACACAAATTA
Source organism: Agrilus cyanescens (assembly GCA_947389935.1). NCBI lineage: Eukaryota > Metazoa > Arthropoda > Insecta > Coleoptera > Buprestidae > Agrilus > Agrilus cyanescens. Next base: position 11,198,446 of record OX376712.1, read on the forward strand.
ATTAAAGAAAAAGTTTTTGGTTTGATTTTGTTTTGACTGGCCTTAATTACCGTTAGTTATCCATGGTAGTCTTTTATTACTCCAAAATCATTACAAGAAATAAAATGGTAATGAATCGAAAAGGATATAAAAAGAAACTGAATGAAAAATTAAAATATGGTAGGCGGCATTTGAGATACGAAGTTATTCGTGTTTGAAGCTTTTGAGCTTTATTCTAAATTGGTTTCACTGAGTCCGTGGGGCATGGAGCATATACTTGCTTTTTAATTACCATAATTTACCATTTGCTAAAAGCTGTCCGGCATGTCACAATAAGATGCCTACAGTGTGTTGTCGCAAATGGTACATTTCGAGAAATTATTGCAACGATACTAGTTTTGAATTGTCGTTACATAATAGCATTGTTGTCATAGTAGCATTAATAATAAAGCCTTTAGTAAAAAACCAAATATGTGATCATGGCAGTCATAGCCAACTAGTGACAATTTGAAAAATATTATTTCCTCTCGAAGGAACAAAAATATCTAGGGTTGCCATACATCACTAGAAAGAGAAAACTAGCTCTTTCCAATTTTGGCAAAATCCAATATGGTGCTCATAAGAAATAAGAAAATTAGTACCATTATCTCAAAAACAAATGAAGATAGAAATCCATGAGATGTGGACTAAAAACATGTTCTAAAAATGTACTCATTAAAAAGTTGTCGTAGGTCAAATTAAAGAAGTACGGTAGTTTTTTGAAAGTGCCAAAAAACACACTTTCGCTAACATCTTTAAAACGAAAACAGCTACAAGCAATTTGAAAACGTCATTGAAGTAACCTTTCCTTAAATTTTCTTTTTAGCTGCAATAATAAGCGAGATCCCCATGGTGAGGTTCAAATTGAGTGAGACAAGTCTAAATTTGCGGGAATTTATGGAGGAGCATTTTGCTTGGGGACATCTGCAACTCACTGATTCAGTTCTAAAAACAATAAATTGATAACCTAAACTTAGCTTTTCGTTGAATAGGAAGTTCATGAAATGTAAAATAAGAAACACGGCAATACATAATAGTCGGACAGTATATTGGGGTATTTAGCGGGTCCGAGAACCTGAACATGAAAAACTATATATGATGAAATTTGGTAACATGTAAAATTAAATTGTAACCTTATTCGACAATTTTAGTGTCGAGAGAGGGGGTACACGTTTTGACGCCCAAAGATACGGGTTTCATGCTATTCTTGTAATCACTACCTCTCAGACAACATGTTGCATATGTAATTTCCTGATCAATAACGTACCTGTACCACCAAAAATAAATAGGTTGAATTACAACTCCGGAAATTAAAAGTGAAAGCAGTTCTAAATATGCCTGGCTTTTTCAAAAAAAAAAAAAAAATTATGTTCAGGTCATTTTTTATTTTGAACCGAATCAATGAGTTTACGAGGGTATAAAAAAACGCCTTCATTGAATTTTCACAAATAAAGAACCTGTCCCACTTAGCGTATAGAACTCATACACAAAGTTTCAATGGTGAGATTACCACAAATCTTTTTTGGGCGTGGTCCGAGGACTAATTTCTACTACCAATTTCTTAAATCACTTACTTCTAGTCTCCTTAAAATGCTTAAATGTACCACTCAACTTGAGTGACCCTGTATAAGTTTATTTACATTCTAACCTGTGATACCAACAAGCACGCAGTAACTTTTTGAGGAATCCTGAAAAGTTTTTTGGTTAAGAAAAATACTATTATCACCCAAACACCGGCAATTAAGCCTGCAATACTGATATCTACAGTAAAATCGTTCAACTGTTTTATATAATCTGATGGACCTGTTTTTGTTAAAGTGATCATTTTAGCGGACACAAACATCAGGGGAGCACTTATGAAAGTGCAAGCAACCATAGCACTGGCTATCTACAAATATTTAACGGTAGTTACTATAAAATACTAAATAGAAGCAAGCTAGAATCAAGTTACCAAATCAATATCCACTGAATATTGCGTTGCAAAAACAAAAACAGTTGGTGCAGCTGGAAAAGTACCATATAAGAAACCATAGGTACTTAAATCTAATGTTTCGGAAGAATTATATCCGGCATGTAAGGAGCTTACCATTTCACGTGTTACTATTGGTAAAAATAAACTGAAATGTAAATATTACGTATTAAAAAAAGATTTAAAATTGTAGGTAAATAAACCCGTTCTTTAGCCTTTACGAAGACTGATGCAAAAATTTTTTCATTCACTATGATTTACGTTAACGTGATTTAATTCATAAAATCTACAAATAACATCATTTTTTAAGGAAAAGTGTTGCTTCTGTCATGCCCTCGCCGGGAATCGAACCCGGGTCTTTGGGTTGCGCACCAATGCTCCAACCACGTAACTACGCGGGATCATAAAAACAGTTTACTTGTACGAATTAATTGAAAATACTATCAGTGCATAGGAAATGATTATTAATAGTAGAACAAATAAAAAAATGAAATATCAGAATACCATCTCAGTCCACGTATTTAAGAATAAACGACAAGACATAATTTAATAGCACATAACATGATAATACATTCAGCAATTTTTTATTCAGTGAAGTTTAATTTAGCTGATTTCAGATACGTATGCATTATACTTTACGCAGCTTGGTAACTCATTCAATAGTTTTCTTTCGTTAAAATTTTAGGATGCGTACGCTGCAAGCTATCGATGGAGAAAACTATTCTATGAAACCATCGATAATTGGTGGTTAAAAGCAATAGTACGTGTTCGAACGAACTCATTCGTATACTAATCAGAAACGGACTGACATATACGACAGGAATAAATAAATTAACTTTTTTTTTAAATAGTATTTGTTTTAATAAAAACCTTATTCGGAAAACACTTAAAAATGGACTCAAAATTGGTGCTGAAAAAATTTTTTTTAAAAACTGCCAATTCTAAGCCTGGGTTAAAATTTAAAGAAAAGTAAAAACTTATATTTAAAATATCATACGAAAACAGAATGCATAAAGTTAATATAAAATGTTAAATAAAAGCAGGCTTATATAAAAAGTCGCGGCGATACATGTAGGGCGCTAACACGGACTCAGTCCAAACGACACTAAATGCGAGGGGTCAACTGCACGCAAACATGCATTCTACTTATTTATTTATATGTGGTTTAATCTTCTTTCAAACCAACAGGATCAATAATTATTCTTTATGCAAATGCAATGTAACTTCGTTAGGTTAGATTAGATTATGGTGTGATAAGTTAGACTAGGTTACGTGCATAAACAATCGCTTTTTGTTAAGAGTATGAGTTATAAGTTTGCAAAATAATATCAAGACTAACGAAACAAAATAAACAACTACTCCGAGGGCTAACACCCCTACCGGCATTGAATTACACTATTGAATTTGAAGGCACATGTTAGACGTAGATTAAACAATCTAAAAAGACAGGTAAAATTCCTGTAACGTCTAAACAATTAAGGATTACAAATCCCACATTTGGAACGCGTCCTATACAATAGGCACAATCTTCGAAAATTGTTTTCGCCGAAAAGCGTAAACAATGTAAACAAACTTCGAGACTTTTCTGGAATTGTTCCATGACGCTATAAAAGTGGAGACGTTCGACAGTGAGTCAGTAATAAATTGACGGTGACAGTGGTCACTTCGGAAATAAATCGACAGTGTTAGAAGTGAAGAGACAAATAAATAGAGACGCGCATATAAGTGAGTGTTGTAAATAAATAGTAAGCTAAGTTCTGTATTATTTAATAGTTCTTTTAAGTAGTTATTGTTAAATAAGTATATATAAATTGTGTTCCTGTACTTTAGTCTTGTAAATAAAAATTTAATAAACCCACGAACACTACAGTATTTTGGATCTCTACGTATATTGGATCGGTGTTCCTTTACTCTAGTCGATAATTTTCATTTAGTCTGGCCTATGTAATGTTTTTACAATTATGGCCCATGCAATTAATTTGATACGACTACATTCGTTTGATTTTTCCTTAGTTCCTAGTTTATTGTGGACAGAGTTAACTACATTAAAATTTAAGTGTTTTACAATTTTTGTTAGATTTAAAGATGTGTGGTTGATTTTTGGTATTATAATCATAGGTTTTTTGTTATTTGTGTCATTTTTCCTACTTAAATTGTTAGACCATGTGCTTCTGTTTATAAAATCTCCTAGTTTGTTAATATTAGAATTAATAAATTTCCTAGGATAGCCATTAGCTTAACAAATTTCTTCAACTTTTCTAAATGTTAGACTAATGATACTTGCATTCACAGTTTTAAAGCATTGTCTACAAGACTAAATACAATGGCTCTTTTTTGGTGTGAGGGATGATAATGGATATGGGTGTTTATTTGTTTAAGTTTAACAATAAGAATTAACAAATTTCAAAACTAAATTAACTCGACGAATAGTAATATATCACTGAGGGTAACCAGGGTAAATATTATCTATATTAAAAAAAGTCGCTGCGCATTTCCCACCCGTTCGCGAGGAATTGGGTTTCGCTGTGGGTATTCATATTACTTCCTCCCCCGTTTGATGGATCTTAACCTGCTTGTCATGCATGGGCCATAATTGTAAAAACATTACATAGGCCAGACTAAACGAAAATTATCGACTAGAGTAAAGGAACACCGATCCAATATACGTAGAGATCCAAAATACTATAATCTAATAACTGAACAGACTTAATTATGACCATGAGTTCGACTGGGACAATGTAAAGATTAAAGAAAATGAAAAAAAATTTGAAATGATATACATAAAGAACAACCCTAATTGTTTGAAGGCACAAACGGACACGGACAACTTGAATGAAAAGTATACACCTATATTGATAGAAAATAACATGTAAAACAATGTAAAATAAGTTCATCATTCATTTAAGTCAATTAGCAATGGAATGTCACATGTTGACTAGTTTTACTATATCATGATTCATTATACCTATATAAAGTAATTGGTGTTGTGTTTAGCCTGACGATGACCGAAATTGATGGTCAAAATGTTGGCTAATTGTTAATTAAAAGTAGTTGGTTATTGACAAGATTAAATTTTATTGATCTTACAATATTTTATTTATACCAACAAGATAAAATTCATTAATTAAGAATAATTCTTAATAATATTTTTTTTTCTGTTGTTTCAAATAAATTAAATCAATTAAACCATTTATCAATAAATTAGTGGAAATGCAGGGTAATAATTTTCCATTTGAATGTTATTTGAACCACAGCAGGGAATAAAGTGACCGCTGCAAGGAACTGTCTTACACCCTCGAATAGCGCTATATTGGAACCTGGGACACGTTTCCCAATTGTTATTAAAATATAGAAAAAGCTTTATTGGTCTTACCAAAGGCTAAAAATCGACTTGATCCTGTTCTTATACTTACAGTTTGATAATAATTAATATTCCTGGCAAAATTAATGTAGCACCCTTTAATTTATGAACTTTTCCAACCATTCGAAGTCCCAAAAGAAATAGAGCAGTGGCCGAAAAAGCTGAACCCATGACCTACAATTTGAAATTTTTATGCAAAAAAAGATTGAGACTTCAGAATTTACAAATCCGTTGTCTTTTATTTCATCACAATTATTTAAATATTTACTACTAGAACATTATATTATAATAATAATAAATATTGATAAAATAATAATATTTATAAATATTGTGTCCAAACGTAAAATGCACTATACTTTAATCTTGGCAAACGCAAAGAAAAGTTGATACGACCTGAGGCCGTGTCTAGTCATTTGTAACTGTGACTAGACCGCGTCTAGCCGCTTGTATCTGTGACAGGATGTCACGTTTACCACTTGTAATTGTAAAATGAAGGTGCGGTTATATGTTAACTCGTCAATTCTTTTTGCTAGAATGACCCCCACCATGTCAGGAACAGACGGAGCTTTATGTCTTGATAACAGCGCTAACTATCCGCTGGCTACATAGCTAACGCCATGTATGCCAGCAAATGCGACCTCAAAATTCTTAGGCGATTGTTCTTCTAGATAGTCTCTCTTCTCTGGTTTAGTACATAACCAGTCAGGTGCAACGTTTATCGATAGAGTAAAAAATTTGAGATAGCTCCGAGGGTGTTTTTCTGGACGGAGGTTGCAAGGGGTCAAAAACTCACCTCCTACTTTCTGTAAATGTCGGTACATCATCATCTCTTGCATTCTTGAAAAAAAAAGAACTGTTGGGGTTGGTGGTGGGGGTTGTTAGAGATGGTAGTTGCAGGATGTAGGGCCTGTATAGGTCAAAAACTCACCCCCTACAACCCCCCAGCCTGAAAAACACCCTCGGAGACATCCCAAACTTTCACTGTAACATATAATTAACTCACCACCCAACATCCCCCACTCCCTACCCCCGTACCTCCTATCCACTCATCACACTACCTTCACCCTCTCCTTTTCTGCCTGAAGTTCTAAACTTTCAGAAAAAAACGGTGTTTGTAATTTGAAACGGAATAACCATGCAAGGGGGTGGTTTCCGCGCCCAACATATCTACTTGTTTAGCTTAACATGCTCTATAACATACTACAAGCTGCACTCATGTAATTGTAAGATAAAAAAGCATACCATTTGTATTATAAGATTGCATGTAGGCGAAATTAGAAGCTTTCAGCACCCAGTCTCTTTTGTACAGTCTCACTGTGCACCACGTTATCAATTGGGTTGTCTGTTAAGAGAAAGGGTTCTGAATAGACTACGTTGATGATGCACATGCAACCTTACAAAAAACCATATTAATTTTTTTATCATGTATATGATACATTCCTAACCAGGGAATGCTGGATGTAGCAGCTAGCAAATGATACAATTTCTCAGGACAGTTCCTAGGTAACTTTAAAACAACTTTGATATAAAAAAAATCTTTCCACCTGAGGAAGCCACTGTGTGGTGAAATAGTATTGTGGTTTTTCAATAAAGTTTTGTAACTTTTACAAGTGTTTTTCTGTTATATTGTATTAAAAAAAATTAGTTTACAGATATCAACTTTGTTACACTCAAAGCTCTATTAACTGATCTTCAACTGAACTAATTAACTTACTTCATACCTCTAATATTTGTCCCAATAAGCATGGCACATTATGCTTAAAAATTAGATTTCCTACAATTCCCAGCACAGTCATAAAAATAATAGGATTAAGAAAAATGCTCTTTATTATTGAAATAATTGTTTTCAATAAGTAATTTCTGTCATTTGCCAAACTTCCATCAATCCTGTTAATATCCAATTCATGTTGAAGATTTTGTCTTTTTCCAATCTCCATTAATATGAACGAGATAGGATTCAAAATTGCTAAACTGATCGGAGCCATTAAATACAAATAGGATGCAAACTCTGGATGAGTTTTTTGATACAATGCAACGACTACAAAAATTATTAAAATTAGTACATCCTCTAAACATCAACATACTGTTCAATACTTACTAATTGGATATCCTATAGCAAAATCATTACTCTGTGTGCAGAAAATTGCAAAAATCCCAGCTCTTGCATAATTAAAAGGTCTTCCTATTAATAATGTTATAAAAATCACAGCAAAAAATATAAAACTCTTAGCAAATAAAATAGATAAAAGAAATAACCAATTAACTGTAGTTAAATCCAATTGTGCCAAAGACATAAAAATTAGAGATGGTAGAGAAAATATCCCTACAAATGTATGGATACCCTTTGCTTCGGTTTCTGATATAAGATTGAATCGCCCAGCCAGGTAGCTAATCGAAATATAATAGCATTTCTATCAAGTGAAATATTATTACATAGGTTAAGCTCACCCGCATATTATTATTGCAAAGCATTGTGCAAGAGCTGGATATAAATTTTCCATTGCGTCGTTAGTGTCTGTGATGTCCATTTTTATTTTACTGGTGGGTACTTTATGATTAAAGACAAACAGACGATACTAATACTCCTCATTTCTGTACAGGATAATAAACCAAAACACACTTACATGTTCGTAATAACATCATCCGATTTAAAGTTATTTTTGTTATAATCAAAAAATTTTTAGTACATAATTATATAAATATTATAATGTATGGTTAATATTAGTATTTCGTATACACCTGATTAACCAGACGAAGTTAAAAAGCACCCGGCACCCGGCAAAAAATTAGACATGCCTGCGTTCGGTTTTTATCCGTTTTATGTTTCAAAAACTTATTTTTTTATTCCACTAGATAGAAAACCCACATACCTAATTAAAATATAAAAATATTCCTTATGCAACCCATTTTTATTGAAATCACTGCCATCTCTTGAAGCTAGTGATAACTAAATTTAACAGATCGAACCGGCTACCCTTGTCTCTATGGTCTATGCTGCTACCCCATGATATTTTTTTATCAAAGAGATCAAAAAATGTCAATATTCAATTATACATAAGTCGTAAATGTAAAATTTGAAACTCACAGTCACTCGTTGGATAGCTTTGAATGTTTAATATTCAGTACAGTAATCAGTAATCAGTAATCCTCTCTTGTCTATTTTTCAGTATTAATTGATGACATAAATTGCAATGTTCGTTTAAAAATAATAAGATTAGTTGCAAATTTGTCGTTGAAAGGCAATTACAAGCCTTACCATAAAAATGGTTGGTGTAAGAAACCTAACAAATAAGCTATAATTAATTGATTAGTTAAAAAAAAGACGTATCATGTCCAATAAATCTAAATCGTTCTCAAAGAGATTTTCAATCGACGACGCATTTGAAGAAGAAACTGATGAGGCAATTAAGGTATGTGGAACAGCAGACTTCAATAAAAACAACGCTAGTAATAGTAAGAAAACGGAAGAGCTTATTGACTGTATTCATTTAAATATTGAAAGTGTTGGGTAAGAAAATATTTTTTTGTTTTGGTTTTTTCATTACATTGGTTTTTTACTTTAAGAGGGTATAAACTGGAGAATGAAGGTTCCCGTGACAGTGATTCATTAATACAAGACTATTATGATAGTACAAGTCAAGATTTTGTGCACTATCCATGTTACAAACATCCAAAAGTGCAGGAGAATTGGCGAATGGTCACAGCTGCTACAACTTTAATGTTAATAGGAATAGGTCTTCTTGCAACAGGGATTTTGGCATTTGCTGAACCTAGAGCCGGGCTTCAAGGGACAGTTTTTCTTCTTGCAGGTTTTATATGCTTCATTCCAGGTGCTTATCATGTGGTGTATATATATTTGGCAGCAAAAGGAAAACAAGGTTATCATTTTCATAATTTACCACTATTTTCATAAAATATCTTCATGAAGACTAACAGTGGTAAGTTCACATGTCCTGTAGGTACATTTTTAATGGGCAACATCTTGCTTTATGGGAAGTTTATACTAAATCTGACTCCATTAGGAGGTGGTCATACAATTAGTTGATAAATTACATCACTTACAGTAAGGTTTTATTAGAATGAAAATTGAAATTACGTAACTGACTCAAGTAAATGAAACATTAAAGTTTCAGTTGCAAATATATAGACTGCAATAGGAGATTTTTCCAATGTCAAAATTTTAACACAACATCCAAATAACTACCTATTGAAGTTTGAAAAATTGAACAAAAATTCTTTCATATTGGCAAACTATATGGCTTCTGCTACCATTTTAATGTTTAATTTGTTTGATGATAATATACCATTAAAATCTTACAGCGATGTAATTTGTCAATTAAGGTCACTACCCTAATGGTAACATGTTTAGTGCAACATTACATTAGGAAGCATAATGTTCTTAATGAAATGTGAAACATTAATACTTTCTTGAACTCGATTTCATTTAAAATAGAGTTTTTATAGAACTAGTCAAACTGAATAAAAATATACATGTATGTTGGGCTCGGAAGTGCTATCTTCATGGTGTTTATGAGCTTAAAAAATGCAAAACGGTTCAAGATTAATATTGAAGATCTCATTTCCGCGCCCAATTATATCTTGTTCAGCATGATGAGCTTTTCAAGGAAATCAAGTTCCGATAGCCATACTAAATACCATACTTTGATAATTCTATAATTAGTTTGGGGATTTAATTATAAATTTCTCCACTTTATGTACAAATTTTGTTTAGGTTAACTTAGACTTAACTATTTATTTTAAATAAGTTTCTTTTCTTATTAAAGTAATTAAGTAGCATTGTAATAGTCTATGAAACTAGCTAAATTATGCACGTTTGTATATTCGAAATAAGAGTTAAATAATGCTTAAAAATAGTTACGATTTACTGTATCACTTGTTTAGCAAATTATATATATACACAGTACAATTTTTCAACCGAGACTTGAATTCGGTAAGATGTAGGAAGACCGAAGGGCTGTATTATTTAACCGACAGCCAATCACGTACAACTTCCCTATCTGTATGCCGATACCTGCATATTTATAGGAGTACTTGAAGGAAATAGCTAGAAGAAATAAATGAAAATTTATGATTCTGATTGTAAGAGGGGATTGTTGTCAACTAGCAAAATAATATGTCCTAAACATTAACCGAAATCTATTTTGAATATAATTAACAGTATTATTACCTACGTCCAACGACAATAACTCTCCATTGGGTCTTCTTAATACGGTATGTAAAATATAACAACTGTTCAGTATATGAATCCTTATAATTTAAATATGTTTTGGTTTTGTTCGAGAACTGAAATACAATTATACATCAAAACGAAAACTTCTTATGTATTAAAATTGCTATCTATACTGAAAATAAATATTTTACATTTTTTGATCATTTTACTACGCTTCTGAAGTTCAAAAATGATAGTAAGGATATTAGAGTGCCTGCCCCTTCTACCATTGTACAGAGTGGGCCAAATTCGGCACTTTTAAAGGCAAAGTATACTTTAGAGCGGAGATAGACCAAAACTGATATCGATGTCTGAAGCTCAATTTTTATGGCAAGTTAATTGGTGCAAACCGCGTCTCGTTATCTGTCACCGTCTCAGAGATACAGGGTGTTTTTGGAAAATGTACGTTTTCGAAAAAACTATTTTATTTCTGTAAAGACATTCCCAAAGCACTTTTTTACGTAGAATTCAACGGTGTTAGGTGAATTGTTGTAGAGTGAATAGTTTAGCTGTAAACAACATGAACAGTCGGTTTTTAAACGGTACACTCTTTATATTATAACAGGTTTTAAGATTGCTCAAAATTACCTTTCCAACTATATAGCACACTTGATATTTTTCTCAAATAATCTTCAAAATACCGCACTTTATAGATTTATTAAAAAAGTGCTTTGGGAATGTGCAGAAATAAATATTTTCACCAGGAAAAAACTTATAGAGGTTTTTCGAAAACGTACATTTCCAAAAACACCCTGTATCTCTAAAACGGTGACAGATAACGAGACGCGGTTTGCACCAATTGACTTGCCATAAAAATTGAGCTTCAGACACCGATATCGGTTTTTGTCTATCTCCGCTCTAAAGTATACTTTGCCTTTAAAAGCGTCCAATTTGGCCCACCCTGTACCTATCTTCTTAGGACGGCGTTTGTTAGTGCGCATCTAGTCGTTAAGTCTCGGTTGAAAAATTTTAGAGTATATATATATACATATATATTTAAGTTTTACTATCTCGTTTATTGGTGCTACTAGTACATCTTACCTAATTTCCATTTAAAGATCAGATGGATGTTTATGAAGTGACACTATATTTAATGTGAAAAACGCCATAAGCGTTGTGTTATGAACACTTGAAATTAGCCGTGTAATTGCGGCATTTCTCGAACGCATTTAAAATAGGCAAATTATTAGTTAAGAATTTTACAAATTATATATTTGCATACATCACATATGTATCGTGTTTTCTTATTAAATAATGAAATCATGAGCTTCATTATAATTGTAAATCTTTTTGTAATATTTAATGCCGTGTATATGTCGAAAATATTTTTTTATAAGCGAATTATAAATAGAAGTGTAGTACTTTATTAATGTTGATATTAATTTCGAGCTTTTGTAATTCGCCTTGGGAAGTGACAAGCGCTCTATAGTGCTAAAGAACAAAATCCTAAAATAAAATTTTTAGTAGAAATAAGACTACGAATGTGACAAAAGTATTTCATAATCAAAAATAAAAAGTTTTAAAATAGATACCAATGATATTAAGTACTTAGGTAATTTCTGCTAAAAACTGACTTGTTATAGATAGTGTATTTTGTACCACTACAGAGCGCTAAAATCAGTTCCCATGGCGAATAATAATCTTCATAATTTTTAAGAGATTAATTTTTATATACGTTTTATATCATGATAATTATAAACGTATAGAAAATTCACGTCATTCGATTTACCATTTTTAAATTACATCTGATACTTAATACTTATAAATAAAACTGTTACGAAATTAAATTTATAGACAGGCTGTTTATAAGTATGCAGTGATATGTTATTATAATACTCAACCATGCTGTAGGAGTATTTAGTAAAAATACAACCATAGTTATAAAAAAAAGTGTTTTAACTCATTTAACAATAACGCTTTTTAAAACAATAAATCGACTGATTGTAATGAAGAGAAATGCACTGCTCTAAATAGGAAGGAAAAATTGATAGTATTACTGGTAATTATATTTTTATAGAGCATAATTTTTTTTGTCAAATAGAATATTTGAAATTTGAGCTTATCATTAGTAAATTGTACTTACAAACATATATTATAAAACTATTAAATTATATTATAAATCGAATAAATGAAAATTTGATTACCTTTTAAAGGAAATTTTTCATTAGAAAAACAATAAGTACATATAACGAATTTGTACACTGCATTTAAAATTCAACCACTATATAAAAACACTTTATACTATAGCGAATTCAGCTAAATAATTTATATTTACCTTATACACTTTGTTCCACACTGCTATTTGTATTATTTTGCATGTTGTCTATCGTCACTTGGATCGCTTTGATCAGAACTAGAAACTATGGCGTTTGGATGGTATTTACTTTTTGAAAATACAATAAATCATCCCGAAATCACTGCAATGTTCCCTCAAATCCCCGAAAACGTCCGTTATTACATGTGTTCAACGTGACTGTATTAATAGTCGACATCCGAGAAACAGAAGGATAAATAGATTATTAATGAGTATAAGTGTGAAAGAAAAAATAGCGATATCTTAGACTAGGTAAGACTACGTAACCCGTAAGATGACTCTACGTCGAACATTATTACGTTATTTTGTACTGCCTCCATGAAATGGTGGCAAACAGTACGTTGTTGTCGGTCATTAAAAGGATGAATATTATTGAATGGTGTAGTTAGGTTTTAGTGTACTTTTGTTTAAAACAATGGTGATTTGCTCTTATTACGGCTGTAAAAGCCGCAGTAAAAAAAAATGAATTAGGGATCACATTTCACAGGTAAAAAGAATTTTACGTAGTAAGGTTAAGCAAAGTAAATTGCGTTTAATTTGTTTATTGTTTACATACTACTTAAAATATGTTATGATTTACGTACAAGAATCATTAAAGCGTGATATTTTTTTGTTGGAAGGGTTTACTGGTAGTGTAAGAAACAAAAAATACTTTTAAAGTTGTAAGAAACATGCGTTTACCACAATATTACCATAGGCGGCGTCACTTTTAGTTATAAAAATCTAAAAAAGTAAAATTAATTAATTAATAAAATTCTTCTTAAAGTTTACTAGTTCCGCCTCATCATGTTAATTAACGTTAATAAAATAATTCTTTGTATTTGATTTATTGAACATGTATTCTCCTTGAAATAAAATAAATAATATTTGACGCAAAACAACAGTTCTTATTAATTGTTTACTTTATCAAATAAATAATTGATACACTATGGAATTATAATTGTACGAATAATGGTAACAAATCTAACTCCCTCTCAAAAACATGTTTCGCTACTGAGCGATGACTGCTGGGTCAATCGCGTAACAATTTGCAGTTCACGATTAGTCTAAGAGCGATATAGTCAAGTTTATAGATTTCCCAAACTTCAGAGTTTTTTTATCACCCTCATGAAATTGAGGCTGAAATCGACACATCTAAAGGAACAAATCCAAAAAAAATTCTTTGAGCTGGAAATTCTCTGCGATTAAAGCACATACTCGTTTTATGTAGATTTTGACTTTTCTTTTTTAACAAATATCAAACTGCACTTAGGAATGCAGCAACACACAGTGTATACTCTTTATCAAAAGTAGACCTCACGTTTTTTGATAAACTTCAAAACATCATGACACGTCAATGAATTAGGTATTTCTTTTTGTTAAGAATTAAAAAAATACATTAATGCGAATAATCGTCGTGTGCTGCTTTTCGGAGGGCTGTGGCGTAGGTTACAGAATATATACAGTGTGTCCGTAAAGTACGGAATAAATTCGATACTTCCGAAACCAGAAGACTGTTTAAAAAAACCTGAAACACGTCGATTTTTAATTTTAATATTCTACATTTTACAATAAAACTTCATTATACAGGGTGATTCACATTAATGTGATGACGTCATCGACGATTTTTTAAATGCAACACCCTGTATTTGATGACAGTTTTAGATCAGTTGTAACGAGCTGATTCCGAAACTTGGGGGGTATCACGGACAGAAGTTGAATGATATGTGCTAAAAACTGTAACATTTACGAATTGAACTCTGTATTTTTGCCCATTTTTGTACGTTAAGTGTCCCCCTTGTATTCTACAATCTTAACTCGGCCTTCGGATAGGTTGTTACTAATTTTGTATTAATTCGTTAATGTTCTGTTGTGTTTCTTTGAATTAATTTGAAGGAGAAATGAATTTAAGTGTAAAGCAGAGAATTGAGATACTTATGATGATTGGGTATGGAGACAGATCGTGAACTCAGATAGAAGTAGCGACTTCCCGAAAGACCCATAAAGCAGTCAACAGTAAGTGAAAAAAAAAAAATTCGAGAAACTGCTATGGTTGAAAATGAAAACAAATCAGGTCGTCTCTCTGTAAATCATGATACAAAACTAGATGTTCTACTTTGCTTTTGAAGAAGATGCGCACAGTTCCGTTCGTAAAGTTAGTCGTGATCTCGATGTTAGTAAAACAACGGCAACAAAATATTAAAACTGGAAAAATAGCATCCCTGTAAAATCAAACTAGTATAGGAATTAAACGATGATGATCCAGATAGAAGAATTGAATCTTGTGAAGTAATGATGGATAACTGACACCGAGACCGTCTCCTCGTACAAAACATATTTTTTTTCTGATGAAGCGACTTTCACATTAAACGGCGAGATTAATCGCCTGAATTGTAGGTACTGGGCAAAAGAACACCCCTACTGGATGCGTGAGTATCATACATAATACCCGTAAAAGGTAAATGTATGAGCTGGCATTGTAAGAAATAAAATCATCGGACCCTACTTTTTCGACGGTACTTTAGACGGGCCAACATACTTTCTGTTTTTAAGGGGGTATCTTGTACCTACTTTAATTTTTTTTTCCAGTAGAATTAATTCTGAAAACTTTGATGAAAGTTCATGGTTTTAACAGGATAGTGCCCCTTCGCATTATGCTGTAGATGTTCGAAGCTATCTCGACGAAATTTTTCCGAACCGATGTATAGACAGACAGAGCCAAAATCCATTGAATTATTTTATGTAGGGCCATCTGAAGAATGTCATTTATATATCTAAACCAGCAAATATTGAACAATTAAAAGAGAGAATTCCAACTGAAGTAAACAATAATTCTCAAGAAACCATAATCAAGGTTCAACAAAAATTTATTGAAGGTTTAGGTAGTGCGTTAAGGTTACTGTCAAATACAGCAAGTCCGAACATTTAAAATAAAAGTCGTGAGGCTATTACTTACTATATTACTTTCTAATTGTTAATTTACACATAAAAGATTTTAATTTTAAGATCAATAAAATCTAATGTTGCCAATAACCAACAACTTTAAATTAACAATTAATTACGTTTCGATCTCAATTTCGTACATCGTCATGCTAAACACAACATCTATTACTTTATAAGTAATAAATTATGACAGTAAAACTAGTCAATATTTGACATTCCATTGCCTACTTGACTTAAAAGAAACGTTGCCTAATTGTTAATAAAAAGTTGTTGGTTATTGGACTTAAAATATTTTATTACTGTTCTTAAAATATTTTATTTATAACAACAAGATAAAAATCATTCATTGAAAATTTTTAATTTTATTAAAGTAAAATTTATCTTCGAAGCGTATATGTGTTCGAGAGCGAGCAGTGCGGCGAGCGTGTGTGTGTGCGATACCGGCGACGAGAACCGACAGCAGATAAGCGGAGCTCAAAGAACGCCGGCGTCGGTCGGCGCTTTGATGACGATAAACAAGGCCATAAATTAGACGAACACATTAAGCACTCCAGTAAAGTCTAGTATGTCATTCTGGAACTTTCTGGATTGTTCCTAATCAGTATAAATACCTGTTGACGTGGCCAGTAAGAGTCAGTTCACAGTGAGCTTCCGAACAAGTAATATAAATAGCGAACTACGATATACCGAGTGATATAAATACGGATTTTCCTTGTGATATAAATAAGTCGTTGAATTATTATTAGTGTTTAAGTATTCTGTTAGTGTTTAAGTGTTAAATAAATAGTTGTAAAATAAATATCCGTTAAATAAATAAGTTAAACTAGAAAAGTCGTTACAATTCAAATCCTGTTCGTTAGACCCAAAGTACGGAATCAGCTCGTTACGAAAAAAAAAATTATCGATGACATCGTCATATTAATGTGGATCACCCTATATAATTAAATTTTATTGTAGAATGTTGATTATTAAAATTAAAAATCGACGTGTTTCAGTATTTTTTAAAGCTTTTGGTTTAGGAAATATCGAATTTATTCTATTCTTTACGGACACATTGTATATCCTACAAATAACGATTATTTCGGTATAAGTAGTATAGATTCGCCGGTTCTATGACACTGAGGAGGAGGAGGGAAGTCGTTGACTTCGAACGAGTTCAAACTTGTTGAGTTTGTGTCAATGACCTTAGTTGTTGATCGATTAGGAGGTTCGTGACCAAAAATTTGATTATTAAACTATTATTTCGTCGAATCGTTGTGGGGAGGGTAAAGTATCACGGGTCGGCTCTATGCAGTAATGTGAGTGGAGGCAAGAGTATTTAGAGGCGAGAACCTTTACCTTCTTACTAAAGCCGGTGTAGTCAGCTGAAGAAAGGTGTTCATTGTAAGTAAACATGGTTGTTGTAATTCTTCCGCCGGGAAATAAGTTTAAGGTATTAAGTGTTTACGAAATAATTCAGTTGGGGGATGTACTTAAGCAAACACAGAATTTGGAAGAATCGCTACATATTTTGGAGTCGTATTGGATGCAAGCAACTGATGTGTTTGATATGGATGTCATTAGTTTGGCTGCTGCACCCATGACGGAATTTTTGACACATCGCTTAGAAGAACGGAAATGTCATCAGTTAGCCAAAAAAATTCAAGAAGAAAGGACGAAACAAGAGAAAATACTTCAAAAGAGGGAATCGTCTATAAAACAAAACTACGAAGAATGTCGTTTGTCAATAAAGGTGCAGAAGGAAGAAGTTAATAAGCATTTAACGTTGGCATTAAACGACAAGAAGGGTAAAAAGCGAGCAGCTCCTGCCGAAAGTGGGGCGGAATTGGATTTTGCTCGAAGTAAGGATAGCGTCAAACGAAGGCTTACGAAAAAATAATCGAAACAATGTGCTACACAAAGCGTTATAGAAGAAAATCCGTCTACTTCCTTACCAAACCCTATGAAAAATGCTAATGAAATAAGTAGAGGGGAATGCGTAACGGAAACAACTCAAGATATATTATAGGAATTTTTTAAACCAGTACAGAAGCCGCTCTCAAAAGCCTTCACGCAAAACACTCAAGGAGATAAGGAATGGGAAGAGATGTTTCAAGCAATGGAAGGGCAGAAAGCAAGTCAGCAGCAGCTAAATGAAGTAATTATGCTGGATGGCGATGATGAGGTTTTTAATAGCATGGTTTTAATCAATCGTTAGTTGAAGACCTTGTATTATACGTATAATGTGATGCAGAGTACTGTATTATTTCTGTAGTTTAAGCGATTTACCAAAATACAATCCAATTATTTTAAAATTTAATCTTACTGAACAATTGTGTAAACAAAACCCTGTGAAAAAATTAGATATTTATCGATCAACGGTAATCTGTAAATATATATTTAAATATTTAAACTCTAGTTTATATAAAGTGCAGCAGTTCCATTTTAGAATCAAACAGGTTTATACAGAAACTAAAACATGTCAACTTAAATAAAAATATTTAGATTTCTTGTTGATAAACTAAAACGAGTTTCATTGAATTATTTTTTTTTATTAAATACTACAACTATAGAAAATATACAAATAAATTTAAATTTACATACTATACTTAACCTAACAATCCTAAATTAAATTCGAACTCCCTGAAACAGAAATATATTAAAAATTGTTAAAAAAATTTTACTCGCTGAATGCCTCCATAATCTCCTGCGTATTTATATCGAATGGGGCCGACGCTCCACCTTCGCTGTCAGGAGAGGTCGACCGTGGAGGCATTTCCGCGTTCACCAAAGCGGCCGACGTTCCGCCATCGCTGTCATCGAACAGGTCAGGGGAGGTCGTCCGTGCAGGCAGTGGTGGTACAATAGGGTTGCCCACCGCTTCACTAGGTGTGTGGCTACAAAAAAGTAAAATATGTAAGACTTGTGGAATATAATATAATATAAAGATAATACTTACACAATTCCCTGTCTGCAAATTTCTTTGGCTAAGATGATCCCACCAGTGACGCCGCTGTTGCTGATCTCTTAAATTTTATCAAAATTTTAGCTGGGGCTTATCAAAATTCTACAACTTACTGTTGCACTGCCAGCGCTCTATTTCGTCGCACTACACGCGGCCGTCGAGGACGAGGCTCCCTCGGTTCATTACGCACCCTCGACGACCGTCGCCGACGCCTATTTAGCACAAAATCTTCATCTCCAGATGAAGATCTTTGCCGGCAACGGTTTAGTCCTGACGGGCCCGGTGTAGGAGAGGGTGGGGGCGGGGGTGACGCTTGTGTTAACCTGTATACAAGTGAGCTAATAGACAAAAGCAGAGAGAAAAAAGAAAATCTAGTACAGTAGCTGAATGCATTGAAGCTTAATGACGTAAATACAGTTAAACTTTTCTAAATTAGCAAAACTACTCACCCTGTAAGATCAATTACCATGAGAGGCTCTTCCTCGTGTTGCTGTTCCTGGCGCTGCTGCTGCTGTTGCTGTTGTTGTTGTTGTTACTGTGGTGGTTCTTGTTGTGGTTCCTCAGCCCTACACAAAAAACTTCACTTTTAAACTCTCTGATACATATGCAATTTATTTTTAAAAACTTACTGAAACCACGGCACGCCTGTTGTATTTGTATTTTCAGGGTTGTTTTGAACACCCTACGCTACAGCTAAAACAGCAGCGCATTGCAACAACGTAACGTACTCGAGGAGAGGCATCTTGAAACTAAACATATTACAAGCTATGCACCGAGCAAGTAACCTGTTTTTCTCCAGAGTTGAATGCATTTTTAAGTGTTTGACCGTTCATGGCTGTATGAACATCTAAAAGCTATAAAAAACACCCTCTTTCTCCCCGATTCCCAAGTTTTGGGTTCTGCCCAGGTGAATCGGTCTGTTAAAATGAAGTAAATCAGTTTAAAAAGGGGGGTATAAAATCAAGAGCCGCATATCTAGCCTAACTTAACCTAACCTGACCTAATCTCACCTAAACTAGCCTAACTAAACCAAACCTAACCTAACCTAACATAACCTGATCTGACCTAACCTAACCTAAACTCACCTAACCTGACCGAACCTAACCTGACCTACCTGCCCCAACCTAACCTTATGATCTGCAAATAGGGATTGGCGGAAGGGGGGAGGGGGAATGAGTAACAAAGCAGCAGGCTGCGATTATTGGGTGGAGGATGTGGTGAAAGGTCAAGTTAAGGTTATGAACCTTTTTACCTTCCAATTGAATTCAAGCGTAAATGCTATTGAGAGGGGATACACTACTTTTGTATATAAGTTAACGCAGCTACCAGCGTCAATACGTTCGTTTCTACGTTTCACATAAATTAACCAACTTCAACACGTTTGCACCATGAGTAGTAACCAGTATCCATCAATCCATTTTACCGGGCTATTTACACACATCGTGGCGCGAATAATATATAATATGTTAGACGATTTAATATTAAATTTTGAAATCGAATCAGTGACTTTTCTCGATTTTATGACCGGTATTCGAAAGGTTTTTAACAAAAATGTGCCTATTGAATGTTTACATTATGTTAAGTGTCAGATCATCATGATTGGTATGTTTGAAGCTAACTCTATACGAGTAGAAATGGTTGATGATTCCCAAATATAAACTACAAATTTTTATTCATAATTTATTTTGCTCGACTAATAACCAACCTTCGCGCCGAGCATCATAGGTAATGCGTTAGACGATTTAATTTTTTTAAACTTTGCAATTAAAACGGTAATTGTTTCATTTTTTTGGTATCAATTCGTCTAATTTGTAATAAATTCTACATAAAATTGAGAATTTTGTGTTAGTTCGCTATTTTAAAGTGCATGCAGTGCAACTTTTACCCATTTACATAGCAGTAACTGATGTGTTTGTTATCATGGTCTACCAATGTAATCAGTGTCAGAAGAGTTTCACTAGGATAGATAATCTTCGAAGGCATCAAAAGCATTCCTGCAGAATTTCCAATACCCCCGAACGCGGTTGGTGAGCCTAATAGAAAAATACGTAAAGCAGACGGTGCAGCCTTTAAAAGTGATGCGTCGGTATGCTGATGCGCTTACTGATTCGCAAGTAGATGAAATTAACAAAGAACTTCGTCAACATTCTCAACCAGCATTCATTCGCGTAAAAGGGTTTGTTGGAAAGGCCGCAGACATAGAATTTATCAAGGATGAGCTATCCGCAGTACCTGAACTCGCTGCAAATGTTTCATCAAAAGTTGTATAAACTGGATGAAGATGGAGAACTTTTATATATTCGGCAGACTTTATCAAATACTGATTTAACTGATAGTAATTTAAATTCTTTTAAACGTACTTTTAGTAGTATTAAGATTTTGAGAGGAATGTGACTACAGAAATAAATAAAACCCTTTAATGTAAATGTGTATTTTTATTAAAAAATCATTAATATTTACAAAATAACATTTGTATTAGAAATCCAACTATTATGACTTTTATCAAATCCAAGCCATTTAACATAAACCTTGTTACCTTTTCTGCGCAATACCTTTTCGATTAAATAAACATTTGGATGTTTCACTGTTTGTAGCTCCTTATCGTAAAATCCTCCTTTTATCTCGTTACCTGCTACGTCCTGCAGATAATGCATTAATGGATTGGAAAATTTAATTTTGGAAACCTCAATAGACCAATTTGGGGTGTAGCCTTTTGCGAAAACCTCACGATGTTTGCTAATTCTTACAAAATCTCCAACACAAAATTTCTTTTTTTTTAAATCGACCGTTTTAATATGGGAATAAGCTGTATTTAAAAAATTTTTCTCAGTAGCTCTTTTAACAGCACTTGGTTTCATGCCGATAGTTCTACGCTTTGTATTATTATAAACATAAAGCAGCATCATCAAATATAAATATTGAATTAGATTTCGCATGTGATGGATGGATAATTTTCTCAGAATCCTTATACGGATAGTAGCCAATGCCCTTGATTGTTTTGAAAAGCTTCTCTAAGTATTCGTACTTAGGCTGATTTAAAGATTTGGAATATACATATACATTTTCAAAACGCAGGTCACTAGGGTGTTCTAAAAGTGAAATAATAACGTTCGTTTTTCCGCAATTAGAAGGACCTGCTACAATTGATCTTATTGTTGGCGGTAGTAGAGGTCCATGCCGATTCGCCTTCGGCACCTAACCTAACCTAACCCGTTCCAAAAACTGGAGGATTTTTACCATTAATACCACTATTCGCTGGATTGTCAGCCTTAGGTGCGTTATCGGGAGGAGCGGCAGGAATAGCGAAAGCCGTTAACGACGCCAAGGCTGCTCAGGAGTCTCAACGAGTCTGAACGTCACAATAAAGCTATGGAAGCAATCGCAGTTGGGAAAGGTCTCTTCTTGAAACCATACAAAAAAGGTCTAGGACTCTATTTACCAGACCAAAAAAAAAATCCCTCTAAACTTACCTCGCCGGCCGCTTACTGATACCGATTTATACAGATACATTAAAAAACTTGGAATTCCTCACTTTCGTGGAATATTCATGCGGGATAGTTTACCCAAGAAAGTGCGCGCCATCGAATGCGGAGTTGTTAATCACGATAAGAAAACGGGAAAAGGTACTCATTGGACGGCATACTAAATAGAACATGGTAAATGGCTTATTTTGATAGTTTCGGAAATTTGCGACCGCCTCCGGAAGTGGTGAAATATTTAAATTCCTCTCAACCATGTAAAATTAATTATAATTATTCAATACTACACCGTCCCTCTACTTTTAAAGGCGAGTTTAAGTTAGTAATCCCATTTGACATAACGTTAACAGACACCATCAACATGTATACGTTTACTTTAACAGGTGTTACATCAATTCTGCTAGCTAATATTAGTCCTCCGATTGTTTTGGTTGACAATTTTGAATATTCATTAGGTCTAGTCAACTTTGAAACGTACAATTCTATTCCAAATATAGATCAAAGCAATAACAAATTTTACGTTGGTGATAAAATAATCACTATACCGGTAGGATCGTATGAGCTTGACGATATAAATCGTTATCTACGCATACAATTACGCGACCCGAGAGTAAGAGGTACTAAAGATGTGACATTTTTAAATATAACTGGCAACAACAATACTTTACTTTCGGAAATTAAATGTACAGAGCAAGTTGATTTCACAAAACCGGATTCTATAGGACAACTGCTAGGATTCAAACCGAGAATTATTAAAGCTAATAGTCATGAAGTGTCTGATTATCCTGCGAATATTTTTAAAGTAAATGCAATATGTATTCACTGCAATCTTGTCTCTGATTCGTATAGCAACAACGAAGAAGCTCATATTATTCATTAGCTTTTTCCAAACGTTCCGCCGGGCTACAAACTCGTGGAAAATCACACCAATGTTATTTACTTGCCTATAAATACGAAAATAATCGACTCTCTCTTCATTAAAATAGTTGATCAGGACGGTGAACTGATTAATTTTCGTGGAGAGGCCGTAACAGTAAGACTTCATCTGAAACGTCTCCAGTAAAGTATAATGGTCTGCCGGTATAAAAACTTTAGCAAGCGTAGGGTGATTTATAGGAAGCCTGCATTATCTCGGTCCGTCAGTACTAAGGCAGAATTGAAACGGTTAACACCTTCAAACGCTCGCTATCTGGAAAGTTTAGGATACCGAGTTAAACGAAAGCTAGGTTGAAACCATGCATTCTGAAATTTTGAATGTTACGGAGCGCGCGCTGTTTGATTCATCTATAACCAATGCGGAACGTCACACATCAACCGTATACGAATACAACCTTTAAAAACAATGATGAAATTCGCATTCCAATTGAAAATGAAGACGTGTACACTTTACCGTGGGATAGTATTCTATACGTTGAAGGAAAATTGGTAAAAACCGATGGTACAGCATCAGCAACTGCCAAATTTGTAAACAATGGGATTGCCCATCTTTTCGATGAAATTCGTTACGAAATAGCTGGAAAAACTGTTGATCGTGTTCGAAATTCCGGAATAACCAGCACCATAAAAGGTTACGCGTCCTATTACGTAAATGAGAGCCTACGGCTTCAGAATGCTGGTTGGGCTCCTAATGATGACTCATTTTCAGCAATTGATCAAAGTGGGAATTTTAACGTATGCATCCCATTGCGAATGCTTTTAGGTTTTGCTGAAGATTTTCGAAAAATCCTTCTCAACATAAAACAAGAACTTATACTAATAAGAGGTAGCGTCGATACAAATGCTGTAGTGAATACAACTGCTGGCGAAACAGTAAAAGTTGTGATTAATAAAATTTCTTGGAAAATCCCACATATATCTGTTGCAGATATAGAACGCCTGAAACTTCTAAAATACTTGCAAAAAAACCAACAGATGGAAATTAATTTCCGCAGTTGGGAGTTGCATGAATATCCACTACTACCTCAAACAAATATTCATACATGGGCTGTTAAAACAACATCACAACTTGAAAAACCTCGCTTTGTGATAGTTGCATTTCAAACGGATAGAAATAATAAACCAGAAAAAAATAAAGCCCACTTTGATCATTGCGAACTTAATAATATTAAATTGCATTTAGGTTCTTCTATGTATCCTTATGACAATCTCCATCTTAATTTCAAAAACAACAAATTCTCTATATTATACGAGATGTATGCTCAATTCCAACAGTCTTATTACGGAACCGTTAGCGAACCGGTGTTAAAACCGTCAGAATTTAAGAAAGTTGCTCCATTATTTGTAATCGACTGTTCACACCAGAACGAGATTGTAAAATCCGGGGCGATAGATGTACGCTTGGATTTTGAAACTAATGAGGCGATTCCAGTAAATACAGCTGACGAAACTTGAATTTCTGTGAAAATATCAACGAAGAATTCGGCGGTGTTAGGAAAATTTTAGTGAGGTAGATAGTTTAATTGTAAAGAACATAAACAGTATTAGCACATTTTGACTGTTCAAAATTACCTTTCCAACTATACAATACCCTTGATATATTTCTCAAACTATCTTCAAAATACAGCACTTTATAGATTTCGTATTGCTTAATTTCGGCAAGTAGGTTGTGTATACAAACCATAAATAAACGATAGCAGAGTAGTTGCTGCTATTTAATATGTATTTACATTTAGTATAACAAGTTCCCAACGTCAGGTCAGTATAAACAGTACCACAATAATAAAATAAAATAATGATAAGAATTTTCGGCATAAGTAGAATGAACCGTCTCTTTTATGAAGCTTTTTTTTGTGTTTATTTATTCTATCCAAAAAGGATCTCCCCGTTTGAGCTATGTATGACTTGTGGTCAATAAATAATTTTGTAACTTTAAACCGAGTTTTATTTATAATTTTTAAAAACGCATCATTAGAATCTTCAAACCAGCCTGAATTAATACAACCATGCCTTCTTACTACCAATAGCCTATGCATTAAAACACCTTTAACTTTACCTAAGGTATAAGTTTCGTGAAGCCTTTCCCATAATATAATTTGCGTGGCCGTTAAGACAGCTGATTGTCAAAAACTACGCCTAAATCTTTGTACCCGTTTTGTTTCAATAAAGTTATGTAGTCAAACTGAAGTAGGGTATTCTTACAATTCAATGAAACAGTTAGACACATATCAATATTGAGATCGAGGGCATTAAAGTTGAACCATGACACTAGCGCATCCAAGTCATCCTGTAACTCTAACGCATTATCAATGTTCAACTTAAATTTTTTTACATCATCCGCATATATCAAAATTTGAGAATGGTTAATCTCGTTAACGTCATTAATGGCTGTAGTGAATAATATAGCACCGCAGTGCGAGCCCTGAGGTGCGCAAGACTCCACCTGCAAAGACAGCGATTCGACGGCATCAACCACTATCGATTTCCTGTTAGACAAATACGATTCAAACCACTCCAACAAGTTACCGGGTACGCCGTACTTATAAAAGACACTTATCAAGAATCTGTGGTTGATAGCATCAAACGCACCACCAAAATCGGTGTATATAACGTCGGTCTGGAGACCCTCAGCAGCTGCCTCATCAACATAATTCTTAAAACACGCAAGATTTGTGACAGTTAATCTTCCCATTACAAAACCATGTTGTGACTGCGATATATGGAACTTGAGATGATCCGACAAAGACTCAGTAACAATTCTGTCAAAGATCTTGGCAATCGAGCACAGCAGGGTGAGCGGTAGGTCTATTGTTTGCTATGTCATCTTTATTGCCCTTTTTATGTCTTGGTTTGACGTAAGAGACTCCATCTCTCGGAAAAATTAATTAAAGAGTCGTTAAATAGTATAGAGAGGGGGGTAATTAGTTGCTCGGCACAAGACAAGAAAAATATCACGTATATCGTCACTACCAACCGCGCTCGAGTCGCCCACACCTTTCAAACAACTATGTATAGTGCTTGTTACAATTTTAATATTAGAGAGAACTCGGTTATCATCAGCGATCCTGCTATCTTTCCGTAAAGTCCACGTTCTATTACAAAATTTAGTTTGGAAATGTTGAACGAAAAGATCGGCTTTATCCTTAGCATTAACGACAGTATTATCATTCAATTTCATCTTGTCCTTTAATTTCGAAACGTTGCCATTGTTATTTTTTATGTAACATTTTTAATATTCCAGGCCAAATTTATTTGCTCAATTTTACTCAAAGATTCAAATTCTAACATTACAGCAATTTGTAATCCATTTCCAGTTTTTTTTTGGCAAAATTCGACCAGAAATATTAAAATAAGAGGTTGTTCATAATTACAGGAAGTTGTATGGGAGTATGTCATTGTTGTTAGTTCAGTGGAGGATTGCGCGGCCGGCACTAGTATCCGAGGTGAGTCTACGAGGTACTGGCGCTGGGGCCGATGTACTAGTCAACTACGCTCCTATTCCGGGGTCCGTTGATGACAGTAGTTAGAAGTGTCGGACCGGGCGCGTTTTTCTATCATGGTATCCGAGGATAGTCCCGCAGGCAGATCACACGCCGTTACTCATAAATGTGGATTTCCCGCAACCGATACCACTTTAGGTGGGTAAAGGCCGGGACCTCATATTGTGGAGATTTAACGTGCGGCACCTACTCCTGATGGGCTTACTCACACGCCAAACCGCACAGGGCGAACCTGGTGGAATGGCAGACTCCCTGAGCCCCCCCACAACGGGTTGGTCCCAGGAAGCCTCGACGTAACTGAGGGCCAACGAGAGACTTCCAGCTCGGGCCTATCTAACCCTTATAGTACGTCCGAAATCGGGAACTGCGTGACGGAGTGGACGCCTCGCCAGTACAACCCCCTAACCCAGCATATGGGCTTTCAACCACTGCCCCATCGAGTCCGACAGCAAACGGCAGGGGACCTGGGCACCCCCGAGTTACCAGAGTAGGGATGCTGGTCTCCATCGGTTACTCCGGAGCACCCCCCGCTGGGTGACATCCGTTTCCCGTAAAAACACCGGACATCCAATCGGCGTACAAGCACTATACTTCTCCACATCTCACTCTGCCTTTGTCAAGTATATACCCCCCCTAAAGGGTTAGGATGCACACCTCAATCAGCGCAATCACGTCGCGGTGGTCGCTGCCACTTCGCTCCTACGCATCTCAGTCGCGAACCCCCTAATGGGTCAGGCCGCGCTCTTTCCACACCACGCCTGGTGCCCCTTGCCAGGGCCGTACTTTGTTAAAGGACATGGGTCCAGGAACGTTTCCGAGCCTGCCGAGGTTCTCATGCGATTCTCACTGAAGGTGTAGGTGACCGCACCGATATTGCCTCCCTTTCGACAGGTTTGCTATATCGGTGGGGCAACCCAACCCCCACGTCAGCCTTTCCGTCTGTGCTGGGATTAACGACACGTTTGTCTGCCAGCTGCCGGCTACTTCCCCTCGGGTTTTGCTTGGCTTCCACTAGCACCAGACGAGGTGTCTTCGGCCCTTCTTCCGTCTTGCCTCCGAATGCCCGCCTGTCCATTTAGCTTACTAGGTACTAGCCCCCCCCCACCACGACGAGGTGAGGGCACGGGGGGTAGGCCGGGACTTCAGTAGAGATGTGTGGTAGAGGATCCGCGAAGGTGGCCTCTCCCGTCACTTATCACAGGTGGCTAAGGTAGCTTAGTCGACACGAGCACCAATGGCTGACCAGTGCCCAAGGGTGCAAGTAACCTTAATTGGGAGGAGTCATAGAGGCTCCGAACATTCGACCAATGATGTAAAAAAAAAACCGATCCGGGGTGACCCGACGGTGTGGTAATGTTGTTAATTTAGGGCAGGCATATATATATGTTGTCTTTAACTTAAGTACTAATTGGAGAAATCGTTATCCTATATGTTTTCACAAAAATTTAGAGGTTTTTCTAAAACGTGCATTTTTAAAAAACACTTTGTATCTCCCTGACGGTGATAGATAACGAGACACGGTTTGCACCAATTAACTTTTCAATAATTAAGCTTCAGACACCGACATCGGTTTTCGTCTATCTACACTCTAAAGTACACTCTCCCTTTAAACATGGCTAAACTGGCCCGCCCTGTACATTTATTCACTTGATATAAGAAAGAGACCCCTCTCCCCTCTACTCGACGATATTCACGTGATTGAACATATGATGCATGCATGTCAATCTGAATTCTATTCTAAACTATGTGTAATTTGCTGCGCTTCTTTCATTTATTGTTTATTGGCGTCGCCATTTTTTTTTTCAGTCGCTCTTTCAAGCATGATCGTAAATGGTAGTCCATATAACATATGGAATTAAATACACGTTTTCTATCGGTCTTTTGTGCGTACACAGATAGTAGCAAGAAATGCCCCGTCGACGATTTTGAAGATGTATTACCTAATAGGTATGTATATGGTACATATATAACCAAACTTACATACTGTAGGGAACACGAGCATGCTTGTGTGCGATCGGGTACATTTGCATGTGTTGCGGGCCGGCGGCCCGACTAGCCGCGGGCGGTTTTCGGCTGTGTACGCCGTATTTGTTGACGTGTGTTTCGTACCTGCCTTCGAAGAAAGCAATTAAGCGGTTCGCCAAAATGTAAACAATCTTTCGAATATTCCAGACTTTTTCCCGACTTGTTCTGTGATGCTATGAAAGTGATAGAGACGTTCGCCGAGTTAGTTAGGAATAAATTGACAGTGACAGTGGTAACATCAGAAATTAATCGACAGTGTTAGAAGTGAAAGGATAAATAAATAGAGACGCGCATATATGTGAATGGTGTAAATAGATAGTAATCTAAGTTCTGTATTAATTAATAGTGTAATAATAAATCAGTGTATAAATTGTTGTTCCTTGTAAATAAATTTTAATAAACCCACGAACACTACAATACCTATTCTAAGCTTTTTACCTATCAAGTTTTTGATTATTTTGTTAGGGGATACGTTTTGTGAGTTGTTCGCGATAGATTTCTGGCTAACACTCTGCGCGCGCCAAACATAAAAAGACGAATAGTTCAATAAAGGGAACGACACGCTTTAACTATACTTTCATTATATAGGGACTTTACAGCCGAGTAGAGCTCATAGAATAGTCAGTGTGAATTATGGAAATTCGGATTTTGTAAGACTTTTGGCGCAGCGTTGGTTAAAAGTGACTCGTTTCGTCTATCCGTCGGGATTTCAAGGGAAACAACAAAATAATTCAGTATTTTTTAATTGTTTCCGAATTACAAGGACGTCCGGTTTAGCGGAGGTTCGGATTACCGGACCTTTATTGTGTTCTTTAATAAAAATAACGATTTTTTACAGGCGTTAGTATATGTATATTTATATTTATACATTAATAATAAGAAACAAAATTACACAGACTATATCATACAGGTAAGTTTTAAAAGCATATTATTATTCTAATATTGCAAAAACAAAGGGTACTTCAATTGACTAGTAAAACAAAATTACATTCTTAATAAACTTAGGTTTTCTTTAGAATAACATACCCACTAATTGAAAAAGTTTCATCCATTATATAAGTAATTACAAGCAGTTTTTATGAAACGTATAAATATAGAAAAATATAATCTAATTTGATAATAAAAAGTATCTGTAATGGAATATGAAGATAGTTTACCATCGTGTTATCACATTTTAATTTGAAATTATAATATAAATTTTCATTTTTAACTGCTACTTGAAATTAAATACTGTTTTCTACCAAAAATTGAGCAAATTTGGTAGTATTAGGAGGCCATCATATCAGGAATATTCGACGGCGATGATACTCAAATGCCAGCTACTTATCGACTATTAATCTCTGTAAGTCTTCACACCAAGGCTAGGTTACCGAAACGCAATTATGTTATTTTACAAAAATAACCAATTTGATTTCATGCATGTCTTCGTCAAATTAAGCGTTATTGCACTACGTGGAAAGAAAGCGAAGGCGCAGATTTTTTATTTATACTAACAACACTCATCGTACAGTTACATTTGCGCAATAGAATTATTATTATTAGGTGACGAAAAAACTCAATTCATTATTCAGATGAATTATAACATGCATCTACATAGGCATGTTATTTTTCAATTATTTCTACAAATCTAATGTAACTTTTTTCCTCACTTTATAGTATTGATAGTATTTTATACATGTTGGTACCTTCAGAATTGGCAGTTTCGCAGTTGCATGAGATCAGTATCTTCGAGGTAGCGTTGCGATCGCGTCGCTGTCACCTTAATGAAAAGGTTCCACTTGAAACTACTTGCCGTGACTGCAAAGCTACGTAGCGACATCGTCGCCATTGTATATTCCTGGTGTGATAGCCACCTTATAGTATATTCGAGATCTTATTAGTAATATAGATTTTCTTTCTGCTTGACATAACCAAATATTTAAACATAAACATTCACATAGTAATAGGTGCATAATTTTTCTCATCTGCTTTTAAAATGAATGAAAAGTACGCGGATGCAACCATGTGAAAGTAAGAGTATTTTTTTAAAATCAATTTCTTACTTTCAAGATAAAAACAAGTTCTGACAAATTATGTCGCCTCTACTACATGCTAGTAAATGACATTTTAGGTATAATTGTATTCTTGGAAGACAATAAACAGTAGGGTTCACATGCCCAAATATTTGGAACTCATACTCGAACTTGTACAAAAAAAATATGTGTAATTGTCTACGTTTTAGTAGCATCTGCCAATTGTAAGTATAAATATTGACATCTTAAATAACTTGAAGAAAAAAAACTGATTATTCTTATTTTGACTTAGTCACTCAAAAATCGTCTACCTCTATTTTTTTCACCCGGTTTAAGATGTCAATTATTACAATTTTGCATTACAATACGAAATAATTGGAACGTATATAAGAGCCACATGAAGTCAGTTATGATTTATTTTCACTCCACTTGGCTGAAATGAAAACCATGTAGCCTAAAAATATCGGGTGTACCGTGATTCGTAATTTGAAAAAATCCTACTTTACTATCTAACCGCAGCAGAAGGAACCGAGTAAATAGTGGAAAATTGTTATGTTCTTTCTATAAGTTCGATCTTTAGTTTTAAACTTTTTTTTAGAATTTCAAATGGTAAATATATGTGCTTTTCCTCCTACAAATTAAAAATTAACTTTTAATGTGTTAACCACGCGATTCAGCTTTAATTTTCAAAAGTAGAAGACAAAAAATGAGGCACTGAAATCTGACGGAGAATAATAAAAAACGAATATACAAAACATAAATATTATTTACATTATCTAACTTGATACCATTATCGGTATATTAAACTGTAATAAAACTTTTTAAATAAAATGAAACAATAAATTAAATAGCAAACGTAATTCTTTTAAAAACATGTATGAAAAATATTCAAAATTTTCTGAATATTATCAATACATTGTTAATCCTTTAACAAGTAATTACCTACAAAACACAAATTCAACATTTCCATCTGAATTAAACAAAATTTTACCTGAATTTGAAACAAATCGAATTTCAATAATGCACTATTACCTAGGTGAACTGCCATTACTTACTGCTACTGAATTTCTTCTTTTAACAGTTTGTTTCTGATGTTCCAATTCAAAATCTTTCTCGGTTAATCCAAGTTTGCTTAACCCATGGACCAAATATTCTTCAGAAAGAACGTATTCGGGAGGATTTCGAAGCAAATCTAATGTCTCACAAAGACCGGAACATCTCTTTCGATTTTTTGAGTTTCCCAAGCATCCCTCAAGTATAATAAGAGCGGTTTTAAATATAATTTTGACACCTTCACATAAAAATATATCCCAAATGCGTAATAAAGAATCCCAAGGTAATGTACGGGTAAATGCGCATAAAAACCATTCTGTGCAATAAAACATAGGTTCAGCATCGATTTTTTTTAGATGACGATAAGCTAATGGACAAGTTTTTTTAAGTAGACCTTGAAGGATCATTCCATCTCTTCGGACTGTTTCCATTCCTGGTGAGTAATAATCCTTTAAGTAACGGTCTGAAATAGAAACAAGACACCAGAAAGCTTGAACAGCTGGCATGTGCATTAGAAGAAAAGCAGCAACCGGAGCTTGTGCCTGGCAATAACCAACAGTGGGATTAAAGACTGCATAGGCTTTTAGAACGTTAAATAACTCTTGTTGCCTAAAAATACATTTTCATAATTTTCAAAACGCGGTAGGTTTCATTAAATATAAAATCTAATTAGCATGATTAGTACCCTGGCTTATCTTCTGAAATAAACATTTCGTGGTACGGAAATTGCCTGTGTAAATCTTTCCTAATGTCTTCAAGAGCCTTTGGATCAGCATCATCCCTTAGACAAGTCTGATATTGATCAGGATACTTTTCAAGCAACAATTTACCACCACATAAATAAAGCCAAGCTTTAGGGCGAATAGACATTGGGATTCCTACAAAAAAAAAAAGGTCAAACATAAGAGTATTTAATCAGTATGTTGAATAAAAGTTGTTTTCTATAAATAACGTATTGAAAAACTACAGTTCGGACTTGAAGGCCGTGGTTTATAGGAACTATTTAGTCCAGACGTTTCGTCAGCAACTGCGGCTGACATCTTCAGTGGAAGTGTTGACGAGAGCGGAGATTATACCTCGAAGTCTCGACAGCGACTAACGCTCAGTCCATCGAAAATTCTGGAAGTTTCCACATAAAAAGGGAGAACCCTCAAGTGTGATACAACAATGGAAATCTCATACGCCAGTTACTCAAAAATCAGTCAGCGAACATGGAGGAACAAATAAAGGCTCTAATGGCGATGATGGCGGGAATGAAAAACAAAATGGATGAGGGACAAGAACAAATGAAAACAAAAATGGAGTCGATTCAAGAAGAACTGAGAGACTTTAAAGGCAAAAGGTACAAAATTTGCCATTGCATAGCTTTGCGGTACAAATTATCCCATATTCATTGCAAAAAACGCGGTTCGATTCTGCTGATAAAAAGTGGTACTTTTTTGGTGGTTATTGTGTTCATAAATTTATTGAGGGGGGTTTTCAAACGAATAAATGTAAATATTGCTTCCTAATAGCTAGTACAAATTAGTACAAATTCTATTATTGCTATTTATATACTAGTTTGGTTTTTTTTTTAATTTTTTTTATGGCTGCTAGCTTCATATGAACTTTTTTTTCTTTGTAGTGGCACGTGGTACAAATTTTTTTTTTAATAGTACAAATTAGTACAAAAAAGTTTGATATATGCCATTCGATTCTGCTGATATGGTCCTTCTAGCTTCCAAGACGTCAAAAATTTGCAAAAGGGACAGAATTGGGATCATTGGAACCAGCTATTACGATAAACCATGTTGAGTATGACAACAGATGAAGAAAGATGAGGATGTTATCAAAGATGTTATAAGAACACCCAGGCGAGAACCAGGGGCCAAACGAGAAGAGGTCGATTTGTTAACAACACGAGACCACTCGACAAGTGATCGGATGAAGACACCGTTACGATCAACGAGCAAACTCGCAGGATTGAAGGAAGATCATGTATGGCTCTATAAAGCCCCGTTCGAAAAAAAGGAAGATGCCTCAAGTTACAACGGAATTGGGAAGGTCCATATTATTCATCATTAAATAAAACGTTTTGAAAAAGTATTTAGAAAACTAGCGAACATAAAAAGCCTGCGATACATTCGAGTCAAAGCGGTACTTAGCCATATCCCAAATATGGATTGTTACAGATAAATCGTCACTCCTGGGGGACAATTTGCAAAATAAATAATAGTCTTGCAAACTATGTTGCGTATATCTAATATAGAGGGGCTAGTTGTTTCAAATATATTTTTTTATAATTTTAAAATAAGCAATTTTATAGGTATCTACCTATTATGTAGTTAGGTTTAAAAAAAATATGGTAAGATATTTATCATCCTTGCACTTGTCAAATTTCTTTAGTTATCTGACTTTAAAAAACAGGTTTTATAAAATCCCGACACCGAACAGGAAAGCGTCCAAATTAAAAGAAAAAATGAGTGCTTGTAACCTTTACACGATTGAAGTAAATCTATATAATATTCTGACATATGACGATTAAGTTCAAAATAATTTGCTTTGGTTATTTACGGCTCATAGATCAGCTAGTATACTGGAAATACTTTAGATACTTGTATGTATAATTAATTCATTATATGATTGTTATTATTTATTTCATCACTTTTATTTGTCGATAAAATATTTATTAACAAAATGATTATTATTATGGGCATACACTATACATACATAAATAAATGTTTAAAAAGCGGATTGTATATGAATGCGTTACTACCGTTATGGCATCCGAAGTATGTATTCAATCACTCCATAGTCACGCATAAGTTTTACTTCAAAAACACCTCATATAGTTAATGAATGTCTCCTAAGGAAAATTAAACGTCATCATTACCTTTTCGGCATCTTTCTCTAACTTTTCTGTAGTTTCTTTCCATATAAAAATTCCACTTGGAAATCATCTTCAGCCACTTGTGTTCTCTTCGAAGTACCGTTTCTGGAGGAAGACCTTGCTTAGGTTCTGGAGAATACTGTTGTCCTCCAAGGAAACCATGCCGATCAGGAACAGTAGATATAATGCTTCCATCAATGAGGGTGCTTGCTTCGCTGCATAAGGACACAGTATCTGTTGCAATAGAGGAAGCCATGGTTGTCTTTTAATCAACTCTCAAAATAATTGACGCCCACCACATTGTACTAAGTACACGTACAATTAATTGAGCAAATTAAGACAGTACATTTGGTGAATTGTAGTGATAATTTAAAAAGTAAAATACAAATGCAACATATAAACATATGCAATAATTTAAGCAAGTATTACTGCTATAAGAATTCTTTTTTATATACGGAATGTACTTCTTTTAAACCACAAATGACACATTTAAACTATATTATTTGATTTGCACCAACATTAAACTGAACTGTTTGAACATTTTTCTTTATGAAAAATTAATAAATATTCCTTTGACAAATGATGATGACAGATGTCACCATAGATAGATTGGAAGAAGTTAAGGGATGTTCCGATATACCTGTGAACCTGGGCATGTTCCGATATAGACTGTGAGCACTGGACAGTAATGCCAGTATACAGAAATGCGTTCCGATATAGGCTTCCAGTGCACCGTGACAGTGACAGAGAGAAACTAATGACGTCATAATTGCCACCATCTTTGTACTGGGAGCGTATTACCTCTGGGAGGTAAGGCGCTTCCAGTAGTTTCCACTAGATAAAAATGGCAGACAATGCAAGAACAGAGAACACACCACAACAAGGACCAATGTTTTTCTTCAAACTTATAAAAAGCTACAATTCATTAAAAGGTTTAAAATGAAGGAAATTGAAACATTCTTATTGCTCTGTTTTACGTTTTTTGTGACTTGTTTGTTACTTAAACCACTAAACACCGTTTTTACTTAAAATTATTCTAAAAGCAGACCTGTTCAATCATGTAAGAGAAGGAACTTTTCATCATTCTTTTACATTGTGTTCAATCCACTAGGTCTGGATGAATTACAAAATTGTGAAAAACGGAAATAGTAATTTTGAAGTGATTTTTACTCCTAACGTTTCTCTGCAAAAATATGCATATTCTTATTTTGACATAAATTAACATATACCTAAGCACAACATACACTATTAACAGTAGTTTTGGTCGGTTCTGTATGAAACATTTTTTGAATAGAAGGAAATAAAATAAATAAACCACTTTTAAATGTTTCAAAACGAGTATTTATTTAACTCTACAATTGTTTCGGTATTATAATACCTTTCTCAAGAGTAACAGGATTTAGGTATAAATAGTTGATAAGGTATAAATAGATGATAAGCACCGCATTAAATTTAGTAAAATCCAGTTACTCTTGAAAAAGGTATTATAATACCGAAACAATATTAGAGTTAAATAAATACTCGTTTTGAAACATTTAAAAGTGGTTTATTTATTTTATTTTCTTCTAAGCACAACATATTGGTCACTCGGAACGTTTTCTTGTTAGTAATTTTCATCAGGTAAGATCATGAAATTTTATTAGGTATACCGTTATAAACATTTTTTTATTCTCAAATACATGGTTTAAAAAATTTATTTGCCAAAAATTGCAATATTTATGCCACTATTTAAACAGTGTTCCGAAATGCCAGTACTATTGTTAGATTTATCTATTGCATACATGTGTTCCTTAAATCTAGTAATTATGGATCTACCTGTCTGACCTATATAAACTGCATCGCAGTTATCACAATCTATTTTGTAAACACCGCTTTTTTCTAACGAGTCAATTTTGGTTTTATTATTTACTAACAATTTATTTAAATTTAATTTATTAACCTGTATACAATTTAATTTTAAATAAAAAGTTGACCGATCTAAACCATTCATTTATTGACTTAGCAAAATAATTACAACACAGACGTTTCGATCCCTAATTTTAGGATCCTTTTCAATGTGATAGATAAATTCTAAAAAATATAGTAATTAAACATTAATTGATTTTTGATCATTAAATAAACTAATGAAATAGATAAGACATTTAAAATACATACCTAGGGGATGAAGAACGTGTATTGGTATCAAAACCCCTTTAATATTAAATAACCTTTTAAAAAACCATGCGGTTTGCGTTGAATAATTTTGTTTTTTTTTATAAAAAAACTACACCATTTAAATTATTAATAAAAATTAATGGAAGAACATTGATGGTTTAGAAAAATTGAAATTGATTAACAATATTAGATCATATTAATAAAATTAAATTAAAAAACCAAGTAAAGTGGATGTTAACTTGAGGAGTTAACATCCAAGAATGAGTAAAAATTACATTATTGAGAGGTGATATAAGAAGATAAAGTAGAAAAGAGGTCAAAAGAAACAACATAATCAAAAAGTAAGTTTCAGTTCATGTGATAGATCAGATCAAAAGACAACCCAGAAAAGAAAAAAAAAAAAACAAAGAAAGTTGAATCCAATATTCAAAATAAATACTATAAACAAACTTTTGGTACACCAATGGGTAGTCCTTTATCACCTATGTTATCCAACCTAGTTATGGAAGATTTAGAAACTCAATGTCTCAATCTTTTATCTTTCACTCCTCCTGTTTACAAACGCTATGTTGATGACACCTTTGTTATAGTCCCTAAAAACAAAATTAATGAGATCGTAGATGAAACTAATAATCAGTTAAGTTTCTTAGACGTTATGGTTGAACGGGACCAAGATAATCTTATTACTAATTGGTATAAGAAAGAAACATTTTCCGGTAGATATCTTAATTTTCTTTCCAATCATCCTGTTCAACATAAAATTAGTGTTGTCAATAATTTAATTGATAGAGCGATCTTTTTATCCGACAAACGTTACCATCTAAACAATATTAACTCAGTTAGAAATATACTTTTAAATAACTATTTTCCTTTGAACTTTATAAACAAACATATAAATAAACGTCTACATAAAATTAAAACCAACAACTTTACTACTAATAAAACCACTACCAACAATATAAATCTAGAACAATCCATAATCATCCCTTATGTCGGCCCTTTATCAATTAAACTTAAGAATATCTTAAATAAATATAATATTCACACTATTTTCAAATCCACTAAGAAACTTAACATGATCATTAAAACTGGGAAAGATGAGCTCAACAAATTTGATAAGACTAATGTAGTATACAAGATAGATTGTAAGAACAATAATTGTAACAGCGCATATGTTGGACAGACCAAAAGACACCTAAAAACTAGATTAAAAGAACACAAACGTAACATTACTAGTACCATAAACGACTTGTCTCTGAAATGGCTCACATAAAAAAACACCCTAATACTCTCAATGAACAAAATGATTCAGAACAACTTAATAAAATTTATGACAAATTACTTAATAAAATCTAATTTTTTTTTTGTTTTTTTTTTTTTTTTTTTCTTTTCTGGGTTGTCTTTTGATCTGATCTATCACATGAACTGAAACTTACTTTTTGATTATGTTGTTTCTTTTGACCTCTTTTCTACTTTATCTTCTTATATCACCTCTCAATAATGTAATTTTTACTCATTCTTGGATGTTAACTCCTCAAGTTAACATCCACTTTACTTGGTTTTTTAATTTAATTTTATTAATATGATCTAATATTGTTAATCAATTTCAATTTTTCTAAACCATCAATGTTCTTCCATTAATTTTTATTAATAATTTAAATGGTGTAGTTTTTTTATAAAAAAAAACAAAATTATTCAACGCAAACCGCATGGTTTTTTAAAAGGTTATTTAATATTAAAGGGGTTTTGATACCAATACACGTTCTTCATCCCCTAGGTATGTATTTTAAATGTCTTATCTATTTCATTAGTTTATTTAATGATCAAAAATCAATTAATGTTTAATTACTATATTTTTTAGAATTTATCTATCACATTGAAAAGGATCCTAAAATTAGGGATCGAAACGTCTGTGTTGTAATTATTTTGCTAAGTCAATAAATGAATGGTTTAGATCGGTCAACTTTTTATTTATCATCACAACCATTGGAATATTAAACTCCTTATCTAATTTAATTTTAGTTTAGACAATTTACAGCTGACTCTGTTTATGGACTGCCCAAATTACATAAAATAGATATCCCGTTACGACCGTTGTGTCTTATATTAATGACCAAGTTACAAACTTTGCAAATACTTAATACACATTTTAAATAGTTCTCTTACTTGTTATTCCAAATTTAGCGTTAATAACACAATTGCATTTGTAAACAAATTAAAAAACTTTACCCTAAATAACAATGTCACACTTGTCTCATTTGATGTAAAAAGTCTTTTTACGTCCATACCAATTGATAAATTACGTACCATTATCACAAATAAATTGAAAGATAGTAAAAGTCTAAACGAACAACAAAAAGAAGAACTATTAAACCTTATTTCAACTTGTTTAGATCAAAATTATTTTAGATTTCAGGACCAATACTATAAATTAAAAAACGGTTTACCCATGGGTCCACCGTTATCACCTATTTTAGCCGAAATTTTTATGTCAGATTTTGAATCTTCTCTCTTTCAAATTAACTCACCACTTATAAAACTAATTTCATTCTGGTGCAGATATGTGGATGACATCTTTTGCATTTGGCAAGGCAGTCTTAGACAACTTAATTGTTTTTTGAATTTACTAAATTCAATCGATCATAATATACAATTCACAATAGAAATTGAAAATAATAATTGCCTCAATTTTCTAGATCTCACAGTAACAAAAACAGATAACACATTAAGTTTTAATATATACTCTATTCAGGCAAATAATGGTTGCACGTCATCAAACAATAAAATCCTCGTACCAATTTAAATTCATAAGAAAGAAAATTTCTAAGCACTATCTTTCTCTCTCTCACTTGTCTAGAATAAAAGATCCAGAAAAGGATAAAAATATGTTGGTCAATGAACTCTATACTAATCGTAACTGGAAGGGTGGCGTATTGAACAACCAGTGAGGCAAAACAGTTGCATAGGCAACCCGCGATAGTTACGGATATCTATCTCTTTCTAACCAATGATAGATGATGGAAGGATCGTACTTTCTTTCAAATAGTTTATTAATGTTTAATTTATTTTGTACCTATCCGTGATTATTTTAAATAGTTATATAGAAAAAAAGGAAATAATGCAATCATGATACACAAAATTATTTAAGTTAGTTGGGTGAAATAATAAAATAATAATTAAAATAAAAACAAAATTAGAAATACATGTTTTTAATATTTTGGATATTTACAAAAACTTATAAAATAAATCTAACAATTTTGAAATACAGTGGACCCCCGGTAGTCCGACAAACATTTAGCAGGGCAGTGTCGAATTATCGAATTTGTCGGATTATAGAGTACTGCCTAAGACTCCCTATAGTCCGATTTTTTTTACAAAAGAGTACCTTGTAATCCGACAAATTACAGATCCAATGATAAGATTCTTTATACATACATATTATATATAATATGTACTTTGAAGTACAAATCATACTTCATTAATTATGTCAAATTTAGTAATAGACCATGTCGGATTACAGGGGGTGCCGGATTACCTGGGGTTCACTGTAAAACCAACTTTGTCAGTTTTTGCCTAACTGTGTCACTTTTACCATATAATTCTAAATTTATTAATTTAGCATGGTGAAACATGCGGCATTTTTAGTATATAGTAAGCACTTTTTGTATGATTTGAATTTCATGACAGTCTTCACCTATAAATTCTTCAGTTACAGGGTGATTAGGCTTAAAAAGGGTTATATTTGCAGTTGGTTTTAATCTTCTAGCAGTACATCCGGGATTAATTATATAGTCACTTTGTACAAAATGCTCTCCACAAAGTTTACTTGTTTTAGGTGAAGCCCAATTCTCCCTGTGAACAGCCTTTATCCATGACTGCAGAATTTCTGGTCTCTTAAATGGAAAACTGCAACAAATGAATTCGCCGTTAATATTATTGCTAATTATTTACCGTCTTTCATTTTATTGACTTCTGTAAGATTTATTTGACTTACCCATGAAAAGATATTTTCCGTTTATCTTGCTCGTTCTTACATCCAAATGCTACACAATATATCACCATTGTTGTTCTTAATTAAAACTATGAATATTAACTACAACTAACAATACAATAAATTACACAAACACAATTTAGTTTTTAAACACATAACAATCAAAGCGAAACTGTTTAAACAACACAACAACACACGACAAACGAAACGAAATTAAGAGCATACCAGAGCAGATTGAATGTAAATCTTCAGTAAAATCATAGTAAAATTGTTGGTTTTGAAAAGCACATAAACGCCTAAACTACCTGAAAGGAATTTTATTGTAATTATTTGGTAATTTGTGCCCCGAACCGTTGATAAATTCAACTTATTCGCAAGCCTGTCATGAGTATGACAAAGACAGGTTACCGTAACATCAGGCCATCCTTGTTTCACTTGCTCCTGACACACTCGGCGCTACCTCAGCCAACGGTCGTGGCCCTTCCAGTTACGATTAGTATAGAGTTCACTGATGTTGGTCCTCTGTCAAAATCGTATTTGGGTTGGCCATTCTGCGCAGTGTTGCCGCTGTCTA
Organism: Agrilus cyanescens; assembly: GCA_947389935.1. NCBI lineage: Eukaryota > Metazoa > Arthropoda > Insecta > Coleoptera > Buprestidae > Agrilus > Agrilus cyanescens. The sequence continues at coordinate 11,239,797 of OX376712.1, forward strand.
ACACAACATTCTTAGTCTAATCTGTCATTTTGACGATTTGGTTGTTTTGATTTGTGTCCTTAAACGTTTTGAATTGTATGTCTACTATTCTTTGCTGTTTGAGGTATATTGTGCCTTATTTTCTATTTTTGCCAGTTCTGTATTTAAAAAATCTGCGATTGTAATTGCAAAATATGCCGAAACCGTTGAGTAGTCGGTGTAAACAACTTGTCTCGTCCCTTATCAGTTATTTTGAACAGGAACGGGATAACGGGGCTCCTCTTCTGCCATTAAACGCCGTGAGAGAGGTATTTTTTAATAAGTTAGTAGGTTTCATGATTAATTGTAGTTTTTTAGCGAGTTTCAGCTGCACTGAATATTAGTATTGGGACAGTCAGTGCAATCAATCATATTTGATTAGGTGAATTCCGAGTCATTATCACTGGACTTTACCATTTTCCACTATTTATTGAATAGTTTTTGTTTTGTATTTTTACTGTTAAAATTAGTTTGCAAATAAAGACATTATTTTTGCTATTACTATAAGAATCCAAACTGGGTATTTTGCTATTGACGTGGCAACGTTGTAATGTGAACCTGTCATATATTTTGATGACGTGCAACCATTATTTGCCTGAATAGAGTATATATAGGAAACCCACAACTACTGACATAATTATTCCTGCTAATTCCAACCAATCTTTCAATATAAAAATGGCCGCTTTCAACAGTTTGATCCACAGACTATTTAATGTACCACTTTCGGATATTAATTTTAATTCAGAATTAAACATTTTAAAAACCTTAGCTCGTAACAACGGTTACGATCCTTATTTAATAGATCGATTGGTAAAACGTAAAAAGCGCTTTCTTATTCAAAAAATCCTTTATAACCCAGTTCTGAAAGACAAAACAGATTATAAATACAGTATGACTAATTATATAAAAAATGTAAGCAACAGAGTCAGCTATAAATTGTCTAAACTAAAATTAAATTGTATACAGGTTAATAAATTAAATTTAAATAAATTGTTAGTAAATAATAAAACCAAAATTGACTCGTTAGAAAAAAGCGGTGTTTACAAAATAGATTGTGATAACTGCGATGCAGTTTATATAGGTCAGACAGGTAGATCCATAATTACTAGATTTAAGGAACACATGTATGCAATAGATAAATCTAACAATAGTACTGGCATTCCGGAACACTGTTTAAATAAAAAACACAAAATTACTAAAAACTCTGTAAAATTAATTCATACTATTCCAAAAAGTAAACTTTTATATTTGTATGAGACTTTAGAAATTAAAAAATGTATTAAAAACAAAACCAATATTGTAAATAATCAAATAGAACTAAACACTAACAACTCACCCCTACTCATTATAAATTTCCCCAATCTAACTTAAGTATAAATAGCTGTAACTTGTTTTGTAACATTTAGTACAATTCTGTATCTTATGATTATGGCCTCATAGCCGAAACGATTTCGTTAAGATTTATAATAAAAATTAGTGAAACTATACCCAACGTGTTTTTGTACTCGATTATACATTATTTGACAAAAGTACTGAAACAGTACTGAACTACGTTCCAATATATAACAGCCAGTAGCAGATTCAGTACAAAAATCTAAACTGGAACGGTGTTTATAGTATACTGTGTGACGTAACGTGTCAATTTTTGGCAAATATTTTTTTTAAACTATGTATTTGAGAATAAAAAAATGTTTATAACGGTATACCTAATAAAATTTCATGATCTTAACCAGTGGCGGCTCGTCAGGGTAGGCCTGTGAGGCCGCGCCTCACCCTCAAAATGAAGGAACGAACATAATTAAATCTAAAAAATCAATCTCTAATCCCTCATAATTACTATTTTTTAAATAAATCCACTAAATCCAGGCCTCAGTGAGACGCAAACCGTGTAATACCCAATGAAAATCCCAATTTAATTTCGTACCTATTTACGGCTATTTACCAACAGCGGCAACCTGGCAAATATCAGGCGACGGCGGCCTAGACACGATCGACGGGGTAAGCACGCTCTATCGCTCTCTCTCTATCGCACGCTGAGGCGACAAATTGGCCAGCAGCAGCAGCCAGCATGTGTAGACAGACAGTGTAGTCACCGAATAATACCTCATGGGTGACGAGGAAATTTATTCTTATTTAAACAACAAAATGAACCTCATGTAGCCTCACCCTCCTACAGACCTACGAGCCGCTACTGATCTTAACTAATAAAAATTACTAACAAGAAAACGTTCCGAGTGACCAATATGTTGTGCTTAGAAGAAAATAAAATAAATAAACCACTTTTAAATGTTTCAAAACGAGTATTTATTTAACTCTAATATTGTTTCGGTATTATAATACCTTTCTCAAGAGTAACTGGATTTTACTAAATTTAATGCGGTGCTTATCATCTATTTATACCTTATCAACTATTTATACTTAAATCCTGTTACTCTTGAGAAATGTATTATAATACCGAAACAATTGTAGAGTTAAATAAATACTCGTTTTGAAACATTTAAAAGTGGTTTATTTATTTTATTTCCTTCTATTCAAAAAATGTTTCATACAGAACCGACCAAAACTACTGTTAATAGTGTATGTTGTGCTTAGGTATATGCATGGTATATGCTAATTAATGTCAAAATAAGAATATGCATATTTTTTGCAGAGAAACGTTAAGTGTAAAAATCACTTATTAAAATTACTATTTCAGTTTTTCACAATTTTCTAATTTATCCAGACCTAGTGGATTGAACACAATGTAAAAGAATGATGAAAAGTTCCTTCTCTTACATGATTGAACAGGTCTGCTTTTAGAATAAGTTTATGTAAAAACGGTGTTTAGTGGTTGAAGTAACAAACAAATTACAAAAACCGTAAAACAGAGCAATAAGAATGTTTCAATTTCTATCATTTTAAACCTTTTACGTGCACAAAAAAGAATCAATTTTTCAGTTTCAGTAATGTAAGTTACATTTACTCTTTACTACATACTATATATCTCCACTTTGTACTTTCATATTAATCATAAAATTTATGATTTCAGCAATAACATTCAAAACAATAACTTTGAAGTTCAAAATCACATTCAAGAAGAGAAATTAGACTTACAACAGCCTAGTTCTTCCACACATTATACTAATTTAGCATTATCTGAGAATGCTGTGAAAACAGATGCTGTAACTCAGAATTATCTTTGTCCTATTTATCTTATTACCTGTAAAGCTAATTTGTACACATATACCGGAATTAATGACTTTGAATTGCTTGATGGTATTATTAATTGTGTGTCAGAAATAGACAGGGAATTTCTGAAAAATAAAAACATTGTTAGATACCCATCTGTATTTATCATATTACTATCACTATCAATTTTTTACATAATTTGTACAAGTGGTTATTTTAGTCGAAAAGACACATTTTGTAATGTTTATTTCTCAACCCTCCGATAGTCAAAAATATACAAAATTTCCTTGCAACCATATTGTGCTAAAATGTAACATATTGTGCTAAAATGTAACATATTGTGCTAAAATGTATCATATTGTTTGTAAACTGTTCATCTGCTATATTATCTTTTCAGCGATTATTTTTCGAAGCTCTAGTCCCAAAATCACATTCAATTTCCTTTGTTATGAAAACCACCCTGGTCGAACACTTGTCGTTTGTTTGTCGAAAGTCATCCCCGCTACAGAATATCATTCTATCTTTATCTTTTCTAAATTCCTTCCAGGAAGCACGAGTACCGACTCGAGGGGTGGAACTATTATAATTTAATCAGCTAGAACATTGTTTTGGGGGCGTAACAAATGTCCCTCAGTAAGTACAAGTACTACCTACGGGGTGTAACCTATTTTCTTAAAGGACAAAAGTACTAATTGGGATGTAACCAAAAACACTCCAAAAAATCTATAAAGATATCAATGAGCAGATCAACAGACAGTTACTATCGTAAGTTACTATCGTAAGCTACTATCGTAAGTTACTAAGTTACTAGGTCAGTTACCAAATTTTCAAGCTACTAAATCATCTAAATCTTTGCTACCATCTTTTCCGGTTAAATATTCATATTATAGTAACTCGGTTCGGAATAGTTTTAAGTTTAACTAGTGTAAGATATAAATAAAGTTATTAAAAGACAATTCTTCTTCTTCTTCTCCATTCTCCTTATGCCTTTTAAGGCGTCGGAGTTTGGGTTGATTTCAACCCATTTCTTCCATGTTTTCCTGTCTTGCGCTGTTTTTTTCATTTGTTCTAGTGTTTTTCCCCGATGCTTTCCCAGTTCCACTATTTGTTCTATCCATGTTCGTCTTGGTCTTCCTTTCTTCCTCTTCCTACTGGTTTTTGTTTCTAGTATTTTTCTAGTTATTCTTTCTGTGTCCATTCTCTCGATATGTCCATACCATTTCAATTGTTTCTTTTCTATTTTCTTAATTATTGATTCTTGTTCTACCATTTCTCTTATTTCGTCATTTCGCATTCTATCCCATTTTGTTTTGCCTGCTATTTTTCTTAAGTGCTTCATTTCAATTGGTTCTATTAAAAAAAAGACAATTGAATCTATAACATTACTTTTGCCATCTGCCATCCGTCTTAAACAAAAGTTTCGTATCGACACACACGTAATAAAATACTGTCTGGTGTCAGGAGTCTATGACAACATCTTAGACTTAAAGGACAAAGTTATGTTGACATTTGTCAAACTTCAATTAAATTTAACTGTTTGTACGTTAGAGCCATTATTTGGAGTATCTAGGCATAACTGTGCTTTGTACTTTAAAAAAATGATTGTTTTATTAGCTGTTGTTCTAAAAACCGTAATACCCTGGCCTAGTCAAGAAGAAATTCGGACAAATTTGCCAATAGCATTCAAAAATTATCGCAATACTCGAGTTGTTTTAGACTGTGCCGAAACTCCCGTTGAACGGTCAAACTGTATAAAATGTCATGTATTAACATTTTCACATTATAAGAAAGGACATACTGTAAAATTTAAATTAGGAACTACACCTTCAGGATTAATTACATCAGTGAGCAGATGCTATGGAGGTCGAGCATCTGATATACTTATCACATTAGAGACATTTTAGATGAAATGGATTTACAAGATGCAGTAATGGCTGATAAAGGTTTCTTTATTGAAAAAGAATGTTTAGAGGTAGTTATTAATCTTTATCTAGTCTAGTGTTGGTTTAAAAAACTGATACTATGTTAACTTACAGCGTCACTTGATTCTTCATCAGCCACCTTTTCTATCGAAAAAGATGCAATTATCTAGAGAAGAAGCTTTGAAGAATGTAGAAATTGCAAGGGCTAGAGTGCATGTGGAACGGGTTATACAAAGAGTTAGAGAATTTGAAGAGATTGGCACAAAAGTTGCATGGTCACTTCTGCCTTATTTTTAAGACTGCCTTATTGTTGCATGCGGTATAACTAATTTAAGTAACCCTGTATTAAATATCGATAAATTTATGTAACTGAAAAAAAATACAAACGTACAATTATTGAATAGTTTCATTAATCATTAAAATCGTTATATTTATATCTTTTAAAAAATCTTTTCTACTATCTTTTATAAAAAAAAAATTATTCTTCGATTGGATCATGTCTGAACCATTCTAGGAAGTAGCTGTTGAAAATATATAACACATAATGTTGAAGCCATTTCAAAAGCAAAGTCTGCATCAAATGACACGTAAACACATACATAATTTTTCTCTACAGATGCATAAATTATTAAATCAACTTTTTCAATACCAAGCAGCATCATTCCTAATTGAAGTTGTCCATAATATGGATGTTTCTTTTATAATTCATTATTATTATTAGCATTTATTGCCTTGATGGCGTCTATGCTTGACGGCATTCATTGCAATGAGCTTTTCACATGTTAATCGCTTTCTTTCCTTAGGACATTTTATTTCTAAAATTTCTGTTGGCTCACGTGTCTGATTCATGATAATCCCATCAGGACTGAATCCTGCATGTGAGCATTGCTGTTTACTTTATAAAGGAATTTAATCTTAAGGACCAAGGTTACCACCTAACAACAGTATCAAGTCGGCTTCGAAATGAATCATCGATTGTGTGCGAACTCGTTCCCTGACCGAATTGTTTAATAAACATCCTTAGTTATACGAAACAGTGATAAACTAACAAATGATTTGTAAAATATAGAACAGTCCGAGAAAAACGTGTTAAAATAAACGAGTTAGTGTTTTGTTCAATGATAAAATTTTACAATTCTTTTGCAAAAACGTCTTGATTTTGTCGAGATATGAAGCTAAATGGAAAAACATCGGTTCAATTCATACCTAGTCGTCTCATACGGATAATCACAGCATGATGAGACTAAATACAGAGCGCATATGTCACCAAAAATGTTCAATTGTTTTGAAAATCGTGTTAAAATAAACAAGTGAGTGTTTTGTTTAATGATAACATTTTACAATTCTATTGCAAAAACGTCTTGATTTTGTCGAGATATCAAGCTAAATGGAAAAATATCGATTCAATTCGTACTTGATCGTCTCATACTGATAATCACAGCTCTATATGACTAAATATTGTAAAATAATGCACAAATGTTCCCAATAATGTTCAATTGTTTCGAAAATCGTGTAAAAAAGAACGGTTGAGTTTGTATTGTTTTATAATAAAATTTTACAATTTTTTTGCAAAAACGTCTTGATTCTGTCGAGATTTCAAGCTAAATGAAAAAAATTCGGTTCAACCCACATAATTGTCTCATACCGATAATTACAGTATTATGTGACTAAATACATGGAAATAAAGCGCATATGTCACCAACAATGTTCAATTGTTTTGAAAATTGAGTTAAAATAAACGAGTGAGTGTTTTGTTCAATGATAAAATTTTACAATTCTATTGCAAAAACGTCTTGATTTCAATAAGAAATCAAGCTAAATGGAAAAATATGCGTTCAATTCGTACTTGATTGATTCATACGGATAATCACAGCTTTATATGACTAAATATTGCAAAACGAAGCGCAAGTGTTACCAATAATGATCAATTGTATTGAAAATCGTGTCAAAATGAACGGTTGACTTTGTTTTGTTTTATGATAAAATTTTAGAATTCTATTGCAAAAACGTCTTGATTTTAATAAGAAATCAAGCTAAATGGAAAAATATCCGTTCAATTCATACCTGATCGTCTCAAACGGATAATCACAACATTATGTGACAAAATACTGGCGAGAGAGCGCATTTTTAATCCAGTAATGTTCAATTGTTTTGAAAATCGTGTTAAAATAAAGGGGTGAGTATTTTATGATACAATTTTACAATTCTTTTGCAAAAATGACCTGATTTTGTCAAGAAATCAAGCTAAATGGAGAAATATCCGTTCAATTCATACGTGATCGTCTTAAACGGATAATCACAGCATTATGTGACAAAATACTGGGAGATAGAGGGCACTTGTTACCAGTAATATTCAATTCTTTTGAAAATCGTGTCAAAATACATGGCTGAGTATATTATGATACAATTTTACAATTCTTTTGCAAAAATGACCTGATTTTGTCAAGAAATCAAGCTAAATGGAGAAATATCCGTTCAATTCATACCTGATCGTCTCATACGGATAATCGCAGCATTACGTGACAAAATATTGGGATATAGAGCGCATTTGTTACCAGTGATGCTCAATTGTTTTGAAAATCGTGTCAAAATAGACGGCGGCATGGTTTATGTTATTTTATGATAAAATTGTGAAATTTTATTGCAAAAATGAGTTGATTTTGCCAAGAAATCAAGCTAAATGGAAAAATACCCGCTAATTCATACCTGATCGTCTTATATGGATAATCACGGCATAATGTGACAAAATGCTGGGAGTTAAAGCGCATTTGTTACCAATAATGTTCAATTGTTTTGAAAATCGTGTCAAAATAAACGGCTGAGTATTTTATGTTACAATTTTACAATTCTTTTGCAAAAATGACCTGATTTGGTCAAGAAATCAAGCTAAATGGAAAAATATCCGTTCAATTCATACCTGATCGTCTCAAACGGATAATCACAGCGTTATGTGACAAAATACTGGGAGATAGAGCGCATTTGTTGCAAGTAATGTTCAATTGTTTTGAAAATCGTGTCAAAATACATGGCTGAGTATATTATGATACAATTTTACAATTCGTTTGCAAAAATGACCTGATTTTGTCAAGAAATCAAGCTAAATGGAAAAATATCCGTTCAATTCATACCTGATCGTCTCATCAGGATAATCACAGCATTACGTGACAAAATATTGGGATATAGAGCGCATTTGTTACCAGTGATGCTCAATTGTTTTGAAAATCGTGTCAAAATAGACGGCGGCATGGTTTATGTTATTTTATGATAAAATTGTGAAATTTTATTGCAAAAATGAGTTGATTTTGCCAAGAAATCAAGCTAAATGGAAAAATACCCGCTAATTCATACCTGATCGTCTTATATGGATTATCACGGCATAATGTGACAAAATGCTGGGAGATAAAGCGCATTTGTTACCAATACTGTTCAATTGTTTTGAAAATCGTGTCAAAATAAACGGCTGAGTATTTTATGTTACAATTTTACAATTCTTTTGCAAAAATGACCTGATTTTGTCAAGAAATCAAGGTAAATGGAAAAATATCCGTTCAATTCAAAAAAATTCAAGAAGGAAGGACGAAACAAGAGAAAATACTTCAAAAGAGGGAGTCGTCTATAAAACAAAACTACGAAGAATGTCGTTTGTCAATAAAGGTGCAGAAGGAAGAAGTTGATAAGCATTTAACGTTGGCATTAAACGACAAGAAGGGTAAAAAGCGAGCAGCTCCTGCCGAAAGTGGGGCGGAATTGGATTTTGCTCGAAGTAAAGATAACGTCAAACGAAGGCTTACGAAAAAATCATCGAAACAATGTGCTACACAAAGCGTTATAAAAGAAAATCCGTCTACTTCCTTACCAAACCCTAAGAAAAATTCTAATGAAATAAGTAGAGGGGAATGCGTAACGGAAACAACTCAAGATATATTAGAGAAATTTTTTAAACCAGTACAGAAGCCGCTCTCAAAAGCCTTCACGCAAAACACTCAAGGAGATAAAGAATGGGAAGAGATGTTTCAAGCAATGGAAGGGCAGAAAGCAAGTCAGCAGCAGCTAAATGAAGTAATTATGCTGGATGGCGATGATGACGTTTTTAATAGCGTAGTTTTAAACAATCGTTAGTTGAAGACCTTGTAATATACGCATAATGTGATGCAGAATACTGTATTATGTCTGTAGTTTAAGCGACTTACTAAAATACAATCCAATTATTTTAAAATTTAATCTTACTGAACAATTGTGTAAACAAAACCCTGTGAAAAAATTAGATATTTATCGATCAACGGTAATCTGTAAATATATATTTAAATATTTAAACTCTCGTTTATATAAAGTGCAGCAGTTCCATTTTAGAATCAAACAGGTTTATACAGAAACTAAAACATGTCAAATTAAATAAAAATATTTAGATTTCTTGTTGATGAACTAAAACGAGTTTCATTGAATTAATTTTTTTTATTAAATACTACAACTATAGAAAATATACAAATAAATTTAAATTTACATACTATACTTAACCTAACAATCCTAAATTAAATTCGAACTCCCTGAAACAGAAATATATTAAAAATTGTTAAAAATTTTTTCAAAACGATAAGTTACTCGCTGAATGCCTCCATAATCTCCTGCGAATTTATATCGAAGGGGGCCGATGCTCCACCTTCGCTGTCAGGAGAGGTCGACCGTGGAGGCATTTCCGCGTTCCTCAAAGCGGCCGACGTTCCGCCTTCGCTGTCATCGAACAGGTCAGGGGAGGTCGGCCGTGCAGGCAGTGGTGGTACAATAGGGTTGCCCAACGCTTCACTAGGTGTGTGGCTACAAAAAAGTAAAATATGTAAGACTTGTGGAATATAATATAATATAAAGATAACACTTACACAACTCTATTCCCTGTCTGCAAATTTCATTGGGGAAGATGATCCCACCATTGACGCCGCTGTTGCTGATCTCTAGAATTTTATCAAAATTTTAGCTGGGGCTTATCAAAATTCTATAAACTTTTTCGTCGCACTACACGCGGCCGTCGAGGACGTCGAGGGTGACGAGGCTCCCTCGTTTCATTACGCACCCTCGACGACCGTCGCCGACGTCTATTTGGCACAAAATCTTCATCTCCAGATGAAGATCTTTGCCGGCGACTGTTTAGTCCTGACGGGCCCATAGTACGAGAGGGTGGGGGCGGGGGTGACGCTTGTGTTAGCCTGTAAACAAGTGAGCTAATAGACAAAAGCAAACAGAAAAAAGAAAATTTAGTACAGTAGCTGAAGCATTGAAGCTTAATGACGTAAATACAGTTAAACTTTTCTAAATTAGCCAAACTACTCACCCTGTAAGATCAATTACCACGAGAGGCTCTTCCTCGTGTTGCTGTTCCTGGCTCTGCTGCTGCTGCTGTTGTTCTCGTTGTTGTTGTTGTTGTTGTTGTTGTTGTTGCTGTGGTGGTTCTTGTTGTGGTTCCTTAGCCCTACACAAAAAGTTCACTTTTAAACTCTGATACATATGCAATTTATTTTTAAAAACTTACTGAAACCACGGCACGCCTGTTGTATTTGTAGGCGGTACACGCGCCACCAACCTTTCAGGAACCAGACTTGAATGCATTCAAACACCCTCTATGATCCCAAAATTGGCCCCCCGCCCCGCCCCTCACCCCCACCTGAACACCCTAATGTGAAATTGGTGGAAATTGTAAATTTTATCAATTTTGGTGGAGGCGCCGAACACACTAGAGTAACTTTCGTTTTAGTCGAAAGTAAGGCACCTACTGTTTTCGCTTATCGACTGAGACAGTAGAACCAAGAAAACAAAGGGTTTTAATTGGTTTTTGCAAGATGAGTTAAGTGAAGTTTTGGGTTCTGCACAGGTAAATCGGTCTCTTAAAATGAAATTTAAAAAGGGGGGATATGAGAACAAGAACCGCATATCTAGCCTAACCTGACCTGACCTGACCTGACCTGACCTGACCTGACCTGACCTGACCTGACCTGACCTGACCTGACCTGACCTGACCTGACCTGACCTGACCTGACCTGACCTGACCTGACCTGACCTGACCTGACCTGACCTGACCTGACCTGACCTGACCTGACCTGACCTGACCTGACCTGACCTGACCTGACCTGACCTGACCTGACCTGACCTGACCTGACCTGACCTGACCTGACCTGACCTGACCTGACCTGACCTGACCTGACCTGATCTGACCTGACCTGACCTGACCTGACCTGACCTGACCTGACCTGACCTGACCTGACCTGACCTGACCTGACCTGACCTGACCTGACCTGACCTGACCTGACCTGACCTGACCTGACCTGACCTGACCTGACCTGATGATCTGCGAATAGGGATTGGCGGAAGGGGGGAGGGGGGGAATGAGTAACGAAAGCAGCAGGCTGCGATTATTGGGTGGAGGATGTGGTGAAAGGTCAAGTTAATGTTATGAACCTATTAACCTTCCAATTGAAGTTAACGCAGCTACCAGCGTCAATACGTTCGTTTCTACGTTTCACATAAATTAACCATCTTCAACACGTTTCCATCATTAGTAGTAACCAGTATCCATCAATCCATTTTACCGGGCTATTTACACCCATCGCGGCGCGAATAATATATAAAATGTTAGACGATTTAATATTAAATTTTGAAATCGAATCAGTGTCTTTTCTCGATTTTATGACCGGTATTCGAATGGTTTTTAACAAAAATGTGCCTATTGAATGTTTACATTATGTTAAGTGTCAGTTCATCATGATTGGTATGTTTGAAGCTAACGCTATACGAGTAGAAATGGTTGATGATTCCCAAATATAAACTACAAATTTTTATTCTCAATTTATTTTGCTCGACTAATAACCAACCTTAGCGCCGAGCATCATAGGTAATGCGCTAGACGATTTAATTTTTTTAAACTTTGCAATTAAAACGGTAACTGCTTCATTTTTTTGGTATCAATTCGTCTAATTTGTAATAAATTCTACATAAAATTGAGAATTTTGTGTTAGTTCGCTATTTTAAAGTGCATTCAGTGCAACTTTTACCCATTTACTTAGCAATAACCGAAGTGTTTGTTATCATGGTCTACCAATGTAATCAGTGTCAGAAGAGTTTCACTAGGATAGATAATCTTCGACGGCATCAAAAGCATTCCTGCAGAATTTCCAATACCCCCGAACGCGGTTGGTGAGCCTAATAGAAAAATACGTAAAGCAGACGGTGCAGCCTTTAAAAGTGATGCGCAAGCAAGTACGTCGGACGCTAAGTTCTGCAAGGAGTGTAATGTTTTTTTTACCAAAGCCCTGCAGCATAAAAGTAAATGCGCTGTCAACGTATGAGATGGAGTTCAAACTATAAGATCAGTATTTCGACAAAAAGTTTCGACGTTTAGAATATGGCCGAAACAAAATTATATCGACTACGATGATTTTTTTATGGAAATTAAAGAAAAAGATTTCGACCTTCTGAATAGCCAAATTCAAAAACTTAAAAGTGTCAAAATCTGCATGGAACTGTTTGCTCTTTTTAATCATGCTCGAACTGAAGAAATTGATTTAAAATCGTTTAATAGTCCAAATGCTGTTCTGTCGGAGTCATCCGACTACGAGAATTTCATCGATATTTTGAAAACTAAAGCAGTGGAATTCCAAGAGAGAGATTTCGGTAAGATTATATTATATATTATATTATATTATATTATATTAAATACCTCGGAATCATATGCTCACATTTTTTAAGTTAAAATAGCAAAAAATTATTTTTCTTAATTGTTATTAAATTAATGGTAGTAATAATTTATTTTGCAGGATGGGCCCTTGTCAGTATTGAGTTTCATGAAATAAACTTCGGGAAGTTCAATCCTATGCGGGCAAACTCCTTCATTCCATTACCTAAATTTATCGCATTGAAGAAAGCTGTCGTGAATATTAAGAACAGCGATGACCATTGCTTTGCGTGGTCAGTCGTATCAGCTCTCTACCAGCCTTCAGAAAACCCTGCTAGAACATCATCTTATCCCCATTATTCAACAGTGCTTAAACTGCAAGGTATCGATTTTCCAGTTAAACTTAAACAAATTTCTTTATTTGAAGAACTTAATAACGTTTCTTTGAACGTATACGGGTTGGAAAACTCTTTTTTAACGGTAAATAGAACGCAACTGCTACCAATTACGTTGAATTGTTTTGCAAATCGTGTCAAAATAAACGAATGAGTCTATTTTATTATACAATTATACCATTCATTTGCAATAACGACCCGATTTTGTCAAGAAATAATGCTAAATGGAAAAATATCCGTTAAATTCATACATACCTGATCGTCTCATACGCATAATTACAGCATTATGTGACAAAACGCAGAAAAATAGAACGCAAATGCTACCAATTACGTTGAATTGTTTTGCAAATCGTGTCAAAATAAACGGCTGAGTCTATTTTATTATACAATTTTACCATTCTTTTGCAATAACGACTCGATTTTGTCAATAAATCATGCTAAATGGAAAAATATCTGTTAAATACATACATACCTGATCGTCTCATACGCATACGTTCAGCATTATGTGAAAAAAACAGGAATATAGAACGCAAATGCTACCAATTACGTTCAATTGTTTTGCGAATCCTGTCAAAATAAGCTGCTGAGTCTATTTAATTGTACAATTTTATCATTCTTTTGCAATAACGACTCGATTTTGTCAATAAATCATGCTAAATGGAACAATATCCATTAAATTCATACATGCCTGATCGTCTCATACGCATAATTACAGCATTATGTGACAAAACACAGGAAAAAAGAACGCAAATGATACCAATTACGTTGAATTGTTTTGCAAATCGTGGCAAAATAAACGGCTGAGTCTATTTTATTATACAATTTTACCATTTCTTTGCAATAACGACTCGATTTTGTCAAGAAATCTTGCTAAATGCAAAAATATCCGTTAAATTCGTTCCTGATCGTCTCATACGCATAATTTCAGCATTATGTTACGAAAAACAGGAATATAGAACGCAAATGCTACCAATTACCTTCAATTGTTTTGCGAATCCTGTCAAAATAAGCGGGTGAGTCTATTTTATTGTACAATTTTACCATTCTTTTGCAATAACGACTCGATTTTGTTAATAAATCATGCTAAATGGAACAATATCCGTTAAATTCATACATACCTGGTCGTCTCATACGCATAATTACAGCATTATATGACAAAAAACAGGAATATAGAACGCAAATGCTACCAATTACCTTCAATTGTTTTGCGAATCGTGTCAAAATAAGCGGCTGAGTCTATTTTATAATACAATTTTACCATTTCTTTGCAATAACGACTCGATTTTGTCAAGAAATCATGCTAAATGCATAAATATCCGTTAGATTCGTTACTGATCGTCTCATACGCATAATGACAACAGTATGTGACAAAAAAACAGGAATATAGAACGCAAATGCTACCAATTACGTTCAATTGGTTTGCGAATCGTGTCAAAATAAGCAGCTGAGTCTATTTTATTGTACAATTCTACCATTCTTTTGCAATAACGACTCGATTTTGTTAATAAATCATGCTAAACGGAACAATATCCGTTAAATTCACACATATCTGATCGTCTCATACGCATAATTACAGGAATATGGAACGCAAATGCTACCAATTACGTTCAATTGTTTTGCGAATCCTGTCAAAATAAGCGGCTGAGTCTATTTTATTGTACAATTTTACCATTCTATTGCAATAACGACTCGATTTTGTTAATAAATCATGCTAAATGGAACAATATCCGTTAAATTCATACATACCTGGTCGTCTCATACGCATAATTACAGCATTATGTGACAAAAAACAGGAATATAGAACGCAAATGCTACCAACTACCTACAATTGTTTTGCGAATCGTGTCAAAATAAGCGCCTGAGTCTATTTTATTGTACAACTTTAACATTCTTTTGCAATAACGACTCGATTTTGTTAATAAATCATGCTAAATGGAACAATATCCGTTAGATTCATACATACCTGATCGTCTCATACGCATAATTACAGCATTATGTGACAAAACACAGGAATATAGAACGCAAATGCTACCAATTACGTTCAATTGTTTTGCGAATCCTGTCAAAAAAAGCGGCTGAGTCTATTTAATTGTACAATTTTACCATTCTTTTGCAATAACGACTCGATTTTGTCAATAAATCATGCTAAATGGAACAATATCCATTAAATTCATACATGCCTGATCGTCTCATACGCATAATTACAGCATTATGTGACAAAACACAGGAAAATAGAACGCAAATGCTACCAATTACGTTCAAATGTTTTGCGAATCGTGTCAAAATAAGCGCCTGAGTCTATTTTATTGTACAATTTTAACATTCTTTTGCAATAACGACTCGATTTTGTCAATAAATCATGCTAAATGGAACAATATCCGTTAAATTCATACATACCTGATCGTCTCATACGCATAATTACGGCATTATGTGACAAAACACAGGAAAATAGAACGCAAATGCTACCAAAATCGTTCAGATGTTTTGAAAATCGTGTAAAAATAAACGGCTGTCTAATTTGTTTTTCAATTTTACCATTCTGTTACAATAACGACTCGATTTTGTCAAGAAATCATGCTAAATGCAAAAATATCCGTTAGATTCGTTCCTAATCGTCTCATACGCATACTTTCAGCATTATGTGAAAAAAACAGGAATATGGAACGCAAATGCTACCAATTACGTTCAATTGTTTTGCGAATCCTGTCAAAATAAGCGGGTGAGTCTATTTTATTGTACAATTTTACCATTCTTTTGCAATAACGACTCGATTTTGTTAATAAATCATGCTAAATGGAACAATATCCGTTATATTCATACAAACCTGGTCGTCTCATACGCATAATTACAGCATTATGTGACAAAAAAACAGGAATATAGAACGCAAATGCTACCAATTACCTTCAATTGTTTTGCGAATCGTGTCAAAATAAGCGGCTGAGTCTATTGTATTGTACAATTTTACCATTTCTTTGCAATAACGACTCGATTTTGTCAAGAAATCATGCGAAATGCAAAAATATCCGTTAGATTCGTTCCTGATCGTCTCATACGCATAATGACAGCAGTATGTGACAAAAACCAGGAATATAGAACGCAAATGCTACCAATTACGTTCAATTGGTTTGCGAATCGTGTCAAAATAAGCGGCTGAGTCTATTTTATTGTACAATTTTACCATTCTTTTGCAATAACGACTCGATTTTGTTAATAAATCATGCTAAATGGAACAATATCCGTTAAATTCACACATACCTGATCGTCTCATACGCATAATTAGGGCATTATGTGACAAAACACAGGAAAAGAGAACGAAAATGCTACTAATATCGTTCTGCTGTTTTGAAAATCGTGTCAAAATAAACGGCTGTCTATTTTGTTTTTCAACTTTACCATTCTGTTACAATAACGACTCGATTTTGTCAAGAAATCATGCTAAATGCAGAAATATCTGTTAAATTCGTTCCTGATCTCCTCATACGCATACTTTCAGCATTATGTGACAAAAAACAGGAAAATAGAACGCAAATGCTACCAATTACCTTCAATTGTTTTGCGAATCCTGTCAAAATAAGCGGCTGAGTCTATTTAATTGTACAATTTTACCATTCTTTTGTAATAACGACTCGATTTTGTCAATAAATCATGCTAAATGGAACAATATCCGTTAAATTCACACATACCTGATCGTCTCATACGCATAATTACAGCATTATGTGACAAAACACAGGAAAAAAGAACGCAAATGCTGCCAATTACGTTGAATTGTTTTGCAAATCGTGCCAAAATAAACGGCTGAGTCTATTTTATTATACAATTTTACCATTCTTTTGCAATAACGACTCGATTTTGTCAAGAAATCTTGCTAAATGCAAAAATATCCGTTAAATTCGTTCCTGATCGTCTCATACGCATAATTACAGCATTATGTTACGAAAAACAGGAATATGGAACGCAAATGCTACCAATTACGTTCAATTGTTTTGCGAATCCTGTCAAAATAAGCGGCTGAGTCTATTTAATTGTACAATTTTACCATTCTATTGCAATAACGACTCGATTTTGTTAATAAATCATGCTAAATGGAACAATATCCGTTAAATTCATACATACCTGGTCGTCTCATACGCATAATTACAGCATTATGTGACAAAAAACAGGAATATAGAACGCAAATGCTACCAACTACCTTCAATTGTTTTGCGAATCGTGTCAAAATAAGCGCCTGAGTCTATTTTATTGTACAACTTTAACATTCTTTTGCAATAACGACTCGATTTTGTTAATAAATCATGCTAAATGGAACAATATCCGTTAGATTCATACATACCTGATCGTCTCATACGCATAATTACAGCATTATGTGACAAAACACAGGAATATAGAACGCAAATGCTACCAATTACGTTCAATTGTTTTGCGAATCCTGTCAAAAAAAGCGGCTGAGTCTATTTAATTGTACAATTTTACCATTCTTTTGCAATAACGACTCGATTTTGTCAATAAATCATGCTAAATGGAACAATATCCATTAAATTCATACATGCCTGATCGTCTCATACGCATAATTACAGCATTATGTGACAAAACACAGGAAAATAGAACGCAAATGCTACCAATTACGTTCAAATGTTTTGCGAATCGTGTCAAAATAAGCGCCTGAGTCTATTTTATTGTACAATTTTAACATTCTTTTGCAATAACGACTCGATTTTGTCAATAAATCATGCTAAATGGAACAATATCCGTTAAATTCATACATACCTGATCGTCTCATACGCATAATTACGGCATTATGTGACAAAACACAGGAAAATAGAACGCAAATGCTACCAAAATCGTTCAGATGTTTTGAAAATCGTGTAAAAATAAACGGCTGTCTAATTTGTTTTTCAATTTTACCATTCTGTTACAATAACGACTCGATTTTGTCAAGAAATCATGCTAAATGCAGAAATATCTGTTAAATTCGTTCCTGATCTCCTCATACGCATACTTTCAGCATAATGTGAAAAAAACAGGAATATGGAACGCAAATGCTACCAATTACGTTCAATTGTTTTGCGAATCCTGTCAAAATAAGCGGGTGAGTCTATTTTATTGTACAATTTTACCATTCTTTTGCAATAACGACTCGATTTTGTTAATAAATCATGCTAAATGGAACAATATCCGTTATATTCATACAAACCTGGTCGTCTCATACGCATAATTACAGCATTATGTGACAAAAAAACAGGAATATAGAACGCAAATGCTACCAATTACCTTCAATTGTTTTGCGAATCGTGTCAAAATAAGCGGCTGAGTCTATTGTATTGAACAATTTTACCATTTCTTTGCAATAACGACTCGATTTTGTCAAGAAATCATGCGAAATGCAAAAATATCCGTTAGATTCGTTCCTGATCGTCTCATACGCATAATGACAGCAGTATGTGACAAAAACCAGGAATATAGAACGCAAATGCTACCAATTACGTTCAATTGGTTTGCGAATCGTGTCAAAATAAGCCGCTGAGTCTATTTTATTGTACAATTTTACCATTCTTTTGCAATAACGACTCGATTTTGTTAATAAATCATGCTAAATGGAACAATATCCGTTAAATTCACACATACCTGATCGTCTCATACGCATAATTAGGGCATTATGTGACAAAACACAGGAAAAGAGAACGAAAATGCTACTAATATCGTTCTGCTGTTTTGAAAATCGTGTCAAAATAAACGGCTGAGTCTATTTTATTATACAATTTTACCATTCTTTTGCAATAACGACTCGATTTTGTCAAGAAATCATGCTAAATGCAAAAATATCCGTTAGATTCGTTCCTGATCGTCTCAAACGCATAATGACAGCAGTATGTGACAAAAACCAGGAATATAGAACGCAAATGCTACCAACTACCTTCAATTGTTTTGCGAATCGTGTCAAAATAAGCGCCTGAGTCTATTGTATTGTACAACTTTAACATTCTTTTGCAATAACGACTCGATTTTGTTAATAAATCATGCTAAATGGAACAATATCCGTTAGATTCATACATACCTGATCGTCTCATACGCATAATTACAGCATTATGTGACAAAACACAGGAATATAGAACGCAAATGCTACCAATTACGTTCAATTGTTTTGCGAATCCTGTCAAAAAAAGCGGCTGAGTCTATTTAATTGTACAATTTTACCATTCTTTTGCAATAACGACTCGATTTTGTCAATAAATCATGCTAAATGGAACAATATCCATTAAATTCATACATGCCTGATCGTCTCATACGCATAATTACAGCATTATGTGACAAAACACAGGAAAATAGAACGCAAATGCTACCAATTACGTTCAAATGTTTTGCGAATCGTGTCAAAATAAGCGCCTGAGTCTATTTTATTGTACAATTTTAACATTCTTTTGCAATAACGACTCGATTTTGTCAATAAATCATGCTAAATGGAACAATATCCGTTAAATTCATACATACCTGATCGTCTCATACGCATAATTACGGCATTATGTGACAAAAACAGGAATATGGAACGCAAATGCTACCAATTACGTTCAATTGTTTTGCGAATACTGTCAAAATAAGCGGGTGAGTCTATTTTATTGTACAATTTTACCATTCTTTTGCAATAACGACTCGATTTTGTTAATAAATCATGCTAAATGGAACAATATCCGTTATATTCATACAAACCTGGTCGTCTCATACGCATAATTACAGCATTATGTGACAAAAAAACAGGAATATAGAACGCAAATGCTACCAATTACCTTCAATTGTTTTGCGAATCGTGTCAAAATAAGCGGCTGAGTCTATTGTATTGTACAATTTTACCATTTCTTTGCAATAACGACTCGATTTTGTCAAGAAATCATGCGAAATGCAAAAATATCCGTTAGATTCGTTCCTGATCGTCTCATACGCATAATGACAGCAGTATGTGACAAAAACCAGGAATATAGAACGCAAATGCTACCAATTACGTTCAATTGTTTTGCGAATCCTGTCAAAATAAGCGGCTGAGTCTATTTTATTGTACAATTTTACCATTCTTTTGCAATAACGACTCGATTTTGTTAATAACTCATGCTAAATGGAACAATATCCGTAAAATTCACACATACCTGATCGTCTCATACGCATAATTACGGCATTATGTGACAAAACACAGGAAAATAGAACGCAAATGCTACCAATTACGTTCAAATGTTTTGCGAATCGTGTCAAAATAAGCGCCTGAGTCTATTTTATTGTACAATTTTAACATTCTTTTGCAATAACGACTCGATTTTGTCAATAAATCATGCTAAATGGAACAATATCCGTTAAATTCATACATACCTGATCGTCTCATACGCATAATTACGGCATTATGTGACAAAACACAGGAAAATAGAACGCAAATGCCACCAATATCGTTCAGATGTTTTGAAAATCGTGTAAAAATAAACGGCTGTCTAATTTGTTTTTCAATTTTACCATTCTGTTACAATAACGACTCGATTTTGTCAAGAAATCATGCGAAATGCAAAAATATCCGTTAGATTCGTTCCTGATCGTCTCATACGCATAATGACAGCAGTATGTGACAAAAACCAGGAATATAGAACGCAAATGCTACCAATTACGTTCAATTGGTTTGCGAATCGTGTCAAAATAAGCGGCTGAGTCTATTTTATTGTACAATTTTACCATTCTTTTGCAATAACGACTCGATTTTGTTAATAAATCATGCTAAATGGAACAATATCCGTTAAATTCACACATACCTGATCGTCTCATACGCATAATTAGGGCATTATGTGACAAAACACAGGAAAAGAGAACGAAAATGCTACTAATATCGTTCTGCTGTTTTGAAAATCGTGTCAAAATAAACGGCTGAGTCTATTTTATTATACAATTTTACCATTCTTTTGCAATAACGACTCGATTTTGTCAAGAAATCATGCTAAATGCAAAAATATCCGTTAGATTCGTTCCTGATCGTCTCATACGCATAATGACAGCAGTATGTGACAAAAACCAGGAATATAGAACGCAAATGCTACCAATTACGTTCAATTGTTTTGCGAATCCTGTCAAAATAAGCGGCTGAGTCTACTTTATTGTACAATTTTACCATTCTTTTGCAATAACGACTCGATTTTGTTAATAACTCATGCTAAATGGAACAATATCCGTTAAATTCACACATACCTGATCGTCTCATACGCATAATTACGGCATTATGTGACAAAACACAGGAAAAGAGAACGAAAATGCTACTAATATCGTTCTGCTGTTTTGAAAATCGTGTCAAAATAAACGGCTGAGTCTATTTTATTATAAAATTTTACCATTCTTTTACAATAACGACTCGATTTTGTCAAGAAATTTTTCTAAATGCAAAAATATCCGTTAAATTCGTTCCTGATCGTCTCATACGCATTATTACAGCATTATGTTACGAAAAACAGGAATATAGAACGCAAATGCTACCAATTACGTTCAATTGTTTTGCGAATCCTGTCAAAATAAGCGGCTGAGTCAATTTTATTGTACAATTTTACCATTCTTTTGCAATAACGACTCGATTTTGTTAATAAATCATGCTAAATGGAACAATATCCGTTATATTCGTACAAACCTGGTCGTCTCATACGCATAATTACAGCATTATGTGACAAAAAACAGGAATATAGAACGCAAATGCTACCAATTACCTTCAATTGTTTTGCGAATCGTGTCAAAATAAGCGGCTGAGTCTATTTTATTATATAATTTTACCATTTCTTTGCAATAACGACTCGATTTTGTCAAGAAATCATGCGAAATGCAAAAATATCCGTTAGATTCGTTCCTGATCGTCTCATACGCATAATGACAGCAGTATGTGACAAAAACCAGGAATATAGAACGCAAATGCTACCAATTACGTTCAATTGGTTTGCGAATCGTGTCAAAATAAGCGGCTGAGTCTATTGTATTGTACAATTTTACCATTCTTTTGCAATAACGACTCGATTTTGTTAATAACTCATGCTAAATGGAACAAAATCCGTTAAATTCACACATACCTGATCGTCTCATACGCATAATTACGGCATTATGTGACAAAACACAGGAAAAGAGAACGAAAATGCTACTAATATCGTTCTGCTGTTTTGAAAATCGTGTCAAAATAAGCGGCTGAGTCTATTTTATTATATAATTTTACCATTTCTTTGCAATAACGACTCGATTTTGTCAAGAAATCATGCGAAATGCAAAAATATCCGTTAGATTCGTTCCTGATCGTCTCATACGCATAATGACAGCAGTATGTGACAAAAACCAGGAATATAGAACGCAAATGCTACCAATTACGTTCAATTGGTTTGCGAATCGTGTCAAAATAAGCGGCTGAGTCTATTGTATTGTACAATTTTACCATTCTTTTGCAATAACGACTCGATTTTGTTAATAACTCATGCTAAATGGAACAATATCCGTTAAATTCATACATACCTGATCGTCTCATACGCAAAATTACAGCATTATGTGACAAAACACAGGAAAAGAGAACGAAAATGCTACCAATTACGTTGAATTGTTTTGCAAATCGTGTCAAAATAAACGGCTGAGTCTATTTTATTATATAATTTTACCATTTCTTTGCAATAACGACTCGATTTTGTCAAGAAATCATGCGAAATGCAAAAATATCCGTTAGATTCGTTCCTGATCGTCTCATACGCATAATTACAGCATTATGTGACAAAACACAGGAAAATAGAACGCAAATGCTACCAATTACGTTGAATTGTTTTGCAAATCGTGTCAAAATAAACGGCTGAGTCTATTTTATTATACAATTTTACCATTCTTTTGCAATAACTACTCGATTTTGTCAATAAATCATGCTAAATGGAAAAATATCCGTTAAATTCATACATACCTGATCGTCTCATACGCAAAATTACAGCATTATGTGACAAAACACAGGAAAAGAGAACGAAAATGCTACTAATTTCGTTCAGCTATTTTGAAAATCGTGTCAAAATAAACGGCTGAGTCTATTTTATTATACAATTTTACCATTCTTTTGCAATAACGACTCGATTTTGTTAATAACTCATGCTAAATGGAACAATATCCGTTAAATTCACACATACCTGATCGTCTCATACGCATAATTACGGCATTATGTGACAAAACACAGGAAAAGAAAACGAAAATGCTACTAATATCGTTCTGCAGTTTTGAAAATCGTGTCAAAATAAACGGCTGAGTCTATTTTATTATACAATTTTACCATTCTTTTGCAATAACGACTCGATATTGTCAAGAAATCTTGCTAAATGCAAAAATATCCGTTAAATTCGTTCCTGATCGTCTCATACGCATTATTACAGCATTATGTTACGAAAAACAGGAATATAGAACGCAAATGCTACCAATTACGTTCAATTGTTTTGCGAATCCTGTCACAATAAGCGTCTGAGTCTATTTTTATTGTACAATTTTACCATTCTTTTGCAATAACGACTCGATTTTGTTAATAAGTCATGCTAAATAGAACAATTTCCGTTAAATTCATACATACCTGGTCGTCTCATACGCATGATTACAGCATTATGTGACAAAACACAGGAAAATAGAAAGCAAATGCTACCAATTACGTTGAATTGTTTTGCAAATCGTGTCAAAATAAACGGCTGAGTCAATTTTATTATACAATTTTACCATTCTTTTGCAATTACGTTCAAATGTTTTGCAAATCGTGGTAAAATAAACGGCTGTCTATTTTGTTTTTCAACTTTACCATTCTGTTACAATAACGACTCGATTTTGTCAAGAAATCATGCTAAATGCAGAAATATCTGTTAAATTCGTTCCTGATCTCCTCATACGCATACTTTCAGCATTATGTGACAAAAAACAGGAAAATAGAACGCAAATGCTACCAATTACCTTCAATTGTTTTGCGAATCCTGTCAAAATAAGCGGCTGAGTCTATTTAATTGTACAATTTTACCATTCTTTTGTAATAACGACTCGATTTTGTCAATAAATCATGCTAAATGGAACTTTATCCGTTAAATTCACACATACCTGATCGTCTCATACGCATAATTACGGCATTATATGACAAAACACAGGAAAAGAGAACGAAAATGCTACTAATATCGTTCAGCTGTTTTGAAAATCGTGTCAAAATAAACGGCTGAGTCTATTTTATTATACAATTTTACCATTCTTTTGCAATAACGACTCGATTTTGACAAGAAATCTTGCTAAATGCAAAAATATCCGTTAAATTCGTTCCTGATCGTCTCATACGCATAATTACAGCATTATGTGACAAAACACAGGAAAAAAGAACGCAAATGCTACCAATTACGTTGAATTGTTTTGCAAATCGTGCCAAAATAAACGGCTGAGTCTATTTTATTATACAATTTTTTCATTCTTTTGCAATAACGACTCGATTTTGTCAAGAAATCTTGCTAAATGCAAAAATATCCGTTAAATTCGTTCCTGATCGTCTCATACGCATAATTACAGCATTATGTTACGAAAAACAGGAATATAGAACGCAAATGCTACCAATTACGTTCAATTGTTTTGCGAATCCTGTCAAAATTAGCGTCTGAGTCTATTTTATTGTACAATTTTACCATTCTTTTGCAATAACGACTCGATTTTGTTAATAAATCATGCTAAATGGAACAATATCCGTTAAATTCATACATACCTGGTCGTCTCATACGCATAATTACAGCATTATGTGACAAAAAACAGGAATATAGAACGCAAATGCTACCAATTACCTTCAATTGTTTTGCGAATCGTGTCAAAATAAGCGCCTGAGTCTATTTTATTGTACAATTTTAACATTCTTTTGCAATAACGACTCGATTTTGTCAATAAATCATGCTAAATGGAACAATATCCGTTAGATTCATACATACCTGATCGTCTCATACGCATAATTAAAGCATTATGTGACAAAACACAGGAAAAAAGAACGCAAATGCTACCAATTACGTTCAAATGTTTTGCGAATCGTGTCAAAATAAGCGACTGAGTCTATTTTATTGTACAATTTTAACATTCTTTTGCAATAACGACTCGATTTTGTCAATAAATCATGCTAAATGGAACAATATCCGTAAAATTCACACATACCTGATCGTCTCATACGCATAATTACAGCATTATGTTACGAAAAACAGGAATATAGAACGCAAATGCTACCAATTACGTTCAATTGTTTTGCGAATCCTGTCAAAATAAGCGGCTGAGTCTATTTAATTGCACAATTTTACCATTCTTTTGCAATAACGACTCGATTTTGTCAATAAAATCATGCTAAATGGAACAATATCCATTAAATTCATACATGCCTGATCGTCTCATACGCATAATTACAGCATTATGTGACAAAACACAGGAAAAAAGAACGCAAATGCTACCAATTACGTTGAATTGTTTTGCAAATCGTGCCAAAATAAACGGCTGAGTCTATTTTATTATACAATTTTACCATTCTGTTACAATAACGACTCGATTTTGTCAAGAAATCATGCTAAATGCAGAAATATCTGTTAAATTCGTTCCTGATCTCCTCATACGCATACTTTCAGCATTATGTGACAAAAAACAGGAAAATAGAACGCAAATGCTACCAATTACCTTCAATTGTTTTGCGAATCCTGTCAAAATAAGCGGCTGAGTCTATTTAATTGTACAATTTTACCATTCTCTTGTAATAACGACTCGATTTTGTCAATAAATCATGCTAAATGGAACAATATCCGTTAAATTCACACATACCTGATCGTCTCATACGCATAATTACAGCATTATGTGACAAAACACAGGAAAAAAGAACGCAAATGCTACCAATTACGTTGAATTGTTTTGCAAATCGTGCCAAAATAAACGGCTGAGTCTATTTTATTATACAATTTTACCATTTCTTTGCAATAACGACTCGATTTTGTCAAGAAATCATGCTAAATGGAAAAATATCCGTTAAATTCGTTCCTGATCGTCTCATACGCATAATTACAGCATTATGTGACAAAAAAACAGGAATATGGAACGCAAATGCAACCAATTACGTTCAATTGTTTTGCGAATCCTGTCAAAATAAGCGGCTGAGTCTATTTAATTGTACAATTTAACCATTCTTTTTGCAATAACGACTCGATTTTGTCAATAAATCATGCTAAATGGAACAAAATCCGTTAACTTCATACAAACCTGCTCGTCTCATACGCATAATTACAGCATTATGGGACAAAACACGGGAAAATTCAACGCAAATGCTACCAATATCGTTCAGCTGTTTTGATAATCGTGTCAAAATAAACGACTGAGTCTATTTTATTATACAATTTTTTCATTCTTTTGCAACAACGACTCGATTTTGTCAAGAAATCTTGCTAAATTCAAAAATATCCGTTAAATTCGTTCCTGATCGTCTCATACGCATAATTACAGCATTATGTTACGAAAAACAGGAATATAGAACGCAAATGCTACCAATTACGTTCAATTGTTTTGCGAATCCTGTCAAAATTAGCGGCTGAGTCTATTTTATTGTACAATTTTACCATTCTTTTGCAATAACGACTCGATTTTGTTAATAAATCATGCTAAATGGAACAATATCCGTTAAATTCATACATACCTGGTCGTCTCATACGCATAATTACAGAATTATGTGACAAAAAACAGGAATATAGAACGCAAATGCTACCAATTACCTTCAATTGTTTTGCGAATCGTGTCAAAATAAGCGGCTGAGTCTATTTTATAATACAATTTTACCATTTCTTTGCAATAACGACTCGATTTTGTCAAGAAATCTTGCTAAATGCAAAAATATCCGTTAAATTCGTTCCTGATCGTCTCATACGCATAATTACAGCATTATGTTACGAAAAACAGGAATATAGAACGCAAATGCTACCAATTACGTTCAATTGTTTTGCGAATCCTGTCAAAATAAGCGGCTGAGTCTATTTAATTGTACAATTTTACCATTCTTTTGCAATAACGACTCGATTTTGTCAATAAATCATGCTAAATGGAACAATATCCATTAAATTCATACATGCCTGATCGTCTCATACGCATAATTACAGCATTATGTGACAAAACACAGGAAAAAAGAACGCAAATGCTACCAATTACGTTGAATTGTTTTGCAAATCGTGCCAAAATAAACGGCTGAGTCTATTTTATTAAACAATTTTACCATTCTTTTGCAATAACGACTCGATTTTGTCAAGAAATCTTGCTAAATGCAAAAATATCCGTTAAATTCGTTCCTGATCGTCTCATACGCAAAATTACAGCATAATGTTACGAAAAACAGGAATATGGAACGCAAATGCTACCAATTACGTTCAATTTTTTTGCGAATCCTGTCAAAATAAGCGGCTAAGTCTATTTAATTGTACAATTTAACCATTCTTTTTGCAATAACGACTCGATTTTGTCAATAAATCATGCTAAATGGAACAATATCCGTAAAATTCACACATACCTGATCGTCTCATACGCATAATTACGGCATTATGTGACAAAACACAGGAAAAGAGAACGAAAATGCTACTAATATCGTTCAGCTGTTTTGAAAATCGTGTCAAAATAAACGGCTGAGTCTATTTTATTATACAATTTTACCATTCTTTTGCAATAACGACTCGATTTTGTCAAGAAATCTTGCTAAATGCAAAAATATCCGTTAAATTCGTTCCTGATCGTCTCATACGCATAATTACAGCATTATGTGACAAAACACAGGAAAAAAGAACGCAAATGCTACCAATTACGTTAAATTGTTTTGCAAATCGTGCCAAAATAAACGGCTGAGTCTATTTTATTATACAATTTTTTCATTCTTTTGCAATAACGACTCGATTTTGTCAAGAAATCTTGCTAAATGCAAAAATATCCGTTAAATTCGTTCCTGATCGTCTCATACGCATAATTACAGCATTATGTTACGAAAAACAGGAATATATAACGCAAATGCTACCAATTACGTTCAATTGTTTTGCGAATCCTGTCAAAATTAGCGGCTGAGTCTATTTTATTGTACAATTTTACCATTCTTTTGCAATAACGACTCGATTTTGTTAATAAATCATGCTAAATGGAACAATATCCGTTAAATTCATACATACCTGGTCGTCTCATACGCATAATTACAGAATTATGTGACAAAAAACAGGAATATAGAACGCAAATGCTACCAATTACCTTCAATTGTTTTGCGAATCGTGTCAAAATAAGCGGCTGAGTCTATTTTATAATACAATTTTACCATTTCTTTGCAATAACGACTCGATTTTGTCAAGAAATCTTGCTAAATGCAAAAATATCCGTTAAATTCGTTCCTGATCGTCTCATACGCATAATTACAGCATTATGTTACGAAAAACAGGAATATAGAACGCAAATGCTACCAATTACGTTCAATTGTTTTGCGAATCCTGTCAAAATAAGCGGCTGAGTCTATTTAATTGTACAATTTTACCATTCTTTTGCAATAACGACTCGATTTTGTCAATAAATCATGCTAAATGGAACAATATCCATTAAATTCATACATGCCTGATCGTCTCATACGCATAATTACAGCATTATGTTACGAAAAACAGGAATATAGAACGCAAATGCAACCAATTACGTTCAATTGTTTTGCGAATCCTGTCAAAATAAGCGGCTGAGTCTATTTTATTGTACAATTTTACCATTCTTTTGCAATAACGACTCGATTTTGTTAATAAATCATGCTAAATGGAACAATATCCGTTAAATTCATACATACCTGGTCGTCTCATACGCATAATTACAGAATTGTGTGACAAAAAACAGGAATATAGAACGCAAATGCTACCATTTACCTTCAATTGTTTTGCGAATCGTGTCAAAATAAACGGCTCAGTCTATTGTATTGTACAATTTTATCATTTCTTTGCAATAACGACTCGATTTTGTCAAGAAATCATGCGAAATGCAAAAATATCCGTTAGATTCGTTCCTGATCGTCTCATACGCATAATGACAGCAGTATGTGACAAAAACCAGGAATATAGAACGCAAATGCTATCAATTACGTTCAATTGGTTTGCGAATCGTGTCAAAATAAGCGGCTGAGTCTATTTTATTGTACAATTTTACCATCCTTTTGCAATAACGACTCGATTTTGTTAATAAATCATGCTAAATGGAACAATATCCGTAAAATTCACACATACCTGATCGTCTCATACGCATAATTACGGCATTATGTGACAAAACACAGGAAAAGAGAACGAAAATGCTACTAATATCGTTCAGCTGTTTTGAAAATCGTGTCAAAATAAACGGCTGAGTCTATTTTATTATACAATTTTACCATTCTTTTGCAATAACGACTCGATTTTGTCAAGAAATCTTGCTAAATGCAAAAATATCCGTTAAATTCGTTCCTGATCGTCTCATACGCATAATTACAGCATTATGTGACAAAACACAGGAAAAAAGAACGCAAATGCTACCAATTACGTTAAATTGTTTTGCAAATCGTGCCAAAATAAACGGCTGAGTCTATTTTATTATACAATTTTTTCATTCTTTTGCAATAACGACTCGATTTTGTCAAGAAATCTTGCTAAATGCAAAAATATCCGTTAAATTCGTTCCTGATCGTCTCATACGCATAATTACAGCATTATGTTACGAAAAACAGGAATATAGAACGCAAATGCTACCAATTACGTTCAATTGTTTTGCGAATCCTGTCAAAATTAGCGGCTGAGTCTATTTTATTGTACAATTTTACCATTCTTTTGCAATAACGACTCGATTTTGTTAATAAATCATGCTAAATGGAACAATATCCGTTAAATTCACACATACCTGGTCGTCTCATACGCATAATTACAGAATTATGTGACAAAAAACAGGAATATAGAACGCAAATGCTACCAATTACCTTCAATTGTTTTGCGAATCGTGTCAAAATAAGCGGCTGAGTCTATTTTATAATACAATTTTACCATTTCTTTGCAATAACGACTCGATTTTGTCAAGAAATCTTGCTAAATGCAAAAATATCCGTTAAATTCGTTCCTGATCGTCTCATACGCATAATTACAGCATTATGTTACGAAAAACAGGAATATAGAACGCAAATGCTACCAATTACGTTCAATTGTTTTGCGAATCCTGTCAAAATAAGCGGCTGAGTCTATTTAATTGTACAATTTTACCATTCTTTTGCAATAACGACTCGATTTTGTCAATAAATCATGCTAAATGGAACAATATCCATTAAATTCATACATGCCTGATCGTCTCATACGCATAATAACAGCATTATGTGACAAAACACAGGAAAAAAGAACGCAAATGCTACCAATTACGTTGAATTGTTTTGCAAATCGTGCCAAAATAAACGGCTGAGTCTATTTTATTAAACAATTTTACCATTCTTTTGCAATAACGACTCGATTTTGTCAAGAAATCTTGCTAAATGCAAAAATATCCGTTAAATTCGTTCCTGATCGTCTCATACGCAAAATTACAGCATAATGTTACGAAAAACAGGAATATGGAACGCAAATGCTACCAATTACGTTCAATTTTTTTGCGAATCCTGTCAAAATAAGCGGCTAAGTCTATTTAATTGTACAATTTAACCATTCTTTTTGCAATAACGACTCGATTTTGTCAATAAATCATGCTAAATGGAACAAAATCCGTTAACTTCATACAAACCTGCTCGTCTCATACGCATAATTACAGCATTATGGGACAAAACACGGGAAAATTCAACGCAAATGCTACCAATATCGTTCAGCTGTTTTGATAATCGTGTCAAAATAAACGACTGAGTCTATTTTATTATACAATTTTTTCATTCTTTTGCAACAACGACTCGATTTTGTCAAGAAATCTTGCTAAATGCAAAAATATCCGTTAAATTCGTTCCTGATCGTCTCATACGCATAATTACAGCATTATGTTACGAAAAACAGGAATATAGAACGCAAATGCTACCAATTACGTTCAATTGTTTTGCCAATCCTGTCAAAATAAGCGGCTGAGTCTATTTAATTGTACAATTTTACCATTCTTTTGCAATAACGACTCGATTTTGTCAATAAATCATGCTAAATGGAACAATATCCATTAAATTCATACATGCCTGATCGTCTCATACGCATAATTACAGCATTATGTTACGAAAAACAGGAATATAGAACGCAAATGCTACCAATTACGTTCAATTGTTTTGCGAATCCTGTCAAAATAAGCGGCTGAGTCTATTTTATTGTACAATTTTACCATTCTTTTGCAATAACGACTCGATTTTGTTAATAAATCATGCTAAATGGAACAATATCCGTTAAATTCATACATACCTGGTCGTCTCATACGCATAATTACAGAATTGTGTGACAAAAAACAGGAATATAGAACGCAAATGCTACCATTTACCTTCAATTGTTTTGCGAATCGTGTCAAAATAAGCGGCTCAGTCTATTGTATTGTACAATTTTATCATTTCTTTGCAATAACGACTCGATTTTGTCAAGAAATCATGCGAAATGCAAAAATATCCGTTAGATTCGTTCCTGATCGTCTCATACGCATAATGACAGCAGTATGTGACAAAAACCAGGAATATAGAACGCAAATGCTATCAATTACGTTCAATTGGTTTGCGAATCGTGTCAAAATAAGCGGCTGAGTCTATTTTATTGTACAATTTTACCATCCTTTTGCAATAACGACTCGATTTTGTTAATAAATCATGCTAAATGGAACAATATCCGTAAAATTCACACATACCTGATCGTCTCATACGCATAATTACGGCATTATGTGACAAAACACAGGAAAAGAGAACGAAAATGCTACTAATATCGTTCAGCTGTTTTGAAAATCGTGTCAAAATAAACGGCTGAGTCTATTTTATTATACAATTTTACCATTCTTTTGCAATAACGACTCGATTTTGTCAAGAAATCTTGCTAAATGCAAAAATATCCGTTAAATTCGTTCCTGATCGTCTCATACGCATAATTACAGCATTATGTGACAAAACACAGGAAAAAAGAACGCAAATGCTACCAATTACCTTCAATTGTTTTGCGAATCGTGTCAAAATAAGCGGCTGAGTCTATTTTATAATACAATTTTACCATTTCTTTGCAATAACGACTCGATTTTGTCAAGAAATCTTGCTAAATGCAAAAATATCCGTTAAATTCGTTCCTGATCGTCTCATACGCATAATTACAGCATTATGTTACGAAAAACAGGAATATAGAACGCAAATGCTACCAATTACGTTCAATTGTTTTGCGAATCCTGTCAAAATAAGCGGCTGAGTCTATTTAATTGTACAATTTTACCATTCTTTTGCAATAACGACTCGATTTTGTCAATAAATCATGCTAAATGGAACAATATCCATTAAATTCATACATGCCTGATCGTCTCATACGCATAATTACAGCATTATGTTACGAAAAACAGGAATATAGAACGCAAATGCTACCAATTATGTTCAATTGTTTTGCGAATCCTGTCAAAATAAGCGGCTGAGTCTATTTTATTGTACAATTTTACCATTCTTTTGCAATAACGACTCGATTTTGTTAATAAATCATGCTAAATGGAACAATATCCGTTAAATTCATACATACCTGGTCGTCTCATACGCATAATTACAGAATTGTGTGACAAAAAACAGGAATATAGAACGCAAATGCTACCATTTACCTTCAATTGTTTTGCGAATCGTGTCAAAATAAGCGGCTCAGTCTATTGTATTGTACAATTTTATCATTTCTTTGCAATAACGACTCGATTTTGTCAAGAAATCATGCGAAATGCAAAAATATCCGTTAGATTCGTTCCTGATCGTCTCATACGCATAATGACAGCAGTATGTGACAAAAACCAGGAATATAGAACGCAAATGCTATCAATTACGTTCAATTGGTTTGCGAATCGTGTCAAAATAGGCGGCTGAGTCTATTTTATTGTACAATTTTACCATCCTTTTGCAATAACGACTCGATTTTGTTAATAAATCATGCTAAATGGAACAATATCCGTAAAATTCACACATACCTGATCGTCTCATACGCATAATTACGGCATTATGTGACAAAACACAGGAAAAGAGAACGAAAATGCTACTAATATCGTTCAGCTGTTTTGAAAATCGTGTCAAAATAAACGGCTGAGTCTATTTTATTATACAATTTTACCATTCTTTTGCAATAACGACTCGATTTTGTCAAGAAATCTTGCTAAATGCAAAAATATCCGTTAAATTCGTTCCTGATCGTCTCATACGCATAATTACAGCATTATGTGACAAAACACAGGAAAAAAGAACGCAAATGCTACCAATTACGTTAAATTGTTTTGCAAATCGTGCCAAAATAAACGGCTGAGTCTATTTTATTATACAATTTTTTCATTCTTTTGCAATAACGACTCGATTTTGTCAAGAAATCTTGCTAAATGCAAAAATATCCGTTAAATTCGTTCCTGATCGTCTCATACGCATAATTACAGCATTATGTTACGAAAAACAGGAATATAGAACGCAAATGCTACCAATTACGTTCAATTGTTTTGCGAATCCTGTCAAAATAAGCGGCTGAGTCTATTTAATTGTACAATTTTACCATTCTTTTGCAATAACGACTCGATTTTGTCAATAAATCATGCTAAATGGAACAATATCCATTAAATTCATACATGCCTGATCGTCTCATACGCATAATTACAGCATTATGTGACAAAACACAGGAAAAAAGAACGCAAATGCTACCAATTACGTTGAATTGTTTTGCAAATCGTGCCAAAATAAACGGCTGAGTCTATTTTATTAAACAATTTTACCATTCTTTTGCAATAACGACTCCATTTTGTCAAGAAATCTTGCTAAATGCAAAAATATCCGTTAAATTCGTTCCTGATCGTCTCATACGCAAAATTACAGCATAATGTTACGAAAAACAGGAATATGGAACGCAAATGCTACCAATTACGTTCAATTTTTTTGCGAATCCTGTCAAAATAAGCGGCTAAGTCTATTTAATTGTACAATTTCACAATTCTTTTGCAATCACGACTCGATTTTGTCAATAAATCATGCTAAATGCAAAAATAACCGTTAAATTCGTTCCTGATCGTCTCATACGCATAATTACAGCATTATGTGACAAAAAACAGGAATATAGAACGCAAATGCTACCAATTGCGTTCAATTTTTTTTGCGAATCCTGTCAAAATAAGCGGCTAAGTCTATTTAATTGTACAATTTCACAATTCTTTTGCAATCACGACTCGATTTTGTCAATAAATCATGCTAAATGGAACAATATCCGTTAAATTCACACATACCTGATCGTCTCATACGCATAATTACGGCATTATGTGACAAAACACAGGAAAAAAGAAAGCAAATGCTACCAATATCGTTCAGATGTTTTGAAAATCGTGTCAAAATAAACGGCTGTCTATTTTGTTTTTCAACTTTACCATTCTGTTACAATAACGACTCGATTTTGTCAAGAAATCATGCTAAATGCAGAAATATCTGTTAAATTCGTTCCTGATCTCCTCATACGCATACTTTCAGCATTATGTGACAAAAAACAGGAAAATAGAACGCAAATGCCACCAATTACCTTCAATTGTTTTGCGAATCCTGTCAAAATAAGCGGCTGAGTCTATTTAATTGTACAATTTTACCATTCTTTTGTAATAACGACTCGATTTTGTCAATAAATCATGCTAAATGGAACAATATCCGTTAAATTCACACACACCTGATCGTCTCATACGCATAATTACAGCATTATGTGACAAAACACAGGAAAAAAGAACGCAAATGCTACCAATTACGTTGAATTGTTTTGCTAATCGTGCCAAAATAAACGGCTGAGTCTATTTTATTATACAATTTTACCATTTCTTTGCAATAACGACTCGATTTTGTCAAGAAATCATGCTAAATGGAAAAATATCCGTTAAATTCGTTCCTGATCGTCTCATACGCATAATTACAGCATTATGTGACAAAAAAACAGGAATATGGAACGCAAATGCTACCAATTACGTTCAATTGTTTTGCGAATCCTGTCAAAATAAGCGGCTGAGTCTATTTTATTATACAATTTTACCATTCTTTTGCAATAACGACTCGATTTTGTTAATAAATCATGCCAAATGGAACAATATCCGTTATATTCGTACAAACCTGGTCGTCTCATACGCATAATTACAGCATTATGTGACAAAAAACAGGAATATAGAACGCAAATGCTACCAATTACCTTCAATTGTTTTGCGAATCGTGTCAAAATAAGCGGCTGAGTCTATTTTATTATACAATTTTACCATTTCTTTGCAATAACGACTCGATTTTGTCAAGAAATCGTGCGAAATGCAAAAATATCCGTTAGATTCGTTCCTGATCGTCTCATACGCATAATGACAGCAGTATGTGACAAAAACCAGGAATATAGAACGCAAATGCTACCAATTACGTTCAATTGGTTTGCGAATCGTGTCAAAATAAGCGGCTGAGTCTATTGTATTGTACAATTTTACCATTCTTTTGCAATAACGACTCGATTTTGTTAATAACTCATGCTAAATGGAACAATATCCGTTAAATTCACACATACCTGATCGTCTCATACGCATAATTACGGCATTATGTGACAAAACACAGGAAAAGAGAACGAAAATGCTACTAATATCGTTCAGCTGTTTTGAAAATCGTGTCAAAATAAACGGCTGAGTCTATTTTATTATACAATTTTACCATTCTTTTGCAATAACGACTCGATTTTGTCAAGAAATCTTGCTAAATGCAAAAATATCCGTTAAATTCGTTCCTGATCGTCTCATACCCATAATTACAGCATTATGTGACAAAACACAGGAAAAAAGAACGCAAATGCTACCAATTACGTTAAATTGTTTTGCAAATCGTGCCAAAATAAACGGCTGAGTCTATTTTATTATACAATTTTTTCATTCTTTTGCAATAACGACTCGATTTTGTCAAGAAATCTTGCTAAATGCAAAAATATCCGTTAAATTCGTTCCTGATCGTCTCATACGCATAATTACAGCATTATGTTACGAAAAACAGGAATATAGAACGCAAATGCTACCAATTACGTTCAATTGTTTTGCGAATCCTGTCAAAATTAGCGGCTGAGTCTATTTTATTGTACAATTTTACCATTCTTTTGCAATAACGACTCGATTTTGTTAATAAATCATGCTAAATGGAACAATATCCGTTAAATTCATACATACCTGGTCGTCTCATACGCATAATTACAGAATTATGTGACAAAAAACAGGAATATAGAACGCAAATGCTACCAATTACCTTCAATTGTTTTGCGAATCGTGTCAAAATAAGCGGCTGAGTCTATTTTATAATACAATTTTACCATTTCTTTGCAATAACGACTCGATTTTGTCAAGAAATCTTGCTAAATGCAAAAATATCCGTTAAATTCGTTCCTGATCGTCTCATACGCATAATTACAGCATTATAATAATAATAACACAATTAACGAAATTTTCACAAACTTTATTTAATAACGTAACATATGTTTCGCCAAACTTTGGCTTCATCAGACGGTAGAGTATTTACTACTAATTGTACAAAAGAGGGTTGGATGTTTAAATAGTTTACAATATGGTTTTATGAATTTTGTTTAGAATATATTTAAGAGTGGGGAATTGTTCCCTTCTATTTGATCGTTGAGTACTGTACCTAGTTTTTTATATTTGTTAATTTCTAACTTTTCTAGTAATGATAATCTAAATCCCTTAGTTTCTAAATGTAAAATGTCCAAATCACAGTTAAATTGGTGGCCTTCTTCAGTAATGTGGTTTGCATAGGTGGAATCTGTCTTGTTTTTTATGTAACTATTTTTATGTTCTTGTAGGCGTTTTTTGAAGTTCCTGCCTGTTTGCCCGATATATACTTTTTGGCATGACCCACAGGTTAACTTATACACTCCAGAACACATTTCTTTATTAATTTTGTCTTTATTGTTTTTAATTAACTTACCTATCGAAAAATTAGTTTTATAAGCTAAGTTAAGACCACAACGTTGTAAATAGGTATATATTTTATTACTTATGGGACCTAAATAAGTTACACATTTATATTTTTTATCTAAATTTTCAACTATTGATGGATAAATTGATTTTAAGGCTAGTTTGTATTGTTTTTTAATTACTAAATTATCTATTAAAGAAGGGTTATAACCATTATTAAAAGCTATTTGTTTAATTAAATTTAGTTCTTTAAGATAATTATCTATAGACATAGGAACACTTAGGAGTCTATGTGTCATACTGTTGTAGGCTGCTAATTTATGTTGTACCGGATGAAAGGAACTATTGTGTATTGTAGAGTCAGTATGAGAAGGTTTGTGAAAAATAGAGAAAGTGATTTTGTTATCTTTTTTAGTTAGAGTAAGATCTAAAAAATTAATAGTATTATTTACTTCTTCTTCTACCGTGAACTTTATATTAGGGTGCAAACTATTAATATATTTCAAAAAGATATCTAGTTGTCTGTTTGTACCTGTGAAACCCGTGATAATGTCATCTACATACCGATGCCAAAATATGAAATTGTTATTACCTGAATTTATAATAGATTCTTCTAAGTCGTTTAAGAAAATTTCCGCTAGTAAAGGACTAAGGGGATTACCCATAATTAAGCCATCTGTGCAAGTAAATATCTGATCATTAAACTGAAAATAATTTTGTGATAAACATATCGAAAGTGCATTTATAATTTCTAGGTTTTCTTCTGGACAGTTATTATTTTTATGAAGTAATTTTTTGACGATATTAATGACGTCCATTGGTGGTATGCTGGGGAATAAATTTTGTATATCAAATGAAATTAATTTGGTATTATTTTCTAATTTAACGTCCTTTATTTTTGAAATTAATTCTAATGAGTTTTTTAGGTTGAATTTAGGCTTAAAGTTACATTTAGATTGAATTATATTTATTAATAACTTAGATATTTTAGTAGACGGGGCACTTAGGAATGAAACGACTGGGCGAATAGGTAGATTCTTTTTATGTAACTTTATTAAAGAGTATAATCGAGGGGGTAAGGGGTTCATTTGAATTAATTTATAAGTATTAATATCTTTAAAAATTTTTTGTGACGATTTAATAACAGATTTAATTTGTAATTGATATTTATCAGTCGGATCTTTATTCAGACAGTTGTATTTTTGTGGGTCAAGAAATTCAAAAGTTTTTTGTAGGTATTCAGTTTTATTCATGGCTATTAAAGTTTTACCCTTATCCGCTCTAGTAAAAATTATGTTATTATTATTAGCAACCGTACGAATAGACTTAATAGTGTTTAATTCATTATTGTTATCACGTGTTTTATTATAGTTATTAAATTGGCCTTTTATTAATTTAGATATGATATGTTTTTCGGAAACTGATGTTTGTGCCTGACTTAATGCTAATTCTACATCAACTCCTAAATGTTCTACAACTTTTTTGGAGATATTCGGTTTAATATTATGTTGAAAACCCTTCTCTAATAATGTAACTTCTTCTTTTGAAAAATTAACACTAGTAAAATTTTTAAATCTATCGTAAAAGATGTGGTCTGAAAAATATGTATTGCTATTTAAAGTATTATTAACTTTAGGAATTAAATTTTGAAGTTTCTTTTTTTGTATCCTAAATTTTTTATTAATTATATTGTTAATTTTGACTCTGGTATTAAAATCTAATATGTCAAATTCTTTGTTATGGAGTCTATAAGCTAATTCTGCGTGTACTACCTTACAGTATATGTTGTAGGTATCCCTCTGATGGTATTGTATTTTTCTTTCTTCTTTCATCCATCTTTCCATACCAAATTTTCTTCCTCTTTTTGCTGGACTACTGTTGTTATTAGTCTTCAAATTAATGTATTTCGGAACCACTTTGTTCTTCAAACAGGTATTAAAAAACCAGATGTTCTGCGTTGCTAGACGAGATCTTAAAATCAGTTTGTAGTAATATTTGGTCAAATCGCTTATTTTAGCTTCTTTCAAACATTGAATAGTTTCGACCTTCACTTGATGAAAATTCATTATAATAATAATAACACAATTAACGAAATTTTCACAAACTTTATTTAATAACGTAACATATGTTTCGCCAAACTTTGGCTTCATCAGACGGTAGAGTATTTACTACTAATTGTACAAAAGAGGGTTGGATGTTTAAATAGTTTACAATATGGTTTTATGAATTTTGTTTAGAATATATTTAAGAGTGGGGAATTGTTCCCTTCTATTTGATCGTTGAGTACTGTACCTAGTTTTTTATATTTATTAATTTCTAACTTTTCTAGTAATGATAATCTAAATCCCTTAGTTTCTAAATGTAAAATGTCCAAATCACAGTTAAATTGGTGGCCTTCTTCAGTAATGTGGTTTGCATAGGTGGAATCTGTCTTGTTTTTTATGTAACTATTTTTATGTTCTTGTAGGCGTTTTTTGAAGTTCCTGCCTGTTTGCCCGATATATACTTTTTGGCATGACCCACAGGTTAACTTACTTAAGTTTAACCTGTGGGTCATGCCAAAAAGTATATGCCAAAAAGTATATATCGGGCAAACAGGCAGGAACTTCAAAAAACGCCTACAAGAACATAAAAATAGTTACATAAAAAACAAGACAGATTCCACCTATGCAAACCACATTACTGAAGAAGGCCACCAATTTAACTGTGATTTGGACATTTTACATTTAGAAACTAAGGGATTTAGATTATCATTACTAGAAAAGTTAGAAATTAATAAATATAAAAAACTAGGTACAGTACTCAACGATCAAATAGAAGGGAACAATTCCCCACTCTTAAATATATTCTAAACAAAATTCATAAAACCATATTGTAAACTATTTAAACATCCAACCCTCTTTTGTACAATTAGTAGTAAATACTCTACCGTCTGATGAAGCCAAAGTTTGGCGAAACATATGTTACGTTATTAAATAAAGTTTGTGAAAATTTCGTTAATTGTGTTATTATTATTATAATGAATTTTCATCAAGTGAAGGTCGAAACTATTCAATGTTTGAAAGAAGCTAAAATAAGCGATTTGACCAAATATTACTACAAACTGATTTTAAGATCTCGTCTAGCAACGCAGAACATCTGGTTTTTTAATACCTGTTTGAAGAACAAAGTGGTTCCGAAATACATTAATTTGAAGACTAATAACAACAGTAGTCCAGCAAAAAGAGGAAGAAAATTTGGTATGGAAAGATGGATGAAAGAAGAAAGAAAAATACAATACCATCAGAGGGATACCTACAACATATACTGTAAGGTAGTACACGCAGAATTAGCTTATAGACTCCATAACAAAGAATTTGACATATTAGATTTTAATACCAGAGTCAAAATTAACAATATAATTAATAAAAAATTTAGGATACAAAAAAAGAAACTTCAAAATTTAATTCCTAAAGTTAATAATACTTTAAATAGCAATACATATTTTTCAGACCACATCTTTTACGATAGATTTAAAAATTTTACTAGTGTTAATTTTTCAAAAGAAGAAGTTACATTATTAGAGAAGGGTTTTCAACATAATATTAAACCGAATATCTCCAAAAAAGTTGTAGAACATTTAGGAGTTGATGTAGAATTAGCATTAAGTCAGGCACAAACATCAGTTTCCGAAAAACATATCATATCTAAATTAATAAAAGGCCAATTTAATAACTATAATAAAACACGTGATAACAATAATGAATTAAACACTATTAAGTCTATTCGTACGGTTGCTAATAATAATAACATAATTTTTACTAGAGCGGATAAGGGTAAAACTTTAATAGCCATGAATAAAACTGAATACCTACAAAAAACTTTTGAATTTCTTGACCCACAAAAATACAACTGTCTGAATAAAGATCCGACTGATAAATATCAATTACAAATTAAATCTGTTATTAAATCGTCACAAAAAATTTTTAAAGATATTAATACTTATAAATTAATTCAAATGAACCCCTTACCCCCTCGATTATACTCTTTAATAAAGTTACATAAAAAGAATCTACCTATTCGCCCAGTCGTTTCATTCCTAAGTGCCCCGTCTACTAAAATATCTAAGTTATTAATAAATATAATTCAATCTAAATGTAACTTTAAGCCTAAATTCAACCTAAAAAACTCATTAGAATTAATTTCAAAAATAAAGGACGTTAAATTAGAAAATAATACCAAATTAATTTCATTTGATATACAAAATTTATTCCCCAGCATACCACCAATGGACGTCATTAATATCGTCAAAAAATTACTTCATAAAAATAATAACTGTCCAGAAGAAAACCTAGAAATTATAAATGCACTTTCGATATGTTTATCACAAAATTATTTTCAGTTTAATGATCAGATATTTACTTGCACAGATGGCTTAATTATGGGTAATCCCCTTAGTCCTTTACTAGCGGAAATTTTCTTAAACGACTTAGAAGAATCTATTATAAATTCAGGTAATAACAATTTCATATTTTGGCATCGGTATGTAGATGACATTATCACGGGTTTCACAGGTACAAACAGACAACTAGATATCTTTTTGAAATATATTAATAGTTTGCACCCTAATATAAAGTTCACGGTAGAAGAAGAAGTAAATAATACTATTAATTTTTTAGATCTTACTCTAACTAAAAAAGATAACAAAATCACTTTCTCTATTTTTCACAAACCTTCTCATACTGACTCTACAATACACAATAGTTCCTTTCATCCGGTACAACATAAATTAGCAGCCTACAACAGTATGACACATAGACTCCTAAGTGTTCCTATGTCTATAGATAATTATCTTAAAGAACTAAATTTAATTAAACAAATAGCTTTTAATAATGGTTATAACCCTTCTTTAATAGATAATTTAGTAATTAAAAAACAATACAAACTAGCCTTAAAATCAATTTATCCATCAATAGTTGAAAATTTAGATAAAAAATATAAATATGTAACTTATTTAGGTCCCATTAGTAATAAAATATATACCTATTTACAACGTTGTGGTCTTAACTTAGCTTATAAAACTAATTTTTCGATAGGTAAGTTAATTAAAAACAATAAAGACAAAATTAATAAAGAAATGTGTTCTGGAGTGTATAAGTTAACCTGTGGGTCATGCCAAAAAGTATATATCGGGCAAACAGGCAGGAACTTCAAAAAACGCCTACAAGAACATAAAAATAGTTACATAAAAAACAAGACAGATTCCACCTATGCAAACCACATTACTGAAGAAGGCCACCAATTTAACTGTGATTTGGACATTTTACATTTAGAAACTAAGGGATTTAGATTATCATTACTAGAAAAGTTAGAAATTAATAAATATAAAAAACTAGGTACAGTACTCAACGATCAAATAGAAGGGAACAATTCCCCACTCTTAAATATATTCTAAACAAAATTCATAAAACCATATTGTAAACTATTTAAACATCCAACCCTCTTTTGTACAATTAGTAGTAAATACTCTACCGTCTGATGAAGCCAAAGTTTGGCGAAACATATGTTACGTTATTAAATAAAGTTTGTGAAAATTTCGTTAATTGTGTTATTATTATTATAATGAATTTTCATCAAGTGAAGGTCGAAACTATTCAATGTTACAGCATTATGTTACGAAAAACAGGAATATAGAACGCAAATGCTACCAATTACGTTCAATTGTTTTGCGAATCCTGTCAAAATAAGCGGCTGAGTCTATTTAATTGTACAATTTTACCATTCTTTTGCAATAACGACTCGATTTTGTCAATAAATCATGCTAAATGGAACAATATCCATTAAATTCATACATGCCTGATCGTCTCATACGCATAATTACAGCATTATGTTACGAAAAACAGGAATATAGAACGCAAATG
The DNA here is from genome assembly GCA_947389935.1 of Agrilus cyanescens. NCBI lineage: Eukaryota > Metazoa > Arthropoda > Insecta > Coleoptera > Buprestidae > Agrilus > Agrilus cyanescens. The sequence continues at coordinate 11,282,959 of OX376712.1, forward strand.
CTACCAATTACGTTCAATTGTTTTGCGAATCCTGTCAAAATAAGCGGCTGAGTCTATTTTATTGTACAATTTTACCATTCTTTTGCAATAACGACTCGATTTTGTTAATAAATCATGCTAAATGGAACAATATCCGTTAAATTCATACATACCTGGTCGTCTCATACGCATAATTACAGAATTGTGTGACAAAAAACAGGAATATAGAACGCAAATGCTACCATTTACCTTCAATTGTTTTGCGAATCGTGTCAAAATAAGCGGCTCAGTCTATTGTATTGTACAATTTTATCATTTCTTTGCAATAACGACTCGATTTTGTCAAGAAATCATGCGAAATGCAAAAATATCCGTTAGATTCGTTCCTGATCGTCTCATACGCATAATGACAGCAGTATGTGACAAAAACCAGGAATATAGAACGCAAATGCTATCAATTACGTTCAATTGGTTTGCGAATCGTGTCAAAATAAGCGGCTGAGTCTATTTTATTGTACAATTTTACCATCCTTTTGCAATAACGACTCGATTTTGTTAATAAATCATGCTAAATGGAACAATATCCGTAAAATTCACACATACCTGATCGTCTCATACGCATAATTACGGCATTATGTGACAAAACACAGGAAAAGAGAACGAAAATGCTACTAATATCGTTCAGCTGTTTTGAAAATCGTGTCAAAATAAACGGCTGAGTCTATTTTATTATACAATTTTACCATTCTTTTGCAATAACGACTCGATTTTGTCAAGAAATCTTGCTAAATGCAAAAATATCCGTTAAATTCGTTCCTGATCGTCTCATACGCATAATTACGGCATTATGTGACAAAACACAGGAAAAGAGAACGAAAATGCTACTAATATCGTTCAGCTGTTTTGAAAATCGTGTCAAAATAAACGGCTGAGTCTATTTTATTATACAATTTTACCATTCTTTTGCAATAACGACTCGATTTTGTCAAGAAATCTTGCTAAATGCAAAAATATCCGTTAAATTCGTTCCTGATCGTCTCATACGCATAATTACAGCATTATGTGACAAAACACAGGAAAAAAGAACGCAAATGCTACCAATTACGTTAAATTGTTTTGCAAATCGTGCCAAAATAAACGGCTGAGTCTATTTTATTATACAATTTTTTCATTCTTTTGCAATAACGACTCGATTTTGTCAAGAAATCTTGCTAAATGCAAAAATATCCGTTAAATTCGTTCCTGATCGTCTCATACGCATAATTACAGCATTATGTTACGAAAAACAGGAATATAGAACGCAAATGCTACCAATTACGTTCAATTGTTTTGCGAATCCTGTCAAAATTAGCGGCTGAGTCTATTTTATTGTACAATTTTACCATTCTTTTGCAATAACGACTCGATTTTGTTAATAAATCATGCTAAATGGAACAATATCCGTTAAATTCATACATACCTGGTCGTCTCATACGCATAATTACAGAATTATGTGACAAAAACCAGGAATATAGAACGCAAATGCTACCAATTACCTTCAATTGTTTTGCGAATCGTGTCAAAATAAGCGGCTGAGTCTATTTTATAATACAATTTTACCATTTCTTTGCAATAACGACTCGATTTTGTCAAGAAATCTTGCTAAATGCAAAAATATCCGTTAAATTCGTTCCTGATCGTCTCATACGCATAATTACAGCATTATGTTACGAAAAACAGGAATATAGAACGCAAATGCTACCAATTACGTTCAATTGTTTTGCGAATCCTGTCAAAATAAGCGGCTGAGTCTATTTAATTGTACAATTTTACCATTCTTTTGCAATAACGACTCGATTTTGTCAATAAATCATGCTAAATGGAACAATATCCATTAAATTCATACATGCCTGATCGTCTCATACGCATAATTACAGCATTATGTGTCAAAACACAGGAAAAAAGAACGCAAATGCTACCAATTACGTTGAATTGTTTTGCAAATCGTGCCAAAATAAACGGCTGAGTCTATTTTATTAAACAATTTTACCATTCTTTTGCAATAACGACTCGATTTTGTCAAGAAATCTTGCTAAATGCAAAAATATCCGTTAAATTCGTTCCTGATCGTCTCATACGCAAAATTACAGCATAATGTTACGAAAAACAGGAATATGGAACGCAAATGCTACCAATTACGTTCAATTTTTTTGCGAATCCTGTCAAAATAAGCGGCTAAGTCTATTTAATTGTACAAATTCACAATTCTTTTGCAATCACGACTCGATTTTGTCAATAAATCATGCTAAATGCAAAAATAACCGTTAAATTCGTTCCTGATCGTCTCATACGCATAATTACAGCATTATGTGACAAAAAACAGGAATATAGAACGCAAATGCTACCAATTGCGTTCAATTTTTTTGCGAATCCTGTCAAAATAAGCGGCTAAGTCTATTTAATTGTACAATTTCACAATTCTTTTGCAATCACGACTCGATTTTGTCAATAAATCATGCTAAATGGAACAATATCCGTTAAATTCACACATACCTGATCGTCTCATACGCATAATTACGGCATTATGTGACAAAACACAGGAAAAAAGAAAGCAAATGCTACCAATATCGTTCAGATGTTTTGAAAATCGTGTCAAAATAAACGGCTGTCTATTTTGTTTTTCAACTTTACCATTCTGTTACAATAACGACTCGATTTTGTCAAGAAATCATGCTAAATGCAGAAATATCTGTTAAATTCGTTCCTGATCTCCTCATACGCATACTTTCAGCATTATGTGACAAAAAACAGGAAAATAGAACGCAAATGCCACCAATTACCTTCAATTGTTTTGCGAATCCTGTCAAAATAAGCGGCTGAGTCTATTTAATTGTACAATTTTACCATTCTTTTGTAATAACGACTCGATTTTGTCAATAAATCATGCTAAATGGAACAATATCCGTTAAATTCACACACACCTGATCGTCTCATACGCATAATTACAGCATTATGTGACAAAACACAGGAAAAAAGAACGCAAATGCTACCAATTACGTTGAATTGTTTTGCTAATCGTGCCAAAATAAACGGCTGAGTCTATTTTATTATACAATTTTACCATTTCTTTGCAATAACGACTCGATTTTGTCAAGAAATCATGCTAAATGGAAAAATATCCGTTAAATTCGTTCCTGATCGTCTCATACGCATAATTACAGCATTATGTGACAAAAAAACAGGAATATGGAACGCAAATGCTACCAATTACGTTCAATTGTTTTGCGAATCCTGTCAAAATAAGCGGCTGAGTCTATTTTATTATACAATTTTACCATTCTTTTGCAATAACGACTCGATTTTGTTAATAAATCATGCCAAATGAAACAATATCCGTTAAATTCACACATACCTGATCGTCTCATACGCATAATTACGGCATTATGTGACAAAACACAGGAAAAGAGAACGAAAATGCTACTAATATCGTTCTGCTGTTTTGAAAATCGTGTCAAAATAAACGGCTGAGTCTATTTTATTATACAATTTTACCATTCTTTTGCAATAACGACTCGATTTTGTCAAGAAATCTTGCTAAATGCAAAAATATCCGTTAAATTCGTTCCTGATCGTCTCATACGCATTATTACAGCATTATGTTACGAAAAACAGGAATATAGAACGCAAATGCTACCAATTACGTTCAATTGTTTTGCGAATCCTGTCAAAATAAGCGGCTGAGTCAATTTTATTGTACAATTTTACCATTCTTTTGCAATAACGACTCGATTTTGTTAATAAATCATGCTAAATGGAACAATATCCGTTAAATTCATACATACCTGGTCGTCTCATACGCATAATTACAGCATTATGTGACAAAACACAGGAAAATAGAACGCAAATGCTACCAATTACGTTGAATTGTTTTGCAAATCGTGTCAAAATAAACGGCTGAGTCTATTTTATTATACAATTTTACCATTCTTTTGCAATAACGACTCGATTTTGTCATTAAATCATGCTAAATGGAAAAATATCCGTTAAATTCATACATACCTGATCGTCTCATACGCAAAATTACAGCATTATGTGACAAAACACAGGAAAAGAGAACGAAAATGCTACTAATTTCGTTCAGCTGTTTTGAAAATCGTGTCAAAATAAACGGCTGAGTCTATTTTATTATACAATTTTACCATTCTTTTGCAATAACGACTCGATTTTGTCAAGAAATCTTGCTAAATGCAAAAATATCCGTTAAATTCGTTCCTGATCGTCTCATACGTAAAATTACAGCATTATGTTACGAAAAACAGGAATATAGAACGCAAATGCTACCAATTACGTTCAATTGTTTTGCGAATCCTGTCACAATAAGCGGCTGAGTCTATTTTATTGTACAATTTTACCATTCTTATGCAATAACGACTCGATTTTGTTAATAAGTCATGCTAAATAGAACAATTTCCGTTAAATTCATACATACCTGGTCGTCTCATACGCATAATTACAGCATTATGTGACAAAACACAGGAAAATAGAACGCAAATGCAACCAATTACGTTGAACTGTTTTGCAAATCGTGTCAAAATAAACGGCTGAGTCAATTTTATTATACAATTTTACCATTCTTTTGCAATTACGTTCAAATGTTTTGCAAATCGTGGTAAAATAAACGGCTGTCTATTTTGTTATTCAATTTACGACTCGATGTTGTCAAGAAATCATGCTAAATGCAAAAATAACCGTTAAATTCGTTCCTGATCGTCTCATACGCATAATTACAGCATTATGTGACAAAAAACAGGAATATAGAACGCAAATGCTACCAATTACGTTCAATTTTTTTGCGAATCCTGTCAAAATAAGCGGCTAAGTCTATTTAATTGTACAATTTCACAATTCTTTGCAATCACGACTCGATTTTGTCAATAAATCATGCTAAATGGAACAATATCCGTTAAATTCACACATACCTGATCGTCTCATACGCATAATTACGGCATTATGTGACAAAACACAGGAAAAAAGAAAGCAAATGCTACCAATATCGTTCAGATGTTTTGAAAATCGTGTCAAAATAAACGGCTGTCTATTTTGTTTTTCAACTTTACCATTCTGTTACAATAACGACTCGATTTTGTCAAGAAATCATGCTAAATGCAGAAATATCTGTTAAATTCGTTCCTGATCTCCTCATACGCATACTTTCAGCATTATGTGACAAAAAACAGGAAAATAGAACGCAAATGCCACCAATTACCTTCAATTGTTTTGCGAATCCTGTCAAAATAAGCGGCTGAGTCTATTTAATTGTACAATTTTACCATTCTTTTGTAATAACGACTCGATTTTGTCAATAAATCATGCTAAATGGAACAATATCCGTTAAATTCACACACACCTGATCGTCTCATACGCATAATTACAGCATTATGTGACAAAACACAGGAAAAAAGAACGCAAATGCTACCAATTACCTTCAATTGTTTTGCTAATCGTGCCAAAATAAACGGCTGAGTCTATTTTATTATACAATTTTACCATTTCTTTGCAATAACGACTCGATTTTGTCAAGAAATCATGCTAAATGGAAAAATATCCGTTAAATTCGTTCCTGATCGTCTCATACGCATAATTACAGCATTATGTGACAAAAAAACAGGAATATGGAACGCAATTGCTACCAATTACGTTCAATTGTTTTGCGAATCCTGTCAAAATAAGCGGCTGAGTCTATTTTATTATACAATTTTACCATTCTTTTGCAATAACGACTCGATTTTGTAAATAAATCATGCCAAATGGAACAATATCCGTTATATTCGTACAAACCTGGTCGTCTCATACGCATAATTACAGCATTATGTGACAAAAAACAGGAATATAGAACGCAAATGCTACCAATTACGTTCAATTGGTTTGCGAATCGTGTCAAAATAAGCGGCTGAGTCTATTGTATTGTACAATTTTACCATTCTTTTGCAATAACGACTCGATTTTGTTAATAACTCATGCTAAATGGAACAATATCCGTTAAATTCACACATACCTGATCGTCTCATACGCATAATTACGGCATTATGTGACAAAACACAGGAAAAGACAACGAAAATGCTACTAATATCGTTCTGCTGTTTTGAAAATCGTGTCAAAATAAACGGCTGAGTCTATTTTATTATACAATTTTACCATTCTTTTGCAATAACGACTCGATTTTGTCAAGAAATCTTGCTAAATGCAAAAATATCCGTTAAATTCGTTCCTGATCGTCTCATACGCATTATTACAGCATTATGTTACGAAAAACAGGAATATAGAACGCAAATGCTACCAATTACGTTCAATTGTTTTGCGAATCCTGTCAAAATAAGCGGCTGAGTCAATTTTATTGTACAATTTTACCATTCTTTTGCAATAACGACTCGATTTTGTTAATAAATCATGCGAAATGGAACAATATCCGTTAAATTCATACATACCTGGTCGTCTCATACGCATAATTACAGCATTATGTGACAAAACACAGGAAAATAGAACGCAAATGCTACTAATTACGTTGAATTGTTTTGCAAATCGTGTCAAAATAAACGGCTGAGTCTATTTTATTATACAATTTTACCATTCTTTTGCAATAACGACTCGATTTTGTCATTAAATCATGCTAAATGGAAAAATATCCGTTAAATTCATACATACCTGATCGTCTCATACGCAAAATTACAGCATTATGTGACAAAACACAGGAAAAGAGAACGAAAATGCTACTAATTTCGTTCAGCTGTTTTGAAAATCGTGTCAAAATAAACGGCTGAGTCTATTTTATTATACAATTTTACCATTCTTTTGCAATAACGACTCGATTTTGTCAAGAAATCTTGCTAAATGCAAAAATATCCGTTAAATTCGTTCCTGATCGTCTCATACGTAAAATTACAGCATTATGTTACGAAAAACAGGAATATAGAACGCAAATGCTACCAATTACGTTCAATTGTTTTGCGAATCCTGTCACAATAAGCGGCTGAGTCTATTTTATTGTACAATTTTACCATTCTTATGCAATAACGACTCGATTTTGTTAATAAGTCATGCTAAATAGAACAATTTCCGTTAAATTCATACATACCTGGTCGTCTCATACGCATAATTACAGCATTATGTGACAAAACACAGGAAAATAGAACGCAAATGCAACCAATTACGTTGAACTGTTTTGCAAATCGTGTCAAAATAAACGGCTGAGTCAATTTTATTATACAATTTTACCATTCTTTTGCAATTACGTTCAAATGTTTTGCAAATCGTGGTAAAATAAACGGCTGTCTATTTTGTTATTCAATTTACGACTCGATGTTGTCAAGAAATCATGCTAAATGCAAAAATAACCGTTAAATTCGTTCCTGATCGTCTCATACGCATAATTACAGCATTATGTGACAAAAAACAGGAATATAGAACGCAAATGCTACCAATTACGTTCAATTTTTTTGCGAATCCTGTCAAAATAAGCGGCTAAGTCTATTTAATTGTACAATTTCACAATTCTTTGCAATCACGACTCGATTTTGTCAATAAATCATGCTAAATGGAACAATATCCGTGAAATTCACACATACCTGATCGTCTCATACGCATAATTACGGCATTATGTGACAAAACACAGGAAAAAAGAAAGCAAATGCTACCAATATCGTTCAGATGTTTTGAAAATCGTGTCAAAATAAACGGCTGTCTATTTTGTTTTTCAACTTTACCATTCTGTTACAATAACGACTCGATTTTGTCAAGAAATCATGCTAAATGCAGAAATATCTGTTAAATTCGTTCCTGATCTCCTCATACGCATACTTTCAGCATTATGTGACAAAAAACAGGAAAATAGAACGCAAATGCTACCAATTACCTTCAATTGTTTTGCGAATCCTGTCAAAATAAGCGGCTGAGTCTATTTAATTGTACAATTTTACCATTCTTTTGTAATAACTACTCGATTTTGTCAATAAATCATGCTGAATGGAACAATATCCGTTAAATTCACACATACCTGATCGTCTCATACGCATAATTACAGCATTATGTGACAAAACACAGGAAAAAAGAACGCAAATGCTACCAATTACGTTGAATTGTTTTGCAAATCGTGCCAAAATAAACGGCTGAGTCTATTTTATTATACAATTTTACCATTTCTTTGCAATAACGACTCGATTTTGTCAAGAAATGATGCTAAATGGAAAAATATCCGTTAAATTCGATCCTGATCGTCTCATACGCATTATTACAGCATTATGTTACGAAAAACAGGAATATAGAACGCAAATGCTACCAATTACGTTCAATTGTTTTGCGAATCCTGTCAAAATAAGCGGCTGAGTCTATTTAATTGTACAATTTTACCATTCTTTTTGCAATAACGACTCGATTTTGTCAATAAATCATGCTAAATGGAACAAAATCCGTTAACTTCATACAAACCTGCTCGTCTCATACGCATAATTACAGCATAATGGGACAAAACACGGGAAAATTCAACGCAAGTGCTACCAATATCGTTCAGATGTTTTGAAAATCGTGTCAAAATAAACGGCTGTCTATTTTGTTTTTCAACTTTACCATTCTGTTACAATAACGACTCGATTTTGTCAAGAAATCATGCTAAATGCAGAAATATCTGTTAAATTCGTTCCTGATCTCCTCATATGCATACTTTCAGCATTATGTGACAAAAAACAGGAAAATAGAACGCAAATGCTACCAATTACCTTCAATTGTTTTGCGAATCCTGTCAAAATAAGCGGCTGAGTCTATTTAATTGTACAATTTTACCATTCTTTTTGCAATAACGACTCGATTTTGTCAATAAATCATGCTAAATGGAACAATATCCGTTAAATTCTCACATACCTGATCGTCTCATACGCATAATTACAGCATTATGTGACAAAACACAGGAAAAAAGAACGCAAATGCTACCAATTACGTTGAATTGTTTTGCAAATCGTGCCAAAATAAACGGCTGAGTCTATTTTATTATACAATTTTACCATTTCTTTGCAATAACGACTCGATTTTGTCAAGAAATCATGCTAAATGGTAAAATATCCGTTAAATTCGTTCCTGATCGTCTCATACGCATAATTACAGCATTATGTTACGAAAAACAGGAATATAGAACGCAAATGCTACCAATTACGTTCAATTGTTTTGCGAATCCTGTCAAAATAAGCGGCTGAGTCTATTTAATTGTACAATTTTACCATTCTTTTGCAACAACGACTCGATTTTGTCAAGAAATCTTGCTAAATGCAAAAATATCCGTTAAATTCGTTCCTGATCGTCTCATACGCATAATTACAGCATTATGTTACGAAAAACAGGAATATAGAACGCAAATGCTACCAATTACGTTCAATTGTTTTGCGAATCCTGTCAAAATAAGCGGCTGAGTCTATTTAATTGTACAATTTTACCATTCTTTTGCAATAACGACTCGATTTTGTCAATAAATCATGCTAAATGGAAAAATATCCGTTAAATTCGTTCCTGATCGTCTCATACGCATAATTACAGCATTATGTGACAAAACACAGGAAAAAAGAACGCAAATGCTACCAATTACGTTGAATTGTTTTGCAAATCGTGCCAAAATAAACGGCTGAGTCTATTTAATTGTACAATTTTACCATTCTTTTGCAATAACGACTCGATTTTGTCAATAAATCATGCTAAATGGAAAAATATCCGTTAAATTCGTTCCTGATCGTCTCATACGCATAATTACAGCATTATGTGACAAAAAAACAGGAATATGGAACGCAAATGCTACCAATTACGTTCAATTGTTTTGCGAATCCTGTCAAAATAAGCGGCTGAGTCTATTTAATTGTACAATTTAACCATTCTTTTTGCAATAACGACTCGATTTTGTCAATAAATCATGCTAAATGGAACAAAATCCGTTAACTTCATACAAACCTGCTCGTCTCATACGCATAATTACAGCATTATGGGACAAAACACGGGAAAATTCAACGCAAATGCTACCAATATCGTTCAGCTGTTTTGATAATCGTGTCAAAATAAACGACTGAGTCTATTTTATTATACAATTTAACCATTCTTTTTGCAATAACGACTCGATTTTGTCAATAAATCATGCTAAATGGAACAATATCCATTAAATTCATACATGCCTGATCGTCTCATACGCATAATTACAGCATTATGTGACAAAACACAGGAAAAAAGAACGCAAATGCTACCAATATCGTTCAGATGTTTTGAAAATCGTGCCAAATAAACGGCTGAGTCTATTTTATTATACAATTTTACCATTTCTTTGCAATAACGACTCGATTTTGTCAAGAAATCATGCTAAATGGAAAAATATCCGTTAAATTCGTTCCTGATCGTCTCATACGCATAATTACAGCATTATGTGACAAAAAACAGGAATATAGAACGCAAATGCTACCAATTACGTTCAATTGTTTTGCGAATCCTGTCAAAATAAGCGGCTGAGTCTATTTTATTGTACAATTTTACCATTCTTTTGCAATAACGACTCGATTTTGTTAATAAATCAAGCTAAATGGAACAATATCCGTTAAATTCATACATACCTGGTCGTCTCATACGCATAATTACAGAATTATGTGACAAAAAACAGGAATATAGAACGCAAATGCTACCAATTACCTTCAATTGTTTTGCGAATCGTGTCAAAATAAGCGGCTGAGTCTATTGTATTGTACAATTTTACCATTTCTTTGCAATAACGACTCGATTTTGTCAAGAAATCATGCGAAATGCAAAAATATGCGTTAGATTCGTTCCTGATCGTCTCATACGCATAATGACAGCAGTATGTGACAAAAACCAGGAATATAGAACGCAAATGCTATCAATTACGTTCAATTGGTTTGCGAATCGTGTCAAAATAAGCGGCTGAGACTATTTTATTGTACAATTTTACCATTCTTTTGCAATAACGACTCGATTTTGTCAAGAAATCTTGCTAAATGCAAAAATATCCGTTAAATTCGTTCCTGATCGTCTCATACGCATAATTACAGCATTATGTGACAAAACACAGGAAAAAAGAACGCAAATGCTACCAATTACTTTGAATTGTTTTGCAAATCGTGCCAAAATAAACGGCTGAGTCTATTTTATTATACAATTTTTTCATTCTTTTGCAATAACGACTCGATTTTGTTAATAAATCATGCTAAATGGAACAAAATCCGTTAGATTCATACATACCTGATCGTCTCATACGCATAATTAAAGCATTATGTGACAAAACACAGGAAAAAAGAACGCAAATGCTACCAATTACGTTCAAATGTTTTGCGAATCGTGTCAAAATAAGCGCCTGAGTCTATTTTATTGTACAATTTTAACATTCTTTTGCAATAACGACTCGATTTTGTTAATAAATCATGCTAAATGGAACAAAATCCGTTAGATTCATACATACCTGATCGTCTCATACGCATAATTAAAGCATTATGTGACAAAACACAGGAAAAAAGAACGCAAATGCTACCAATTACGTTCAAATGTTTTGCGAATCGTGTCAAAATAAGCGCCTGAGTCAATTTTATTGTACAATTTTAACATTCTTTTGCAATAACGACTCGATTTTGTTAATAAATCATGCTAAATGGAACAATATCCGTTAGATTCATACATACCTGATCGTCTCATACGCATAATTAAAGCATTATGTGACAAAACACAGGAAAAAAGAACGCAAATGCTACCAATTACGTTCAAATGTTTTGCGAATCGTGTCAAAATAAGCGCCTGAGTCTATTTTATTGTACAATTTTAACATTCTTTTGCAATAACGACTCGATTTTGTTAATAAATCATGCTAAATGGAACAATATCCGTTAGATTCATACATACCTGATCGTCTCGTACGCATAATTAAAGCACTATGTGACAAAACACAGGAAAAAAGAACGCAAATGCTACCAATTACGTTCAAATGTTTTGCAAATCGTGTCAAAATAAGCGCCTGAGTCTATTTTATTGTACAATTTTAACATTCTTTTGCAATAACGACTCGATTTTGTTAATAAATCATGCTAAATGGAACAATATCCGTTAGATTCATACATACCTGATCGTTTCATACGCATAATTAAAGCATTATGTGACAAAACACAGGAAAAAAGAACGCAAATGCTACCAATTACGTTCAAATGTTTTGCGAATCGTGTCAAAATAAGCGCCTGAGTCTATTTTATTGTACAATTTTAACATTCTTTTGCAATAACGACTCGATTTTGTTAATAAATCATGCTAAATGCAAAAATATCCGTTAAATTCGTTCCTGATCGTCTCATACGCATAATTACAGCATTATGTGACAAAACACAGGAAAAAAGAACGCAAATGCTACCAATTACGTTGAATTGTTTTGCAAATCGTGCCAAAATAAACGGCTGAGTCTATTTTATTATACAATTTTTTCATTCTTTTGCAATAACGACTCGATTTTGTCAAGAAATCTTGCTAAATGCAAAAATATCCGTTAAATTCGTTCCTGATCGTCTCATACGCATAATTACAGCATTATGTTACGAAAAACAGGAATATAGAACGCAAATGCTACCAATTACGTTCAATTGTTTTGCGAATCCTGTCAAAATTAGCGGCTGAGTCTATTTTATTGTACAATTTTACCATTATTTTGCAATAACGACTCGATTTTGTTAATAAATCATGCTAAATGGAACAATATCCGTTAAATTCATACATACCTGGTCGTCTCATACGCATAATTACAGAATTATGTGACAAAAAACAGGAATATAGAACGCAAATGCTACCAATTACCTTCAATTGTTTTGCGAATCGTGTCAAAATAAGCGGCTGAGTCCATTGTATTGTACAATTTTACCATTTCTTTGCAATAACGACTCGATTTTGTCAAGAAATCATGCGAAATGCAAAAATATGCGTTAGATTCGTTCCTGATCGTCTCATACGCATAATTACAGCATTATGTGACAAAAAACAGGAATATAGAACGCAAATGCTATCAATTACCTTCAATTGTTTTGCGAATCGTGTCAAAATAAGCGCCTGAGTCTATTTTATTGTACAATTTTAACATTCTTTTGCAATAACGACTCGATTTTGTCAATAAATCATGCTAAATGGAACAATATCCGTTAGATTCATACATACCTGATCGTCTCATACGCATAATTAAAGCATTATGTGACAAAACACAGGAAAGAAGAACGCAAATGCTACCAATTACGTTCAAATGTTTTGCGAATCGTGTCAAAATAAGCGCCTGAGTCTATTTTATTGTACAATTTTAACATTCTTTTGCAATAACGACTCGATTTTGTTAATAAATCATGCTAAATGGAACAATATCCGTTAGATTCATACATACCTGATCGTCTCATACGCATAATTAAAGCATTATGTGACAAAACACAGGAAAAAAGAACGCAAATGCTACCAATTACGTTCAAATGTTTTGCGAATCGTGTCAAAATAAGCGCCTGAGTCAATTTTATTGTACAATTTTAACATTCTTTTGCAATAACGACTCGATTTTGTTAATAAATCATGCTAAATGGAACAATATCCGTTAGATTCATACATACCTGATCGTCTCATACGCATAATTAAAGCATTATGTGACAAAACACAGGAAAAAAGAACGCAAAAGCTACCAATTACGTTCAAATGTTTTGCGAATCGTGTCAAAATAAGCGCCTGAGTCTATTTTATTGTACAATTTTAACATTCTTTTGCAATAACGACTCGATTTTGTCAAGAAATCATGCGAAATGCAAAAATATGCGTTAGATTCGTTCCTGATCGTCTCATACGCATAATGACAGCAGTATGTGACAAAAACCAGGAATATAGAACGCAAATGCTATCAGTTACGTTCAATTGGTTTGCGAATCGTGTCAAAATAAGCGGCTGAGTCTATTTTATTGTACAATTTTACCATTCTTTTGCAATAACGACTCGATTTTGTTAATAAATCATGCTAAATGGAACAATATCCGTTAAATTCACACATACCTGATCGTCTCATACGCATAATTACAGCATTATGTGACAAAACACAGGAAAAAAGAACGAAAATGCTACTAATATCGTTCAGCTGTTTTGAAAATCGTGTCAAAATAAACGGCTGAGTCTATTTTATTATACAATTTTACCATTCTTTTGCAATAACGACTCGATTTTGTTAATAAATCATGCCAAATGGAACAATATCCGTTAAATTCACACATACCTGATCGTCTCATACGCATAATTACAGCATTATGTGACAAAACACAGGAAAAAAGAACGAAAATGCTACTAATATCGTTCAGCTGTTTTGAAAATCGTGTCAAAATAAACGGCTGAGTCTATTTTATTATACAATTTTACCATTCTTTTGCAATAACGACTCGATTTTGTCAAGAAATCTTGCTAAATGCAAAAATATCCGTTAAATTCGTTCCTGATCGTCTCATACGCATAATTACAGCATTATGTGACAAAACACAGGAAAAAAGAACGCAAATGCTACCAATTACGTTGAATTGTTTTGCAAATCGTGCCAAAATAAACGGCTGAGTCTATTTTATTATACAATTTTTTCATTCTTTTGCAATAACGACTCGATTTTGTTAATAAATCATGCTAAATGGAACAATATCCGTTAGATTCATACATACCTGATCGTCTCATACGCATAATTACAGCATTATGTGACAAAAAACAGGAATATAGAACGCAAATGCTATCAATTACCTTCAATTGTTTTGCGAATCGTTTCAAAATAAGCGCCTGAGTCTATTTTATTGTACAATTTTAACATTCTTTTGCAATAACGACTCGATTTTGTCAATAAATCATGCTAAATGGAACAATATCCGTTAAGTTCATACATACCTGGTCGTCTCATACGCATAATTACAGCATTATGTGACAAAAAACAGGAATATAGAACGCAAATGCTATCAATTATTTTCAGTTGTTTTGCGAATCGTGTCAAAATAAGCGCCTGAGTCTATTTTATTGTACAATTTTAACATTCTTTTGCAATAACGACTCGATTTTGTCAATAAATCATGCTAAATGGAACAATATCCGTTAGATTCATACATACCTGATCGTCTCATACGCATAATTAAAGCATTATGTGACAAAACACAGGAAAAAAGAACGCAAATGCTACCAATTACGTTCAAATGTTTTGCGAATCGTGTCAAAATAAGCGCCTGAGTCTATTTTATTGTACAATTTTAACATTCTTTTGCAATAACGACTCGATTTTGTTAATAAATCATGCTAAATGGAACAATATCCGTTAGATTCATACATACCTGATCGTCTCATACGCATAATTACAGCATTATGTGACAAAACACAGGAAAAAAGAACGCAAATGCTACCAATTACGTTGAATTGTTTTGCAAATCGTGCCAAAATAAACGGCTGAGTCTATTTTATTATACAATTTTTTCATTCTTTTGCAATAACGACTCGATTTTGTCATGAAATCTTGGTAAATGCAAAAATATCCGTTAAATTCGTTCCTGATCGTCTCATACGCATAATTACAGCATTATGTTACGAAAAACAGGAATATAGAACGCAAATGCTACCAATTACGTTCAATTGTTTTGCGAATCCTGTCAAAATTAGCGGCTGAGTCTATTTTACTGTACAATTTTACCATTCTTTTGCAATAACGACTCGATTTTGTCAAGAAATCTTGCTAAATGCAAGAATATCCGTTAAATTCGTTCCTGATCGTCTCATACGCATAATTACAGCATTATGTGACAAAACACAGGAAAAAAGAACGCAAATGCTACCAATTACGTTGAATTGTTTTGCAAATCGTGCCAAAATAAACGGCTGAGTCTATTTTATTATACAATTTTTTCATTCTTTTGCAATAACGACTCGATTTTGTTAATAAATCATGCTAAATGGAACAATATCCGTTAGATTCATACATACCTGATCGTCTCATACGCATAATTAAAGCATTATGTGACAAAACACAGGAAAAAAGAACGCAAATGCTACCAATTACGTTCAAATGTTTTGCGAATCGTGTCAAAATAAGCGCCTGAGTCTATTTTATTGTACAATTTTAACATTCTTTTGCAATAACGACTCGATTTTGTTAATAAATCATGCTAAATGGAACAATATCCGTTAGATTCATACATACCTGATCGTCTCATACGCATAATTAAAGCATTATGTGACAAAACACAGGAAAAAAGAACGCAAATGCTACCAATTACGTTCAAATGTTTTGCGAATCGTGTCAAAATAAGCGCCTGAGTCTATTTTATTGTACAATTTTAACATTTTTTTGCAATAACGACTCGATTTTGTCAAGAAATCATGCGAAATGCAAAAATATGCGTTAGATTCGTTCCTGATCGTCTCATACGCATAATGACAGCAGTATGTGACAAAAACCAGGAATATAGAACGCAAATGCTATCAATTACGTTCAATTGGTTTGCGAATCGTGTCAAAATAAGCGGCTGAGTCTATTTTATTGTACAATTTTACCATTCTTTTGCAATAACGACTCGATTTTGTTAATAAATGATGCTAAATGGAACAATATCCGTTAAATTCACACATACCTGATCGTCTCATACGCATAATTACAGCATTATGTGACAAAACACAGGAAAAAAGAACGAAAATGCTACTAATATCGTTCAGCTGTTTTGAAAATCGTGTCAAAATAAACGGCTGAGTCTATTTTATTATACAATTTTACCATTCTTTTGCAATAACGACTCGATTTTGTTAATAAATCATGCCAAATGGAACAATATCCGTTAAATTCACACATACCTGATCGTCTCATACGCATAATTACAGCATTATGTGACAAAACACAGGAAAAGAGAACGAAAATGCTAGTAATATCGTTCAGCTGTTTTGAAAATCGTGTCAAAATAAACGGCTGAGTCTATTTTATTATACAATTTTACCATTCTTTTGCAATAACGACTCGATTTTGTCAAGAAATCTTGCTAAATGCAAAAATATCCGTTAAATTCGTTCCTGATCGTCTCATACGCATAATTACAGCATTATGTGACAAAACACAGGAAAAAAGAACGCAAATGCTACTAATAACGTTCAGCTGTTTTGAAAATCGTGTCAAAATAAACGGCTGAGTCTATTTTATTATACAATTTTACCATTCTTTTGCAATAACGACTCGATTTTGTCAAGAAATCTTGCTAAATGCAAAAATATCCGTTAAATTCGTTCCTGATCGTCTCATACGCATAATTACAGCATTATGTGACAAAACACAGGAAAAAAGAACGCAAATGCTACCAATTACGTTGAATTGTTTTGCAAATCGTGCCAAAATAAACGGCTGAGTCTATTTTATTATACAATTTTTTCATTCTTTTGCAATAACGACTCGATTTTGTTAATAAATCATGCTAAATGGAACAATATCCGTTAGATTCATACATACCTGATCGTCTCATACGCATAATTAAAGCATTATGTGACAAAACACAGGAAAAAAGAACGCAAATGCTACCAATTACGTTCAAATGTTTTGCGAATCGTGTCAAAATAAGCGCCTGAGTCTATTTTATTGTACAATTTTAACATTCTTTTGCAATAACGACTCGATTTTGTTAATAAATCATACTAAATGGAACAATATCCGTTAGATTCATACATACCTGATCGTCTCATACGCATAATTACAGCATTATGTGACAAAAAACAGGAATATAGAACGCAAATGCTATCAATTACCTTCAATTGTTTTGCGAATCGTGTCAAAATAAGCGCCTGAGTCTATTTTATTGTACAATTTTAACATTCTTTTGCAATAACGACTCGATTTTGTCAATAAATCATGCTAAATGGAACAATATCCGTTAGATTCATACATACCTGATCGTCTCATACGCATAATTACAGCATTATGTGACAAAAAACAGGAATATAGAACGCAAATGCTATCAATTACCTTCAATTGTTTTGCGAATCGTGTCAAAATAAGCGCCTGAGTCTATTTTATTGTACAATTTTAACTTTCTTTTGCAATAACGACTCGATTTTGTCAATAAATCATGCTAAATGGAACAATATCCGTTAGATTCATACATACCTGATCGTCTCATACGCATCATTACAGCATTATGTGACAAAAAACAGGAATATAGAACGCAAATGCTATCAATTACCTTCA
Source organism: Agrilus cyanescens (assembly GCA_947389935.1). NCBI lineage: Eukaryota > Metazoa > Arthropoda > Insecta > Coleoptera > Buprestidae > Agrilus > Agrilus cyanescens. The sequence continues at coordinate 11,301,173 of OX376712.1, forward strand.
ATTGTTTTGCGAATCGTGTCAAAATAAGCGCCTGAGTCTATTTTATTGTACAATTTTAACTTTCTTTTGCAATAACGACTCGATTTTGTCAATAAATCATGCTAAATGGAACAATATCCGTTAAGTTCATACATACCTGGTCGTCTCATACGCATAATTACAGCATTATGTGACAAAAAACAGGAATATAGAACGCAAATGCTATCAATTACCTTCAATTGTTTTGCGAATCGTGTCAAAATAAGCGCCTGAGTCTATTTTATTGTACAATTTTAACATTCTTTTGCAATAACGACTCGATTTTGTCGATAAATCATGCTAAATGGAACAATATCCGTTAGATTCATACATACCTGATCGTCTCATACGCATAATTAAAGCATTATGTGACAAAACACAGGAAAGAAGAACGCAAATGCTACCAATTACGTTCAAATGTTTTGCGAATCGTGTCAAAATAAGCGCCTGAGTCTATTTTATTGTACAATTTTAACATTCTTTTGCAATAACGACTCGATTTTGTTAATAAATCATGCTAAATGGAACAATATCCGTTAGATTCATACATACCTGATCGTCTCATACGCATAATTAAAGCATTATGTGACAAAACACAGGAAAAAAGAACGCAAATGCTACCAATTACGTTCAAATGTTTTGCGAATCGTGTCAAAATAAGCGCCTGAGTCTATTTTATTGTACAATTTTAACATTCTTTTGCAATAACGACTCGATTTTGTTAATAAATCATGCTAAATGGAACAATATCCGTTAGATTCATACATACCTGATCGTCTCATACGCATAATTAAAGCATTATGTGACAAAACACAGGAAAAAAGAACGCAAATGCTACCAATTACGTTCAAATGTTTTGCGAATCGTGTCAAAATAAGCGCCTGAGTCTATTTTATTGTACAATTTTAACATTCTTTTGCAATAACGACTCGATTTTGTTAATAAATCATGCTAAATGGAACAATATCCGTTAGATTCATACATACCTGATCGTCTCATACGCATAATTAAAGCATTATGCGACAAAACACAGGAAAAAAGAACGCAAATGCTACCAATTACGTTCAAATGTTTTGCGAATCGTGTCAAAATGAGCGCCTGAGTCTATTTTATTATACAATTTTACCATTCTTTTGCAATAACGACTCGATTTTGTCAAGAAATCTTGCTAAATGCAAAAATATCCGTTAAATTCGTTCCTGATCGTCTCATACGCATAATTACAGCATTATGTGACAAAACACAGGAAAAAAGAACGCAAACGCTACCAATTACGTTGAATTGTTTTGCAAATCGTGCCAAAATAAACGGCTGAGTCTATTTTATTATACAATTTTTTCATTCTTTTGCAATAACGACTCGATTTTGGCAAGAAATCTTGGTAAATGCAAAAATATCCGTTAAATTCGTTCCTGATCGTCTCATACGCATAATTACAGCATTATGTTACGAAAAACAGGAATATAGAACGCAAATGCTACCAATTACGTTCAATTGTTTTGCGAATCCTGTCAAAATTAGCGGCTGAGTCTATTTTATTGTACAATTTTACCATTCTTTTGCAATAACGACTCGATTTTGTTAATAAATCATGCTAAATGGAACAATATCCGTTAAATTCATACATACCTGGTCGTCTCATACGCATAATTACAGCATTATGTGACAAAAAACAGGAATATAAAACGCAAATGCTATCAATTACCTTCAATTGTTTTGCGAATCGTGTCAAAATAAGCGCCTGAGTCTATTTTATTGTACAATTTTAACATTCTTTTGCAATAACGACTCGATTTTGTCAATAAATCATGCTAAATAGAACAATATCCGTTAGATTCATACATACCTGATCGTCTCATACGCATAATTAAAGCATTATGTGACAAAACACAGGAAAAAAGAACGCAAATGCTACCAATTACGTTCAAATGTTTTGCGAATCGTGTCAAAATAAGCGCCTGAGTCTATTTTATTGTACAATTTTAACATTCTTTTGCAATAACGACTCGATTTTGTTAATAAATCATACTAAATGGAACAATATCCGTTAGATTCATACATACCTGATCGTCTCATACGCATAATTAAAGCATTATGTGACAAAACACAGGAAAAAAGAACGCAAATGCTACCAATTACGTTCAAATGTTTTGCGAATCGTGTCAAAATAAGCGCCTGAGTCTATTTTATTGTACAATTTTAACATTCTTTTGCAATAACGACTCGATTTTGTTAATAAATCATGCTAAATGGAACAATATCCGTTAGATTCATACATACCTGATCGTCTCATACGCATAATTAAAGCATTATGTGACAAAACACAGGAAAAAAGAACGCAAATGCTACCAATTACGTTCAAATGTTTTGCGAATCGTGTCAAAATGAGCGCCTGAGTCTATTTTATTATACAATTTTACCATTCTTTTGCAATAACGACTCGATTTTGTCAAGAAATCTTGCTAAATGCAAAAATATCCGTTAAATTCGTTCCTGATCGTCTCATACGCATAATTACAGCATTATGTGACAAAACACAGGAAAAAAGAACGCAAACGCTACCAATTACGTTGAATTGTTTTGCAAATCGTGCCAAAATAAACGGCTGAGTCTATTTTATTATACAATTTTTTCATTCTTTTGCAATAACGACTCGATTTTGGCAAGAAATCTTGGTAAATGCAAAAATATCCGTTAAATTCGTTCCTGATCGTCTCATACGCATAATTACAGCATTATGTTACGAAAAACAGGAATATAGAACGCAAATGCTACCAATTACGTTCAATTGTTTTGCGAATCCTGTCAAAATTAGCGGCTGAGTCTATTTTATTGTACAATTTTACCATTCTTTTGCAATAACGACTCGATTTTGTTAATAAATCATGCTAAATGGAACAATATCCGTTAGATTCATACATACCTGATCGTCTCATACGCATAATTAAAGCATTATGTGACAAAACACAGGAAAAAAGAACGCAAATGCTACCAATTACGTTCAAATGTTTTGCGAATCGTGTCAAAATAAGCGCCTGAGTCTATTTTATTGTACAATTTTAACATTCTTTTGCAATAACGACTCGATTTTGTTAATAAATCATACTAAATGGAACAATATCCGTTAGATTCATACATACCTGATCGTCTCATACGCATAATTACAGCATTATGTGACAAAAAACAGGAATATAGAACGCAAATGCTATCAATTACCTTCAATTGTTTTGCGAATCGTGTCAAAATAAGCGCCTGAGTCTATTTTATTGTACAATTTTAACATTCTTTTGCAATAACGACTCGATTTTGTCAATAAATCATGCTAAATGGAACAATATCCGTTAAGTTCATACATACCTGGTCGTCTCATACGCATAATTACAGCATTATGTGACAAAAAACAGGAATATAGAACGCAAATGCTATCAATTATTTTCAATTGTTTTGCGAATCGTGTCAAAATAAGCGCCTGAGTCTATTTTATTGTACAATTTTAACATTCTTTTGCAATAACGACTCGATTTTGTCAATAAATCATGCTAAATAGAACAATATCCGTTAGATTCATACATACCTGATCGTCTCATACGCATAATTAAAGCATTATGTGACAAAACACAGGAAAAAAGAACGCAAATGCTACCAATTACGTTCAAATGTTTTGCGAATCGTGTCAAAATAAGCGCCTGAGTCTATTTTATTGTACAATTTTAACATTCTTTTGCAATAACGACTCGATTTTGTTAATAAATCATGCTAAATGGAACAATATCCGTTAGATTCATACATACCTGATCGTCTCATACGCATAATTAAAGCATTATGTGACAAAACACAGGAAAAAAGAACGCAAATGCTACCAATTACGTTCAAATGTTTTGCGAATCGTGTCAAAATAAGCGCCTGAGTCTATTTTATTGTACAATTTTAACATTCTTTTGCAATAACGACTCGATTTTGTTAATAAATCATACTAAATGGAACAATATCCGTTAGATTCATACATACCTGATCGTCTCATACGCATAATTACAGCATTATGTGACAAAAAACAGGAATATAGAACGCAAATGCTATCAATTACCTTCAATTGTTTTGCGAATCGTGTCAAAATAAGCGCCTGAGTCTATTTTATTGTACAATTTTAACATTCTTTTGCAATAACGACTCGATTTTGTCAATAAATCATGCTAAATGGAACAATATCCGTTAGATTCATACATACCTGATCGTCTCATACGCATAATTACAGCATTATGTGACAAAAAACAGGAATATAGAACGCAAATGCTATCAATTACCTTCAATTGTTTTGCGAATCGTGTCAAAATAAGCGCCTGAGTCTATTTTATTGTACAATTTTAACATTCTTTTGCAATAACGACTCGATTTTGTCAATAAATCATGCTAAATGGAACAATATCCGTTAAGTTCATACATACCTGGTCGTCTCATACGCATAATTACAGCATTATGTGACAAAAAACAGGAATATAGAACGCAAATGCTATCAATTATTTTCAATTGTTTTGCGAATCGTGTCAAAATAAGCGCCTGAGTCTATTTTATTGTACAATTTTAACATTCTTTTGCAATAACGACTCGATTTTGTCAATAAATCATGCTAAATGGAACAATATCCGTTAGATTCATACATACCTGATCGTCTCATACGCATAATTAAAGCATTATGTGACAAAACACAGGAAAAAAGAACGCAAATGCTACCAATTACGTTCAAATGTTTTGCGAATCGTGTCAAAATAAGCGCCTGAGTCTATTTTATTGTACAATTTTAACATTCTTTTGCAATAACGACTCGATTTTGTTAATAAATCATGCTAAATGGAAGAATATCCGTTAGATTCATACATACCTGATCGTCTCATACGCATAATTACAGCATTATGTGACAAAACACAGGAAAAAAGAACGCAAATGCTACCAATTACGTTGAATTGTTTTGCAAATCGTGCCAAAATAAACGGCTGAGTCTATTTTATTATACAATTTTTTCATTCTTTTGCAATAACGACCCGATTTTGTCATGAAATCTTGGTAAATGCAAAAATATCCGTTAAATTCGTTCCTGATCGTCTCATACGCATAATTACAGCATTATGTTACGAAAAACAGGAATATAGAACGCAAATGCTACCAATTACGTTCAATTGTTTTGCGAATCCTGTCAAAATTAGCGGCTGAGTCTATTTTACTGTACAATTTTACCATTCTTTTGCAATAACGACTCGATTTTGTTAATAAATCATGCTAGATGGAACAATATCCGTTAAATTCATACATACCTGGTCGTCTCATACGCATAATTACAGCATTATGTGACAAAAAACAGGAATATAGAACGCAAATGCTATCAATTACCTTCAATTGTTTTGCGAATCGTGTCAAAATAAGCGCCTGAGTCTATTTTATTGTACAATTTTAACATTCCTTTGCAATAACGACTCGATTTTGTCAATAAATCATGCTAAATGGAACAATATCCGTTAGATTCATACATACCTGATCGTCTCATACGCATAATTAAAGCATTATGTGACAAAACACAGGAAAAAAGAACGCAAATGCTACCAATTACGTTCAAATGTTTTGCGAATCGTGTCAAAATAAGCGCCTGAGTCTATTTTATTGTACAATTTTAACATTCTTTTGCAATAACGACTCGATTTTGTTAATAAATCATCCTAAATGGAACAATATCCGTTAGATTCATACATACCTGATCGTCTGATACGCATAATTAAAGCATTATGTGACAAAACACAGGAAAAAAGAACGCAAATGCTACCAATTACGTTCAAATGTTTTGCGAATCGTGTCAAAATAAGCGCCTGAGTCTATTTTATTGTACAATTTTAACATTCTTTTGCAATAACGACTCGATTTTGTTAATAAATCATGCTAAATGGAACAATATCCGTTAGATTCATACATACCTGATCGTCTCATACGCATAATTAAAGCATTATGTGACAAAACACAGGAAAAAAGAACGCAAATGCTACCAATTACGTTCAAATGTTTTGCGAATCGTGTCAAAATAAGCGCCTGAGTCTATTTTATTGTACAATTTTAACATTATTTTGCAATAACGACTCGATTTTGTTAATAAATCATACTAAATGGAACAATATCCGTTAGATTCATACATACCTGATCGTCTCATACGCATAATTACAGCATTATGTGACAAAAAACAGGAATATAGAACGCAAATGCTATCAATTACCTTCAATTGTTTTGCGAATCGTGTCAAAATAAGCGCCTGAGTCTATTTTATTGTACAATTTTAACATTCTTTTGCAATAACGACTCGATTTTGTCAATAAATCATGCTAAATGGAACAATATCCGTTAGATTCATACATACCTGATCGTCTCATACGCATAATTACAGCATTATGTGACAAAAAACAGGAATATAGAACGCAAATGCTATCAATTACCTTCAATTGTTTTGCGAATCGTGTCAAAATAAGCGCCTGAGTCTATTTTATTGTACAATTTTAACATTCTTTTGCAATAACGACTCGATTTTGTCAATAAATCATGCTAAATGGAACAATATCCGTTAAGTTCATACATACCTGGTCGTCTCATACGCATAATTACAGCATTATGTGACAAAAAACAGGAATATAGAACGCAAATGCTATCAATTACCTTCAAATGTTTTGCGAATCGTGTCAAAATAAGCGCCTGAGTCTATTTTATTGTACAATTTTAACATTCTTTTGCAATAACGACTCGATTTTGTTAATAAATCATGCTAAATGGAACAATATCCGTTAGATTCATACATACCTGATCGTCTCATACGCATAATTAAAGCATTATGTGACAAAACACAGGAAAAAAGAACGCAAATGCTACCAATTACGTTCAAATATTTTGCGAATCGTGTCAAAATAAGCGCCTGAGTCTATTTTATTGTACAATTTTAACATTCTTTTGCAATAACGACTCGATTTTGTTAATAAATCATGCTAAATGGAACAATATCCGTTAGATTCATACATACCTGATCGTCTCATACGCATAATTAAAGCATTATGTGACAAAACACAGGAAAAAAGAACGCAAATGCTACCAATTACGTTCAAATGTTTTGCGAATCGTGTCAAAATAAGCGCCTGAGTCTATTTTATTGTACAATTTTAACATTATTTTGCAATAACGACTCGATTTTGTTAATAAATCATACTAAATGGAACAATATCCGTTAGATTCATACATACCTGATCGTCTCATACGCATAATTACAGCATTATGTGACAAAAAACAGGAATATAGAACGCAAATGCTATCAATTACCTTCAAGTGTTTTGCGAATCGTGTCAAAATAAGCGCCTGAGTCTATTTTATTGTACAATTTTAACATTCTTTTGCAATAACGACTCGATTTTGTCAATAAATCATGCTAAATGGAACAATATCCGTTAGATTCATACATACCTGATCGTCTCATACGCATAATTAAAGCATTATGTGACAAAACACAGGAAAAAAGAACGCAAATGCTACCAATTACGTTCAAATGTTTTGCGAATCGTGTCAAAATAAGCGCCTGAGTCTATTTTATTGTACAATTTTAACATTCTTTTGCAATAACGACTCGATTTTGTCAATAAATCATGCTAAATGGAACAATATCCGTTAAGTTCATACATACCTGGTCGTCCCATACGCATAATTACAGCATTATGTGACAAAAAACAGGAATATAGAACGCAAATGCTATCAATTACCTTCAAATGTTTTGCGAATCGTGTCAAAATAAGCGCCTGAGTCTATTTTATTGTACAATTTTAACATTCTTTTGCAATAACGACTCGATTTTGTTAATAAATCATGCTAAATGGAACAATATCCGTTAGATTCATACATACCTGATCGTCTCATACGCATAATTAAAGCATTATGTGACAAAACACAGGAAAAAAGAACGCAAATGCTACCAATTACGTTCAAATGTTTTGCGAATCGTGTCAAAATAAGCGCCTGAGTCTATTTTATTGTACAATTTTAACATTCTTTTGCAATAACGACTCGATTTTGTTAATAAATCATGCTAAATGGAACAATATCCGTTAGATTCATACATACCTGATCGTCTCATACGCATAATTAAAACATTATGTGACAAAACACAGGAAAAAAGAACGCAAATGCTACGAATTACGTTCAAATGTTTTGCGAATCGTGTCAAAATAAGCGCCTGAGTCTATTTTATTGTACAATTTTAACATTCTTTTGCAATAACGACTCGATTTTGTTAATAAATCATGCTAAATGGAACAATATCCGTTAGATTCATACATACCTGATCGTCTCATACGCATAATTAAAGCATTATGTGACAAAACACAGGAAAAAAGAACGCAAATGCTACCAATTACGTTCAAATGTTTTGCGAATCGTGTCAAAATAAGCGCCTGAGTCTATTTTATTGTACAATTTTAACATTCTTTTGCAATAACGACTCGATTTTGTCAAGAAATCTTGCTAAATGGAACAATATCCGTTAGATTCATACATACCTGATCGTCTCATACGCATAATTAAAGCATTATGTGACAAAACACAGGAAAAAAGAACGCAAATGCTACCAATTACGTTCAAATGTTTTGCGAATCGTGTCAAAATAAGCGCCTGAGTCTATTTTATTGTACAATTTTAACATTCTTTTGCAATAACGACTCGATTTTGTTAATAAATCATCCTAAATGGAACAATATCCGTTAGATTCATACATACCTGATCGTCTCATACGCATAATTAAAGCATTATGTGACAAAAAACAGGAATACAGAACGCAAATGCTACCAATTACGTTCAAATGTTTTGCGAATCGTGTCAAAATAAGCGCCTGAGTCTATTTTATTGTACAATTTTAACATTCTTTTGCAATAACGACTCGATTTTGTTAATAAATCATACTAAATGGAACAATATCCGTTAGATTCATACATACCTGATCGTCTCATACGCATAATTACAGCATTATGTGACAAAAAACAGGAATATAGAACGCAAATGCTATCAATTACCTTCAATTGTTTTGCGAATCGTGTCAAAATAAGCGCCTGAGTCTATTTTATTGTACAATTTTAACATTCTTTTGCAATAACGACTCGATTTTGTCAATAAATCATGCTAAATGGAACAATATCCGTTAGATTCATACATACCTGATCGTCTCATACGCATAATTACAGCATTATGTGACAAAAAACAGGAATACAGAACGCAAATGCTACCAATTACCTTCAATTGTTTTGCGAATCGTGTCAAAATAAGCGCCTGAGTCTATTTTATTGTACAATTTTAACATTCTCTTGCAATAGCGACTCGATTTTGTCAATAAATCATGCTAAATGGAACAATATCCGTTAAATTCATACATACCTGGTCGTCTCATACGCATAATTACAGCATTATGTGACAAAACACAGGAAAAAAGAACGCAAATGCTACCAATTACGTTCAAATGTTTTGCGAATCGTGTCAAAATAAGCGCCTGAGTCTATTTTATTGTACAATTTTAACATTCTTTTGCAATAACGACTCGATTTTGTTAATAAATCATGCTAAATGGAACAATATCCGTTAGATTCATACATACCTGATCGTCTCATACGCATAATTAAAGCATTATGTGACAAAACACAGGAAAAAAGAACGCAAATGCTACCAATTACGTTCAAATGTTTTGCGAATCGTGTCAAAATAAGCGGCTGAGTCTATTTAATTGTACAATTTTACCATTCTTTTGCAATAACGACTCGATTTTGTCAATAAATCATGCTAAATGGAACAATATCCATTAAATTCATACATGCCTGATCGTCTCATACGCATAATTACAGCATTATGTGACAAAAAACAGGAATACAGAACGGAAATGCTATCAATTACCTTCAATTGTTTTGCGAATCGTGTCAAAATAAGCGCCTGAGTCTATTTTATTGTACAATTTTAACATTCCTTTGCAATAACGACTCGATTTTGTCAATAAATCATGCTAAATGGAACAATATCCGTTAAATTCATACATACCTGGTCGTCTCATACGCATAATTACAGCATTATGTGACAAAAAACAGGAATATAGAACGCAAATGCTATCAATTACCTTCAATTGTTTTGCGAATCGTGTCAAAATAAGCGCCTGAGTCTATTTTATTGTACAATTTTAACATTCTTTTGCAATAACGACTCGATTTTGTCAATAAATTATGCTAAATGGAACAATATCCGTTAGATTCATACATACCTGATCGTCTCATACGCATAATTAAAGCATTATGTGACAAAACACAGGAAAAAAGAACGCAAATGCTACCAATTACGTTCAAATGTTTTGCGAATCGTGTCAAAATAAGCGCCTGAGTCTATTTTATTGTACAATTTTAACATTCTGTTGCAATAACGACTCGATTTTGTTAATAAATCATGCTAAATGGAACAATATCCGTTAGATTCATACATACCTGATCGTCTCATACGCATAATTAAAGCATTATGTGACAAAACACAGGAAAAAAGAACGCAAATGCTACCAATTACGTTCAAATGTTTTGCGAATCGTGTCAAAATAAGCGCCTGAGTCTATTTTATTGTACAATTTTAACATTCTTTTGCAATAACGACTCGATTTTGTTAATAAATCATGCTAAATGGAACAATATCCGTTAGATTCATACATACCTGATCGTCTCATACGCATAATTAAAGCATTATGTGACAAAACACAGGAAAAAAGAACGCAAATGCTACCAATTACGTTCAAATGTTTTGCGAATCGTGTCAAAATAAGCGGCTGAGTCTATTTAATTGTACAATTTTACCATTCTTTTGCAATAACGACTCGATTTTGTTAATAAATCATGCTAAATGGAACAATATCCGTTAGATTCATACATACCTGATCGTCTCATACGCATAATTAAAGCACTATGTGACAAAACACAGGAAAAAAGAACACAAATGCTACCAATTACGTTCAAATGTTTTGCGAATCGTGTCAAAATAAGCGCCTGAGTCTATTTTATTATACAATTTTACCATTCTTTTGCAATAACGACTCGATTTTGTCAAGAAATCTTGCTAAATGCAAAAATATCCGTTAAATTCGTTCCTGATCGTCTCATACGCATAATTACAGCATTATGTGACAAAACACAGGAAAAGAGAACGAAAATGCTACTAATATCGTTCAGCTGTTTTGAAAATCGTGTCAAAATAAACGGCTGAGTCTATTTTATTATACAATTTTACCATTCTTTTGCAATAACGACTCGATTTTGTCAAGAAATCTTGCTAAATGCAAAAATATCCGTTAAATTCGTTCCTGATCGTCTCATACGCATAATTACAGCATTATGTTACGAAAAACAGGAATATAGAACGCAAATGCTACCAATTACGTTCAATTGTTTTGCGAATCCTGTCAAAATAAGCGGCTGAGTCTATTTTATTGTACAATTTTACCATTTTTTTGCAATAACGACTCGATTTTGTTAATAAATCATGCTAAATGGAACAATATCCGTTAAATTCATACATACCTGGCCGTCTCATACGCATAATTAGAGCATTATGTGACAAAAAACAGGAATATAGAACGCAAATGCTATCAATTACCTTCAATTGTTTTGCGAATCGTGTCAAAATAAGCGCCTGAGTCTATTTTATTGTACAATTTTAACATTCTCTTGCAATAACGACTCGATTTTGTCAATAAATCATGCTAAATGGAACAATATCCGTTAAATTCATACATACCTGGTCGTCTCATACGCATAATTATAGCATTATGTGACAAAACACAGGAAAAAAGAACGCAAATGCTACCAATTACGTTCAAATGTTTTGCGAATCGTGTCAAAATAAGCGCCTGAGTCTATTTTATTGTACAATTTTAACATTCTTTTGCAATAACGACTCGATTTTGTTAATAAATCATGCTAAATGGAGCAATATCCGTTAGATTTATACATACCTGATCGTCTCATACGCATAATTAAAGCATTATGTGACAAAACACAGGAAAAAAGAACGCAAATGCTACCAATTACGTTCAAATGTTTTGCGAATCGTGTCAAAATAAGCGGCTGGGTCTATTTAATTGTACAATTTTACCATTCTTTTGCAATAACGACTCGATTTTGTCAATAAATCATGCTAAATGGAACAATATCCATTAAATTCATACATGCCTGATCGTCTCATACGCATAATTACAGCATTATGTGACAAAACACAGGAAAAAAGAACGCAAATGCTACCAATTACGTTGAATTATTTTGCAAATCGTGCCAAAATAAACGGCTGAGTCTATTTTATTATACAATTTTTTCATTCTTTTGCAATAACGACTCGATTTTGTCAAGAAATCTTGCTAAATGCAAAAATATCCGTTAAATTCGTTCCTGATCGTCTCATACGCATAATTACAGCATTATGTTACGAAAAACAGGAATATAGAACGCAAATGCTACCAATTACGTTCAATTGTTTTGCGAATCCTGTCAAAATAAGCGGCTGAGTCTATTTTATTGTACAATTTTACCATTATTTTGCAATAACGACTCGATTTTGTTAATAAATCATGCTAAATGGAACAATATCCGTTAAATTCATACATACCTAGTCGTCTCATACGCATAATTACAGAATTATGTGACAAAAAACAGGAATATAGAACGCAAATGCTACCAATTACCTTCAATTGTTTTGCGAATCGTGTCAAAATAAGCGGCTGAGTCTATTGTATTGTACAATTTTACCATTTCTTTGCAATAACGACTCGATTTTGTCAAGAAATCATGCGAAATGCAAAAATATCCGTTAGATTCGTTCCTGATCGTCTCATACGCATACTGAAAGCAGTATGTGACAAAAACCAGGAATATAGAACGCAAATGCTATCAATTACGTTCAATTGGTTTGCGAATCGTCTCAAAATAAGCGGCTGAGTCTATTTTATTGTACAATTTTACCATTCTTTTGCAATAACGACTCGATTTTGTTAATAAATCATGCTAAATGGAACAATATCCGTTAGATTTATACATACCTGATCGTCTCATACGCATAATTACGGCATTATGTGACAAAACACAGGAAAAGAGAACGAAAATGCTACTAATATCGTTCAGCTGTTTTGAAAATCGTGTCAAAATAAACGGCTGAGTCTATTTTATTATACAATTTTACCATTCTTTTGCAATAACGACTCGATTTTGTCAAGAAATCTTGCTAAATGCAAAAATATCCGTTAAATTCGTTCCTGATCGTCTCATACGCATAATTACAGCATTATGTTACGAAAAACAGGAATATAGAACGCAAATGCTACCAATTACGTTCAATTGTTTTGCGAATCCTGTCAAAATAAGCGGCTGAGTCTATTTAATTGTACAATTTTACCATTCTTTTGCAATAACGACTCGATTTTGTCAATAAATCATGCTAAATGGAACAATATCCATTAAATTCATACATGCCTGATCGTCTCATACGCATAATTACAGTATTATGTGATAAAACACAGGAAAAAAGAACGCAAATGCTACCAATTACGTTGAATTGTTTTGCAAATCGTGCCAAAATAAACGGCTGAGTCTATTTTATTATACAATTTTTTCATTCTTTTGCAATAACGACTCGATTTTGTCAAGAAATCTTGCTAAATGCAAAAATATCCGTTAAATTCGTTCCTGATCGTCTCATACGCATAATTACAGCATTATGTTACGAAAAACAGGAATATAGAACGCAAATGCTACCAATTACGTTCAATTGTTTTGCGAATCCTGTCAAAATAAGCGGCTGAGTCTATTTAATTGTACAATTTTACCATTCTTTTGCAATAACGACTCGATTTTGTCAATAAATCATGCTAAATGGAACAATATCCGTTAGATTCATACATACCTGATCGTCTCATACGCATAATTAAAGCATTATGTGACAAAACACAGGAAAAAATAACGCAAATGCTACCAATTACGTTCAAATGTTTTGCGAATCGTGTCAAAATAAGCGCCTGAGTCTATTTTATTGTACAATTTTAACATTCTTTTGCAATAACGACTCGATTTTGTTAATAAATCATGCTAAATGGAACAATATCCGTTAGATTCATACATACCTGATCGTCTCATACGCATAATTAAAGCATTATGTGACAAAACACAGGAAAAAAGAACGCAAATGCTACCAATTACGTTCAAATGTTTTGCGAATCGTGTCAAAATAAGCGCCTGAGTCTATTTTATTGTACAATTTTAACATTCTTTTGCAATAACGACTCGATTTTGTCAAGAAATCTTGCTAAATGCAAAAATATCCGTTAAATTCGTTCCTGATCGTCTCATACGCATAATTACAGCATTATGTTACGAAAAACAGGAATATAGAACGCAAATGCTACCAATTACGTTCAATTGTTTTGCGAATCCTGTCAAAATAAGCGGCTGAGTCTATTTAATTGTACAATTTTACCATTCTTTTGCAATAACGACTCGATTTTGTCAATAAATCATGCTAAATGGAACAATATCCATTAAATTCATACATGCCTGATCGTCTCATACGCATAATTACAGTATTATGTGATAAAACACAGGAAAAAAGAACGCAAATGCTACCAATTACGTTGAATTGTTTTGCAAATCGTGCCAAAATAAACGGCTGAGTCTATTTTATTATACAATTTTTTCATTCTTTTGCAATAACGACTCGATTTTGTCAAGAAATCTTGCTAAATGCAAAAATATCCGTTAAATTCGTTCCTGATCGTCTCATACGCATAATTACAGCATTATGTTACGAAAAACAGGAATATAGAACGCAAATGCTACCAATTACGTTCAATTGTTTTGCGAATCCTGTCAAAATAAGCGGCTGAGTCTATTTAATTGTACAATTTTACCATTCTTTTGCAATAACGACTCGATTTTGTTAATAAATCATGCTAAATGGAACAATATCCGTTAAATTCATACATACCTAGTCGTCTCATACGCATAATTACAGAATTATGTGACAAAAAACAGGAATATAGAACGCAAATGCTACCAATTACCTTCAATTGTTTTGCGAATCGTGTCAAAATAAGCGGCTGAGTCTATTGTATTGTACAATTTTACCATTCCTTTGCAATAACGACTCGATTTTGTCAAGAAATCATGCGAAATGCAAAAATATCCGTTAGATTCGTTCCTGATCGTCTCATACGCATAATGAAAGCAGTATGTGACAAAAACCAGGAATATAGAACGCAAATGCTATCAATTACGTTCAATTGGTTTGCGAATCGTGTCAAAATAAGCGGCTGAGTCTATTTTATTGTACAATTTTACCATTCTTTTGCAATAACGACACGATTTTGTCAATAAATCATGCTAAATGGAACAATATCCGTTAAATTCACACATACCTGATCGTCTCATACGCATAATTACGGCATTATGTGACAAAACACAGGAAAAGAGAACGAAAATGCTACTAATATCGTTCAGCTGTTTTGAAAATCGTGTCAAAATAAACGGCTGAGTCTATTTTATTATACAATTTTACCATTCTTTTGCAATAACGACTCGATTTTGTCAAGAAATCTTGCTAAATGCAAAAATATCCGTTAAATTCGTTCCTGATCGTCTCATACGCATAATTACAGCATTATGTTACGAAAAAGAGGAATATAGAACGCAAATGCTACCAATTACGTTCAATTGTTTTGCGAATCCTGTCAAAATAAGCGGCTGAGTCTATTTAATTGTACAATTTTACCATTCTTTTGCAATAACGACTCGATTTTGTCAATAAATCATGCTAAATGGAACAATATCCATTAAATTCATACATGCCTGATCGTCTCATACGCATAATTACAGCATTATGTGACAAAACACAGGAAAAACGAACGCAAATGCTACCAATTACGTTGAATTGTTTTGCGAATCGTGCCAAAATAAACGGCTGAGTCTATTTTATTATACAATTTTTTCATTCTTTTGCAATAACAACTCGATTTTGTCAAGAAATCTTGCTAAATGCAAAAATATCCGTTAAATTCGTTCCTGATCGTCTCATACGCATAATTACAGCATTATGTTACGAAAAACAGGAATATAGAACGCAAATGCTACCAATTACGTTCAATTGTTTTGCGAATCCTGTCAAAATAAGCGGCTGAGTCTATTTTATTGTACAATTTTACCATTCTTTTGCAATAACGACTCGATTTTGTTAATAAATCATGCTAAATGGAACAATATCCGTTAAATTCATATATACCTAGTCGTCTCATAGGCATAATTACAGAATTATGTGACAAAAAACAGGAATATAGAACGCAAATGCTACCAATTACCTTCAATTGTTTTGCGAATCGTGTCAAAATAAGCGGCTGAGTCTATTGTATTGTACAATTTTACTATTTCTTTGCAATAAGGACTCGATTTTGTCAAGAAATCATGCGAAATGCAAAAATATCCGTTAAATTCGTTCCTGATCGTCTCATACGCATAATTACAGCATTATGTTACGAAAAAGAGGAATATAGAACGCAAATGCTACCAATTACGTTCAATTGTTTTGCGAATCCTGTCAAAATAAGCGGCTGAGTCTATTTTATTGTACAATTTTACCATTCTTTTGCAATAACGACTCGATTTTGTTAATAAATCATGCTAAATGGAACAATATCCGTTAAATTCATATATACCTAGTCGTCTCATAGGCATAATTACAGAATTATGTGACAAAAAACAGGAATATAGAACGCAAATGCTACCAATTACCTTCAATTGTTTTGCGAATCGTGTCAAAATAAGCGGCTGAGTCTATTGTATTGTACAATTTTACTATTTCTTTGCAATAAGGACTCGATTTTGTCAAGAAATCATGCGAAATGCAAAAATATCCGTTAAATTCGTTCCTGATCGTCTCATACGCATAATTACAGCATTATGTTACGAAAAAGAGGAATATAGAACGCAAATGCTACCAATTACGTTCAATTGTTTTGCGAATCCTGTCAAAATAAGCGGCTGAGTCTATTTAATTGTACAATTTTACCATTCTTTTGCAATAACGACTCGATTTTGTCAATAAATCATGCTAAATGGAACAATATCCATTAAATTCATACATGCCTGATCGTCTCATACGCATAATTACAGCATTATGTGACAAAACACAGGAAAAACGAACGCAAATGCTACCAATTACGTTGAATTGTTTTGCGAATCGTGCCAAAATAAACGGCTGAGTCTATTTTATTATACAATTTTTTCATTCTTTTGCAATAACGACTCGATTTTGTCAAGAAATCTTGCTAAATGCAAAAATATTCGTTAAATTCGTTCCTGATCGTCTCATACGCATAATTACAGCATTATGTTACGAAAAACAGGAATATAGAACGCAAATGCTACCAATTACGTTCAATTGTTTTGCGAATCCTGTCAAAATAAGCGGCTGAGTCTATTTTATTGTACAATTTTACCATTCTTTTGCAATAACGACTCGATTTTGTTAATAAATCATGCTAAATGGAACAATATCCGTTAAATTCATACATACCTAGTCGTCTCATAGGCATAATTACAGAATTATGTGACAAAAAACAGGAATATAGAACGCAAATGCTACCAATTACCTTCAATTGTTTTGCGAATCGTGTCAAAATAAGCGGCTGAGTCTATTGTATTGTACAATTTTACTATTTCTTTGCAATAAGGACTCGATTTTGTCAAGAAATCATGCGAAATGCAAAAATATCCGTTAGATTCGTTCCTGATCGTCTCATACGCATAATGAAAGCAGTATGTGACAAAAACCAGGAATATAGAACGCAAATGCTATCAATTACGTTCAATTGGTTTGCGAATCGTGTCAAAATAAGCGGCTGAGTCTATTTTATTGTACAATTTTACCATTCTTTTGCAATAACGACTCGATTTTGTCAATAAATCATGCTAAATGGAACAATATCCGTTAAATTCACACATACCTGATCGTCTTATACGCATAATTACGGCATTATGTGACAAAACACAGGAAAAGAGAACGAAAATGCTACTAATATCGTTCAGCTGTTTTGAAAATCGTGTCAAAATAAACGGCTGAGTCTATTTTATTATACAATTTTACCATTCTTTTGCAATAACGACTCGATTTTGTCAAGAAATCTTGCTAAATGCAAAAATATCCGTTAAATTCGTTCCTGTTCGTCTCTTACGCATAATTACAGCATTGTGTTACGAAAAACAGGAATATAGAACGCAAATGCTACCAATTACGTTCAATTGTTTTGCGAATCCTGTCAAAATAAGCGGCTGAGTCTATTTAATTCTACAATTTTACCATTCTTTTGCAATAACGACTCGATTTTGTCAATAAATCATGCTAAATGGAACAATATCCATTAAATTCATACATGCCTGATCGTCTCATACGCATAATTACAGCATTATGTGACAAAACACAGGAAAAAAGAACGCAAATGCTACCAATTACGTTGAATTGTTTTGCGAATCGTGCCAAAATAAACGGCTGAGTCTATTTTATTATACAATTTTTTCATTCTTTTGCAATAACGACTCGATTTTGTCAAGAAATCTTGCTAAATGCAAAAATATCCGTTAAATTCGTTCCTGATCGTCTCATACGCATAATTACAGCATTATGTTACGAAAAACAGGAATATAGAACGCAAATGCTACCAATTACGTTCAATTGTTTTGCGAATCCTGTCAAAATAAGCGGCTGAGTCTATTTTATTGTACAATTTTACCATTCTTTTGCAATAACGACTCGATTTTGTTAATAAATCATGCTAAATGGAACAATATCCGTTAAATTCATACATACCTGGTCGTCTCATACGCATAATTACAGAATTATGTGACAAAAAACAGGAATATAGAACGCAAATGCTACCAATTACCTTCAATTGTTTTACGAATCGTGTCAAAATAAGCGGCTGAGTCTATTGTATTGTACAATTTTACCATTTCTTTGCAATAACGACTCGATTTTGTCAAGAAATCATGCGAAATGCAAAAATATCCGTTAGATTCGTTCCTGATCGTCTCATACGCATAATGAAAGCAGTATGTGACAAAAACCAGGAATATAGAACGCAAATGCTATCAATTACGTTCAATTGGTTTGCGAATCGTGTCAAAATAAGCGGCTGAGTCTATTTTATTGTACAATTTTACCATTCTTTTGCAATAACGACTCGATTTTGTTAATAAATCATGCTAAATGGAACAATATCCGTTAAATTCACACATACCTGATCGTCTCATACGCATAATTACGGCATTATGTGACAAAACACAGGAAAAGAGAACGAAAATGCCAGTAATATCGTTCAGCTGTTTTGAAAATCGTGTCAAAATAAACGGCTGAGTCTATTTTATTATACAATTTTACCATTCTTTTGCAATAACGACTCGATTTTGTCAAGAAATCTTGCTAAATGCAAAAATATCCGTTAAATTCGTTCCTGATCGTCTCATACGCATAATTACAGTATTATGTGACAAAACACAGGAAAAAAGAACGCAAATGCTACCAATTACGTTGAATTGTTTTGCAAATCGTGCAAAAATAAACGGCTGAGTCTATTTAATTATACAATTTTACCATTTCTTTGCAATAACGACTCGATTTTGTCAAGAAATCATGCTAAATGCAAAAATATCCGTTAAATTCGTTCCTGATCGTCTCATACGCATAATTACGGCATTATGTGACAAAACACAGGAAAAGAGAACGAAAATGCTACTAATATCGTTCAGCTGTTTTGAAAATCGTGTCAAAATAAACGGCTGAGTCTATTTTATTATACAATTTTACCATTCTTTTGCAATAACGACTCGATATTGTCAAGAAATCTTGCTAAATGCAAAAATATCCGTTAAATTCGTTCCTGATCGTCTCATACGCATAATTACAGCATTATGTTACGAAAAACAGGAATATAGAACGCAAATGCTACCAATTACGTTCAATTGTTTTGCGAATCCTGTCAAAATAAGCGGCTGAGTCTATTTTATTGTACAATTTTACCATTCTTTTGCAATAACGACTCGATTTTGTTAATAAATCATGCTAAATGGAACAATATCCGTTAAATTCATACATACCTAGTCGTCTCATACGCATAATTACAGAATTATGTGACAAAAAACAGGAATATAGAACGCAAATGCTACCAATTACCTTCAATTGTTTTGCGAATCGTGTCAAAATAAGCGGCTGAGTCTATTGTATTGTACAATTTTACTATTTCATTGCAATAAGGACTCGATTTTGTCAAGAAATCATGCGAAATGCAAAAATATCCGTTAGATTCGTTCCTGATCGTCTCATACGCATAATGAAAGCAGTATGTGACAAAAACCAGGAATATAGAACGCAAATGCTATCAATTACGTTCAATTGGTTTGCGAATCCTGTCAAAATAAGCGGCTGAGTCTATTTTATTGTACAATTTTACCATTCTTTTGCAATAACGACTCGATTTTGTTAATAAATCATGCTAAATGGAACAATATCCGTTAAATTCATACATACCTAGTCGTCTCATACGCATAATTACAGAATTATGTGACAAAAAACAGGAATATAGAACGCAAATGCTACCAATTACCTTCAATTGTTTTGCGAATCGTGTCAAAATAAGCGGCTGAGTCTATTGTATTGTACAATTTTACTATTTCATTGCAATAAGGACTCGATTTTGTCAAGAAATCATGCGAAATGCAAAAATATCCGTTAGATTCGTTCCTGATCGTCTCATACGCATAATGAAAGCAGTATGTGACAAAAACCAGGAATATAGAACGCAAATGCTATCAATTACGTTCAATTGGTTTGCGAATCGTGTCGAAATAAGCGGCTGAGTCTATTTTATTGTACAATTTTACCATTCTTTTGCAATAACGACTCGATTTTGTCAATAAATCATGCTAAATGGAACAATATCCGTTAAATTCACACATACCTGATCGTCTCATACGCATAATTACGGCATTATGTGACAAAACACAGGAAAAGAGAACGAAAATGCTACTAATATCGTTCAGCTGTTTTGAAAATCGTGTCAAAATAAACGGCTGAGTCTATTTTATTATACAATTTTACCATTCTTTTGCAATAACGACTCGATTTTGTCAAGAAATCATGCGAAATGCAAAAATATCCGTTAAATTCGTTCCTGATCGTCTCATACGCATAATTACAGCATTATGTTACGAAAAACAGGAATATAGAACGCAAATGCTACCAATTACGTTCAATTGTTTTGCGAATCCTGTCAAAATAAGCGGCTGAGTCTATTTTATTGTACAATTTTACCATTTTTTTGCAATAACGACTCGATTTTGTTAATAAATCATGCTAAATGGAACAATATCCGTTAAATTCATACATACCTGGTCGTCTCATACGCATAATTACAGAATTATGTGACAAAAAACAGGAATATAGAACGCAAATGCTACCAATTACCTTCAATTGTTTTACGAATCGTGTCAAAATAAGCGGTTGAGTCTATTGTATTGTACAATTTTACCATTTCTTTGCAATAACGACTCGATTTTGTCAAGAAATCATGCGAAATGCAAAAATATCCGTTAGATTCGTTCCTGATCGTCTCATACGCATAATGAAAGCAGTATGTGACAAAAACCAGGAATATAGAACGCAAATGCTATCAATTACGTTCAATTGGTTTGCGAATCGTGTCAAAATAAGCGGCTGAGTCTATTTTATGGTACAATTTTACCATTCTTTTGCAATAACGACTCGATTTTGTTAATAAATCATGCTAAATGGAACAATATCCGTTAAATTCACACATACCTGATCGTCTCATACGCATAATTACGGCATTATGTGACAAAACACAGGAAAAGAGAACGAAAATGCTAGTAATATCGTTCAGCTGTTTTGAAAATCGTGTCAAAATAAACGGCTGAGTCTATTTTATTATACAATTTTACCATTCTTTTGCAATAACGACTCGATTTTGTCAAGAAATCTTGCTAAATGCAAAAATATCCGTTAAATTCGTTCCTGATCGTCTCATACGCATAATTACAGCATTATGTGACAAAACACAGGAAAAAAGAACGCAAATGCTACCAATTACGTTGAATTGTTTTGCAAATCGTGCCAAAATAAACGGCTGAGTCTATTTAATTATACAATTTTACCATTTCTTTGCAATAACGACTCGATTTTGACAAGAAATCATGCTAAATGCAAAAATATCCGTTAAATTCGTTCCTGATCGTCTCATACGCATAATTACAGCATTATGTTACGAAAAACAGGAATATAGAACGCAAATGCTACCAATTACGTTCAATTGTTTTGGGAATCCTGTCAAAATAAGCGGCTGAGTCTATTTTATTGTACAATTTTACCATTCTTTTGCAATAACGACTCGATTTTGTTAATAAATCATGCTAAATGGAACAATATCCGTTAAATTCACACATACCTGATCGTCTTATACGCATAATTACGGCATTATGTGACAAAACACAGGAAAAGAGAACGAAAATGCTACTAATATCGTTCAGCTGTTTTGAAAATCGTGTCAAAATAAACGGCTGAGTCTATTTTATTATACAATTTTACCATTCTTTTGCAATAACGACTCGATTTTGTCAAGAAATCATGCGAAATGCAAAAATATCCGTTAGATTCGTTCCTGATCGTCTCATACGCATAATGAAAGCAGTATGTGACAAAAACCAGGAATATAGAACGCAAATGCTATCAATTACGTTCAATTGGTTTGCGAATCGTGTCAAAATAAGCGGCTGAGTCTATTTTATTGTACAATTTAACCATTCTTTTGCAATAACGACTCGATTTTGTTAAAAAATCATGCTAAATGGAACAATATCCGTTAAATTCACACATACCTGATCGTCTCATACGCATAATTAGGGCATTATGTGACAAAACACAGGAAAAGAGAACGAAAATGCTAGTAATATCGTTCAGCTGTTTTGAAAATCGTGTCAAAATAAACGGCTGAGTCTATTTTATTATACAATTTTACCATTCTTTTGCAATAACGACTCGATTTTGTCAAGAAATCTTGCTAAATGCAAAAATATCCGTTAAATTCGTTCCTGATCGTCTCATACGCATAATTACAGCATTATGTGACAAAACACAGGAAAAAAGAACGCAAATGCTACCAATTACGTTGAATTGTTTTGCAAATCCTGCCAAAATAAACGGCTGAGTCTATTTAATTATACAATTTTACCATTTCTTTGCAATAACGACTCGATTTTGTCAAGAAATCATGCTAAATGCAAAAATATCCGTAAAATTCGTTCCTGATCATCTCATACGCATAATTACAGCATTATGTTACGAAAAACAGGAATATAGAACCCAAGTGCTACCAATTACGTTCAATTGTTTTGCAAATCGTGTCAAAATAAACGGCTGAGTCTATTTTATTGTACAATTTTACCATTCTTTTGCAATAACGACTCGATTTTGTTAATAAATCATGCTAAATGGAACAATATCCGTTAAATTCATACATACCTGGTCGTCTCATACGCATAATTACAGCATTATGTGACAAAAAACAGGAAAATAGAACGCAAATGCTACCAATTACCTTCAATTGTTTTGCGAATCGTGTCAAAATAAGCGCCTGAGTCTATTTTATTGTACAATTTTAACATTCTTTTGCAATAACGACTCGATTTTGTCAATAAATCATGCTAAATGGAACAATATCCGTTAGATTCATACATACCTGATCGTCTCATACGCATAATTGAAGCATTATGTGACAAAACACAGGAAAATAGAACGCAAATGCTACCAATATCGTTCAGATGTTTTGAAAATCGTGTCAAAATAAACGGCTGAGTCTATTTAATTGTACAATTTTACCATTCTTTTGCAATAACGACTCGATTTTGTCAATAAATCATGCTAAATGCAGCAATATCTGTTAAATTCGTTCCTGATCTCCTCATACGCATTCTTTCAGCATTATGTGAAAAAAAACAGGAATATAGAACGCAAATGCTATCAATTACGTTCAATTGGTTTGCGGATCGTGTCAAAATAAGCGGCTGAGTCTATTTTATTGTACAATTTTACCATTCTTTTGCAATAACGACTCGATTTTGTCAATAAATCATGCTGAATGGAACAATATCCGTTAAATTCACACATACCTGATCGTCTCATACGCATAATTACGGCATTATGTGACAAAACACAGGAAAAGAGAACGAAAATGCTACTAATATCGTTCAGCTGTTTTGAAAATCGTGTCAAAATAAACGGCTGAGTCTATTTTATTATACAATTTTACCATTCTTTTGCAATAACGACTCGATTTTGTCAAGAAATCTTGCTAAATGCAAAAATATCCGTTAAATTCGTTCCTGATCGTCTCATACGCATAATTACAGCATTATGTGACAAAACACAGGAAAAAAGAACGCAAATGCTACTAATATCGTTCAGCTGTTTTGAAAATCGTGTCAAAATAAACGGCTGAGTCTATTTTATTATACAATTTTTTCATTCTTTTGCAATAACGACTCGATTTTGTCAAGAAATCTTGCTAAATGCAAAAATATCCGTTAAATTCGTTCCTGATCGTCTCATACGCATAATTACAGCATTATGTTACGAAAAACAGGAATATAGAACGCAAATGCTACCAATTACGTTCAATTGTTTTGCGAATCCTGTCAAAATTAGCGGCTGAGTCTATTTTATTGTACAATTTTACCATTCTTTTGCAATAACGACTCGATTTTGTTAATAAATCATGCTAAATGGAACAATATCCGTTAAATTCATACATACCTGGTCGTCTCATACGCATAATTACAGCATTATGTGACAAAAAACAGGAATATAGAACGCAAATGCTACCAATTACCTTCAATTGTTTTGCGAATCGTGTCAAAATAAGCGGCTGAGTCTATTGTATTGTACAATTTTACTATTTCTTTGCCATAACGACTCGATTTTGTCAAGAAATCATGCGAAATGCAAAAATATCCGTTAGATTCGTTCCTGATCGTCTCATACGCATAATGAAAGCAGTATGTGACAAAAACCAGGAATATAGAACGCAAATGCTATCAATTACGTTCAATTGGTTTGCGAATCGTCTCAAAATAAGCGGCTGAGTCAATTTTATTGTACAATTTTACCATTCTTTTGCAATAACGACTCGATTTTGTCAATAAATCATGCTAAATGGAACAATATCCGTTAAATTCACACATACCTGATCGTCTTATACGCATAATTACGGCATTATGTGACAAAACACAGGAAAAGAGAACGAAAATGCTACTAATATCGTTCAGCTGTTTTGAAAATCGTGTCAAAATAAACGGCTGAGTCTATTTTATTATACAATTTTACCATTCTTTTGCAATAACGACTCGATTTTGTCAAGAAATCTTGCTAAATGCAAAAATATCCGTTAAATTCGTTCCTGTTCGTCTCTTACGCATAATTACAGCATTGTGTTACGAAAAACAGGAATATAGAACGCAAATGCTACCAATTACGTTCAATTGTTTTGCGAATCCTGTCAAAATAAGCGGCTGAGTCTATTTAATTGTACAATTTTACCATTCTTTTGCAATAACGACTCGATTTTGTCAATAAATCATGCTAAATGGAACAATATCCATTAAATTCATACATGCCTGATCGTCTCATACGCATAATTACAGCATTATGTGACAAAACACAGGAAAAAAGAACGCAAATGCTACCAATTACGTTGAATTGTTTTGCGAATCGTGCCAAAATAAACGGCTGAGTCTATTTTATTATACAATTTTTTCATTCTTTTGCAATAACGACTCGATTTTGTCAAGAAATCTTGCTAAATGCAAAAATATCCGTTAAATTCGTTCCTGATCGTCTCATACGCATAATTACAGCATTATGTTACGAAAAACAGGAATATAGAACGCAAATGCTACCAATTACGTTCAATTGTTTTGCGAATCCTGTCAAAATAAGCGGCTGAGTCTATTTTATTGTACAATTTTACCATTCGTTTGCAATAACGACTCGATTTTGTTAATAAATCATGCTAAATGGAACAATATCCGTTAAATTCATACATACCTGGTCGTCTCATACGCATAATTACAGAATTATGTGACAAAAAACAGGAATATAGAACGCAAATGCTACCAATTACCTTCAATTGTTTTACGAATCGTGTCAAAATAAGCGGCTGAGTCTATTGTATTGTACAATTTTACCATTTCTTTGCAATAACGACTCGATTTTGTCAAGAAATCATGCGAAATGCAAAAATATCCGTTAGATTCGTTCCTGATCGTCTCATACGCATAATGAAAGCAGTATGTGACAAAAACCAGGAATATAGAACGCAAATGCTATCAATTACGTTCAATTGGTTTGCGAATCGTGTCAAAATAAGCGGCTGAGTCTATTTTATTGTACAATTTTACCATTCTTTTGCAATAACGACTCGATTTTGTTAATAAATCATGCTAAATGGAACAATATCCGTTAAATTCACACATACCTGATCGTCTCATACGCATAATTACGGCATTATGTGACAAAACACAGGAAAAGAGAACGAAAATGCCAGTAATATCGTTCAGCTGTTTTGAAAATCGTGTCAAAATAAACGGCTGAGTCTATTTTATTATACAATTTTACCATTCTTTTGCAATAACGACTCGATTTTGTCAAGAAATCTTGCTAAATGCAAAAATATCCGTTAAATTCGTTCCTGATCGTCTCATACGCATAATTACAGTATTATGTGACAAAACACAGGAAAAAAGAACGCAAATGCTACCAATTACGTTGAATTGTTTTGCAAATCGTGCAAAAATAAACGGCTGAGTCTATTTAATTATACAATTTTACCATTTCTTTGCAATAACGACTCGATTTTGTCAAGAAATCATGCTAAATGCAAAAATATCCGTTAAATTCGTTCCTGATCGTCTCATACGCATAATTACGGCATTATGTGACAAAACACAGGAAAAGAGAACGAAAATGCTACTAATATCGTTCAGCTGTTTTGAAAATCGTGTCAAAATAAACGGCTGAGTCTATTTTATTATACAATTTTACCATTCTTTTGCAATAACGACTCGATTTTGTCAAGAAATCTTGCTAAATGCAAAAATATCCGTTAAATTCGTTCCTGATCGTCTCATACGCATAATTACAGCATTATGTTACGAAAAACAGGAATATAGAACGCAAATGCTACCAATTACGTTCAATTGTTTTGCGAATCCTGTCAAAATAAGCGGCTGAGTCTATTTTATTGTACAATTTTACCATTCTTTTGCAATAACGACTCGATTTTGTTAATAAATCATGCTAAATGGAACAATATCCGTTAAATTCATACATACCTAGTCGTCTCATACGCATAATTACAGAATTATGTGACAAAAAACAGGAATATAGAACGCAAATGCTACCAATTACTTTCAATTGTTTTGCGAATCGTGTCAAAATAAGCGGCTGAGTCTATTGTATTGTACAATTTTACTATTTCATTGCAATAAGGACTCGATTTTGTCAAGAAATCATGCGAAATGCAAAAATATCCGTTAGATTCGTTCCTGATCGTCTCATACGCATAATGAAAGCAGTATGTGACAAAAACCAGGAATATAGAACGCAAATGCTATCAATTACGTTCAATTGGTTTGCGAATCCTGTCAAAATAAGCGGCTGAGTCTATTTTATTGTACAATTTTACCATTCTTTTGCAATAACGACTCGATTTTGTTAATAAATCATGCTAAATGGAACAATATCCGTTAAATTCATACATACCTAGTCGTCTCATACGCATAATTACAGAATTATGTGACAAAAAACAGGAATATAGAACGCAAATGCTACCAATTACCTTCAATTGTTTTGCGAATCGTGTCAAAATAAGCGGCTGAGTCTATTGTATTGTACAATTTTACTATTTCATTGCAATAAGGACTCGATTTTGTCAAGAAATCATGCGAAATGCAAAAATATCCGTTAGATTCATTCCTGATCGTCTCATACGCATAATGAAAGCAGTATGTGACAAAAACCAGGAATATAGAACGCAAATGCTATCAATTACGTTCAATTGGTTTGCGAATCGTGTCGAAATAAGCGGCTGAGTCTATTTTATTGTACAATTTTACCATTCTTTTGCAATAACGACTCGATTTTGTCAATAAATCATGCTAAATGGAACAATATCCGTTAAATTCACACATACCTGATCGTCTCATACGCATAATTACGGCATTATGTGACAAAACACAGGAAAAGAGAACGAAAATGCTACTAATATCGTTCAGCTGTTTTGAAAATCGTGTCAAAATAAACGGCTGAGTCTATTTTATTATACAATTTTACCATTCTTTTGCAATAACGACTCGATTTTGTCAAGAAATCATGCGAAATGCAAAAATATCCGTTAAATTCGTTCCTGATCGTCTCATACGCATAATTACAGCATTATGTTACGAAAAACAGGAATATAGAACGCAAATGCTACCAATTACGTTCAATTGTTTTGCGAATCCTGTCAAAATAAGCGGCTGAGTCTATTTTATTGTACAATTTTACCATTTTTTTGCAATAACGACTCGATTTTGTTAATAAATCATGCTAAATGGAACAATATCCGTTAAATTCATACATACCTGGTCGTCTCATACGCATAATTACAGAATTATGTGACAAAAAACAGAAATATAGAACGCAAATGCTACCAATTACCTTCAATTGTTTTACGAATCGTGTCAAAATAAGCGGTTGAGTCTATTGTATTGTACAATTTTACCATTTCTTTGCAATAACGACTCGATTTTGTCAAGAAATCATGCGAAATGCAAAAATATCCGTTAGATTCGTTCCTGATCGTCTCATACGCATAATGAAAGCAGTATGTGACAAAAACCAGGAATATAGAACGCAAATGCTATCAATTACGTTCAATTGGTTTGCGAATCGTGTCAAAATAAGCGGCTGAGTCTATTTTATGGTACAATTTTACCATTCTTTTGCAATAACGACTCGATTTTGTTAATAAATCATGCTAAATGGAACAATATCCGTTAAATTCACACATACCTGATCGTCTCATACGCATAATTACGGCATTATGTGACAAAACACAGGAAAAGAGAACGAAAATGCTAGTAATATCGTTCAGATGTTTTGAAAATCGTGTCAAAATAAACGGCTGAGTCTATTTAATTGTACAATTTTACCATTCTTTTGCAATAACGACTCGATTTTGTCAATAAATCATGCTAAATGCAGCAATATCTGTTAAATTCGTTCCTGATCTCCTCATACGCATTCTTTCAGCATTATGTGAAAAAAAACAGGAATATAGAACGCAAATGCTATCAATTACGTTCAATTGGTTTGCGGATCGTGTCAAAATAAGCGGCTGAGTCTATTTTATTGTACAATTTTACCATTCTTTTGCAATAACGACTCGATTTTGTCAATAAATCATGCTAAATGGAACAATATCCGTTAAATTCACACATACCTGATCGTCTCATACGCATAATTACGGCATTATGTGACAAAACACAGGAAAAGAGAACGAAAATGCTACTAATATCGTTCAGCTGTTTTGAAAATCGTGTCAAAATAAACGGCTGAGTCTATTTTATTATACAATTTTACCATTCTTTTGCAATAACGACTCGATTTTGTCAAGAAATCTTGCTAAATGCAAAAATATCCGTTAAATTCGTTCCTGATCGTCTCATACGCATAATTACAGCATTATGTGACAAAACACAGGAAAAAAGAACGCAAATGCTACTAATATCGTTCAGCTGTTTTGAAAATCGTGTCAAAATAAACGGCTGAGTCTATTTTATTATACAATTTTTTCATTCTTTTGCAATAACGACTCGATTTTGTCAAGAAATCTTGCTAAATGCAAAAATATCCGTTAAATTCGTTCCTGATCGTCTCATACGCATAATTACAGCATTATGTTACGAAAAACAGGAATATAGAACGCAAATGCTACCAATTACGTTCAATTGTTTTGCGAATCCTGTCAAAATTAGCGGCTGAGTCTATTTTATTGTACAATTTTACCATTCTTTTGCAATAACGACTCGATTTTGTTAATAAATCATGCTAAATGGAACAATATCCGTTAAATTCATACATACCTAGTCGTCTCATAGGCATAATTACAGAATTATGTGACAAAAAACAGGAATATAGAACGCAAATGCTACCAATTACCTTCAATTGTTTTGCGAATCGTGTCAAAATAAGCGGCTGAGTCTATTGTATTGTACAATTTTACTATTTCTTTGCAATAAGGACTCGATTTTGTCAAGAAATCATGCGAAATGCAAAAATATCCGTTAGATTCGTTCCTGATCGTCTCATACGCATAATGAAAGCAGTATGTGACAAAAACCAGGAATATAGAACGCAAATGCTATCAATTACGTTCAATTGGTTTGCGAATCGTGTCAAAATAAGCGGCTGAGTCTATTTTATTGTACAATTTTACCATTCTTTTGCAATAACGACTCGATTTTGTCAATAAATCATGCTAAATGGAACAATATCCGTTAAATTCACACATACCTGATCGTCTTATACGCATAATTACGGCATTATGTGACAAAACACAGGAAAAGAGAACGAAAATGCTACTAATATCGTTCAGCTGTTTTGAAAATCGTGTCAAAATAAACGGCTGAGTCTATTTTATTATACAATTTTACCATTCTTTTGCAATAACGACTCGATTTTGTCAAGAAATCTTGCTAAATGCAAAAATATCCGTTAAATTCGTTCCTGTTCGTCTCTTACGCATAATTACAGCATTGTGTTACGAAAAACAGGAATATAGAACGCAAATGCTACCAATTACGTTCAATTGTTTTGCGAATCCTGTCAAAATAAGCGGCTGAGTCTATTTAATTGTACAATTTTACCATTCTTTTGCAATAACGACTCGATTTTGTCAATAAATCATGCTAAATGGAACAATATCCATTAAATTCATACATGCCTGATCGTCTCATACGCATAATTACAGCATTATGTGACAAAACACAGGAAAAAAGAACGCAAATGCTACCAATTACGTTGAATTGTTTTGCGAATCGTGCCAAAATAAACGGCTGAGTCTATTTTATTATACAATTTTTTCATTCTTTTGCAATAACGACTCGATTTTGTCAAGAAATCTTGCTAAATGCAAAAATATCCGTTAAATTCGTTCCTGATCGTCTCATACGCATAATTACAGCATTATGTTACGAAAAACAGGAATATAGAACGCAAATGCTACCAATTACGTTCAATTGTTTTGCGAATCCTGTCAAAATAAGCGGCTGAGTCTATTTTATTGTACAATTTTACCATTCTTTTGCAATAACGACTCGATTTTGTTAATAAATCATGCTAAATGGAACAATATCCGTTAAATTCATACATACCTGGTCGTCTCATACGCATAATTACAGAATTATGTGACAAAAAACAGGAATATAGAACGCAAATGCTACCAATTACCTTCAATTGTTTTACGAATCGTGTCAAAATAAGCGGCTGAGTCTATTGTATTGTACAATTTTACCATTTCTTTGCAATAACGACTCGATTTTGTCAAGAAATCATGCGAAATGCAAAAATATCCGTTAGATTCGTTCCTGATCGTCTCATCCGCATAATGAAAGCAGTATGTGACAAAAACCAGGAATATAGAACGCAAATGCTATCAATTACGTTCAATTGGTTTGCGAATCGTGTCAAAATAAGCGGCTGAGTCTATTTTATTGTACAATTTTACCATTCTTTTGCAATAACGACTCGATTTTGTTAATAAATCATGCTAAATGGAACAATATCCGTTAAATTCACACATACCTGATCGTCTCATACGCATAATTACGGCATTATGTGACAAAACACAGGAAAAGAGAACGAAAATGCCAGTAATATCGTTCAGCTGTTTTGAAAATCGTGTCAAAATAAACGGCTGAGTCTATTTTATTATACAATTTTACCATTCTTTTGCAATAACGACTCGATTTTGTCAAGAAATCTTGCTAAATGCAAAAATATCCGTTAAATTCGTTCCTGATCGTCTCATACGCATAATTACAGTATTATGTGACAAAACACAGGAAAAAAGAACGCAAATGCTACCAATTACGTTGAATTGTTTTGCAAATCGTGCAAAAATAAACGGCTGAGTCTATTTAATTATACAATTTTACCATTTCTTTGCAATAACGACTCGATTTTGTCAATAAATCATGCTAAATGCAGCAATATCTGTTAAATTCGTTCCTGATCTCCTCATACGCATTCTTTCAGCATTATGTGAAAAAAAACAGGAATATAGAACGCAAATGCTATCAATTACGTTCAATTGGTTTGCGGATCGTGTCAAAATAAGCGGCTGAGTCTATTTTATTGTACAATTTTACCATTCTTTTGCAATAACGACTCGATTTTGTCAATAAATCATGCTAAATGGAACAATATCCGTTAAATTCACACATACCTGATCGTCTCATACGCATAATTACGGCATTATGTGACAAAACACAGGAAAAGAGAACGAAAATGCTACTAATATCGTTCAGCTGTTTTGAAAATCGTGTCAAAATAAACGGCTGAGTCTATTTTATTATACAATTTTACCATTCTTTTGCAATAACGACTCGATTTTGTCAAGAAATCTTGCTAAATGCAAAAATATCCGTTAAATTCGTTCCTGATCGTCTCATACGCATAATTACAGCATTATGTGACAAAACACAGGAAAAAAGAACGCAAATGCTACTAATATCGTTCAGCTGTTTTGAAAATCGTGTCAAAATAAACGGCTGAGTCTATTTTATTATACAATTTTTTCATTCTTTTGCAATAACGACTCGATTTTGTCAAGAAATCTTGCTAAATGCAAAAATATCCGTTAAATTCGTTCCTGATCGTCTCATACGCATAATTACAGCATTATGTTACGAAAAACAGGAATATAGAACGCAAATGCTACCAATTACGTTCAATTGTTTTGCGAATCCTGTCAAAATTAGCGGCTGAGTCTATTTTATTGTACAATTTTACCATTCTTTTGCAATAACGACTCGATTTTGTTAATAAATCATGCTAAATGGAACAATATCCGTTAAATTCATACATACCTAGTCGTCTCATAGGCATAATTACAGAATTATGTGACAAAAAACAGGAATATAGAACGCAAATGCTACCAATTACCTTCAATTGTTTTGCGAATCGTGTCAAAATAAGCGGCTGAGTCTATTGTATTGTACAATTTTACTATTTCTTTGCAATAAGGACTCGATTTTGTCAAGAAATCATGCGAAATGCAAAAATATCCGTTAGATTCGTTCCTGATCGTCTCATACGCATAATGAAAGCAGTATGTGACAAAAACCAGGAATATAGAACGCAAATGCTATCAATTACGTTCAATTGGTTTGCGAATCGTGTCAAAATAAGCGGCTGAGTCTATTTTATTGTACAATTTTACCATTCTTTTGCAATAACGACTCGATTTTGTCAATAAATCATGCTAAATGGAACAATATCCGTTAAATTCACACATACCTGATCGTCTTATACGCATAATTACGGCATTATGTGACAAAACACAGGAAAAGAGAACGAAAATGCTACTAATATCGTTCAGCTGTTTTGAAAATCGTGTCAAAATAAACGGCTGAGTCTATTTTATTATACAATTTTACCATTCTTTTGCAATAACGACTCGATTTTGTCAAGAAATCTTGCTAAATGCAAAAATATCCGTTAAATTCGTTCCTGTTCGTCTCTTACGCATAATTACAGCATTGTGTTACGAAAAACAGGAATATAGAACGCAAATGCTACCAATTACGTTCAATTGTTTTGCGAATCCTGTCAAAATAAGCGGCTGAGTCTATTTAATTGTACAATTTTACCATTCTTTTGCAATAACGACTCGATTTTGTCAATAAATCATGCTAAATGGAACAATATCCATTAAATTCATACATGCCTGATCGTCTCATACGCATAATTACAGCATTATGTGACAAAACACAGGAAAAAAGAACGCAAATGCTACCAATTACGTTGAATTGTTTTGCGAATCGTGCCAAAATAAACGGCTGAGTCTATTTTATTATACAATTTTTTCATTCTTTTGCAATAACGACTCGATTTTGTCAAGAAATCTTGCTAAATGCAAAAATATCCGTTAAATTCGTTCCTGATCGTCTCATACGCATAATTACAGCATTATGTTACGAAAAACAGGAATATAGAACGCAAATGCTACCAATTACGTTCAATTGTTTTGCGAATCCTGTCAAAATAAGCGGCTGAGTCTATTTTATTGTACAATTTTACCATTCTTTTGCAATAACGACTCGATTTTGTTAATAAATCATGCTAAATGGAACAATATCCGTTAAATTCATACATACCTGGTCGTCTCATACGCATAATTACAGAATTATGTGACAAAAAACAGGAATATAGAACGCAAATGCTACCAATTACCTTCAATTGTTTTACGAATCGTGTCAAAATAAGCGGCTGAGTCTATTGTATTGTACAATTTTACCATTTCTTTGCAATAACGACTCGATTTTGTCAAGAAATCATGCGAAATGCAAAAATATCCGTTAGATTCGTTCCTGATCGTCTCATCCGCATAATGAAAGCAGTATGTGACAAAAACCAGGAATATAGAACGCAAATGCTATCAATTACGTTCAATTGGTTTGCGAATCGTGTCAAAATAAGCGGCTGAGTCTATTTTATTGTACAATTTTACCATTCTTTTGCAATAACGACTCGATTTTGTTAATAAATCATGCTAAATGGAACAATATCCGTTAAATTCACACATACCTGATCGTCTCATACGCATAATTACGGCATTATGTGACAAAACACAGGAAAAGAGAACGAAAATGCCAGTAATATCGTTCAGCTGTTTTGAAAATCGTGTCAAAATAAACGGCTGAGTCTATTTTATTATACAATTTTACCATTCTTTTGCAATAACGACTCGATTTTGTCAAGAAATCTTGCTAAATGCAAAAATATCCGTTAAATTCGTTCCTGATCGTCTCATACGCATAATTACAGTATTATGTGACAAAACACAGGAAAAAAGAACGCAAATGCTACCAATTACGTTGAATTGTTTTGCAAATCGTGCAAAAATAAACGGCTGAGTCTATTTAATTATACAATTTTACCATTTCTTTGCAATAACGACTCGATTTTGTCAAGAAATCATGCTAAATGCAAAAATATCCGTTAAATTCGTTCCTGATCGTCTCATACGCATAATTACGGCATTATGTGACAAAACACAGGAAAAGAGAACGAAAATGCTACTAATATCGTTCAGCTGTTTTGAAAATCGTGTCAAAATAAACGGCTGAGTCTATTTTATTATACAATTTTACCATTCTTTTGCAATAACGACTCGATTTTGTCAAGAAATCTTGCTAAATGCAAAAATATCCGTTAAATTCGTTCCTGATCGTCTCATACGCATAATTACAGCATTATGTTACGAAAAACAGGAATATAGAACGCAAATGCTACCAATTACGTTCAATTGTTTTGCGAATCCTGTCAAAATAAGCGGCTGAGTCTATTTTATTGTACAATTTTACCATTCTTTTGCAATAACGACTCGATTTTGTTAATAAATCATGCTAAATGGAACAATATCCGTTAAATTCATACATACCTAGTCGTCTCATACGCATAATTACAGAATTATGTGACAAAAAACAGGAATATAGAACGCAAATGCTACCAATTACCTTCAATTGTTTTGCGAATCGTGTCAAAATAAGCGGCTGAGTCTATTGTATTGTACAATTTTACTATTTCATTGCAATAAGGACTCGATTTTGTCAAGAAATCATGCGAAATGCAAAAATATCCGTTAGATTCGTTCCTGATCGTCTCATACGCATAATGAAAGCAGTATGTGACAAAAACCAGGAATATAGAACGCAAATGCTATCAATTACGTTCAATTGGTTTGCGAATCCTGTCAAAATAAGCGGCTGAGTCTATTTTATTGTACAATTTTACCATTCTTTTGCAATAACGACTCGATTTTGTTAATAAATCATGCTAAATGGAACAATATCCGTTAAATTCATACATACCTAGTCGTCTCATACGCATAATTACAGAATTATGTGACAAAAAACAGGAATATAGAACGCAAATGCTACCAATTACCTTCAATTGTTTTGCGAATCGTGTCAAAATAAGCGGCTGAGTCAATTGTATTGTACAATTTTACTATTTCATTGCAATAAGGACTCGATTTTGTCAAGAAATCATGCGAAATGCAAAAATATCCGTTAGATTCGTTCCTGATCGTCTCATACGCATAATGAAAGCAGTATGTGACAAAAACCAGGAATATAGAACGCAAATGCTATCAATTACGTTCAATTGGTTTGCGAATCGTGTCGAAATAAGCGGCTGAGTCTATTTTATTGTACAATTTTACCATTCTTTTGCAATAACGACTCGATTTTGTCAATAAATCATGCTAAATGGAACAATATCCGTTAAATTCACACATACCTGATCGTCTCATACGCATAATTACGGCATTATGTGACAAAACACAGGAAAAGAGAACGAAAATGCTACTAATATCGTTCAGCTGTTTTGAAAATCGTGTCAAAATAAACGGCTGAGTCTATTTTATTATACAATTTTACCATTCTTTTGCAATAACGACTCGATTTTGTCAAGAAATCATGCGAAATGCAAAAATATCCGTTAAATTCGTTCCTGATCGTCTCATACGCATAATTACAGCATTATGTTACGAAAAACAGGAATATAGAACGCAAATGCTACCAATTACGTTCAATTGTTTTGCGAATCCTGTCAAAATAAGCGGCTGAGTCTATTTTATTGTACAATTTTACCATTTTTTTGCAATAACGACTCGATTTTGTTAATAAATCATGCTAAATGGAACAATATCCGTTAAATTCATACATACCTGGTCGTCTCATACGCATAATTACAGAATTATGTGACAAAAAACAGGAATATAGAACGCAAATGCTACCAATTACCTTCAATTGTTTTACGAATCGTGTCAAAATAAGCGGTTGAGTCTATTGTATTGTACAATTTTACCATTTCTTTGCAATAACGACTCGATTTTGTCAAGAAATCATGCGAAATGCAAAAATATCCGTTAGATTCGTTCCTGATCGTCTCATACGCATAATGAAAGCAGTATGTGACAAAAACCAGGAATATAGAACGCAAATGCTATCAATTACGTTCAATTGGTTTGCGAATCGTGTCAAAATAAGCGGCTGAGTCTATTTTATGGTACAATTTTACCATTCTTTTGCAATAACGACTCGATTTTGTTAATAAATCATGCTAAATGGAACAATATCCGTTAAATTCACACATACCTGATCGTCTCATACGCATAATTACGGCATTATGTGACAAAACACAGGAAAAGAGAACGAAAATGCTACCAATTACGTTGAATTGTTTTGCAAATCGTGCCAAAATAAACGGCTGAGTCTATTTAATTATACAATTTTACCATTCTTTTGCAATAACGACTCGATTTTGTCAAGAAATCTTGCTAAATGCAAAAATATCCGTTAAATTCGTTCCTGATCGTCTCATACGCATAATTACAGCATTATGTGACAAAACACAGGAAAAAAGAACGCAAATGCTACCAATTACGTTGAATTGTTTTGCAAATCGTGCCAAAATAAACGGCTGAGTCTATTTAATTATACAATTTTACCATTTCTTTGCAATAACGACTCGATTTTGACAAGAAATCATGCTAAATGCAAAAATATCCGTTAAATTCGTTCCTGATCGTCTCATACGCATAATTACAGCATTATGTTACGAAAAACAGGAATATAGAACGCAAATGCTACCAATTACGTTCAATTGTTTTGGGAATCCTGTCAAAATAAGCGGCTGAGTCTATTTTATTGTACAATTTTACCATTCTTTTGCAATAACGACTCGATTTTGTTAATAAATCATGCTAAATGGAACAATATCCGTTAAATTCACACATACCTGATCGTCTTATACGCATAATTACGGCATTATGTGACAAAACACAGGAAAAGAGAACGAAAATGCTACTAATATCGTTCAGCTGTTTTGAAAATCGTGTCAAAATAAACGGCTGAGTCTATTTTATTATACAATTTTACCATTCTTTTGCAATAACGACTCGATTTTGTCAAGAAATCATGCGAAATGCAAAAATATCCGTTAGATTCGTTCCTGATCGTCTCATACGCATAATGAAAGCAGTATGTGACAAAAACCAGGAATATAGAACGCAAATGCTATCAATTACGTTCAATTGGTTTGCGAATCGTGTCAAAATAAGCGGCTGAGTCTATTTTATTGTACAATTTAACCATACTTTTGCAATAACGACTCGATTTTGTTAAAAAATCATGCTAAATGGAACAATATCCGTTAAATTCACACATACCTGATCGTCTCATACGCATAATTAGGGCATTATGTGACAAAACACAGGAAAAGAGAACGAAAATGCTAGTAATATCGTTCAGCTGTTTTGAAAATCGTGTCAAAATAAACGGCTGAGTCTATTTTATTATACAATTTTACCATTCTTTTGCAATAACGACTCGATTTTGTCAAGAAATCTTGCTAAATGCAAAAATATCCGTTAAATTCGTTCCTGATCGTCTCATACGCATAATTACAGCATTATGTGACAAAACACAGGAAAAAAGAACGCAAATGCTACCAATTACGTTGAATTGTTTTGCAAATCCTGCCAAAATAAACGGCTGAGTCTATTTAATTATACAATTTTACCATTTCTTTGCAATAACGACTCGATTTTGTCAAGAAATCATGCTAAATGCAAAAATATCCGTTAAATTCGTTCCTGATCATCTCATACGCATAATTACAGCATTATGTTACGAAAAACAGGAATATAGAACCCAAGTGCTACCAATTACGTTCAATTGTTTTGCAAATCGTGTCAAAATAAACGGCTGAGTCTATTTTATTGTACAATTTTACCATTCTTTTGCAATAACGACTCGATTTTGTTAATAAATCATGCTAAATGGAACAATATCCGTTAAATTCATACATACCTGGTCGTCTCATACGCATAATTACAGCATTATGTGACAAAAAACAGGAAAATAGAACGCAAATGCTACCAATTACCTTCAATTGTTTTGCGAATCGTGTCAAAATAAGCGCCTGAGTCTATTTTATTGTACAATTTTAACATTCTTTTGCAATAACGACTCGATTTTGTCAATAAATCATGCTAAATGGAACAATATCCGTTAGATTCATACATACCTGATCGTCTCATACGCATAATTGAAGCATTATGTGACAAAACACAGGAAAATAGAACGCAAATGCTACCAATATCGTTCAGATGTTTTGAAAATCGTGTCAAAATAAACGGCTGAGTCTATTTAATTGTACAATTTTACCATTCTTTTGCAATAACGACTCGATTTTGTCAATAAATCATGCTAAATGCAGCAATATCTGTTAAATTCGTTCCTGATCTCCTCATACGCATTCTTTCAGCATTATGTGAAAAAAAACAGGAATATAGAACGCAAATGCTATCAATTACGTTCAATTGGTTTGCGGATCGTGTCAAAATAAGCGGCTGAGTCTATTTTATTGTACAATTTTACCATTCTTTTGCAATAACGACTCGATTTTGTCAATAAATCATGCTAAATGGAACAATATCCGTTAAATTCACACATACCTGATCGTCTCATACGCATAATTACGGCATTATGTGACAAAACACAGGAAAAGAGAACGAAAATGCTACTAATATCGTTCAGCTGTTTTGAAAATCGTGTCAAAATAAACGGCTGAGTCTATTTTATTATACAATTTTACCATTCTTTTGCAATAACGACTCGATTTTGTCAAGAAATCTTGCTAAATGCAAAAATATCCGTTAAATTCGTTCCTGATCGTCTCATACGCATAATTACAGCATTATGTGACAAAACACAGGAAAAAAGAACGCAAATGCTACTAATATCGTTCAGCTGTTTTGAAAATCGTGTCAAAATAAACGGCTGAGTCTATTTTATTATACAATTTTTTCATTCTTTTGCAATAACGACTCGATTTTGTCAAGAAATCTTGCTAAATGCAAAAATATCCGTTAAATTCGTTCCTGATCGTCTCATACGCATAATTACAGCATTATGTTACGAAAAACAGGAATATAGAACGCAAATGCTACCAATTACGTTCAATTGTTTTGCGAATCCTGTCAAAATTAGCGGCTGAGTCTATTTTATTGTACAATTTTACCATTCTTTTGCAATAACGACTCGATTTTGTTAATAAATCATGCTAAATGGAACAATATCCGTTAAATTCATACATACCTGGTCGTCTCATACGCATAATTACAGCATTATGTGACAAAAAACAGGAATATAGAACGCAAATGCTACCAATTACCTTCAATTGTTTTGCGAATCGTGTCAAAATAAGCGGCTGAGTCTATTGTATTGTACAATTTTACTATTTCTTTGCCATAACGACTCGATTTTGTCAAGAAATCATGCGAAATGCAAAAATATCCGTTAGATTCGTTCCTGATCGTCTCATACGCATAATGAAAGCAGTATGTGACAAAAACCAGGAATATAGAACGCAAATGCTATCAATTACGTTCAATTGGTTTGCGAATCGTCTCAAAATAAGCGGCTGAGTCAATTTTATTGTACAATTTTACCATTCTTTTGCAATAACGACTCGATTTTGTCAATAAATCATGCTAAATGGAACAATATCCGTTAAATTCACACATACCTGATCGTCTCATACGCATAATTACGGCATTATGTGACAAAACACAGGAAAATAGAACGCAAATGCTACCAATATCGTTCAGATGTTTTGAAAATCGTGTCAAAATAAACGGCTGAGTCTATTTAATTGTACAATTTTACCATTCTTTTGCAATAACGACTCGATTTTGTCAATAAATCATGCTAAATGCAGCAATATCTGTTAAATTCGTTCCTGATCTCCTCATACGCATTCTTTCAGCATTATGTGAAAAAAAACAGGAATATAGAACGCAAATGCTATCAATTACGTTCAATTGGTTTGCGGATCGTGTCAAAATAAGCGGCTGAGTCTATTTTATTGTACAATTTTACCATTCTTTTGCAATAACGACTCGATTTTGTCAATAAATCATGCTAAATGGAACAATATCCGTTAAATTCACACATACCTGATCGTCTCATACGCATAATTACGGCATTATGTGACAAAACACAGGAAAAGAGAACGAAAATGCTACTAATATCGTTCAGCTGTTTTGAAAATCGTGTCAAAATAAACGGCTGAGTCTATTTTATTATACAATTTTACCATTCTTTTGCAATAACGACTCGATTTTGTCAAGAAATCTTGCTAAATGCAAAAATATCCGTTAAATTCGTTCCTGATCGTCTCATACGCATAATTACAGCATTATGTGACAAAACACAGGAAAAAAGAACGCAAATGCTACTAATATCGTTCAGCTGTTTTGAAAATCGTGTCAAAATAAACGGCTGAGTCTATTTTATTATACAATTTTTTCATTCTTTTGCAATAACGACTCGATTTTGTCAAGAAATCTTGCTAAATGCAAAAATATCCGTTAAATTCGTTCCTGATCGTCTCATACGCATAATTACAGCATTATGTTACGAAAAACAGGAATATAGAACGCAAATGCTACCAATTACGTTCAATTGTTTTGCGAATCCTGTCAAAATTAGCGGCTGAGTCTATTTTATTGTACAATTTTACCATTCTTTTGCAATAACGACTCGATTTTGTTAATAAATCATGCTAAATGGAACAATATCCGTTAAATTCATACATACCTGGTCGTCTCATACGCATAATTACAGCATTATGTGACAAAAAACAGGAATATAGAACGCAAATGCTACCAATTACCTTCAATTGTTTTGCGAATCGTGTCAAAATAAGCGGCTGAGTCTATTGTATTGTACAATTTTACTATTTCTTTGCCATAACGACTCGATTTTGTCAAGAAATCATGCGAAATGCAAAAATATCCGTTAGATTCGTTCCTGATCGTCTCATACGCATAATGAAAGCAGTATGTGACAAAACACAGGAAAAAAGAACGCAAATGCTACTAATATCGTTCAGCTGTTTTGAAAATCGTGTCAAAATAAACGGCTGAGTCTA
Source organism: Agrilus cyanescens (assembly GCA_947389935.1). Taxonomy (NCBI): domain Eukaryota; kingdom Metazoa; phylum Arthropoda; class Insecta; order Coleoptera; family Buprestidae; genus Agrilus; species Agrilus cyanescens. Next base: position 11,343,626 of record OX376712.1, read on the forward strand.
TTTTATTATACAATTTTTTCATTCTTTTGCAATAACGACTCGATTTTGTCAAGAAATCTTGCTAAATGCAAAAATATCCGTTAAATTCGTTCCTGATCGTCTCATACGCATAATTACAGCATTATGTTACGAAAAACAGGAATATAGAACCCAAGTGCTACCAATTACGTTCAATTGTTTTGCAAATCGTGTCAAAATAAACGGCTGAGTCTATTTTATTGTACAATTTTACCATTCTTTTGCAATAACGACTCGATTTTGTTAATAAATCATGCTAAATGGAACAATATCCGTTAAATTCATACATACCTGGTCGTCTCATACGCATAATTACAGCATTATGTGACAAAAAACAGGAAAATAGAACGCAAATGCTACCAATTACCTTCAATTGTTTTGCGAATCGTGTCAAAATAAGCGCCTGAGTCTATTTTATTGTACAATTTTAACATTCTTTTGCAATAACGACTCGATTTTGTCAATAAATCATGCTAAATGGAACAATATCCGTTAGATTCATACATACCTGATCGTCTCATACGCATAATTGAAGCATTATGTGACAAAACACAGGAAAATAGAACGCAAATGCTACCAATATCGTTCAGATGTTTTGAAAATCGTGTCAAAATAAACGGCTGAGTCTATTTAATTGTACAATTTTACCATTCTTTTGCAATAACGACTCGATTTTGTCAATAAATCATGCTAAATGCAGCAATATCTGTTAAATTCGTTCCTGATCTCCTCATACGCATTCTTTCAGCATTATGTGAAAAAAAACAGGAATATAGAACGCAAATGCTATCAATTACGTTCAATTGGTTTGCGGATCGTGTCAAAATAAGCGGCTGAGTCTATTTTATTGTACAATTTTACCATTCTTTTGCAATAACGACTCGATTTTGTCAATAAATCATGCTAAATGGAACAATATCCGTTAAATTCACACATACCTGATCGTCTCATACGCATAATTACGGCATTATGTGACAAAACACAGGAAAAGAGAACGAAAATGCTACTAATATCGTTCAGCTGTTTTGAAAATCGTGTCAAAATAAACGGCTGAGTCTATTTTATTATACAATTTTACCATTCTTTTGCAATAACGACTCGATTTTGTCAAGAAATCTTGCTAAATGCAAAAATATCCGTTAAATTCGTTCCTGATCGTCTCATACGCATAATTACAGCATTATGTGACAAAACACAGGAAAAAAGAACGCAAATGCTACTAATATCGTTCAGCTGTTTTGAAAATCGTGTCAAAATAAACGGCTGAGTCTATTTTATTATACAATTTTTTCATTCTTTTGCAATAACGACTCGATTTTGTCAAGAAATCTTGCTAAATGCAAAAATATCCGTTAAATTCGTTCCTGATCGTCTCATACGCATAATTACAGCATTATGTTACGAAAAACAGGAATATAGAACGCAAATGCTACCAATTACGTTCAATTGTTTTGCGAATCCTGTCAAAATTAGCGGCTGAGTCTATTTTATTGTACAATTTTACCATTCTTTTGCAATAACGACTCGATTTTGTTAATAAATCATGCTAAATGGAACAATATCCGTTAAATTCATACATACCTGGTCGTCTCATACGCATAATTACAGCATTATGTGACAAAAAACAGGAATATAGAACGCAAATGCTACCAATTACCTTCAATTGTTTTGCGAATCGTGTCAAAATAAGCGGCTGAGTCTATTGTATTGTACAATTTTACTATTTCTTTGCCATAACGACTCGATTTTGTCAAGAAATCATGCGAAATGCAAAAATATCCGTTAGATTCGTTCCTGATCGTCTCATACGCATAATGAAAGCAGTATGTGACAAAAACCAGGAATATAGAACGCAAATGCTATCAATTACGTTCAATTGGTTTGCGAATCGTCTCAAAATAAGCGGCTGAGTCAATTTTATTGTACAATTTTACCATTCTTTTGCAATAACGACTCGATTTTGTCAATAAATCATGCTAAATGGAACAATATCCGTTAAATTCACACATACCTGATCGTCTCATACGCATAATTACGGCATTATGTGACAAAACACAGGAAAATAGAACGCAAATGCTACCAATATCGTTCAGATGTTTTGAAAATCGTGTCAAAATAAACGGCTGAGTCTATTTAATTGTACAATTTTACCATTCTTTTGCAATAACGACTCGATTTTGTCAATAAATCATGCTAAATGCAGCAATATCTGTTAAATTCGTTCCTGATCTCCTCATACGCATTCTTTCAGCATTATGTGAAAAAAAACAGGAATATAGAACGCAAATGCTATCAATTACGTTCAATTGGTTTGCGGATCGTGTCAAAATAAGCGGCTGAGTCTATTTTATTGTACAATTTTACCATTCTTTTGCAATAACGACTCGATTTTGTCAATAAATCATGCTAAATGGAACAATATCCGTTAAATTCACACATACCTGATCGTCTCATACGCATAATTACGGCATTATGTGACAAAACACAGGAAAAGAGAACGAAAATGCTACTAATATCGTTCAGCTGTTTTGAAAATCGTGTCAAAATAAACGGCTGAGTCTATTTTATTATACAATTTTACCATTCTTTTGCAATAACGACTCGATTTTGTCAAGAAATCTTGCTAAATGCAAAAATATCCGTTAAATTCGTTCCTGATCGTCTCATACGCATAATTACAGCATTATGTGACAAAACACAGGAAAAAAGAACGCAAATGCTACTAATATCGTTCAGCTGTTTTGAAAATCGTGTCAAAATAAACGGCTGAGTCTATTTTATTATACAATTTTTTCATTCTTTTGCAATAACGACTCGATTTTGTCAAGAAATCTTGCTAAATGCAAAAATATCCGTTAAATTCGTTCCTGATCGTCTCATACGCATAATTACAGCATTATGTTACGAAAAACAGGAATATAGAACGCAAATGCTACCAATTACGTTCAATTGTTTTGCGAATCCTGTCAAAATTAGCGGCTGAGTCTATTTTATTGTACAATTTTACCATTCTTTTGCAATAACGACTCGATTTTGTTAATAAATCATGCTAAATGGAACAATATCCGTTAAATTCATACATACCTGGTCGTCTCATACGCATAATTACAGCATTATGTGACAAAAAACAGGAATATAGAACGCAAATGCTACCAATTACCTTCAATTGTTTTGCGAATCGTGTCAAAATAAGCGGCTGAGTCTATTGTATTGTACAATTTTACTATTTCTTTGCCATAACGACTCGATTTTGTCAAGAAATCATGCGAAATGCAAAAATATCCGTTAGATTCGTTCCTGATCGTCTCATACGCATAATGAAAGCAGTATGTGACAAAAACACAGGAAAATAGAACGCAAATGCTACCAATATCGTTCAGATGTTTTGAAAATCGTGTCAAAATAAACGGCTGAGTCTATTTAATTGTACAATTTTACCATTCTTTTGCAATAACGACTCGATTTTGTCAATAAATCATGCTAAATGCAGCAATATCTGTTAAATTCGTTCCTGATCTCCTCATACGCATTCTTTCAGCATTATGTGAAAAAAAACAGGAATATAGAACGCAAATGCTATCAATTACGTTCAATTGGTTTGCGGATCGTGTCAAAATAAGCGGCTGAGTCTATTTTATTGTACAATTTTACCATTCTTTTGCAATAACGACTCGATTTTGTCAATAAATCATGCTAAATGGAACAATATCCGTTAAATTCACACATACCTGATCGTCTCATACGCATAATTACGGCATTATGTGACAAAACACAGGAAAAGAGAACGAAAATGCTACTAATATCGTTCAGCTGTTTTGAAAATCGTGTCAAAATAAACGGCTGAGTCTATTTTATTATACAATTTTACCATTCTTTTGCAATAACGACTCGATTTTGTCAAGAAATCTTGCTAAATGCAAAAATATCCGTTAAATTCGTTCCTGATCGTCTCATACGCATAATTACAGCATTATGTTACGAAAAACAGGAATATAGAACGCAAATGCTACCAATTACGTTCAATTGTTTTGCGAATCCTGTCAAAATTAGCGGCTGAGTCTATTTTATTGTACAATTTAACCATTCTTTTGCAATAACGACTCGATTTTGTTAATAAATCATGCTAAATGGAACAATATCCGTTAAATTCATACATACCTGGTCGTCTCATACGCATAATTACAGCATTATGTGACAAAAAACAGGAATATAGAACGCAAATACTACCAATTACCTTCAATTGATTTGCGAATCGTGTCAAAATTAGCGGCTGAGTCTATTTTATTGTACAATTTTACCATTCTTTTGCAATAACGACTCGATTTTGTCAATAAATCATGCTAAATGGAACAATATCCATTTAATTCATACATGCCTGATCGTCTCATACGCATAATTACAGCATTATGTGACAAAACACAGGAAAAAAGAACGCAAATGCTACCAATTACGTTGAATTGTATTTGCAAATCGTGCCAAAATAAACGGCTGAGTCTATTTTATTATACAATTTTACCATTTCTTTGCAATAACGACTCGATTTTGTCAAGAAATCATGCTAAATGCAAAAATATCCGTTAAATTCGTTCCTGATCGTCTCATACGCATAATTACAGCATTATGTGACAAAAAAACAGGAATATGGAACGCAAATGCTACCAATTACGTTCAATTGTTTTGCGAATCGTGTCAAAATAAACGGCTGAGTCTATTTAATTGTACAATTTAACCATTCTTTTTGCAATAACGACTCGATTTTGTTAATAAATCATGCTAAATGGAACAATATCCGTAAATTCATACATACCTGGTCGTCTCATACGCATAATTACAGAATTATGTGACAAAAAACAGGAATATAGAACGCAAATGCTACCAATTACCTTCAATTGTTTTGCGAATCGTGTCAAAATAAGCGGCTGAGTCTATTTTATTATACAATTTTACCATTTCTTTGCAATAACGACTCGATTTTGTCAAGAAATCATGCTAAATGCAAAAATATCCGTTAGATTCGTTCCTGATCTCCTCATACGCATACTTTCAGCATTATGTGACAAAAAACAGGAATATAGAACGCAAATGCTACCAATTACCTTCAATTGTTTTGCGAATCCTGTCAAAATAAGCGGCTGAGTCTATTTAATTGTACAATTTAACCATTCTTTTTGCAATAACGACTCGATTTCGTCAATAAATCATGCTAAATGGAACAAAATCCGTTAACTTCATACAAACCTGCTCGTCTCATACGCATAATTACAGCATTATGGGACAAAACACTGGAAAATTCAACGCAAATGCTACCAATATCGTTCAGCTGTTTTGATAATCGTGTCAAAATAAACGACTGAGTCTATTTTATTATACAATTTTTTCATTCTTTTGCAACAACGACTCGATTTTGTCAAGAAATCTTGCTAAATGCAAAAATATCCGTTAAATTCGTTCCTGATCGTCTCATACGCATAATTACAGCATTATGTTACGAAAAACAGGAATATAGAACGCAAATGCTACCAATTACGTTCAATTGTTTTGCGAATCCTGTCAAAATAAGCGGCTGAGTCTATTTTATTATACAATTTTACCATTCTTTTGCAATAACGGCTCGATTTTGTCAATAAATCATGCTAAATGCAGCAATATCTGTTAAATTCGTTCCTGATCTCCTCATACGCATTCTTTCAGCATTATGTGAAAAAAAACAGGAATATAGAACGCAAATGCTATCAATTACGTTCAATTGGTTTGCGGATCGTGTCAAAATAAGCGGCTGAGTCTATTTTATTGTACAATTTTACCATTCTTTTGCAATAACGACTCGATTTTGTCAATAAATCATGCTAAATGGAACAATATCCGTTAAATTCACACATACCTGATCGTCTCATACGCATAATTACGGCATTATGTGACAAAACACAGGAAAAGAGAACGAAAATGCTACTAATATCGTTCAGCTGTTTTGAAAATCGTGTCAAAATAAACGGCTGAGTCTATTTTATTATACAATTTTACCATTCTTTTGCAATAACGACTCGATTTTGTCAAGAAATCTTGCTAAATGCAAAAATATCCGTTAAATTCGTTCCTGATCGTCTCATACGCATAATTACAGCATTATGTTACGAAAAACAGGAATATAGAACGCAAATGCTACCAATTACGTTCAATTGTTTTGCGAATCCTGTCAAAATTAGCGGCTGAGTCTATTTTATTGTACAATTTTACCATTCTTTTGCAATAACGACTCGATTTTGTTAATAAATCATGCTAAATGGAACAATATCCGTTAAATTCATACATACCTGGTCGTCTCATACGCATAATTACAGCATTATGTGACAAAAAACAGGAATATAGAACGCAAATACTACCAATTACCTTCAATTGATTTGCGAATCGTGTCAAAATTAGCGGCTGAGTCTATTTTATTGTACAATTTTACCATTCTTTTGCAATAACGACTCGATTTTGTCAATAAATCATGCTAAATGGAACAATATCCATTTAATTCATACATGCCTGATCGTCTCATACGCATAATTACAGCATTATGTGACAAAACACAGGAAAAAAGAACGCAAATGCTACCAATTACGTTGAATTGTATTTGCAAATCGTGCCAAAATAAACGGCTGAGTCTATTTTATTATACAATTTTACCATTTCTTTGCAATAACGACTCGATTTTGTCAAGAAATCATGCTAAATGCAAAAATATCCGTTAAATTCGTTCCTGATCGTCTCATACGCATAATTACAGCATTATGTGACAAAAAAACAGGAATATGGAACGCAAATGCTACCAATTACGTTCAATTGTTTTGCGAATCGTGTCAAAATAAACGGCTGAGTCTATTTAATTGTACAATTTAACCATTCTTTTTGCAATAACGACTCGATTTTGTTAATAAATCATGCTAAATGGAACAATATCCGTAAATTCATACATACCTGGTCGTCTCATACGCATAATTACAGAATTATGTGACAAAAAACAGGAATATAGAACGCAAATGCTACCAATTACCTTCAATTGTTTTGCGAATCGTGTCAAAATAAGCGGCTGAGTCTATTTTATTATACAATTTTACCATTTCTTTGCAATAACGACTCGATTTTGTCAAGAAATCATGCTAAATGCAAAAATATCCGTTAGATTCGTTCCTGATCTCCTCATACGCATACTTTCAGCATTATGTGACAAAAAACAGGAATATAGAACGCAAATGCTACCAATTACCTTCAATTGTTTTGCGAATCCTGTCAAAATAAGCGGCTGAGTCTATTTAATTGTACAATTTAACCATTCTTTTTGCAATAACGACTCGATTTCGTCAATAAATCATGCTAAATGGAACAAAATCCGTTAACTTCATACAAACCTGCTCGTCTCATACGCATAATTACAGCATTATGGGACAAAACACTGGAAAATTCAACGCAAATGCTACCAATATCGTTCAGCTGTTTTGATAATCGTGTCAAAATAAACGACTGAGTCTATTTTATTATACAATTTTTTCATTCTTTTGCAACAACGACTCGATTTTGTCAAGAAATCTTGCTAAATGCAAAAATATCCGTTAAATTCGTTCCTGATCGTCTCATACGCATAATTACAGCATTATGTTACGAAAAACAGGAATATAGAACGCAAATGCTACCAATTACGTTCAATTGTTTTGCGAATCCTGTCAAAATAAGCGGCTGAGTCTATTTTATTATACAATTTTACCATTCTTTTGCAATAACGGCTCGATTTTGTCAAGAAATCTTGCTAAATGCAAAAATATCCGTTAAATTCGTTCCTGATCGTCTCATACGCATAATTACAGCATTATGTGACAAAACACAGGAAAAAAGAACGCAAATGCTACCAATTACGTTGAATTGTTTTGCAAATCGTGCCAAAATAAACGGCTGAGTCTATTTAATTATACAATTTTACCATTTCTTTGCAATAACGACTCGATTTTGTCAAGAAATCATGCTAAATGCAAAAATATCCGTTAAATTCGTTCCTGATCGTCTCATACGCATAATTACAGCATTATGTTACGAAAAACAGGAATATAGAACCCAAATGCTACCAATTACGTTCAATTGTTTTGCAAATCGTGTCAAAATAAACGGCTGAGTCTATTTTATTGTACAATTTTACCATTCTTTTGCAATAACGACTCGATTTTGTTAATAAATCATGCTAAATGGAACAATATCCGTTAAATTCATACATACCTGGTCGTCTCATACGCATAATTACAGCATTATGTGACAAAAAACAGGAAAATAGAACGCAAATGCTACCAATTACCTTCAATTGTTTTGCGAATCGTGTCAAAATAAGCGCCTGAGTCTATTTTATTGTACAATTTTAACATTCTTTTGCAATAACGACTCGATTTTGTCAATAAATCATGCTAAATGGAACAATATCCGTTAGATTCATACATACCTGATCGTCTCATACGCATAATTAAAGCATTATGTGACAAAACACAGGAATAAAGAACGCAAATGCTACCAATTATCTTCAATTGTTTTGCGAATCGTGTCAAAATAAGCGCCTGAGTCTATTTAATTGTACAATTTCACCATTTCTTTGCAATCACGACTCGATTTTGTCAATAAATCATGCTAAATGGAACAATATTCGTTAAATTCACACATACCTGATCATCTCATACGCATAATTACGGCATTATGTGACAAAACACAGGAAAATAGAACGCAAATGCTACCAATATCGTTCAGATGTTTTGAAAATCGTGTCAAAATAAACGACTGAGTCTATTTAATTGTACAATTTTACCATTCTTTTGCAATAACGACTCGATTTTGTCAATAAATCATGCTAAATGCAGCAATATCTGTTAAATTCGTTCCTGATCTCCTCATACGCATTCTTTCAGCATTATGTGAAAAAAAACAGGAATATAGAACGCAAATGCTATCAATTACGTTCAATTGGTTTGCGGATCGTGTCAAAATAAGCGGCTGAGTCTATTTTATTGTACAATTTTACCATTCTTTTGCAATAACGACTCGATTTTGTCAATAAATCATGCTAAATGGAACAATATCCGTTAAATTCACACATACCTGATCGTCTCATACGCATAATTACGGCATTATGTGACAAAACACAGGAAAAGAGAACGAAAATGCTACTAATATCGTTCAGCTGTTTTGAAAATCGTGTCAAAATAAACGGCTGAGTCTATTTTATTATACAATTTTACCATTCTTTTGCAATAACGACTCGATTTTGTCAAGAAATCTTGCTAAATGCAAAAATATCCGTTAAATTCGTTCCTGATCGTCTCATACGCATAATTACAGCATTATGTGACAAAACACAGGAAAAAAGAACGCAAATGCTACCAATTACGTTGAATTTTTTTGCAAATCGTGCCAAAATAAACGGCTGAGTCTATTTTATTATACAATTTTTTCATTCTTTTGCAATAACGACTCGATTTTGTCAAGAAATCTTGCTAAATGCAAAAATATCCGTTAAATTCGTTCCTGATCGTCTCATACGCATAATTACAGCATTATGTTACGAAAAACAGGAATATAGAACGCAAATGCTACCAATTACGTTCAATTGTTTTGCGAATCCTGTCAAAATTAGCGGCTGAGTCTATTTTATTGTACAATTTTACCATTCTTTTGCAATAACGACTCGATTTTGTTAATAAATCATGCTAAATGGAACAATATCCGTTAAATTCATACATACCTGGTCGTCTCATACGCATAATTACAGCATTATGTGACAAAAAACAGGAATATAGAACGCAAATGCTACCAATTACCTTCAATTGTTTTGCGAATCGTGTCAAAATGAGCGGCTGAGTCTATTGTATTGTACAATTTTACTATTTCTTTGCCATAACGACTCGATTTTGTCAAGAAATCATGCGAAATGCAAAAATATCCGTTAGATTCGTTCCTGATCGCCTCATACGCATAATGAAAGCAGTATGTGACAAAAACCAGGAATATAGAACGCAAATGCTATCAATTACGTTCAATTGGTTTGCGAATCGTCTCAAAATAAGCGGCTGAGTCTATTTTATTGTACAATTTTACCATTCTTTTGCAATAACGACTCGATTTTGTCAATAAATCATGCTAAATGGAACAATATCCGTTAAATTCACACATACCTGATCGTCTCATACGCATAATTACGGCATTATGTGACAAAACACAGGAAAAGAGAACGAAAATGCTACTAATATCGTTCAGCTGTTTTGAAAATCGTGTCAAAATAAACGGCTGAGTCTATTTTATTATACAATTTTACCATTCTTTTGCAATAACGACTCGATTTTGTCAAGAAATCTTGCTAAATGCAAAAATATCCGTTAAATTCGTTCCTGATCGTCTCATACGCATAATTACAGCATTCTGTTACGAAAAACAGGAATATAGAACGCAAATGCTACCAATTACGTTCAATTGTTTTGCGAATCCTGTCAAAATTAGCGGCTGAGTCTATTTTATTGTACAATTTTACCATTCTTTTGCAATAACGACTCGATTTTGTTAATAAATCATGCTAAATGGAACAATATCCGTTAAATTCATACATACCTGGTCGTCTCATACGCATAATTACAGCATTATGTGACAAAAAACAGGAATATAGAACGCAAATGCTACCAATTACCTTCAATTGTTTTGCGAATCGTGTCAAAATTAGCGGCTGAGTCTATTTTATTGTACAATTTTACCATTCTTTTGCAATAACGACTCGATTTTGTCAATAAATCATGCTAAATGGAACAATATCCATTAAATTCATACATGCCTGATCGTCTTATACGCATAATTACAGCATTATGTTACAAAACACAGGAAAAAAGAACGCAAATGCTACAAATTACGTTGAATTGTATTTGCAAATCGTGCCAAAATAAACGGCTGAGTCTATTTTATTATACAATTTTACCATTTCTTTGCAATAACGACTCGATTTTGTCAAGAAATCATGCTAAATGCAAAAATATCCGTTAAATTCGTTCCTGATCGTCTCATACGCATAATTACAGCATTATGTGACAAAAAAACAGGAATATGGAACGCAAATGCTACCAATTACGTTCAATTGTTTTGCGAATCATGTCAAAATAAACGGCTGAGTCTATTTAATTGTACAATTTAACCATTCTTTTTGCAATAACGACTCGATTTTGTTAATAAATCATGCTAAATGGAACAATATCCGTAAATTCATACATACCTGGTCGTCTCATACGCATAATTACAGAATTATGTGACAAAAAACAGGAATATAGAACGCAAATGCTACCAATTACCTTCAATTGTTTTGCGAATCGTGTCAAAATAAGCGGCTGAGTCTATTTTATTATACAATTTTACCATTTCTTTGCAATAACGACTCGATTTTGTCAAGAAATCTTGCTAAATGCAAAAATATCTGTTAAATTCGTTCCTGATCGTCTCATACGCATAATTACAGCATTATGTTACGAAAAACAGGAATATAGAACGCAAATGCTACCAATTACGTTCAATTGTTTTGCGAATCCTGTCAAAATAAGCGGCTGAGTCTATTTAATTGTACAATTTTACCATTCTTTTGCAATAACGACTCGATTTTGTCAATAAATCATGCTAAATGGAACAATATCCATTAAATGCATACATGCCTGATCGTCTCATACGCATAATTACAGCATTATGTGACAAAACACAGGAAAAAAGAACGCAAATGCTACCAATTACGTTGAATTGTTTTGCAAATCGTGCCAAAATAAACGGCTGAGTCTATTTTATTATACAATTTTTTCATTCTTTTGCAATAACGACTCGATTTTGTCAAGAAATCTTGCTAAATGCAAAAATATCCGTTAAATTCGTTCCTGATCGTCTCATACGCATAATTACAGCATTATGTTACGAAAAACAGGAATATAGAACGCAAATGCTACCAATTACGTTCAATTGTTTTGCGAATCCTGTCAAAATTAGCGGCTGAGTCTATTTTATTGTACAATTTTACCATTCTTTTGCAATAACGACTCGATTTTGTTAATAAATCATGCTAAATGGAACAATATCCGTTAAATTCATACATACCTGGTCGTCTCATACGCATAATTACAGCATTATGTGACAAAAAACAGGAATATAGAACGCAAATACTACCAATTACCTTCAATTGTTTTGCGAATCGTGTCAAAATTAGCGGCTGAGTCTATTTTATTGTACAATTTTACCATTCTTTTGCAATAACGACTCGATTTTGTCAATAAATCATGCTAAATGGAACAATATCCATTAAATTCATACATGCCTGATCGTCTCATACGCATAATTACAGCATTATGTGACAAAACACAGGAAAAAAGAACGCAAATGCTACCAATTACGTTGAATTGTATTTGCAAATCGTGCCAAAATAAACGGCTGAGTCTATTTTATTATACAATTTTACCATTTCTTTGCAATAACGACTCGATTTTGTCAAGAAATCTTGCTAAATGCAAAAATATCCGTTAAATTCGTTCCTGATCGTCTCATACGCATAATTACAGCATTATGTTACGAAAAACAGGAATATAGAACGCAAATGCTACCAATTACGTTCAATTGTTTTGCGAATCCTGTCAAAATTAGCGGCTGAGTCTATTTTATTGTACAATTTTACCATTCTTTTGCAATAACGACTCGATTTTGTTAATAAATCATGCTAAATGGAACAATATCCGTTAAATTCATACATACCTGGTCGTCTCATACGCATAATTACAGCATTATGTGACAAAAAACAGGAATATAGAACGCAAATGCTACCAATTACCTTCAATTGTTTTGCGAATCGTGTCAAAATAAGCGGCTGAGTCTATTGTATTGTACAATTTTACTATTTCTTTGCCATAACGACTCGATTTTGTCAAGAAATCATGCGAAATGCAAAAATATCCGTTAGATTCGTTCCTGATCGTCTCATACGCATAATGAAAGCAGTATGTGACAAAAACCAGGAATATAGAACGCAAATGCTATCAATTACGTTCAATTGGTTTGCGAATCGTCTCAAAATAAGCGGCTGAGTCTATTTTATTGTACAATTTTACCATTCTTTTGCAATAACGACTCGATTTTGTCAATAAATCATGCTAAATGGAACAATATCCGTTAAATTCACACATACCTGATCGTCTCATACGCATAATTACGGCATTATGTGACAAAACACAGGAAAATAGAACGCAAATGCTACCAATATCGTTCAGATGTTTTGAAAATCGTGTCAAAATAAACGGCTGAGTCTATTTAATTGTACAATTTTACCATTCTTTTGCAATAACGACTCGATTTTGTCAATAAATCATGCTAAATGCAGCAATATCTGTTAAATTCGTTCCTGATCTCCTCATACGCATTCTTTCAGCATTATGTGAAAAAAAACAGGAATATAGAACGCAAATGCTATCAATTACGTTCAATTGGTTTGCGGATCGTGTCAAAATAAGCGGCTGAGTCTATTTTATTGTACAATTTTACCATTCTTTTGCAATAACGACTCGATTTTGTCAATAAATCATGCTAAATGGAACAATATCCGTTAAATTCACACATACCTGATCGTCTCATACGCATAATTACGGCATTATGTGACAAAACACAGGAAAAGAGAACGAAAATGCTACTAATATCGTTCAGCTGTTTTGAAAATCTTGTCAAAATAAACGGCTGAGTCTATTTTATTATACAATTTTACCATTCTTTTGCAATAACGACTCGATTTTGTCAAGAAATCTTGCTAAATGCAAAAATATCCGTTAAATTCGTTCCTGATCGTCTCATACGCATAATTACAGCATTATGTTACGAAAAACAGGAATATAGAACGCAAATGCTACCAATTACGTTCAATTGTTTTGCGAATCCTGTCAAAATTAGCGGCTGAGTCTATTTTATTGTACAATTTTACCATTCTTTTGCAATAACGACTCGATTTTGTTAATAAATCATGCTAAATGGAACAATATCCGTTAAATTCATACATACCTGGTCGTCTCATACGCATAATTACAGCATTATGTGACAAAAAACAGGAATATAGAACGCAAATACTACCAATTACCTTCAATTGATTTGCGAATCGTGTCAAAATTAGCGGCTGAGTCTATTTTATTGTACAATTTTACCATTCTTTTGCAATAACGACTCGATTTTGTCAATAAATCATGCTAAATGGAACAATATCCATTTAATTCATACATGCCTGATCGTCTCATACGCATAATTACAGCATTATGTGACAAAACACAGGAAAAAAGAACGCAAATGCTACCAATTACGTTGAATTGTATTTGCAAATCGTGCCAAAATAAACGGCTGAGTCTATTTTATTATACAATTTTACCATTTCTTTGCAATAACGACTCGATTTTGTCAAGAAATCATGCTAAATGCAAAAATATCCGTTAAATTCGTTCCTGATCGTCTCATACGCATAATTACAGCATTATGTGACAAAAAAACAGGAATATGGAACGCAAATGCTACCAATTACGTTCAATTGTTTTGCGAATCGTGTCAAAATAAACGGCTGAGTCTATTTAATTGTACAATTTAACCATTCTTTTTGCAATAACGACTCGATTTTGTTAATAAATCATGCTAAATGGAACAATATCCGTAAATTCATACATACCTGGTCGTCTCATACGCATAATTACAGAATTATGTGACAAAAAACAGGAATATAGAACGCAAATGCTACCAATTACCTTCAATTGTTTTGCGAATCGTGTCAAAATAAGCGGCTGAGTCTATTGTATTGTACAATTTTACTATTTCTTTGCCATAACGACTCGATTTTGTCAAGAAATCATGCGAAATGCAAAAATATCCGTTAGATTCGTTCCTGATCGTCTCATACGCATAATGAAAGCAGTATGTGACAAAAACCAGGAATATAGAACGCAAATGCTATCAATTACGTTCAATTGGTTTGCGAATCGTCTCAAAATAAGCGGCTGAGTCTATTTTATTGTACAATTTTACCATTCTTTTGCAATAACGACTCGATTTTGTCAATAAATCATGCTAAATGGAACAATATCCGTTAAATTCACACATACCTGATCGTCTCATACGCATAATTACGGCATTATGTGACAAAACACAGGAAAATAGAACGCAAATGCTACCAATATCGTTCAGATGTTTTGAAAATCGTGTCAAAATAAACGGCTGAGTCTATTTAATTGTACAATTTTACCATTCTTTTGCAATAACGACTCGATTTTGTCAATAAATCATGCTAAATGCAGCAATATCTGTTAAATTCGTTCCTGATCTCCTCATACGCATTCTTTCAGCATTATGTGAAAAAAAACAGGAATATAGAACGCAAATGCTATCAATTACGTTCAATTGGTTTGCGGATCGTGTCAAAATAAGCGGCTGAGTCTATTTTATTGTACAATTTTACCATTCTTTTGCAATAACGACTCGATTTTGTCAATAAATCATGCTAAATGGAACAATATCCGTTAAATTCACACATACCTGATCGTCTCATACGCATAATTACGGCATTATGTGACAAAACACAGGAAAAGAGAACGAAAATGCTACTAATATCGTTCAGCTGTTTTGAAAATCGTGTCAAAATAAACGGCTGAGTCTATTTTATTATACAATTTTACCATTCTTTTGCAATAACGACTCGATTTTGTCAAGAAATCTTGCTAAATGCAAAAATATCCGTTAAATTCGTTCCTGATCGTCTCATACGCATAATTACAGCATTATGTTACGAAAAACAGGAATATAGAACGCAAATGCTACCAATTACGTTCAATTGTTTTGCGAATCCTGTCAAAATTAGCGGCTGAGTCTATTTTATTGTACAATTTTACCATTCTTTTGCAATAACGACTCGATTTTGTTAATAAATCATGCTAAATGGAACAATATCCGTTAAATTCATACATACCTGGTCGTCTCATACGCATAATTACAGCATTATGTGACAAAAAACAGGAATATAGAACGCAAATACTACCAATTACCTTCAATTGATTTGCGAATCGTGTCAAAATTAGCGGCTGAGTCTATTTTATTGTACAATTTTACCATTCTTTTGCAATAACGACTCGATTTTGTCAATAAATCATGCTAAATGGAACAATATCCATTTAATTCATACATGCCTGATCGTCTCATACGCATAATTACAGCATTATGTGACAAAACACAGGAAAAAAGAACGCAAATGCTACCAATTACGTTGAATTGTATTTGCAAATCGTGCCAAAATAAACGGCTGAGTCTATTTTATTATACAATTTTACCATTTCTTTGCAATAACGACTCGATTTTGTCAAGAAATCATGCTAAATGCAAAAATATCCGTTAAATTCGTTCCTGATCGTCTCATACGCATAATTACAGCATTATGTGACAAAAAAACAGGAATATGGAACGCAAATGCTACCAATTACGTTCAATTGTTTTGCGAATCGTGTCAAAATAAACGGCTGAGTCTATTTAATTGTACAATTTAACCATTCTTTTTGCAATAACGACTCGATTTTGTTAATAAATCATGCTAAATGGAACAATATCCGTAAATTCATACATACCTGGTCGTCTCATACGCATAATTACAGAATTATGTGACAAAAAACAGGAATATAGAACGCAAATGCTACCAATTACCTTCAATTGTTTTGCGAATCGTGTCAAAATAAGCGGCTGAGTCTATTTTATTATACAATTTTACCATTTCTTTGCAATAACGACTCGATTTTGTCAAGAAATCATGCTAAATGCAAAAATATCCGTTAGATTCGTTCCTGATCTCCTCATACGCATACTTTCAGCATTATGTGACAAAAAACAGGAATATAGAACGCAAATGCTACCAATTACCTTCAATTGTTTTGCGAATCCTGTCAAAATAAGCGGCTGAGTCTATTTAATTGTACAATTTAACCATTCTTTTTGCAATAACGACTCGATTTCGTCAATAAATCATGCTAAATGGAACAAAATCCGTTAACTTCATACAAACCTGCTCGTCTCATACGCATAATTACAGCATTATGGGACAAAACACTGGAAAATTCAACGCAAATGCTACCAATATCGTTCAGCTGTTTTGATAATCGTGTCAAAATAAACGACTGAGTCTATTTTATTATACAATTTTTTCATTCTTTTGCAACAACGACTCGATTTTGTCAAGAAATCTTGCTAAATGCAAAAATATCCGTTAAATTCGTTCCTGATCGTCTCATACGCATAATTACAGCATTATGTTACGAAAAACAGGAATATAGAACGCAAATGCTACCAATTACGTTCAATTGTTTTGCGAATCCTGTCAAAATAAGCGGCTGAGTCTATTTTATTATACAATTTTACCATTCTTTTGCAATAACGGCTCGATTTTGTCAAGAAATCTTGCTAAATGCAAAAATATCCGTTAAATTCGTTCCTGATCGTCTCATACGCATAATTACAGCATTATGTGACAAAACACAGGAAAAAAGAACGCAAATGCTACCAATTACGTTGAATTGTTTTGCAAATCGTGCCAAAATAAACGGCTGAGTCTATTTAATTATACAATTTTACCATTTCTTTGCAATAACGACTCGATTTTGTCAAGAAATCATGCTAAATGCAAAAATATCCGTTAAATTCGTTCCTGATCGTCTCATACGCATAATTACAGCATTATGTTACGAAAAACAGGAATATAGAACCCAAATGCTACCAATTACGTTCAATTGTTTTGCAAATCGTGTCAAAATAAACGGCTGAGTCTATTTTATTGTACAATTTTACCATTCTTTTGCAATAACGACTCGATTTTGTTAATAAATCATGCTAAATGGAACAATATCCGTTAAATTCATACATACCTGGTCGTCTCATACGCATAATTACAGCATTATGTGACAAAAAACAGGAAAATAGAACGCAAATGCTACCAATTACCTTCAATTGTTTTGCGAATCGTGTCAAAATAAGCGCCTGAGTCTATTTTATTGTACAATTTTAACATTCTTTTGCAATAACGACTCGATTTTGTCAATAAATCATGCTAAATGGAACAATATCCGTTAGATTCATACATACCTGATCGTCTCATACGCATAATTAAAGCATTATGTGACAAAACACAGGAATAAAGAACGCAAATGCTACCAATTATCTTCAATTGTTTTGCGAATCGTGTCAAAATAAGCGCCTGAGTCTATTTAATTGTACAATTTCACCATTTCTTTGCAATCACGACTCGATTTTGTCAATAAATCATGCTAAATGGAACAATATTCGTTAAATTCACACATACCTGATCATCTCATACGCATAATTACGGCATTATGTGACAAAACACAGGAAAATAGAACGCAAATGCTACCAATATCGTTCAGATGTTTTGAAAATCGTGTCAAAATAAACGACTGAGTCTATTTAATTGTACAATTTTACCATTCTTTTGCAATAACGACTCGATTTTGTCAATAAATCATGCTAAATGCAGCAATATCTGTTAAATTCGTTCCTGATCTCCTCATACGCATTCTTTCAGCATTATGTGAAAAAAAACAGGAATATAGAACGCAAATGCTATCAATTACGTTCAATTGGTTTGCGGATCGTGTCAAAATAAGCGGCTGAGTCTATTTTATTGTACAATTTTACCATTCTTTTGCAATAACGACTCGATTTTGTCAATAAATCATGCTAAATGGAACAATATCCGTTAAATTCACACATACCTGATCGTCTCATACGCATAATTACGGCATTATGTGACAAAACACAGGAAAAGAGAACGAAAATGCTACTAATATCGTTCAGCTGTTTTGAAAATCGTGTCAAAATAAACGGCTGAGTCTATTTTATTATACAATTTTACCATTCTTTTGCAATAACGACTCGATTTTGTCAAGAAATCTTGCTAAATGCAAAAATATCCGTTAAATTCGTTCCTGATCGTCTCATACGCATAATTACAGCATTATGTGACAAAACACAGGAAAAAAGAACGCAAATGCTACCAATTACGTTGAATTTTTTTGCAAATCGTGCCAAAATAAACGGCTGAGTCTATTTTATTATACAATTTTTTCATTCTTTTGCAATAACGACTCGATTTTGTCAAGAAATCTTGCTAAATGCAAAAATATCCGTTAAATTCGTTCCTGATCGTCTCATACGCATAATTACAGCATTATGTTACGAAAAACAGGAATATAGAACGCAAATGCTACCAATTACGTTCAATTGTTTTGCGAATCCTGTCAAAATTAGCGGCTGAGTCTATTTTATTGTACAATTTTACCATTCTTTTGCAATAACGACTCGATTTTGTTAATAAATCATGCTAAATGGAACAATATCCGTTAAATTCATACATACCTGGTCGTCTCATACGCATAATTACAGCATTATGTGACAAAAAACAGGAATATAGAACGCAAATGCTACCAATTACCTTCAATTGTTTTGCGAATCGTGTCAAAATGAGCGGCTGAGTCTATTGTATTGTACAATTTTACTATTTCTTTGCCATAACGACTCGATTTTGTCAAGAAATCATGCGAAATGCAAAAATATCCGTTAGATTCGTTCCTGATCGCCTCATACGCATAATGAAAGCAGTATGTGACAAAAACCAGGAATATAGAACGCAAATGCTATCAATTACGTTCAATTGGTTTGCGAATCGTCTCAAAATAAGCGGCTGAGTCTATTTTATTGTACAATTTTACCATTCTTTTGCAATAACGACTCGATTTTGTCAATAAATCATGCTAAATGGAACAATATCCGTTAAATTCACACATACCTGATCGTCTCATACGCATAATTACGGCATTATGTGACAAAACACAGGAAAAGAGAACGAAAATGCTACTAATATCGTTCAGCTGTTTTGAAAATCGTGTCAAAATAAACGGCTGAGTCTATTTTATTATACAATTTTACCATTCTTTTGCAATAACGACTCGATTTTGTCAAGAAATCTTGCTAAATGCAAAAATATCCGTTAAATTCGTTCCTGATCGTCTCATACGCATAATTACAGCATTCTGTTACGAAAAACAGGAATATAGAACGCAAATGCTACCAATTACGTTCAATTGTTTTGCGAATCCTGTCAAAATTA
The DNA here is from genome assembly GCA_947389935.1 of Agrilus cyanescens. Taxonomy (NCBI): domain Eukaryota; kingdom Metazoa; phylum Arthropoda; class Insecta; order Coleoptera; family Buprestidae; genus Agrilus; species Agrilus cyanescens. The sequence continues at coordinate 11,363,838 of OX376712.1, forward strand.
GCGGCTGAGTCTATTTTATTGTACAATTTTACCATTCTTTTGCAATAACGACTCGATTTTGTTAATAAATCATGCTAAATGGAACAATATCCGTTAAATTCATACATACCTGGTCGTCTCATACGCATAATTACAGCATTATGTGACAAAAAACAGGAATATAGAACGCAAATGCTACCAATTACCTTCAATTGTTTTGCGAATCGTGTCAAAATTAGCGGCTGAGTCTATTTTATTGTACAATTTTACCATTCTTTTGCAATAACGACTCGATTTTGTCAATAAATCATGCTAAATGGAACAATATCCATTAAATTCATACATGCCTGATCGTCTTATACGCATAATTACAGCATTATGTTACAAAACACAGGAAAAAAGAACGCAAATGCTACAAATTACGTTGAATTGTATTTGCAAATCGTGCCAAAATAAACGGCTGAGTCTATTTTATTATACAATTTTACCATTTCTTTGCAATAACGACTCGATTTTGTCAAGAAATCATGCTAAATGCAAAAATATCCGTTAAATTCGTTCCTGATCGTCTCATACGCATAATTACAGCATTATGTGACAAAAAAACAGGAATATGGAACGCAAATGCTACCAATTACGTTCAATTGTTTTGCGAATCATGTCAAAATAAACGGCTGAGTCTATTTAATTGTACAATTTAACCATTCTTTTTGCAATAACGACTCGATTTTGTTAATAAATCATGCTAAATGGAACAATATCCGTAAATTCATACATACCTGGTCGTCTCATACGCATAATTACAGAATTATGTGACAAAAAACAGGAATATAGAACGCAAATGCTACCAATTACCTTCAATTGTTTTGCGAATCGTGTCAAAATAAGCGGCTGAGTCTATTTTATTATACAATTTTACCATTTCTTTGCAATAACGACTCGATTTTGTCAAGAAATCTTGCTAAATGCAAAAATATCTGTTAAATTCGTTCCTGATCGTCTCATACGCATAATTACAGCATTATGTTACGAAAAACAGGAATATAGAACGCAAATGCTACCAATTACGTTCAATTGTTTTGCGAATCCTGTCAAAATAAGCGGCTGAGTCTATTTAATTGTACAATTTTACCATTCTTTTGCAATAACGACTCGATTTTGTCAATAAATCATGCTAAATGGAACAATATCCATTAAATGCATACATGCCTGATCGTCTCATACGCATAATTACAGCATTATGTGACAAAACACAGGAAAAAAGAACGCAAATGCTACCAATTACGTTGAATTGTTTTGCAAATCGTGCCAAAATAAACGGCTGAGTCTATTTTATTATACAATTTTTTCATTCTTTTGCAATAACGACTCGATTTTGTCAAGAAATCTTGCTAAATGCAAAAATATCCGTTAAATTCGTTCCTGATCGTCTCATACGCATAATTACAGCATTATGTTACGAAAAACAGGAATATAGAACGCAAATGCTACCAATTACGTTCAATTGTTTTGCGAATCCTGTCAAAATTAGCGGCTGAGTCTATTTTATTGTACAATTTTACCATTCTTTTGCAATAACGACTCGATTTTGTTAATAAATCATGCTAAATGGAACAATATCCGTTAAATTCATACATACCTGGTCGTCTCATACGCATAATTACAGCATTATGTGACAAAAAACAGGAATATAGAACGCAAATACTACCAATTACCTTCAATTGTTTTGCGAATCGTGTCAAAATTAGCGGCTGAGTCTATTTTATTGTACAATTTTACCATTCTTTTGCAATAACGACTCGATTTTGTCAATAAATCATGCTAAATGGAACAATATCCATTAAATTCATACATGCCTGATCGTCTCATACGCATAATTACAGCATTATGTGACAAAACACAGGAAAAAAGAACGCAAATGCTACCAATTACGTTGAATTGTATTTGCAAATCGTGCCAAAATAAACGGCTGAGTCTATTTTATTATACAATTTTACCATTTCTTTGCAATAACGACTCGATTTTGTCAAGAAATCATGCTAAATGCAAAAATATCCGTTAAATTCGTTCCTGATCGTCTCATACGCATAATTACAGCATTATGTGACAAAAAAACAGGAATATGGAACGCAAATGCTACCAATTACGTTCAATTGTTTTGCGAATCGTGTCAAAATAAACGGCTGAGTCTATTTAATTGTACAATTTAACCATTCTTTTTGCAATAACGACTCGATTTTGTTAATAAATCATGCTAAATGGAACAATATCCGTAAATTCATACATACCTGGTCGTCTCATACGCATAATTACAGAATTATGTGACAAAAAACAGGAATATAGAACGCAAATGCTACCAATTACCTTCAATTGTTTTGCGAATCGTGTCAAAATAAGCGGCTGAGTCTATTTTATTATACAATTTTACCATTTCTTTGCAATAACGACTCGATTTTGTCAAGAAATCATGCTAAATGCAAAAATATCCGTTAGATTCGTTCCTGATCTCCTCATACGCATACTTTCAGCATTATGTGACAAAAAACAGGAATATAGAACGCAAATGCTACCAATTACCTTCAATTGTTTTGCGAATCCTGTCAAAATAAGCGGCTGAGTCTATTTAATTGTACAATTTAACCATTCTTTTTGCAATAACGACTCGATTTCGTCAATAAATCATGCTAAATGGAACAAAATCCGTTAACTTCATACAAACCTGCTCGTCTCATACGCATAATTACAGCATTATGGGACAAAACACTGGAAAATTCAACGCAAATGCTACCAATATCGTTCAGCTGTTTTGATAATCGTGTCAAAATAAACGACTGAGTCTATTTTATTGTACAATTTTTTCATTCTTTTGCAACAACGACTCGATTTTGTCAAGAAATCTTGCTAAATGCAAAAATATCCGTTAAATTCGTTCCTGATCGTCTCATACGCATAATTACAGCATTATGTTACGAAAAACAGGAATATAGAACGCAAATGCTACCAATTACGTTCAATTGTTTTGCGAATCCTGTCAAAATAAGGGGCTGAGTCTATTTTATTGTACAATTTTACCATTCTTTTGCAATAACGACTCGATTTTGTTAATAAATCATGCTAAATGGAACAATATCCGTTAAATTCATACATACCTGGTCGTCTCATACGCATAATTACAGCATTATGTGACAAAAAACAGGAATATAGAACGCAAATGCTACCAATTACCTTCAATTGTTTTGCGAATCGTGTCAAAATAAGCGCCTGAGTCTATTTTATTGTACAATTTTAACATTTTTTTGCAATAACGACTCGATTTTGTCAATAAAACATGCTAAATGGAACAATATCCGTTAGATACATACATACCTGATCGTCTCATTCGCATAATTAAAGCATTATGTGACAAAACACAGGAAAATAGAACGCAAATGCTACCAATTACGTTCAAATGTTTTGCGAATCGTGTCAAAATAATCGCCTGAGTCTATTTTATTGTACAATTTTAACATTCTTTTGCAATAACGACTCGATTTTGTCAATAAATCATGCTAAATGGAACAATATCCGTTAAATTCATACATACCTGATCGTCTCATACGCATAATTACAGCATTATGTGACAAAACACAGGAAAATAGAACGCAAATGCTACCAATTACGTTGAATTGTTTTGCAAATCGTGTCAAAATAAACGACTGAGTCTATTTAATTGTACAATTTTACCATTCTTTTGCAATAACGACTCGATTTTGTCAATAAATCATGCTAAATGCAGCAATATCTGTTAAATTCGTTCCTGATCTCCTCATACGCATTCTTTCAGCATTATGTGAAAAAAAACAGGAATATAGAACGCAAATGCTATCAATTACGTTCAATTGGTTTGCGGATCGTGTCAAAATAAGCGGCTGAGTCTATTTTATTGTACAATTTTACCATTCTTTTGCAATAACGACTCGATTTTGTCAATAAATCATGCTAAATGGAACAATATCCGTTAAATTCACACATACCTGATCGTCTCATACGCATAATTACAGCATTATGTGACAAAACACAGGAAAAGAGAACGAAAATGCTACTAATATCGTTCAGCTGTTTTGAAAATCGTGTCAAAATAAACGGCTGAGTCTATTTTATTATACAATTTTACCATTCTTTTGCAATAACGACTCGATTTTGTCAAGAAATCTTGCTAAATGCAAAAATATCCGTTAAATTCGTTCCTGATCGTCTCATACGCATAATTACAGCATTATGTGACAAAACACAGGAAAAAAGAACGCAAATGCTACCAATTACGTTGAATTTTTTTGCAAATCGTGCCAAAATAAACGGCTGAGTCTATTTTATTATACAATTTTTTCATTCTTTTGCAATAACGACTCGATTTTGTCAAGAAATCTTGCTAAATGCAAAAATATCCGTTAAATTCGTTCCTGATCGTCTCATACGCATAATTACAGCATTATGTTACGAAAAACAGGAATATAGAACGCAAATGCTACCAATTACGTTCAATTGTTTTGCGAATCCTGTCAAAATTAGCGGCTGAGTCTATTTTATTGTACAATTTTACCATTCTTTTGCAATAACGACTCGATTTTGTTAATAAATCATGCTAAATGGAACAATATCCGTTAAATTCATACATACCTGGTCGTCTCATACGCATAATTACAGCATTATGTGACAAAAAACAGGAATATAGAACGCAAATGCTACCAATTACCTTCAATTGTTTTGCGAATCGTGTCAAAATGAGCGGCTGAGTCTATTGTATTGTACAATTTTACTATTTCTTTGCCATAACGACTCGATTTTGTCAAGAAATCATGCGAAATGCAAAAATATCCGTTAGATTCGTTCCTGATCGCCTCATACGCATAATGAAAGCAGTATGTGACAAAAACCAGGAATATAGAACGCAAATGCTATCAATTACGTTAAATTGGTTTGCGAATCGTCTCAAAATAAGCGGCTGAGTCTATTTTATTGTACAATTTTACCATTCTTTTGCAATAACGACTCGATTTTGTCAATAAATCATGCTAAATGGAACAATATCCGTTAAATTCACACATACCTGATCGTCTCATACGCATAATTACGGCATTATGTGACAAAACACAGGAAAAGAGAACGAAAATGCTACTAATATCGTTCAGCTGTTTTGAAAATCGTGTCAAAATAAACGGCTGAGTCTATTTTATTATACAATTTTACCATTCTTTTGCAATAACGACTCGATTTTGTCAAGAAATCTTGCTAAATGCAAAAATATCCGTTAAATTCGTTCCTGATCGTCTCATACGCATAATTACAGCATTATGTTACGAAAAACAGGAATATAGAACGCAAATGCTACCAATTACGTTCAATTGTTTTGCGAATCCTGTCAAAATAAGCGGCTGAGTCTATTTAATTGTACAATTTTACCATTCTTTTGCAATAACGACTCGATTTTGTCAATAAATCATGCTAAATGGAACAATATCCATTAAATGCATACATGCCTGATCGTCTCATACGCATAATTACAGCATTATGTGACAAAACACAGGAAAAAAGAACGCAAATGCTACCAATTACGTTGAATTGTTTTGCAAATCGTGCCAAAATAAACGGCTGAGTCTATTTTATTATACAATTTTTTCATTCTTTTGCAATAACGACTCGATTTTGTCAAGAAATCTTGCTAAATGCAAAAATATCCGTTAAATTCGTTCCTGATCGTCTCATACGCATAATTACAGCATTCTGTTACGAAAAACAGGAATATAGAACGCAAATGCTACCAATTACGTTCAATTGTTTTGCGAATCCTGTCAAAATTAGCGGCTGAGTCTATTTTATTGTACAATTCTACGATTCTTTTGCAATAACGACTCGATTTTGTTAATAAATCATGCTAAATGGAACAATATCCGTTAAATTCATACATACCTGGTCGTCTCATACGCATAATTACAGCATTATGTGACAAAAAACAGGAATATAGAACGCAAATGCTACCAATTACCTTCAATTGTTTTGCGAATCGTGTCAAAATTAGCGGCTGAGTCTATTTTATTGTACAATTTTACCATTCTTTTGCAATAACGACTCGATTTTGTCAATAAATCATGCTAAATGGAACAATATCCATTAAATTCATACATGCCTGATCGTCTTATACGCATAATTACAGCATTATGTTACAAAACACAGGAAAAAAGAACGCAAATGCTACCAATTACGTTGAATTGTATTTGCAAATCGTGCCAAAATAAACGGCTGAGTCTATTTTATTATACAATTTTACCATTTCTTTGCAATAACGACTCGATTTTGTCAAGAAATCATGCTAAATGCAAAAATATCCGTTAAATTCGTTCCTGATCGTCTCATACGCATAATTACAGCATTATGTGACAAAAAAACAGGAATATGGAACGCAAATGCTACCAATTACGTTCAATTGTTTTGCGAATCATGTCAAAATAAACGGCTGAGTCTATTTAATTGTACAATTTAACCATTCTTTTTGCAATAACGACTCGATTTTGTTAATAAATCATGCTAAATGGAACAATATCCGTAAATTCATACATACCTGGTCGTCTCATACGCATAATTACAGAATTATGTGACAAAAAACAGGAATATAGAACGCAAATGCTACCAATTACCTTCAATTGTTTTGCGAATCGTGTCAAAATAAGCGGCTGAGTCTATTTTATTATACAATTTTACCATTTCTTTGCAATAACGACTCGATTTTGTCAAGAAATCATGCTAAATGCAAAAATATCCGTTAGATTCGTTCCTGATCTCCTCATACGCATACTTTCAGCATTATGTGACAAAAAACAGGAATATAGAACGCAAATGCTACCAATTACCTTCAATTGTTTTGCGAATCCTGTCAAAATAAGCGGCTGAGTCTATTTAATTGTACAATTTAACCATTCTTTTTGCAATAACGACTCGATTTTGTCAATAAATCATGCTAAATGGAACAAAATCCGTTAACTTCATACAAACCTGCTCGTCTCATACGCATAATTACAGCATTATGGGACAAAACACTGGAAAATTCAACGCAAATGCTACCAATATCGTTCAGCTGTTTTGATAATCGTGTCAAAATAAACGACTGAGTCTATTTTATTATACAATTTTTTCATTCTTTTGCAACAACGACTCGATTTTGTCAAGAAATCTTGCTAAATGCAAAAATATCCGTTAAATTCGTTCCTGATCGTCTCATACGCATAATTACAGCATTATGTTACGAAAAACAGGAATATAGAACGCAAATGCTACCAATTACGTTCAATTGTTTTGCGAATCCTGTCAAAATAAGCGGCTGAGTCTATTTTATTGTACAATTTAACCATTCTTTTGCAATAACGACTCGATTTTGTTAATAAATCATGCTAAATGGAACAATATCCGTTAAATTCATACATACCTGGTCGTCTCATACGCATAATTACAGAATTATGTGACAAAAAACAGGAATATAGAACGCAAATGCTACCAATTACCTTCAATTGTTTTGCGAATCGTGTCAAAATAAGCTGCTCAGTCTATTTTATTATACAATTTTACCATTTCTTTGCAATAACGACTCGATTTTGTCAAGAAATCATGCTAAATGCAAAAATATCCGTTAAATTCGTTCCTGATCGTCTCATACGCATAATTACAGCATTATGTGACAAAACACAGGAAAAAAGAATGCAAATGCTACCAATTACGTTGAATTGTTTTGCAAATCGTGCCAAAATAAACGGCTGAGTCTATTTTATTATACAATTTTTTCATTCTTTTGCAATAACGACTCGATTTTGTCAAGAAATCTTGCTAAATGCAAAAATATCCGTTAAATTCGTTCCTGATCGTCTCATACGCATAATTACAGCATTATGTTACGAAAAACAGGAATATAGAACGCAAATGCTACCAATTACCTTCAATTGTTTTGCGAATCGTGTCAAAATAAACGGCTGAGTCTATTGAATTGTACAATTTTACCATTCTTTTGCAATAACGACTCGATTTTGTCAATAAATCATGCTAAATGCAGCAATATCTGTTAAATTCGTTCCTGATCTCCTCATACGCATTCTTTCAGCATTATGTGAAAAAAAACAGGAATATAGAACGTAAATGCTACCAATTACGTTCAATTGTTTTGCGAATCCTGTCAAAATAAGCGGCTGAGTCTATTTTATTGTACAATTTTACCATTCTTTTGCAATAACGACTCGATTTTGTTAATAAATCATGCTAAATGGAACAATATCCGTTAAATTCATACATACCTGGTCGTCTCATACGCATAATTACAGAATTATGTGACAAAAAACAGGAATATAGAACGCAAATGCTACCAATTACCTTCAATTGTTTTGCGAATCGTGTCAAAATAAGCTGCTCAGTCTATTTTATTATACAATTTTACCATTTCTTTGCAATAACGACTCGATTTTGTCAATAAATCATGCTAAATGGAACAAAATCCGTTAACTTCATACAAACCTGCTCGTCTCATACGCGTAATTACAGCATTATGGGACAAAACACTGGAAAATTCAACGCAAATGCTACCAATATCGTTCAGCTGTTTTGATAATCGTGTCAAAATAAACGACTGAGTCTATTTTATTATACAATTTTTTCATTCTTTTGCAACAACGACTCGATTTTGTCAAGAAATCTTGCTAAATGCAAAAATATCCGTTAAATTCGTTCCTGATCGTCTTATACGCATAATTACAGCATTATGTTACGAAAAACAGGAATATAGAACGCAAATGCTACCAATTACGTTCAATTGTTTTGCGAATCCTGTCAAAATAAGCGGCTGAGTCTATTTTATTGTACAATTTTACCATTCTTTTGCAATAACGACTCGATTTTGTTAATAAATCATGCTAAATGGAACAATATCCGTTAAATTCATACATACCTGGTCGTCTCATACGCATAATTACAGAATTATGTGACAAAACACAGGAATATAGAACGCAAATGCTACCAATTACCTTCAATTGTTTTGCGAATCGTGTCAAAATAAGCTGCTCAGTCTATTTTATTATACAATTTTACCATTTCTTTGCAATAACGACTCGATTTTGTCATGAAATCATGCTAAATGCAAAAATATCCGTTAAATTCGTTCCTGATCGTCTCATACGCATAATTACGGCATTATGTGACAAAACACAGGAAAAGAGAACGAAAATGCTACTAATATCGTTCAGCTGTTTTGAAAATCGTCTCAAAATAAACGGCTGAGTCTATTTTATTATACAATTTTACCATTCTTTTGCAATAACGACTCGATTTTGTCAAGAAATCTTGCTAAATGCAAAAATATCCGTTAAATTCGTTCCTGATCGTCTCATACGCATAATTACAGCATTATGTTACGAAAAACAGGAATATAGAACGCAAATGCTACCAATTACCTTCAATTGTTTTGCGAATCGTGTCAAAATAAACGGCTGAGTCTATTTTATTATACAATTTTACCATTTCTTTGCAATAACGACTCGATTTTGTCAAGAAATCTTGCTAAATGCAAAAATATCCGTTAAATTCGTTCCTGATCGTCTCATACGCATAATTACAGCATTATGTTACGAAAAACAGGAATATAGAACGCAAATGCTACCAATTACCTTCAATTGTTTTGCGAATCCTGTCACAATAAGCGGCTGAGTCTATTTTATTGTACAGTTTTACCATTCTTTTGCAATAACGACTCGATTTTGTTAATAAATCATGCTAAATGGAACAATATCCGTTAAATTCATACATACCTGGTCGTCTTATACGCATAATTACAGAATTATGTGACAAAAAACAGGAATATAGAACGCAAATGCTACCAATTACGTTCAATTGTTTTGCGAATCCTGTCAAAATAAGCGGCTGAGTCTATTTAATTGTACAATTTTACCATTCTTTTGCAATAACGACTCGATTTTGTCAATAAATCATGCTAAATGGAACAATATCCATTAAATTCATACATGCCTGATCGTCTCACACGCATAATTACAGCATTATGTGACAAAACACAGGAAAAAAGAACGCAAATGCTACCAATTACGTTGAATTGTTTTGCAAATCGTGCCAAAATAAACGGCTGAGTCTATTTTATTATACAATTTTACCATTTCTTTGCAATAACGACTCGATTTTGTCAAGAAATCTTGCTAAATGCAAAAATATCCGTTAAATTCGTTCCTGATCGTCTCATACGCATAATTACAGCATTATGTGACAAAACACAGGAAAAAAGAACGCAAATGCTACCAATTACGTTGAATTGTTTTGCAAATCGTGCCAAAATAAACGGCTGAGTCTATTTTATTATACAATTTTTTCATTCTTTTGCAATAACGACTCGATTTTGTCAAGAAATCTTGCTAAATGCAAAAATATCCGTTAAATTCGTTCCTGATCGTCTCATACGCATAATTACAGCATTATGTTACGAAAAACAGGAATATAGAACGCAAATGCTACCAATTACGTTCAATTGTTTTGCGAATCCTGTCAAAATAAGCGGCTGAGTCTATTTAATTGTACAATTTAACCATTCTTTTTGCAATAACGACTCGATTTTGTCAATAAATCATGCTAAATGGAACAAAATCCGTTAACTTCATACAAACCTGCTCGTCTCATACGCATAATTACAGCATTATGGGACAAACACGGGAAAATTCAACGCAAATGCTACCAATATCGTTCAGCTGTTTTGATAATCGTGTCAAAATAAACGACTGAGTCTATTTTATTATACAATTTTTTCATTCTCTTGCAACAACGACTCGATTTAGTCAAGAAATCTTGCTAAATGCAAAAATATCCGTTAAATTCGTTCCTGATCGTCTCATACGCATAATTACAGCATTATGTTACGAAAAACAGGAATATAGAACGCAAATGCTACCAATTACGTTCAATTGTTTTGCGAATCCTGTCAAAATAAGCGGCTGAGTCTATTTAATTGTACAATTTTACCATTCTTTTGCAATCACGACTCGATTTTGTCAATAAATCATGCTAAATGGAACAATATCCATTAAATTCATACATGCCTGATCGTCTCATACGCATAATTACAGCATTATGTGACAAAACACAGGAAAAAAGAACGCAAATGCTACCAATTACGTTGAATTGTTTTGCAAATCGTGCCAAAATAAACGGCTGAGTCTATTTTATTATACAATTTTACCATTTCTTTGCAATAACGACTCGATTTTGTCAAGAAATCATGCTAAATGGAAAAATATCCGTTAAATTCGTTCCTGATCGTCTCATACGCATAATTACGGCATTATGTGACAAAACACAGGAAAAGAGAACGAAAATGCTACTAATATCGTTCAGCTGTTTTGAAAATCGTCTCAAAATAAACGGCTGAGTCCATTTTATTATACAATTTTACCATTTTTTTGCAATAACGACTCGATTTTGTCAAGAAATCTTGCTAAATGCAAAAATAACCGTTAAATTCGTTCCTGATCGTCTCATACGCATAATTACAGCATTATGTGACAAAACACAGGAAAAAAGAACGCAAATGCTACCAATTACGTTGAATTGTTTTGCAAATCGTGCCAAAATTAACGGCTGAGTCTATTTTATTATACAATTTTACCATTTCTTTGCAATAACGACTCGATTTTGTCAAGAAATCATGCCAAATGGAAAAATATCCGTTGAATTCGTTCCTGATCGTCTCATACGCATAATTACAGCATTATGTGACAAAAGCCAGGAATATAGAACGCAAATGCTACCAATTACGTTCAAATGTTTTGCAAATCGTGTCAAAATAAACGTCTGAGTCTACTTTATTATACAATTTTACCATTCTTTTGCAATTACGTTCAAATGTTTTGCAAATCGTGTCAAAATAAACGGCTGTCTATTTTGTTATTCAATTTACGACTCGATGTTGTCAAGAAATCATGCTAAATGCAAAAATAACCGTTAGATTCGTTCCTGATCGTCTCATACGCATAATTACAGCATTATGTGACAAAAAAACAGGAATATAGAACGCAAATGCTACCAATTACGTTGAATTGTTTTGCAAGTCATGTCAAAATAAACGGCTGAGTCTATTTTATTATACAATTTTACCATTTCTTTGCAATAACGACTCGATTTTGTCAAGAAATCATGCTAAATGCAAAAATATCCGTTAAATTCGTTCCTGATCGTCTCATATGCATAATTACAGCATTATCTTACGAAAAACAGGAATATAGAACGCAAATACTACCAATTACGTTCAATTGTTTTGCGAATCCTGTCAAAATAAGCGGCTGAGTCTATTTAATTGTACAATTTTACCATTCTTTTGCAATAACGACTCGATTTTGTCAATAAATCATGCTAAATGGAACAATACTCATTAAATTCACACATGCCTGATCGTCTCATACGCATAATTACAGCATTATGTGATAAAACACAGGAAAAAAGAACGCAAATGCTACCAATTACGTTGAATTGTTTTGCAAATCGTGCCAAAATAAACGGCTGAGTCTATTTTATTATACAATTTTACCATTTCTTTGCAATTACGACTCGATTTTGTCAAGAAATCATGCTAAATGCAAAAATATCCGTTAAATTCGTTCCTGATCGTCTCATACGCATAATTACAGCATTATGTTACGAAAAACAGGAATATAGAACGCAAATGCTACCAATTACCTTCAATTGTTTTGCGAATCCTGTCACAATAAGCGGCTGAGTCTATTTTATTGTACAGTTTTACCATTCTTTTGCAATAACGACTCGATTTTGTTAATAAATCATGCTAAATGGAACAATATCCGTTAAATTCATACATACCTGGTCGTCTTATACGCATAATTACAGAATTATGTGACAAAAAACAGGAATATAGAACGCAAATGCTACCAATTACGTTCAATTGTTTTGCGAATCCTGTCAAAATAAGCGGCTGAGTCTATTTAATTGTACAATTTTACCATTCTTTTGCAATAACGACTCGATTTTGTCAATAAATCATGCTAAATGGAACAATATCCATTAAATTCATACATGCCTGATCGTCTCACACGCATAATTACAGCATTATGTGACAAAACACAGGAAAAAAGAACGCAAATGCTACCAATTACGTTGAATTGTTTTGCAAATCGTGCCAAAATAAACGGCTGAGTCTATTTTATTATACAATTTTACCATTTCTTTGCAATAACGACTCGATTTTGTCAAGAAATCTTGCTAAATGCAAAAATATCCGTTAAATTCGTTCCTGATCGTCTCATACGCATAATTACAGCATTATGTGACAAAACACAGGAAAAAAGAACGCAAATGCTACCAATTACGTTGAATTGTTTTGCAAATCGTGCCAAAATAAACGGCTGAGTCTATTTTATTATACAATTTTTTCATTCTTTTGCAATAACGACTCGATTTTGTCAAGAAATCTTGCTAAATGCAAAAATATCCGTTAAATTCGTTCCTGATCGTCTCATACGCATAATTACAGCATTATGTTACGAAAAACAGGAATATAGAACGCAAATGCTACCAATTACGTTCAATTGTTTTGCGAATCCTGTCAAAATAAGCGGCTGAGTCTATTTAATTGTACAATTTAACCATTCTTTTTGCAATAACGACTCGATTTTGTCAATAAATCATGCTAAATGGAACAAAATCCGTTAACTTCATACAAACCTGCTCGTCTCATACGCATAATTACAGCATTATGGGACAAACACGGGAAAATTCAACGCAAATGCTACCAATATCGTTCAGCTGTTTTGATAATCGTGTCAAAATAAACGACTGAGTCTATTTTATTATACAATTTTTTCATTCTCTTGCAACAACGACTCGATTTAGTCAAGAAATCTTGCTAAATGCAAAAATATCCGTTAAATTCGTTCCTGATCGTCTCATACGCATAATTACAGCATTATGTTACGAAAAACAGGAATATAGAACGCAAATGCTACCAATTACGTTCAATTGTTTTGCGAATCCTGTCAAAATAAGCGGCTGAGTCTATTTAATTGTACAATTTTACCATTCTTTTGCAATCACGACTCGATTTTGTCAATAAATCATGCTAAATGGAACAATATCCATTAAATTCATACATGCCTGATCGTCTCATACGCATAATTACAGCATTATGTGACAAAACACAGGAAAAAAGAACGCAAATGCTACCAATTACGTTGAATTGTTTTGCAAATCGTGCCAAAATAAACGGCTGAGTCTATTTTATTATACAATTTTACCATTTCTTTGCAATAACGACTCGATTTTGTCAAGAAATCATGCTAAATGGAAAAATATCCGTTAAATTCGTTCCTGATCGTCTCATACGCATAATTACGGCATTATGTGACAAAACACAGGAAAAGAGAACGAAAATGCTACTAATATCGTTCAGCTGTTTTGAAAATCGTCTCAAAATAAACGGCTGAGTCCATTTTATTATACAATTTTACCATTTTTTTGCAATAACGACTCGATTTTGTCAAGAAATCTTGCTAAATGCAAAAATAACCGTTAAATTCGTTCCTGATCGTCTCATACGCATAATTACAGCATTATGTGACAAAACACAGGAAAAAAGAACGCAAATGCTACCAATTACGTTGAATTGTTTTGCAAATCGTGCCAAAATTAACGGCTGAGTCTATTTTATTATACAATTTTACCATTTCTTTGCAATAACGACTCGATTTTGTCAAGAAATCATGCCAAATGGAAAAATATCCGTTGAATTCGTTCCTGATCGTCTCATACGCATAATTACAGCATTATGTGACAAAAGCCAGGAATATAGAACGCAAATGCTACCAATTACGTTCAAATGTTTTGCAAATCGTGTCAAAATAAACGTCTGAGTCTACTTTATTATACAATTTTACCATTCTTTTGCAATTACGTTCAAATGTTTTGCAAATCGTGTCAAAATAAACGGCTGTCTATTTTGTTATTCAATTTACGACTCGATGTTGTCAAGAAATCATGCTAAATGCAAAAATAACCGTTAGATTCGTTCCTGATCGTCTCATACGCATAATTACAGCATTATGTGACAAAAAAACAGGAATATAGAACGCAAATGCTACCAATTACGTTGAATTGTTTTGCAAGTCATGTCAAAATAAACGGCTGAGTCTATTTTATTATACAATTTTACCATTTCTTTGCAATAACGACTCGATTTTGTCAAGAAATCATGCTAAATGCAAAAATATCCGTTAAATTCGTTCCTGATCGTCTCATATGCATAATTACAGCATTATCTTACGAAAAACAGGAATATAGAACGCAAATACTACCAATTACGTTCAATTGTTTTGCGAATTCTGTCAAAATAAGCGGCTGAGTCTATTTAATTGTACAATTTTACCATTCTTTTGCAATAACGACTCGATTTTGTCAATAAATCATGCTAAATGGAACAATACTCATTAAATTCACACATGCCTGATCGTCTCATACGCATAATTACAGCATTATGTGATAAAACACAGGAAAAAAGAACGCAAATGCTACCAATTACGTTGAATTGTTTGGCAAATCGTGCCAAAATAAACGGCTGAGTCTATTTTATTATACAATTTTACCATTTCTTTGCAATTACGACTCGATTTTGTCAAGAAATCATGCTAAATGCAAAAATATCCGTTAAATTCGTTCCTGATCGTCTCATACGCATAATTACAGCATTATATGACAAAAAAACAGGAAAATAGAACGCAAATGCTACCAATTACGTTCAATTGTTTTGCGAATCCTGTCAAAATAAGCGGCTGAGTCTATTTAAAAGTACAATTTAACCATTCTTTTTGCAATAACGACACGATTTTGTCAATAAATCATGCTAAATGGAACAAAATCCGTTAACTTCATACAAACCTGCTCGTCTCATACGCATAATTAGAGCATTATGGGACAAAACACGGGAAAATTCAACGCAAATGCTACCAATATCGTTCAGCTGTTTTGATAAAGGTGTCAAAATAAACGACTGAGTCTATTTTATTATACAATTTTTTCATTCTTTTGCAACAACGACTCGATTGTGTCAAGAAATCTTGCTAAATGCAAAAATATCCGTTAAATTCGTTCCTGATCGTCTCATACGAATAATTACAGCATTATGTTACAAAAAACAGGAATATAGAACGCAAATGCTACCAATTACGTTCAATTGTTTTGCGAATCCTGTCAAAATAAGCGGCTGAGTCTATTTAATTGTACAATTTTACCATTCTTTTGCAATAACGACTCGATTTTGTCAATAAATCATGCTAAATGGAACAATATCCATTAAATTTATACATGCCTGATCGTCTCATACGCATAATTACAGCATTATGTGACAAAACACAGGAAAAAAGAACGCAAATGCTACCAATTACGTTGAATTGTTTTGCAAATCGTGCCAAAATAAACGGCTGAGTCTATTTTATTATACAATTTTACCATTTCTTTGCAATAACGACTCGATTTTGTCAAGAAATCTTGCTAAACGCAAAAATATCCGTTAAATTCGTTCCTGATCGTCTCATACGCATAATTACAGCATTATGTTACGAAAAACAGGAAAATAGAACGCAAATGCTACCAATTACGTTCAATTGTTTTGCGAATCCTGTCAAAATAAGCGGCTGAGTCTATTTTATTGTACAATTTTACCATTCTTTTGCAATAACGACTCGATTTTGTCAATAAATCATGCCAAATGGAAAAATATCCGTTGAATTCGTTCCTGATCGTCTCATACGCATAATTACAGCATTATGTGACAAAAAACAGGAATATAGAACGCAAATGCTACCAATTACGTTCAATTGTTTTGCGAATCCTGTCAAAATAAACGGCTAAGTCTATTTAATTGTACAATTTCACCATTCTTTTGCAATCACGACTCGATTTTGTCAATAAATCATGCGAAATGGAACAAAATCCATTAAATTCATACATACCTGATCGTCTCATACGCATAATTACAGCATTATGTGACACAACACAGGAAAAAAGAACGCAAATGCTACCAATTACGTTGAATTGTTTTGCAAATCGTGCCAAAATTAACGGCTGAGTCTATTTTATTATACAATTTTACCATTTCTTTGCAATAACGACTCGATTTTGTCAAGAAATCATGCCAAATGGAAAAATATCCGTTGAATTCGTTCCTGATCGTCTCATACGCATAATTACAGCATAATGTGACAAAAGCCAGGAATATAGAACGCAAATGCTACCAATTACGTTCAAATGTTTTGCAAATCGTGTCAAAATAAACGTCTGAGTCTATTTTATTATACAATTTTACCATTCTTTTGCAATTACGTTGAATTGTTTTGCAAGTTGTGTCAAAATAAACGGCTGAGTCTATTTTATTATACAATTTTACCATTTCTTTGCAATAACGACTCGATTTTGTCAAGAAATCATGCTAAATGCAAAAATATCCGTTAAATTCGTTCCTGATCGTCTCATACGCATAATTACAGCATTATCTTACGAAAAACAGGAATATAGAACGCAAATGCTACCAATTACGTTCAATTGTTTTGCGAATCCTGTCAAAATAAGCGGCTGAGTCTATTTAATTGTACAATTTTACCATTCTTTTGCAATAACGACTCGATTTTGTCAATAAATCATGCTAAATGGAACAATACTCATTAAATTCATACATGCCTGATCGTCTCATACGCATAATTACAGCATTATGTGATAAAACACAGGAAAAAAGAACGCAAATGCTACCAATTACGTTGAATTGTTTTGCAAATCGTGCCAAAATAAACGGCTGAGTCTATTTTATTATACAATTTTACCATTTCTTTGCAATTACGACTCGATTTTGTCAAGAAATCATGCTAAATGCAAAAATATCCGTTAAATTCGTTCCTGATCGTCTCATACGCATAATTACAGCATTATGTGACAAAAAAACAGGAAAATAGAACGCAAATGCTACCAATTACGTTCAATTGTTTTGCGAATCCTGTCAAAATAAGCGGCTGAGTCTATTTAATAGTACAATTTAACCATTCTTTTTGCAATAACGACACGATTTTGTCAATAAATCATGCTAAATGGAACAAAATCCGTTAACTTCATACAAACCTGCTCGTCTCATACGCATAATTACAGCATTATGGGACAAAACACGGGAAAATTCAACGCAAATGCTACCAATATCGTTCAGCTGTTTTGATAAAGGTGTCAAAATAAACGACTGAGTCTATTTTATTATACAATTTTTTCATTCTTTTGCAACAACGACTCGATTGTGTCAAGAAATCTTGCTAAATACAAAAATATCCGTTAAATTCGTTCCTGATCGTCTCATACGAATAATTACTGCATTATGTTACAAAAAACAGGAATATAGAACGCAAATGCTACCAATTACGTTCAATTGTTTTGCGAATCCTGTCAAAATAAGCGGCTGAGTCTATTTAATTGTACAATTTTACCATTCTTTTGCAATAACGACTCGATTTTGTCAATAAATCATGCTAAATGGAACAATATCCATTAAATTCATACATGCCTGATCGTCTCATACGCATAATTACAGCATTATGTGACAAAACACAGGAAAAAAGAACGCAAATGCTACCAATTATGTTGAATTGTTTTGCAAATCGTGCCAAAATAAACGGCTGAGTCTATTTTATTATACAATTTTTTCATTCTTTTGCAACAACGACTCGATTTTGTCAAGAAATCTTGCTAAATGCAAAAATATCCGTTAAATTCGTTCCTGATCGTCTCATACGCATAATTACAGCATTATGTTACGAAAAACAGGAATATAGAACGCAAATGCTACCAATTACGTTCAATTGTTTTGCGAATCCTGTCAAAATAAGCGGCTGAGCCTATTTAATTGTACAATTTTACCATTCTTTTGCAATAACGACTCGATTTTGTCAATAAATCATGCTAAATGGAACAATATCCATTAAATTTATACATGCCTGATCGTCTCATACGCATAATGAAAGCAGTATGTGACAAAACACAGGAAAAAAGAACGCAAATGCTACCAATTACGTTGAATTGTTTTGCAAATCGTGCCAAAATAAACGGCTGAGTCTATTTTATTATACAATTTTACCATTTCTTTGCAATAACGACTCGATTTTGTCAAGAAATCTTGCTAAATGCAAAAATATCCGTTAAATTCGTTCCTGATCGTCTCATACGCATAATTACAGCATTATGTTACGAAAAACAGGAAAATAGAACGCAAATGCTACCAATTACGTTCAATTGTTTTGCGAATCCTGTCAAAATAAGCGGCTGAGTCTATTTTATTGTACAATTTTACCATTCTTTTGCAATAACGACTCGATTTTGTCAATAAAACATGCTAACTGGAACAATATCCGTTAGATACATACATACCTGATCGTCTCATACGCATAATTACAGCATAATGTGACAAAAGCCAGGAATATAGAACGCAAATGCTACCAATTACGTTCAAATGTTTTGCAAATCGTGTCAAAATAAACGTCTGAGTCTATTTTATTATACAATTTTACCATTCTTTTGCAATTACGTTGAATTGTTTTGCAAGTCGTGTCAAAATAAACGGCTGAGTCTATTTTATTATACAATTTTACCATTTCTTTGCAATAACGACTCGATTTTGTCAAGAAATCATGCTAAATGCAAAAATATCCGTTAAATTCGTTCCTGATCGTCTCATACGCATAATTACAGCATTATCTTACGAAAAACAGGAATATAGAACGCAAATGCTACCAATTACGTTCAATTGTTTTGCGAATCCTGTCAAAATAAGCGGCTGAGTCTATTTAATTGTACAATTTTACCATTCTTTTGCAATAACGACTCGATTTTGTCAATAAATCATGCTAAATGGAACAATACTCATTAAATTCATACATGCCTGATCGTCTCATACGCATAATTACAGAATTATGTGATAAAACACAGGAAAAAAGAACGCAAATGCTACCAATTACGTTGAATTGTTTTGCAAATCGTGCCAAAATAAACGGCTGAGTCTATTTTATTATACAATTTTACCATTTCTTTGCAATTACGACTCGATTTTGTCAAGAAATCATGCTAAATGCAAAAATATCCGTTAAATTCGTTCCTGATCGTCTCATACGCATAATTACAGCATTATGTGACAAAAAAACAGGAAAATAGAACGCAAATGCTACCAATTACGTTCAATTGTTTTGCGAATCCTGTCAAAATAAGCGGCTGAGTCTATTTAATAGTACAATTTAACCATTCTTTTTGCAATAACGACACGATTTTGTCAATAAATCATGCTAAATGGAACAAAATCCGTTAACTTCATACAAACCTGCTCGTCTCATACGCATAATTACAGCATTATGGGACAAAACACGGGAAAATTCAACGCAAATGCTACCAATATCGTTCAGCTGTTTTGATAAAGGTGTCAAAATAAACGACTGAGTCTATTTTATTATACAATTTTTTCATTCTTTTGCAACAACGACTCGATTGTGTCAAGAAATCTTGCTAAATACAAAAATATCCGTTAAATTCGTTCCTGATCGTCTCATACGAATAATTACTGCATTATGTTACAAAAAACAGGAATATAGAACGCAAATGCTACCAATTACGTTCAATTGTTTTGCGAATCCTGTCAAAATAAGCGGCTGAGTCTATTTAATTGTACAATTTTACCATTCTTTTGCAATAACGACTCGATTTTGTCAATAAATCATGCTAAATGGAACAATATCCATTAAATTCATACATGCCTGATCGTCTCATACGCATAATTACAGCATTATGTGACAAAACACAGGAAAAAAGAACGCAAATGCTACCAATTATGTTGAATTGTTTTGCAAATCGTGCCAAAATAAACGGCTGAGTCTATTTTATTATACAATTTTTTCATTCTTTTGCAACAACGACTCGATTTTGTCAAGAAATCTTGCTAAATGCAAAAATATCCGTTAAATTCGTTCCTGATCGTCTCATACGCATAATTACAGCATTATGTTACGAAAAACAGGAATATAGAACGCAAATGCTACCAATTACGTTCAATTGTTTTGCGAATCCTGTCAAAATAAGCGGCTGAGCCTATTTAATTGTACAATTTTACCATTCTTTTGCAATAACGACTCGATTTTGTCAATAAATCATGCTAAATGGAACAATATCCATTAAATTTATACATGCCTGATCGTCTCATACGCATAATGAAAGCAGTATGTGACAAAACACAGGAAAAAAGAACGCAAATGCTACCAATTACGTTGAATTGTTTTGCAAATCGTGCCAAAATAAACGGCTGAGTCTATTTTATTATACAATTTTACCATTTCTTTGCAATAACGACTCGATTTTGTCAAGAAATCTTGCTAAATGCAAAAATATCCGTTAAATTCGTTCCTGATCGTCTCATACGCATAATTACAGCATTATGTTACGAAAAACAGGAAAATAGAACGCAAATGCTACCAATTACGTTCAATTGTTTTGCGAATCCTGTCAAAATAAGCGGCTGAGTCTATTTTATTGTACAATTTTACCATTCTTTTGCAATAACGACTCGATTTTGTCAATAAAACATGCTAACTGGAACAATATCCGTTAGATACATACATACCTGATCGTCTCATACGCATAATTAAAGCATTATGTGACAAAACACAGGAAAATAGAACGCAAATGCTACCAATTACGTTCAAATGTTTTGCGAATCGTGTCAAAATAATCGCCTGAGTCTATTTTATTGTACAATTTTAACATTCTTTTGCAATAACGACTCGATTTTGTCAATAAATCATGCTAAATGGAACAATATCCGTTAAATTCATACATACCTGATCGTCTCATACGCATAATTACAGCATTATGTGACAAAACACAGGAAAATAGAACGCAAATGCTACCAATTACGTTGAATTGTTTTGCAAATCGTGTCAAAATAAACGGCTGAGTCTATTTTATTATACAATTTTACCATTCTTTTGCAATAACGACTCGATTTTGTCAATAAATCATGCCAAATGGAAAAATATCCGTTGAATTCGTTCCTGATCGTCTCATACGCATAATTACAGCATTATGTGACAAAAAACAGGAATATAGAACGCAAATGCTACCAATTACGTTTAATTGTTTTGCGAATCCTGTCAAAATAAGCGGCTAAGTCTATTTAATTGTACAATTTCACCATTCTTTTGCAATCACGACTCGATTTTGTCAATAAATCATGCGAAATGGAACAAAATCCATTAAATTCATACATGCCTGATCGTCTCATATGCATAATTACAGCATTATGTGACACAACACAGGAAAAAAGAACGCAAATGCTACCAATTACGTTGAATTGTTTTGCAAATCGTGCCAAAATTAACGGCTGAGTCTATTTTATTATACAATTTTACCATTTCTTTGCAATAACGACTCGATTTTGTCAAGAAATCATGCCAAATGGAAAAATATCCGTTGAATTCGTTCCTGATCGTCTCATACGCATAATTACAGCATTATGTGACAAAAGCCAGGAATATAGAACGCAAATGCTACCAATTACGTTCAAATGTTTTGCAAATCGTGTCAAAATAAACGTCTGAGTCTATTTTATTATACAATTTTACCATTCTTTTGCAATTACGTTCAAATGTTTTGCAAATCGTGTCAAAATAAACGGCTGTCTATTTTGTTATTCAATTTACGACTCGATGTTGTCAAGAAATCATGCTAAATGCAAAAATAACCGTTAGATTCGTTCCTGATCGTCTCATACGCATAATTACAGCATTATGTGACAAAAAAACAGGAATATAGAACGCAAATGCTACCAATTACGTTGAATTGTTTTGCAAGTCGTGTCAAAATAAACGGCTGAGTCTATTTTATTATACAATTTTACCATTTCTTTGCAATAACGACTCGATTTTGTCAAGAAATCATGCTAAATGCAAAAATATCCGTTAAATTTGTTCCTGATCGTCTCATACGCATAATTACAGCATTATGTGACAAAAGCCAGGAATATAGAACGCAAATGCTACCAATTACGTTCAATTGTTTTGCGAATCCTGTCAAAATAAGCGGCTGAGTCCATTTAATTGTACAATTTTACCATTCTTTTGCAATAACGACTCGATTTTGTCAATAAATCATGCTAAATGGAACAATACTCATTAAATTCATACATGCCTGATCGTCTCATACGCATAATTACAGCATTATGTGATAAAACACAGGAAAAAAGAACGCAAATGCTACCAATTACGTTGAATTGTTTTGCAAATCGTGCCAAAATAAACGGCTGAGTCTATTTTATTATACAATTTTACCATTTCTTTGCAATTACGACTCGATTTTGTCAAGAAATCATGCTAAATGCAAAAATATCCGTTAAATTCCTTCCTGATCGTCTCATACGCATAATTACAGCATTATGTGACAAAAAAACAGGAAAATAGAACGCAAATGCTACCAATTACGTTCAATTGTTTTGCGAATCCTGTCAAAATAAGCGGCTGAGTCTATTTAATAGTACAATTTAACCATTCTTTTTGCAATAACGACACGATTTTGTCAATAAATCATGCTAAATGGAACAAAATCCGTTAACTTCATACAAACCTGCTCGTCTCATACGCATAATTACAGCATTATGGGACAAAACACGGGAAAATTCAACGCAAATGCTACCAATATCGTTCAGCTGTTTTGATAAAGGTGTCAAAATAAACGACTGAGTCTATTTTATTATACAATTTTTTCATTCTTTTGCAACAACGACTCGATTGTGTCAAGAAATCTTGCTAAATGCAAAAATATCCGTTAAGTTCGTTCCTGATCGTCTCATACGAATAATTACAGCATTATGTTACAAAAAACAGGAATATAGAACGCAAATGCTACCAATTACGTTCAATTGTTTTGCGAATCCTGTCAAAATAAGCGGCTAAGTCTATTTAATTGTACAATTTCACCATTCTTTTGCAATCACGACTCGATTTTGTCAATAAATCATGCTAAATGGAACAATATCCATTAAATTCATACATGCCTGATCGTCTCATACGCATAATTACAGCATTATGTGACACAACACAGGAAAAAAGAACGCAAATGCCACCAATTACGTTGAATTGTTTTGCAAATCGTGCCAAAATAAACGGCTGAGTCTATTCTATTATACAATTTTACCATTCTTTTGCAATAACGACTCGATTTTGTCAGGAAATCATGCCAAATGGAAAAATATCCGTTGAATTCGTTCCTGATCGTCTCATACGCATAATTACAGCATTATGTGACAAAAGCCAGGAATATAGAACGCAAATGCTACCAATTACGTTCAAATGTTTTGCAAATCGTGTCAAAATAAACGGCTGAGTCTATTTTATTATACAATTTTACCATTCTTTTGCAATTACGTTCAAATGTTTTGCAAATCGTGTCAAAATAAACGGCTGTCTATTTTGTCACTCAATTTACGACTCGATGTTGTCAAGAAATCATGCTAAATGCAAAAATAACCGTTAAATTCGTTCCTGATCGTCTCATACGCATAATTACAGCATTATGTGACACAACACAGGAAAAAAGAACGCAAATGCCACCAATTACGTTGAATTGTTTTGCAAATCGTGCCAAAATAAGCGGCTGAGTCTATTTTATTATACAATTTTACCATTTCTTTGCAATAACGACTCGATTTTGTCAAGAAATCTTGCTAAATGCAAAAATATCCGTTGAATTCGTTCCTGATCGTCTCATACGCATAATTACAGCATTATGTGACAAAAGCCAGGAATATAGAACGCAAATGCTACCAATTACCTTCAATTGTTTTGCGAATCGTGTCAAAATAAGCGGCTAAGTCTATTTAATTGTACAATTTCACCATTCTTTTGCAATCACGACTCGATTTTGTCAATAAATCATGCGAAATGGAACAAAATCCATTAAATTCATACATGCCTGATCGTCTCATACGCATAATTACAGCATTATGTGACACAACACAGGAAAAAAGAACGCAAATGCTACCAATTACGTTTAATTGTTTTGCGAATCGTGTCAAAATAAACGGCTGAGTCTATTTTATTGTACAATTTTAACATTTTTTTGCAATAACGACTCGATTTTGTCAATAAAACATGCTAAATGGAACAATATCCGTTAGATACATACATACCTGATCGTCTCATACGCATAATTAAAGCATTATGTGACAAAACACAGGAAAATAGAACGCAAATGCTACCAATTACGTTCAAATGTTTTGCGAATCGTGTCAAAATAATCGCCTGAGTCTATTTTATTGTACAATTTTAACATTCTTTTGCAATAACGACTCGATTTTGTCAATAAATCATGCTAAATGGAACAATATCCGTTAAATTCATACATACCTGATCGTCTCATACGCATAATTACAGCATTATGTGACAAAACACAGGGAAATAGAACGCAAATGCTACCAATTACGTTGAATTGTTTTGCGAATCCTGTCAAAATAAGCGGCTAAGTCTATTTAATTGTACAATTTCACCATTCTTTTGCAATCACGACTCGATTTTGTCAATAAATCATGCGAAATGGAACAAAATCCATTAAATTCATACATGCCTGATCGTCTCATACGCATAATTACAGCATTATGTGACACAACACAGGAAAAAAGAACGCAAATGCTACCAATTACGTTTAATTGTTTTGCGAATCGTGTCAAAATAAACGGCTGAGTCTATTTTATTATACAATTTTACCATTTCTTTGCAATAACGACCCGATTTTGTTAATAAATCATGCTAAATGGAACAATATCCGTTAAATTCATACATACCTGATCGTCTCATACGCATAATTACAGCATTATGTGACACAACACAGGAAAAAAGAACGCAAATGCTACCAATTACGTTTAATTGTTTTGCGAATCGTGCCAAAATAAACGGCTGAGTCTATTTTATTATACAATTTTACCATTCTTTTGCAATAACGACTCGATTTTGTCAATAAATCATTCCAAATGGAAAAATATCCGTTGAATTCGTTCCTGATCGTCTCATACGCATAATTACAGCATTATGTGACAAAAGCCAGGAATATAGAACGCAAATGCTACCAATTACGTTCAAATGTTTTGCAAATCGTGTCAAAATAAACGGCTGAGTCTATTTTATTATACAATTTTACCATTCTTTTGCAATTACGTTCAAATGTTTTGCGAATCGTGTCAAAATAATCGCCTGAGTCTATTTTATTGTACAATTTTAACATTCTTTTGCAATAACGACTCGATTTTGTCAATAAATCATGCTAAATGGAACAATATCCGTTAAATTCATACATACCTGATCGTCTCATACGCATAATTACAGCATTATGTGACAAAACACAGGAAAATAGAACGCAAATGCTACCAATTACGTTGAATTGTTTTGCGAATCCTGTCAAAATAAGCGGCTAAGTCTATTTAATTGTACAATTTCACCATTCTTTTGCAATCACGACTCGATTTTGCCAATAAATCATGCGAAATGGAACAAAATCCATTAAATTCATACATGCTTGATCGTCTCATACGCATAATTACAGCATTATGTGACACAACACAGGAAAAAAGAACGCAAATGCTACCAATTACGTTTAATTGTTTTGCGAATCGTGTCAAAATAAACGGCTGAGTCTATTTTATTATACAATTTTACCATTCTTTTGCAATAACGACTCGATTTTGTCAATAAATCATGCCAAATGGAAAAATATCCGTTGAATTCGTTCCTGATCGTCTCATACGCATAATTACAGCATTATGTGACAAAAGCCAGGAATATAGAACGCAAATGCTACCAATTACGTTCAAATGTTTTGCAAATCGTGTCAAAATAAACGGCTGAGTCTATTTTATTATACAATTTTACCATTCTTTTGCAATTACGTTCAAATGTTTTGCAAATCGTGTCAAAATAAACGGCTGTCTATTTTGTCACTCAATTTACGACTCGATGTTGTCAAGAAATCATGCTAAATGCAAAAATAACCGTTAAATTCGTTCCTGATCGTCTCATACGCATAATTACAGCATTATGTGACACAACACAGGAAAAAAGAACGCAAATGCCACCAATTAAGTTGAATTGTTTTGCAAATCGTGCCAAAATAAACGGCTGAGTCTATTTTATTATACAATTTTACCATTCTTTTGCAATAACGACTCGATTTTGTCAATAAATCATGCCAAATGTAAAAATATCCGTTGAATTCGTTCCTGATCGTCTCATACGCATAATTACAGCATTATGTGACAAAAGCCAGGAATATAGAACGCAAATGCTACCAATTACCTTCAATTGTTTTGCGAATCGTGTCAAAATAAGCGCCTGAGTCTATTTTATTGTACAATTTTAACATTTTTTTGCAATAACGACTCGATTTTGTCAATAAAACATGCTAAATGGAACAATATCCGTTAGATACATACATACCTGATCGTCTCATACGCATAATTAAAGCATTATGTGACAAAACACAGGAAAATAGAACGCAAATGCTACCAATTACGTTCAAATGTTTTGCGAATCGTGTCAAAATAATCGCCTGAGTCTATTTTATTGTACAATTTTAACATTCTTTTGCAATAACGACTCGATTTTGTCAATAAATCATGCTAAATGGAACAATATCCGTTAAATTCATACATACCTGATCGTCTCATACGCATAATTACAGCATTATGTGACAAGAGCCAGGAATATAGAACGCAAATGCTACCAATTACGTTCAAATGTTTTGCAAATCGTGTCAAAATAAACGGCTGAGTCTATTTTATTATACAATTTTACCATTCTTTTGCAATTACGTTCAAATGTTTTGCAAATCGTGTCAAAATAAACGGCTGTCTATTTTGTCACTCAATTTACGACTCGATGTTGTCAAGAAATCATGCTAAATGCAAAAATAACCGTTAAATTCGTTCCTGATCGTCTCATACGCATAATTACAGCATTATGTGACAAAAAACAGGAATATAGTACGCAAATGCTACCAATTACGTTCAATTGTTTTGCGAATCCTGTCAAAATAAGCGGCTAAGTCTATTTAATTGTACAATTTCACCATTCTTTTGCAATCACGACTCGATTTTGTCAATAAATCATGCTAAATGGAACAATATCCATTAAATTCATACATGCCTGATCGTCTCATACGCATAATTACAGCATTATGTGACACAACACAGGAAAAAAGAACGCAAATGCCACCAATTACGTTGAATTGTTTTGCAAATCGTGCCAAAATAAACGGCTGAGTCTATTTTATTATACAATTTTACCATTCTTTTGCAATCACGACTCGATTTTGTCAGGAAATCATGCCAAATGGAAAAATATCCGTTGAATTCGTTCCTGATCGTCTCATGCGCATAATTACAGCATTATGTGACAAAAGCCAGGAATATAGAACGCAAATGCTACCAATTACGTTCAAATGTTTTGCAAATCGTGTCAAAATAAACGGCTGAGTCTATTTTATTATACAATTTTACCATTCTTTTGCAATTACGTTCAAATGTTTTGCAAATCGTGTCAAAATAAACGGCTGTCTATTTTGTCACTCAATTTACGACTCGATGTTGTCAAGAAATCATGCTAAATGCAAAAATAACCGTTAAATTCGTTCCTGATCGTCTCATACGCATAATTTTACCATTCTTCTGCAATAACGATCCGATTTTGTCAAGAATTTGACAAAATACATGAAAATAGAAAGCAAATGCTAGCAAAATCGTTCAGTTGTATTGAAAAGCGTGTCAAAATAAACGGCTGAGTCTATTTTATTATACAATTTGACCATTCTTTTGCAATTACGTTCAAATGTTTTGCAAATCGTGTCAAAATAAACGGCTGTCTATTTTGTCACTCAATTTACGACTCGATGTTGTCAAGAAATCATGCTAAATGCAAAAATAACCGTTAAATTCGTTCCTGATCGTCTCATACGCATAATTACAGCATTATGTGACACAACACAGGAAAAAAGAACGCAAATGCCACCAATTACGTTGAATTGTTTTGCAAATCGTGCCAAAATAAACGGCTGAGTCTATTTTATTATACAATTTTACCATTCTTTTGCAATAACGACTCGATTTTGTCAATAAATCATGCCAAATGTAAAAATATCCGTTGAATTCGTTCCTGATCGTCTCATACGCATAATTACAGCATTATGTGACAAAAGCCAGGAATATAGAACGCAAATGCTACCAATTACCTTCAATTGTTTTGCGAATCGTGTCAAAATAAGCGCCTGAGTCTATTTTATTGTACAATTTTAACATTTTTTTGCAATAACGACTCGATTTTGTCAATAAAACATGCTAAATGGAACAATATCCGTTAGATACATACATACCTGATCGTCTCATACGCATAATTAAAGCATTATGTGACAAAACACAGGAAAATAGAACGCAAATGCTACCAATTACGTTCAAATGTTTTGCGAATCGTGTCAAAATAATCGCCTGAGTCTATTTTATTGTACAATTTTAACATTCTTTTGCAATAACGACTCGATTTTGTCAATAAATCATGCTAAATGGAACAATATCCGTTAAATTCATACATACCTGATCGTCTCATACGCATAATTACAGCATTATGTGACAAGAGCCAGGAATATAGAACGCAAATGCTACCAATTACGTTCAAATGTTTTGCAAATCGTGTCAAAATAAACGGCTGTCTATTTTGTCACTCAATTTACGACTCGATGTTGTCAAGAAATCATGCTAAATGCAAAAATAACCGTTAAATTCGTTCCTGATCGTCTCATACGCATAATTACAGCATTATGTGACAAAAAACAGGAATATAGTACGCAAATGCTACCAATTACGTTCAATTGTTTTGCGAATCCTGTCAAAATAAGCGGCTAAGTCTATTTAATTGTACAATTTCACCATTCTTTTGCAATCACGACTCGATTTTGTCAATAAATCATGCTAAATGGAACAATATCCATTAAATTCATACATGCCTGATCGTCTCATACGCATAATTACAGCATTATGTGACACAACACAGGAAAAAAGAACGCAAATGCCACCAATTACGTTGAATTGTTTTGCAAATCGTGCCAAAATAAACGGCTGAGTCTATTTTATTATACAATTTTACCATTCTTTTGCAATCACGACTCGATTTTGTCAGGAAATCATGCCAAATGGAAAAATATCCGTTGAATTCGTTCCTGATCGTCTCATGCGCATAATTACAGCATTATGTGACAAAAGCCAGGAATATAGAACGCAAATGCTACCAATTACGTTCAAATGTTTTGCAAATCGTGTCAAAATAAACGGCTGAGTCTATTTTATTATACAATTTTACCATTCTTTTGCAATTACGTTCAAATGTTTTGCAAATCGTGTCAAAATAAACGGCTGTCTATTTTGTCACTCAATTTACGACTCGATGTTGTCAAGAAATCATGCTAAATGCAAAAATAACCGTTAAATTCGTTCCTGATCGTCTCATACGCATAATTTTACCATTCTTCCGCAATAACGATCCGATTTTGTCAAGAATTTGACAAAATACATGAAAATAGAAAGCAAATGCTAGCAAAATCGTTCAGTTGTATTGAAAAGCGTGTTAAAATAAACGGCTGAGTCTATTTCATTATACAATTTTACCATTCTTCTGCGATAACGATCCGATTTTGTCAATAATTTGACAAAATACAGGAAAATAGAAAGCAAATGCTAGCAATAACGTTCAGTTGTATTGAAAAGCGTGTCAAAATGAACGACTGAGTCTATTTTATTATACAATTTTACCATTCTTCTGCAATAACGATCCGATTTTGTCAAGAATTTGACAAAATACATGAAAATAGAAAGCAAATGCTAGTAATAACGTTCAGTTGTTTTGAAAGGCGTTTCAAAATAAGCGACTGAGTCTATTTCATTATACAATTTTACCATTCTTCTGCAATAACTACTCGATTTTGTCAAAAATGTGACAAAATAAAGGAAAATTCAACGCAAATGCTAGTAATATCGTTCGGTTGTATTGAAAGCGTGTCAGAATAAACGGCTGAGTCTATTTTATTATACAATTTTACCATTCTTCTGCAATAACGATCCGATTTTGTCAAGAATTTGACAAAATACATGAAAATAGAAAGCAAATGCTAGTAATAACGTTCAGTTGTTTCGAAAGGCGTGTCAAAATAAGCGACTGAGTCAATTTCATTATACAATTTTACCATTCTTCTGCAATAACGATCCGATTTTGTCAAGAATTTGACAAAATACAGGAAAATAGAACGCAAATGCTAGTAAAATCGTTCAGTTGTATTGAAAAGCGTGTCAAAATGAACGAGTGAGTCTATTTCATTATACAATTTTACCATTCTTCTGCAATAACGGCTCGATTTTGTCATGAATGTGACAAAATACAGAAAAATGCAACGCAAATGCTGGTAATATCGTTCAGTTGTATTGAAAAGCGTGTCAAAATGAACGACTGAGTCTATTTTATTATACAATTTTACCATTCTTCTGCAATAACGATCCGATTTTGTCAAGAATTTGACAAAATACAGGAAAATAGAACGCAAATGCTAGCAAAATCTTTCAGTTGTATTGAAAAGCGTGTCAAAATGAACGAGTGAGTCTATTTCATTATACAATTTTACCATTCTTCTGCAATAACGGCTCGATTTTGTCATGAATGTGACAAAATACAGAAAAATTCAACGCAAATGCTGGTAATATCGTTCAGTTGTATTGAAAGCGTGTCAGAATAAACGGCTGAGTCTATTTTATTATACAATTTTACCATTCTTCTGCAATAACGATCCGATTTTGTCAAGAATTTGACAAAATACATGAAAATAGAAAGCAAATGCTAGTAATAACGTTCAGTTGTTTTGAAAGGCGTTTCAAAATAAGCGACTGAGTCTATTTCATTATACAATTTTACCATTCTTCTGCAATAACTACTCGATTTTGTCAAAAATGTGACAAAATAAAGGAAAATTCAACGCAAATGCTAGTAATATCGTTCGGTTGTATTGAAAGCGTGTCAGAATAAACGGCTGAGTCTATTTTATTATACAATTCTACCATTCTTCTGCAATAACGATCCGATTTTGTCAAGAATTTGACAAAATACATGAAAATAGAAAGCAAATGCTAGTAATAACGTTCAGTTGTTTCGAAAGGCGTGTCAAAATAAGCGACTGAGTCAATTTCATTATACAATTTTACCATTCTTCTGCAATAACGATCCGATTTTGTCAAGAATTTGATAAAATACATGAAAATAGAAAGCAAATGCTAGCAATAACGTTCAGTTGTTTTGAAAGGCGTGTCAAAATAAGCGACTGAGTCTATTTCATTATACAATTTTACCATTCTTCTGCAAAAACGGCACGATTTTGTCATGAATGTGACAAAATACAGAAAAATTCAACGCAAATGCTGGTAATATCGTTCAGTTGTATTGAAAGCGTGTCAGAATAAACGGCTGAGTCTATTTTATTATACAATTTTACCATTCTTCTGCAATAACGGCTCGATTTTGTCATGAATGTGACAAAATACAGAAAAATGCAACGCAAATGCTGGTAATATCGTTCAGTTGTATTGAAAAGCGTGTCAAAATGAACGACTGAGTCTATTTTATTATACAATTTTACCATTCTTCTGCAATAACGATCCGATTTTGTCAAGAATTTGACAAAATACAGGAAAATAGAACGCAAATGCTAGCAAAATCGTTCAGTTGTATTGAAAAGCGTGTCAAAATGAACGAGTGAGTCTATTTCATTATACAATTTTACCATTCTTCTGCAATAACGGCTCGATTTTGTCATGAATGTGACAAAATACAGAAAAATTCAACGCAAATGCTGGTAATATCGTTCAGTTGTATTGAAAGCGTGTCAGAATAAACGGCTGAGTCTATTTTATTATACAATTTTACCATTCTTCTGCAATAACGATCCGATTTTGTCAAGAATTTGACAAAATACAGGAAAATAGAACGCAAATGCTAGCAAAATCGTTCAGTTGTATTGAAAAGCGTGTCAAAATGAACGAGTGAGTCTATTTCATTATACAATTTTACCATTCTTCTGCAATAACGGCTCGATTTTGTCATGAATGTGACAAAATACAGAAAAATTCAACGCAAATGCTGGTAATATCGTTCAGTTGTATTGAAAGCGTGTCAGAATAAACGGCTGAGTCTATTTTATTATACAATTTTACCATTCTTCTGCAATAACGATCCGATTTTGTCAAGAATTTGACAAAATACATGAAAATAGAAAGCAAATGCTAGTAATAACGTTCAGTTGTTTTGAAAGGCGTTTCAAAATAAGCGACTGAGTCTATTTCATTATACAATTTTACCATTCTTCTGCAATAACTACTCGATTTTGTCAAAAATGTGACAAAATAAAGGAAAATTCAACGCAAATGCTAGTAATATCGTTCGGTTGTATCGAAAGCGTGTCAGAATAAACGGCTGAGTCTATTTTATTATACAATTTTACCATTCTTCTGCAATAACGATCCGATTTTGTCAAGAATTTGACAAAATACATGAAAATAGAAAGCAAATGCTAGTAATAACGTTCAGTTGTTTCGAAAGGCGTGTCAAAATAAGCGACTGAGTCAATTTCATTATACAATTTTACCATTCTTCTGCAATAACGATCCGATTTTGTCAAGAATTTGACAAAATACAGGAAAATAGAACGCAAATGCTAGCAAAATCGTTCAGTTGTTTTGAAAGGGGTGTCAAAATAAGCGACTGAGTCTATTTCATTATACAATTTTACCATTCTTCTGCAATAACGGCTCGATTTTGTCATGAATGTGACAAAATACAGAAAAATTCAACGCAAATGCTGGTAATATCGTTCAGTTGTATTGAAAGCGTGTCAGAATAAACGGCTGAGTCTATTTTATTATACAATTTTACCTTTCTTCTGCAATAACGATCCGATTTTGTCAAGAATTTGACAAAATACAGGAAAATAGAACGCAAATGCTAGCAAAATCGTTCAGTTGTATTGAAAAGCGTGTCAAAATGAACGAGTGAGTCTGTTTCATTATACAATTTTACCATTCTTCTGCAATAACGGCTCGATTTTGTCATGAATGTGACAAAATACAGAAAAGTTCAACGCAAATGCTGGTAATATCGTTCAGTTGTATTGAAAGCGTGTCAGAATAAACGGCTGAGTCTATTTCATTATACAATTTTACCATTCTTCTGCAATAACGGCTCGATTTTGTCATGAATGTGACAAAATACAGAAAAATTCAACGCAAATGCTGGTAATATCGTTCAGTTGTATTGAAAGCGTGTCAGAATAAACGGCTGAGTCTATTTTATTATACAATTTTATCTTTCTTCTGCAATAACGATCCGATTTTGTCAAGAATTTGACAAAATACAGGAAAATAGAACGCAAATGCTAGCAAAATCGTTCAGTTGTATTGAAAAGCGTGTCAAAATGAACGAGTGAGTCTGTTTCATTATACAATTTTACCATTCTTCTGCAATAACGGCTCGATTTTGTCATGAATGTGACAAAATACAGAAAAGTTCAACGCAAATGCTGGTAATATCGTTCAGTTGTATTGAAAGCGTGTCAGAATAAACGGCTGAGTCTATTTCATTATACAATTTTACCATTCTTCTGCAATAACGGCTCGATTTTGTCATGAATGTGACAAAATACAGAAAAATTCAACGCAAATGCTGGTAATATCGTTCAGTTGTATTGAAAGCGTGTCAGAATAAACGGCTGAGTCTATTTTATTATACAATTTTATCTTTCTTCTGCAATAACGATCCGATTTTGTCAAGAATTTGACAAAATACAGGAAAATAGAACGCAAATGCTAGCAAAATCGTTCAGTTGTATTGAAAAGCGTGTCAAAATGAACGAGTGAGTCTGTTTCATTATACAATTTTACCATTCTTCTGCAATAACGGCTCGATTTTGTCATGAATGTGACAAAATACAGAAAAGTTCAACGCAAATGCTGGTAATATCGTTCAGTTGTATTGAAAAGCGTGTCAGAATAAACGGCTGAGTCTATTTTATTATACAATTTTACCATTCTTCTGCAATAACGATCCGATTTTAATACAGGAAAATAGAACGCAAATGCTAGCAAAATCGTTCAGTTGTATTGAAAAGCGTGTCAAAATGAACGAGTGAGTATTTCATTATACAATTTTACCATTCTTCTGCAATACCGATCCGATTTTGTCAAGAATTTGACAAAATACAGGAAAATAGAAAGCAAATGCTAGCAATAACGTTCAGTTGTTTTGAAAGGCGTGTCAAAATAAGCGACAGTCTATTTTATTATACAATTTTACCATTCTTCTGCAATAACGATCCGATTTTGTCAAGAATTTGACAAAATACAGGAAAATAGAAAGCAAATGCTAGCAATAACGTTCAGTTGTTTTGAAAGGCGTGTTAAAATAAGCGACTTTGTCTATTTCATTATCCAACTTTACCATTCTTCTGCAATAACTACTCGATTTTGTCAAAAATGTAACAAAATAAATGAAAATTCAACGCAAATGCTAGTAATATCGTTCAGTAGTATTGAAAGCGAGTCAAAATAAACGGCTGAGTCTACTTTATTATTCAATTTTACCATCCTACTGGAATAACGGCTCGATTTTGTCAAGAATGCGACAAAATACTGGAAAATGGAACGCAAATGCTAGCAATATCGTTCAGTTGTATTGAAAAGCGTGTCACAATGAACGAGTGAGTCTGTTTCATTATACAATTTTACCATTCATCTGCAATAACGATCCGATTTTGTCAATAATTTGACAAAATACAGGAAAATAGAAAGCAAATGCTAGCAATAACGTTCAGTTGTTTTGAAAGGCGTGTCAAAATAAGCGACTGAGTCTATTTCATTATACAATTTTACCATTCTTCTGCAATAACGGCTCGATTTTGTCATGAATGTGACAAAATACAGAAAAATTCAACGCAAATGCTGGTAATATCGTTCAGTTGTATTGAAAGCGTGTCAGAATAAACGGCTGAGTCTATTTTATTATACAATTTTACCTTTCTTCTGCAATAACGATCCGATTTTGTCAAGAATTTGACAAAATACAGGAAAATAGAACGCAAATGCTAGCAAAATCGTTCAGTTGTATTGAAAAGCGTGTCAAAATGAACGAGTGAGTCTGTTTCATTATACAATTTTACCATTCTTCTGCAATAACGGCTCGATTTTGTCATGAATGTGACAAAATACAGAAAAGTTCAACGCAAATGCTGGTAATATCGTTCAGTTGTATTGAAAGCGTGTCAGAATAAACGGCTGAGTCTATTTCATTATACAATTTTACCATTCTTCTGCAATAACGGCTCGATTTTGTCATGAATGTGACAAAATACAGAAAAATTCAACGCAAATGCTGGTAATATCGTTCAGTTGTATTGAAAGCGTGTCAGAATAAACGGCTGAGTCTATTTTATTATACAATTTTACCTTTCTTCTGCAATAACGATCCGATTTTGTCAAGAATTTGACAAAATACAGGAAAATAGAACGCAAATGCTAGCAAAATCGTTCAGTTGTATTGAAAAGCGTGTCAAAATGAACGAGTGAGTCTGTTTCATTATACAATTTTACCATTCTTCTGCAATAACGGCTCGATTTTGTCATGAATGTGACAAAATACAGAAAAGTTCAACGCAAATGCTGGTAATATCGTTCAGTTGTATTGAAAAGCGTGTCAGAATAAACGGCTGAGTCTATTTTATTATACAATTTTACCATTCTTCTGCAATAACGATCCGATTTTAATACAGGAAAATAGAACGCAAATGCTAGCAAAATCGTTCAGTTGTATTGAAAAGCGTGTCAAAATGAACGAGTGAGTATTTCATTATACAATTTTACCATTCTTCTGCAATACCGATCCGATTTTGTCAAGAATTTGACAAAATACAGGAAAATAGAAAGCAAATGCTAGCAATAACGTTCAGTTGTTTTGAAAGGCGTGTCAAAATAAGCGACAGTCTATTTTATTATACAATTTTACCATTCTTCTGCAATAACGATCCGATTTTGTCAAGAATTTGACAAAATACAGGAAAATAGAAAGCAAATGCTAGCAATAACGTTCAGTTGTTTTGAAAGGCGTGTTAAAATAAGCAACTTTGTCTATTTCATTATCCAACTTTACCATTCTTCTGCAATAACTACTCGATTTTGTCAAAAATGTAACAAAATAAATGAAAATTCAACGCAAATGCTAGTAATATCGTTCAGTAGTATTGAAAGCGAGTCAAAATAAACGGCTGAGTCTACTTTATTATTCAATTTTACCATCCTACTGGAATAACGGCTCGATTTTGTCAAGAATGCGACAAAATACTGGAAAATGGAACGCAAATGCTAGCAAAATCGTTCAGTTGTATTGAAAAGCGTGTCACAATGAACGAGTGAGTCTATTTCATTATACAATTTTACCATTCATCTGCAATAACGATCCGATTTTGTCAATAATTTGACAAAATACAGGAAAATAGAAAGCAAATGCTAGCAATAACGTTCAGTTGTTTTGAAAGGCGTGTCAAAATAAGCGACTGAGTCTATTTCATTATACAATTTTACCATTCTTCTGCAATAACGGCTCGATTTTGTCATGAATGTGACAAAATACAGAAAAATGCAACGCAAATGCTGGTAATATCGTTCAGTTGTATTGAAAAGCGTGTCAAAATGAACGACTGACTCTATTTTATTATACAATTTTACCATTCTTCTGCAATAACGATCCGATTTTGTCAAGAATTTGACAAAATACAGGAAAATAGAACGCAAATGCTAGCAAAATCGTTCAGTTGTATTGAAAAGCGTGTCAAAATGAACGAGTGAGTCTATTTCATTATACAATTTTACCATTCTTCTGCAATAACGGCTCGATTTTGTCATGAATGTGACAAAATACAGAAAAATTCAACGCAAATGCTGGTAATATCGTTCAGTTGTATTGAAAGCGTGTCAGAATAAACGGCTGAGTCTATTTTATTATACAATTTTACCATTCTTCTGCAATAACGATCCGATTTTGTCAAGAATTTGACAAAATACAGGAAAATAGAACGCAAATGCTAGCAAAATCGTTCAGTTGTATTGAAAAGCGTGTCAAAATGAACGAGTGAGTCTATTTCATTATACAATTTTACCATTCTTCTGCAATAACGGCTCGATTTTGTCATGAATGTGACAAAATACAGAAAAATTCAACGCAAATGCTGGTAATATCGTTCAGTTGTATTGAAAGCGTGTCAGAATAAACGGCTGAGTCTATTTTATTATACAATTTTACCATTCTTCTATACAATAACGATCCGATTTTGTCAAGAATTTGACAAAATACATGAAAATAGAAAGCAAATGCTAGTAATAACGTTCAGTTGTTTTGAAAGGCGTTTCAAAATAAGCGACTGAGTCTATTTCATTATACAATTTTACCATTCTTCTGCAATAACTACTCGATTTTGTCAAAAATGTGACAAAATAAAGGAAAATTCAACGCAAATGCTAGTAATATCGTTTGGTTGTATTGAAAGCGTGTCAGAATAAACGGCTGAGTCTATTCTATTATACAATTTTACCATTCTTCTGCAATAACGATCCGATTTTGTCAAGAATTTTACAAAATACATGAAAATAGAAAGCAAATGCTAGTAATAACGTTCAGTTGTTTCGAAAGGCGTGTCAAAATAAGCGACTGAGTCAATTTCATTATACAATTTTACCATTCTTCTGCAATAACGATCCGATTTTGTCAAGAATTTGATAAAATACATGAAAATAGAAAGCAAATGCTAGCAATAACGTTCAGTTGTTTTGAAAGGCGTGTCAAAATAAGCGACTGAGTCTATTTCAATATACAATTTTACCATTCTTCTGCAATAACGATCCGATTTTGTCAAGAATTTGACAAAATACAGGAAAATAGAACGCAAATGCTAGCAAAATCGTTCAGTTGTATTGAAAAGCGTGTCAAAATGAACGAGTGAGTCTATTTCATTATACAATTTTACCATTCTTCTGCAATAACGGCTCGATTTTGTCATGAATGTGACAAAATACAGAAAAATGCAACGCAAATGCT
The DNA here is from genome assembly GCA_947389935.1 of Agrilus cyanescens. Taxonomy (NCBI): domain Eukaryota; kingdom Metazoa; phylum Arthropoda; class Insecta; order Coleoptera; family Buprestidae; genus Agrilus; species Agrilus cyanescens. The sequence goes on from OX376712.1 coordinate 11,403,095, forward strand.
GGTAATATCGTTCAGTTGTATTGAAAAGCGTGTCAAAATGAACGACTGAGTCTATTTTATTATACAATTTTACCATTCTTCTGCAATAACGATCCGATTTTGTCAAGAATTTGACAAAATACAGGAAAATAGAACGCAAATGCTAGCAAAATCGTTCAGTTGTATTGAAAAGCGTGTCAAAATGAACGAGTGAGTCTATTTCATTATACAATTTTACCATTCTTCTGCAATAACGGCTCGATTTTGTCATGAATGTGACAAAATACAGAAAAATTCAACGCAAATGCTGGTAATATCGTTCAGTTGTATTGAAAGCGTGTCAGAATAAACGGCTGAGTCTATTTTATTATACAATTTTACCATTCTTCTGCAATAACGATCCGATTTTGTCAAGAATTTGACAAAATACAGGAAAATAGAACGCAAATGCTAGCAAAATCGTTCAGTTGTATTGAAAAGCGTGTCAAAATGAACGAGTGAGTCTATTTCATTATACAATTTTACCATTCTTCTGCAATAACGGCTCGATTTTGTCATGAATGTGACAAAATACAGAAAAATTCAACGCAAATGCTGGTAATATCGTTCAGTTGTATTGAAAGCGTGTCAGAATAAACGGCTGAGTCTATTTTATTATACAATTTTACCATTCTTCTGCAATAACGATCCGATTTTGTCAAGAATTTGACAAAATACATGAAAATAGAAAGCAAATGCTAGCAATAACGTTCAGTTGTTTTGAAAGGCGTGTCAAAATAAGCGACAGTCTATTTTATTATACAATTTTACCATTCTTCTGCAATAACGATCCGATTTTGTCAAGAATTTGACAAAATACAGGAAAATAGAAAGCAAATGCTAGCAATAACGTTCAGTTGTTTTGAAAGGCGTGTTAAAATAAGCAACTTTGTCTATTTCATTATCCAACTTTACCATTCTTCTGCAATAACTACTCGATTTTGTCAAAAATGTAACAAAATAAATGAAAATTCAACGCAAATGCTAGTAATATCGTTCAGTAGTATTGAAAGCGAGTCAAAATAAACGGCTGAGTCTACTTTATTATTCAATTTTACCATCCTACTGGAATAACGGCTCGATTTTGTCAAGAATGCGACAAAATACTGGAAAATGGAACGCAAATGCTAGCAAAATCGTTCAGTTGTATTGAAAAGCGTGTCACAATGAACGAGTGAGTCTATTTCATTATACAATTTTACCATTCATCTGCAATAACGATCCGATTTTGTCAATAATTTGACAAAATACAGGAAAATAGAAAGCAAATGCTAGCAATAACGTTCAGTTGTTTTGAAAGGCGTGTCAAAATAAGCGACTGAGTCTATTTCATTATACAATTTTACCATTCTTCTGCAATAACGGCTCGATTTTGTCATGAATGTGACAAAATACAGAAAAATTCAACGCAAATGCTGGTAATATCGTTCAGTTGTATTGAAAAGCGTGTCAAAATGAACGACTGACTCTATTTTATTATACAATTTTACCATTCTTCTGCAATAACGATCCGATTTTGTCAAGAATTTGACAAAATACAGGAAAATAGAACGCAAATGCTAGCAAAATCGTTCAGTTGTATTGAAAAGCGTGTCAAAATGAACGAGTGAGTCTATTTCATTATACAATTTTACCATTCTTCTGCAATAACGGCTCGATTTTGTCATGAATGTGACAAAATACAGAAAAATTCAACGCAAATGCTGGTAATATCGTTCAGTTGTATTGAAAGCGTGTCAGAATAAACGGCTGAGTCTATTTTATTATACAATTTTACCATTCTTCTGCAATAACGATCCGATTTTGTCAAGAATTTGACAAAATACAGGAAAATAGAACGCAAATGCTAGCAAAATCGTTCAGTTGTATTGAAAAGCGTGTCAAAATGAACGAGTGAGTCTATTTCATTATACAATTTTACCATTCTTCTGCAATAACGGCTCGATTTTGTCATGAATGTGACAAAATACAGAAAAATTCAACGCAAATGCTGGTAATATCGTTCAGTTGTATTGAAAGCGTGTCAGAATAAACGGCTGAGTCTATTTTATTATACAATTTTACCATTCTTCTATACAATAACGATCCGATTTTGTCAAGAATTTGACAAAATACATGAAAATAGAAAGCAAATGCTAGTAATAACGTTCAGTTGTTTTGAAAGGCGTTTCAAAATAAGCGACTGAGTCTATTTCATTATACAATTTTACCATTCTTCTGCAATAACTACTCGATTTTGTCAAAAATGTGACAAAATAAAGGAAAATTCAACGCAAATGCTAGTAATATCGTTTGGTTGTATTGAAAGCGTGTCAGAATAAACGGCTGAGTCTATTTTATTATACAATTTTACCATTCTTCTGCAATAACGATCCGATTTTGTCAAGAATTTGACAAAATACATGAAAATAGAAAGCAAATGCTAGTAATAACGTTCAGTTGTTTCGAAAGGCGTGTCAAAATAAGCGACTGAGTCAATTTCATTATACAATTTTACCATTCTTCTGCAATAACGATCCGATTTTGTCAAGAATTTGATAAAATACATGAAAATAGAAAGCAAATGCTAGCAATAACGTTCAGTTGTTTTGAAAGGCGTGTCAAAATAAGCGACTGAGTCTATTTCAATATACAATTTTACCATTCTTCTGCAATAACGATCCGATTTTGTCAAGAATTTGACAAAATACAGGAAAATAGAACGCAAATGCTAGCAAAATCGTTCAGTTGTATTGAAAAGCGTGTCAAAATGAACGAGTGAGTCTATTTCATTATACAATTTTACCATTCTTCTGCAATAACGGCTCGATTTTGTCATGAATGTGACAAAATACAGAAAAATGCAACGCAAATGCTGGTAATATCGTTCAGTTGTATTGAAAAGCGTGTCAAAATGAACGACTGAGTCTATTTTATTATACAATTTTACCATTCTTCTGCAATAACGATCCGATTTTGTCAAGAATTTGACAAAATACAGGAAAATAGAACGCAAATGCTAGCAAAATCGTTCAGTTGTATTGAAAAGCGTGTCAAAATGAACGAGTGAGTCTATTTCATTATACAATTTTACCATTCTTCTGCAATAACGGCTCGATTTTGTCATGAATGTGACAAAATACAGAAAAATTCAACGCAAATGCTGGTAATATCGTTCAGTTGTATTGAAAGCGTGTCAGAATAAACGGCTGAGTCTATTTTATTATACAATTTTACCATTCTTCTGCAATAACGATCCGATTTTGTCAAGAATTTGACAAAATACAGGAAAATAGAAAGCAAATGCTAGCAATAACGTTCAGTTGTTTTGAAAGGCGTGTTAAAATAAGCGACTTTGTCTATTTCATTATCCAACTTTACCATTCTTCTGCAATAACTACTCGATTTTGTCAAAAATGTAACAAAATAAATGAAAATTCAACGCAAATGCTAGTAATATCGTTCAGTAGTATTGAAAGCGAGTCAAAATAAACGGCTGAGTCTACTTTATTATTCAATTTTACCATCCTACTGGAATAACGGCTCGATTTTGTCAAGAATGCGACAAAATACTGGAAAATGGAACGCAAATGCTAGCAAAATCGTTCAGTTGTATTGAAAAGCGTGTCACAATGAACGAGTGAGTCTATTTCATTATACAATTTTACCATTCATCTGCAATAACGATCCGATTTTGTCAATAATTTGACAAAATACAGGAAAATAGAAAGCAAATGCTAGCAATAACGTTCAGTTGTTTTGAAAGGCGTGTCAAAATAAGCGACTGAGTCAATTTCATTATACAATTTTACCATTCTTCTGCAATAACGATCCGATTTTGTCAAGAATTTGATAAAATACATGAAAATAGAAAGCAAATGCTAGCAACAACGTTCAGTTGTTTTGAAAGGCGTGTCAAAATAAGCGACTGAGTCTATTTCATTATACAATTTTACCATTCTTCTGCAATAACGGCTCGATTTTGTCATGAATGTGACAAAATACAGAAAAATTCAACGCAAATGCTGGTAATATCGTTCAGTTGTATTGAAAGCGTGTCAGAATAAACGGCTGAGTCTATTTTATTATACAATTTTACCATTCTTCTGCAATAACGATCCGATTTTGTCAAGAATTTGACAAAATACATGAAAATAGAAAGCAAATGCTAGTAATAACGTTCAGTTGTTTCGAAAGGCGTGTCAAAATAAGCGACTGAGTCAATTTCATTATACAATTTTACCATTCTTCTGCAATAACGATCCGATTTTGTCAAGAATTTGACAAAATACATGAAAATAGAAAGCAAATGCTAGCAATAACGTTCAGTTGTTTTGAAAGGCGTGTCAAAATAAGCGACTGAGTCTATTTCATTATACAATTTTACCATTCTTCTGCAATAACGGCTCGATTTTGTCATGAATGTGACAAAATACAGAAAAATGCAACGCAAATGCTGGTAATATCGTTCAGTTGTATTGAAAAGCGTGTCAAAATGAACGACTGACTATTTTATTATACAATTTTACCATTCTTCTGCAATAACGATCCGATTTTGTCAAGAATTTGACAAAATACAGGAAAATAGAACGCAAATGCTAGCAAAATCGTTCAGTTGTATTGAAAAGCGTGTCAAAATGAACGAGTGAGTCTATTTCATTATACAATTTTACCATTCTTCTGCAATAACGGCTCGATTTTGTCATGAATGTGACAAAATACAGAAAAATTCAACGCAAATGCTGGTAATATCGTTCAGTTGTATTGAAAGCGTGTCAGAATAAACGGCTGAGTCTATTTTATTATACAATTTTACCATTCTTCTGCAATAACGATCCGATTTTGTCAAGAATTTGACAAAATACAGGAAAATAGAACGCAAATGCTAGCAAAATCGTTCAGTTGTATTGAAAAGCGTGTCAAAATGAACGAGTGAGTCTATTTCATTATACAATTTTACCATTCTTCTGCAATAACGGCTCGATTTTGTCATGAATGTGACAAAATACAGAAAAATTCAACGCAAATGCTGGTAATATCGTTCAGTTGTATTGAAAGCGTGTCAGAATAAACGGCTGAGTCTATTTTATTATACAATTTTACCATTCTTCTGCAATAACGATCCGATTTTGTCAAGAATTTGACAAAATACATGAAAATAGAAAGCAAATGCTAGTAATAACGTTCAGTTGTTTTGAAAGGCGTTTCAAAATAAGCGACTGAGTCTATTTCATTATACAATTTTACCATTCTTCTGCAATAACTACTCGATTTTGTCAAAAATGTGACAAAATAAAGGAAAATTCAACGCAAATGCTAGTAATATCGTTTGGTTGTATTGAAAGCGTGTCAGAATAAACGGCTGAGTCTATTTTATTATACAATTTTACCATTCTTCTGCAATAACGATCCGATTTTGTCAAGAATTTGACAAAATACATGAAAATAGAAAGCAAATGCTAGTAATAACGTTCAGTTGTTTCGAAAGGCGTGTCAAAATAAGCGACTGAGTCAATTTCATTATACAATTTTACCATTCTTCTGCAATAACGATCCGATTTTGTCAAGAATTTGATAAAATACATGAAAATAGAAAGCAAATGCTAGCAATAACGTTCAGTTGTTTTGAAAGGCGTGTCAAAATAAGCGACTGAGTCTATTTCATTATACAATTTTACCATTCTTCTGCAATAACGATCCGATTTTGTCAAGAATTTGACAAAATACAGGAAAATAGAACGCAAATGCTAGCAAAATCGTTCAGTTGTATTGAAAAGCGTGTCAAAATGAACGAGTGAGTCTATTTCATTATACAATTTTACCATTCTTCTGCAATAACGGCTCGATTTTGTCATGAATGTGACAAAATACAGAAAAATGCAACGCAAATGCTGGTAATATCGTTCAGTTGTATTGAAAAGCGTGTCAAAATGAACGACTGAGTCTATTTTATTATACAATTTTACCATTCTTCTGCAATAACGATCCGATTTTGTCAAGAATTTGACAAAATATAGGAAAATAGAACGCAAATGCTAGCAAAATCGTTCAGTTGTATTGAAAAGCGTGTCAAAATGAACGAGTGAGTCTATTTCATTATACAATTTTACCATTCTTCTGCAATAACGGCTCGATTTTGTCATGAATGTGACAAAATACAGAAAAATTCAACGCAAATGCTGGTAATATCGTTCAGTTGTATTGAAAGCGTGTCAGAATAAACGGCTGAGTCTATTTTATTATACAATTTTACCATTCTTCTGCAATAACGATCCGATTTTGTCAAGAATTTGACAAAATACAGGAAAATAGAACGCAAATGCTAGCAAAATCGTTCAGTTGTATTGAAAAGCGTGTCAAAATGAACGAGTGAGTCTATTTCATTATACAATTTTACCATTCTTCTGCAATAACGGCTCGATTTTGTCATGAATGTGACAAAATACAGAAAAATTCAACGCAAATGCTGGTAATATCGTTCAGTTGTATTGAAAGCGTGTCAGAATAAACGGCTGAGTCTATTTTATTATACAATTTTACCATTCTTCTGCAATAACGATCCGATTTTGTCAAGAATTTGACAAAATACATGAAAATAGAAAGCAAATGCTAGTAATAACGTTCAGTTGTTTTGAAAGGCGTTTCAAAATAAGCGACTGAGTCTATTTCATTATACAATTTTACCATTCTTCTGCAATAACGGCTCGATTTTGTCATGAATGTGACAAAATACAGAAAAATTCAACGCAAATGCTGGTAATATCGTTCAGTTGTATTGAAAGCGTGTCAGAATAAACGGCTGAGTCTATTTTATTATACAATTTTACCATTCTTCTGCAATAACGATCCGATTTTGTCAAGAATTTGACAAAATACAGGAAAATAGAACGCAAATGCTAGCAAAATCGTTCAGTTGTATTGAAAAGCGTGTCAAAATGAACGAGTGAGTCTATTTCATTATACAATTTTACCATTCTTCTGCAATAACGGCTCGATTTTGTCATGAATGTGACAAAATACAGAAAAATTCAACGCAAATGCTGGTAATATCGTTCAGTTGTATTGAAAGCGTGTCAGAATAAACGGCTGAGTCTATTTTATTATACAATTTTACCATTCTTCTGCAATAACGATCCGATTTTGTCAAGAATTTGACAAAATACATGAAAATAGAAAGCAAATGCTAGTAATAACGTTCAGTTGTTTTGAAAGGCGTTTCAAAATAAGCGACTGAGTCTATTTCATTATACAATTTTACCATTCTTCTGCAATAACTACTCGATTTTGTCAAAAATGTGACAAAATAAAGGAAAATTCAACGCAAATGCTAGTAATATCGTTCGGTTGTATTGAAAGCGTGTCAGAATAAACGGCTGAGTCTATTTTATTATACAATTTTACCATTCTTCTGCAATAACGATCCGATTTTGTCAAGAATTTGACAAAATACATGAAAATAGAAAGCAAATGCTAGTAATAACGTTCAGTTGTTTCGAAAGGCGTGTCAAAATAAGCGACTGAGTCAATTTCGTTATACAATTTTACCATTCTTCTGCAATAACGATCAGATTTTGTCAAGAATTTGACAAAATACAGGAAAATAGAACGCAAATGCTAGCAAAATCGTTCAGTTGTTTTGAAAGGCGTGTCAAAATAAGCGACTGAGTCTATTTCATTATACAATTTTACCATTCTTCTGCAATAACGATCCGATTATGTCAAGAATTTGACAAAATACAGAAAAATGCAACGCAAATGCTGGTAATATCGTTCAGTTGTATTGAAAAGCGTGTCAAAATGAACGAGTGAGTCTATTTCATTTTACAATTTTACCATTCTTCTGCAATAACGGCTCGATTTTGTCATGAATGTGACAAAATACAGAAAAATTCAACGCAAATGCTGGTAATATCGTTCAGTTGTATTGAAAGCGTGTCAGAATAAACGGCTGAGTCTATTTTATTATACAATTTTACCTTTCTTCTGCAATAACGATCCGATTTTGTCAAGAATTTGACAAAATACAGGAAAATAGAACGCAAATGCTAGCAAAATCGTTCAGTTGTATTGAAAAGCGTGTCACAATGAACGAGTGAGTCTATTTCATTATACAATTTTACCATTCATCTGCAATAACGATCCGATTTTGTCAATAATTTGACAAAATACAGGAAAATAGAAAGCAAATGCTAGCAATAACGTTCAGTTGTTTTGAAAGGCGTGTCAAAATAAGCGACTGAGTCTATTTCATTATACAATTTTACCATTCTTCTGCAATAACGGCTCGATTTTGTCATGAATGTGACAAAATACAGAAAAATTCAACGCAAATGCAGGTAATATCGTTCAGTTGTATTGAAAGCGTGTCAGAATAAACGGCTGAGTCTATTTTATTATACAATTTTACCATTCTTCTGCAATAACGATCCGATTTTGTCAAGAATTTGACAAAATACATGAAAATAGAAAGCAAATGCTAGCAATAACGTTCAGTTGTTTTGAAAGGCGTGTCAAAATAAGCGACTGAGTCTATTTCATTATACAATTTTACCATTCTTCTGCAATAACGGCTCGATTTTGTCATGAAGGTGACAAAATACAGAAAAATGCAACGCAAATGCTGGTAATATCGTTCAGTTGTATTGAAAAGCGTGTCAAAATGAACGACTGAGTCTATTTTATTATACAATTTTACCATTCTTCTGCAATAACGATCCGATTTTAATACAGGAAAATAGAACGCAAATGCTAGCAATAACGTTCAGTTGTATTGAAAAGCGTGTCAAAATGAACGAGTGAGTATTTCATTATACAATTTTACCATTCTTCTGCAATACCGATCCGATTTTGTCAAGAAGTTGACAAAATACAGGAAAATAGAAAGCAAATGCTAGCAATAACGTTCAGTTGTTTTGAAAGGCGTGTCAAAATAAGCGACAGTCTATTTTATTATACAATTTTACCATTCTTCTGCAATAACGATCCGATTTTGTCAAGAATTTGACAAAATACAGGAAAATAGAAAGCAAATGCTAGCAATAACGTTCAGTTGTTTTGAAAGGCGTGTTAAAATAAGCGACTTTGTCTATTTCATTATCCAATTTTACCATTCTTCTGCAATAACTACTCGATTTTGTCAAAAATGTAACAAAATAAATGAAAATTCAACGCAAATGCTAGTAATATCGTTCAGTAGTATTGAAAGCGAGTCAGAATAAACGGCTGAGTCTATTTTATTATACAATTTTACCATTCTTCTGCAATAACGGCTCGATTTTGTCATGAATGTGACAAAATACAGAAAAATGCAACGCAAATGCTGGTAATATCGTTCAGTTGAATTGAAAAGCGTGTCAAAATGAACGAGTGAGTCTGTTTCATTATACAATTTTACCATTCTTCTGCAATAACGGCTCGATTTTGCCATGAATGTGACAAAATACAGAAAAGTTCAACGCAAATGCTGGTAATATCGTTCAGTTGTATTGAAAGCGTGTCAGAATAAACGGCTGAAACTATTTCATTATATAATTTTACCATTCTTCTGCAATAACGGCTCGATTTTGTCATGAATGTGACAAAATACAGAAAAATTCAACGCAAATGCTGGTAATATCGTTCAGTTGTATTGAAAGCGTGTCAGAATAAACGGCTGAGTCTATTTTATTATACAATTTTACCATTCTTCTGCAATAACGATCCGATTTTGTCAAGAATTTGACAAAATACAGGTAAATAGAAAGCAAATGCTAGCAATAACGTTCAGTTGTTTTGAAAGGCGTGTCAAAATAAGCGACTGAGTCTATTTCATTATACAATTTTACCATTCTTCTGCAATAACGATCCGATTTTAATACAGGAAAATAGAACGCAAATGCTAGCAAAATCGTTCAGTTGTATTGAAAAGCGTGTCAAAATGAACGAGTGAGTATTTCATTATACAATTTTACCATTCTTCTGCAATACCGATCCGATTTTGTCAAGAATTTGACAAAATACAGGAAAATAGAAAGCAAATGCTAGCAATAACGTTCAGTTGTTTTGAAAGGCGTGTCAAAATAAGCGACAGTCTATTTTATTATACAATTTTACCATTCTTCTGCAATAACGATCCGATTTTGTCAAGAATTTGACAAAATACAGGAAAATAGAAAGCAAATGCTAGCAATAACGTTCAGTTGTTTTGAAAGGCGTGTTAAAATAAGCGACTTTGTCTATTTCATTATCCAATTTTACCATTCTTCTGCAATAACTACTCGATTTTGTCAAAAATGTAACAAAATAAATGAAAATTCAACGCAAATGCTAGTAATATCGTTCAGTAGTATTGAAAGCGAGTCAAAATAAACGGCTGAGTCTATTTTATTATTCAATTTTACCATTCTACTGGAATAACGGCTCGATTTTGTCAAGAATGCGACAAAATACTGGAAAATGGAACGCAAATGCTAGCAAAATCGTTCAGTTGTATTGAAAAGCGTGTCACAATGAACGAGTGAGTCTATTTCATTATACAATTTTACCATTCATCTGCAATAACGATCCGATTTTGTCAATAATTTGACAAAATACATGAAAATAGAAAGCAAATGCTAGCAATAACGTTCAGTTGTTTTGAAAGGCGTGTCAAAATAAGCGACTGAGTCTATTTCATTATACAATTTTACCATTCTTCTGCAATAACGGCTCGATTTTGTCATGAATGTGACAAAATACAGAAAAATTCAACGCAAATGCTGGTAATATCGTTCAGTTGTATTGAAAGCGTGTCAGAATAAACGGCTGAGTCTATTTTATTATACAATTTTACCATTCTTCTGCAATAACGATCCGATTTTGTCAAGAATTTGACAAAATACAGATAAATAGAAAGCAAATGCTAGCAATAACGTTCAGTTGTTTTGAAAGGCGTGTCAAAATAAGCGACTGAGTCTATTTCATTATACAATTTTACCGTTCTTCTGCAATAACGGCTCGATTTTGTCATGAATGTGACAAAATACAGAAAAATTCAACGCAAATGCTGGTAATATCGTTCGGTTGTATTTAAAGCGTGTCAGAATAAACGGCTGAGTCTATTTTATTATACAATTTTACCATTCTTCTGCAATAACGATCCGATTTTGTCAAGAATTTGACAAAATACATGAAAATAGAAAGCAAATGCTAGTAATAACGTTCAGTTGTTTCGAAAGGCGTGTCAAAATAAGCGACTGAGTCAATTTCATTATGCAATTTTACCATTCTTCTGCAATAACGATCCGATTTTGTCAAGAATTTGACAAAATACATGAAAATAGAAAGCAAATGCTAGCAATAACGTTCAGTTGTTTTGAAAGGCGTGTCAAAATAAGCGACTGAGTCTATTTCATTATACAATTTTACCATTCTTCTGCAATAACGGCTCGATTTTGTCATGAATGTGACAAAATACAGAAAAATGCAACGCAAATGCTGGTAATATCGTTCAGTTGTATTGAAAGCGTGTCAGAATAAACGGCTGAGTCTATTTTATTATACAATTTTACCATTCTTCTGCAATAACGATCCGATTTTGTCAAGAATTTGACAAAATACAGATAAATAGAAAGCAAATGCTAGCAATAACGTTCAGTTGTTTTGAAAGGCGTGTCAAAATAAGCGACTGAGTCTATTTCAATATACAATTTTACCATTCTTCTGCAATAACGATCCGATTTTGTCAAGAATTTGACAAAATACAGGAAAATAGAACGCAAATGCTAGCAAAATCGTTCAGTTGTATTGAAAAGCGTGTCAAAATGAACGAGTGAGTCTATTTCATTATACAATTTTACCATTCTTCTGCAATAACGGCTCGATTTTGTCATGAATGTGACAAAATACAGAAAAATGCAACGCAAATGCTGGTAATATCGTTCAGTTGTATTGAAAGCGTGTCAGAATAAACGGCTGAGTCTATTTTATTATACAATTTTACCATTCTTCTGCAATAACGATCCGATTTTGTCAAGAATTTGACAAAATACAGGAAAATAGAACGCAAATGCTAGCAAAATCGTTCAGTTGTATTGAAAAGCGTGTCAAAATGAACGAGTGAGTCTATTTCATTATACAATTTTACCATTCTTCTGCAATAACGGCTCGATTTTGTCATGAATGTGACAAAATACAGAAAAATTCAACGCAAATGCTGGTAATATCGTTCAGTTGTATTGAAAGCGTGTCAGAATAAACGGCTGAGTCTATTTTATTATACAATTTTACCATTCTTCTGCAATAACGATCCGATTTTGTCAAGAATTTGACAAAATACATGAAAATAGAAAGCAAATGCTAGCAATAACGTTCAGTTGTTTTGAAAGGCGTGTCAAAATAAGCGACAGTCTATTTTATTATACAATTTTACCATTCTTCTGCAATAACGATCCGATTTTGTCAAGAATTTGACAAAATACAGGAAAATAGAAAGCAAATGCTAGCAATAACGTTCAGTTGTTTTGAAAGGCGTGTTAAAATAAGCAACTTTGTCTATTTCATTATCCAACTTTACCATTCTTCTGCAATAACTACTCGATTTTGTCAAAAATGTAACAAAATAAATGAAAATTCAACGCAAATGCTAGTAATATCGTTCAGTAGTATTGAAAGCGAGTCAAAATAAACGGCTGAGTCTACTTTATTATTCAATTTTACCATCCTACTGGAATAACGGCTCGATTTTGTCAAGAATGCGACAAAATACTGGAAAATGGAACGCAAATGCTAGCAAAATCGTTCAGTTGTATTGAAAAGCGTGTCACAATGAACGAGTGAGTCTATTTCATTATACAATTTTACCATTCATCTGCAATAACGATCCGATTTTGTCAATAATTTGACAAAATACAGGAAAATAGAAAGCAAATGCTAGCAATAACGTTCAGTTGTTTTGAAAGGCGTGTCAAAATAAGCGACTGAGTCTATTTCATTATACAATTTTACCATTCTTCTGCAATAACGGCTCGATTTTGTCATGAATGTGACAAAATACAGAAAAATGCAACGCAAATGCTGGTAATATCGTTCAGTTGTATTGAAAAGCGTGTCAAAATGAACGACTGACTCTATTTTATTATACAATTTTACCATTCTTCTGCAATAACGATCCGATTTTGTCAAGAATTTGACAAAATACAGGAAAATAGAACGCAAATGCTAGCAAAATCGTTCAGTTGTATTGAAAAGCGTGTCAAAATGAACGAGTGAGTCTATTTCATTATACAATTTTACCATTCTTCTGCAATAACGGCTCGATTTTGTCATGAATGTGACAAAATACAGAAAAATTCAACGCAAATGCTGGTAATATCGTTCAGTTGTATTGAAAGCGTGTCAGAATAAACGGCTGAGTCTATTTTATTATACAATTTTACCATTCTTCTGCAATAACGATCCGATTTTGTCAAGAATTTGACAAAATACAGGAAAATAGAACGCAAATGCTAGCAAAATCGTTCAGTTGTATTGAAAAGCGTGTCAAAATGAACGAGTGAGTCTATTTCATTATACAATTTTACCATTCTTCTGCAATAACGGCTCGATTTTGTCATGAATGTGACAAAATACAGAAAAATTCAACGCAAATGCTGGTAATATCGTTCAGTTGTATTGAAAGCGTGTCAGAATAAACGGCTGAGTCTATTTTATTATACAATTTTACCATTCTTCTATACAATAACGATCCGATTTTGTCAAGAATTTGACAAAATACATGAAAATAGAAAGCAAATGCTAGTAATAACGTTCAGTTGTTTTGAAAGGCGTTTCAAAATAAGCGACTGAGTCTATTTCATTATACAATTTTACCATTCTTCTGCAATAACTACTCGATTTTGTCAAAAATGTGACAAAATAAAGGAAAATTCAACGCAAATGCTAGTAATATCGTTTGGTTGTATTGAAAGCGTGTCAGAATAAACGGCTGAGTCTATTTTATTATACAATTTTACCATTCTTCTGCAATAACGATCCGATTTTGTCAAGAATTTGACAAAATACATGAAAATAGAAAGCAAATGCTAGTAATAACGTTCAGTTGTTTCGAAAGGCGTGTCAAAATAAGCGACTGAGTCAATTTCATTATACAATTTTACCATTCTTCTGCAATAACGATCCGATTTTGTCAAGAATTTGATAAAATACATGAAAATAGAAAGCAAATGCTAGCAATAACGTTCAGTTGTTTTGAAAGGCGTGTCAAAATAAGCGACTGAGTCTATTTCAATATACAATTTTACCATTCTTCTGCAATAACGATCCGATTTTGTCAAGAATTTGACAAAATACAGGAAAATAGAACGCAAATGCTAGCAAAATCGTTCAGTTGTATTGAAAAGCGTGTCAAAATGAACGAGTGAGTCTATTTCATTATACAATTTTACCATTCTTCTGCAATAACGGCTCGATTTTGTCATGAATGTGACAAAATACAGAAAAATGCAACGCAAATGCTGGTAATATCGTTCAGTTGTATTGAAAAGCGTGTCAAAATGAACGACTGAGTCTATTTTATTATACAATTTTACCATTCTTCTGCAATAACGATCCGATTTTGTCAAGAATTTGACAAAATACAGGAAAATAGAACGCAAATGCTAGCAAAATCGTTCAGTTGTATTGAAAAGCGTGTCAAAATGAACGAGTGAGTCTATTTCATTATACAATTTTACCATTCTTCTGCAATAACGGCTCGATTTTGTCATGAATGTGACAAAATACAGAAAAATTCAACGCAAATGCTGGTAATATCGTTCAGTTGTATTGAAAGCGTGTCAGAATAAACGGCTGAGTCTATTTTATTATACAATTTTACCATTCTTCTGCAATAACGATCCGATTTTGTCAAGAATTTGACAAAATACATGAAAATAGAAAGCAAATGCTAGCAATAACGTTCAGTTGTTTTGAAAGGCGTGTCAAAATAAGCGACAGTCTATTTTATTATACAATTTTACCATTCTTCTGCAATAACGATCCGATTTTGTCAAGAATTTGACAAAATACAGGAAAATAGAAAGCAAATGCTAGCAATAACGTTCAGTTGTTTTGAAAGGCGTGTTAAAATAAGCGACTTTGTCTATTTCATTATCCAACTTTACCATTCTTCTGCAATAACTACTCGATTTTGTCAAAAATGTAACAAAATAAATGAAAATTCAACGCAAATGCTAGTAATATCGTTCAGTAGTATTGAAAGCGAGTCAAAATAAACGGCTGAGTCTACTTTATTATTCAATTTTACCATCCTACTGGAATAACGGCTCGATTTTGTCAAGAATGCGACAAAATACTGGAAAATGGAACGCAAATGCTAGCAAAATCGTTCAGTTGTATTGAAAAGCGTGTCACAATGAACGAGTGAGTCTATTTCATTATACAATTTTACCATTCATCTGCAATAACGATCCGATTTTGTCAATAATTTGACAAAATACAGGAAAATAGAAAGCAAATGCTAGCAATAACGTTCAGTTGTTTTGAAAGGCGTGTCAAAATAAGCGACTGAGTCAATTTCATTATACAATTTTACCATTCTTCTGCAATAACGATCCGATTTTGTCAAGAATTTGATAAAATACATGAAAATAGAAAGCAAATGCTAGCAATAACGTTCAGTTGTTTTGAAAGGCGTGTCAAAATAAACGGCTGAGTCTATTTTATTATACAATTTTACCATTCTTCTGCAATAACGATCCGATTTTGTCAAGAATTTGACAAAATACATGAAAATAGAAAGCAAATGCTAGTAATAACGTTCAGTTGTTTCGAAAGGCGTGTCAAAATAAGCGACTGAGTCAATTTCATTATACAATTTTACCATTCTTCTGCAATAACGATCCGATTTTGTCAAGAATTTGACAAAATACATGAAAATAGAAAGCAAATGCTAGCAATAACGTTCAGTTGTTTTGAAAGGCGTGTCAAAATAAGCGACTGAGTCTATTTCATTATACAATTTTACCATTCTTCTGCAATAACGGCTCGATTTTGTCATGAATGTGACAAAATACAGAAAAATGCAACGCAAATGCTGGTAATATCGTTCAGTTGTATTGAAAAGCGTGTCAAAATGAACGACTGACTATTTTATTATACAATTTTACCATTCTTCTGCAATAACGATCCGATTTTGTCAAGAATTTGACAAAATACAGGAAAATAGAACGCAAATGCTAGCAAAATCGTTCAGTTGTATTGAAAAGCGTGTCAAAATGAACGAGTGAGTCTATTTCATTATACAATTTTACCATTCTTCTGCAATAACGGCTCGATTTTGTCATGAATGTGACAAAATACAGAAAAATTCAACGCAAATGCTGGTAATATCGTTCAGTTGTATTGAAAGCGTGTCAGAATAAACGGCTGAGTCTATTTTATTATACAATTTTACCATTCTTCTGCAATAACGATCCGATTTTGTCAAGAATTTGACAAAATACAGGAAAATAGAACGCAAATGCTAGCAAAATCGTTCAGTTGTATTGAAAAGCGTGTCAAAATGAACGAGTGAGTCTATTTCATTATACAATTTTACCATTCTTCTGCAATAACGGCTCGATTTTGTCATGAATGTGACAAAATACAGAAAAATTCAACGCAAATGCTGGTAATATCGTTCAGTTGTATTGAAAGCGTGTCAGAATAAACGGCTGAGTCTATTTTATTATACAATTTTACCATTCTTCTGCAATAACGATCCGATTTTGTCAAGAATTTGACAAAATACATGAAAATAGAAAGCAAATGCTAGTAATAACGTTCAGTTGTTTTGAAAGGCGTTTCAAAATAAGCGACTGAGTCTATTTCATTATACAATTTTACCATTCTTCTGCAATAACTACTCGATTTTGTCAAAAATGTGACAAAATAAAGGAAAATTCAACGCAAATGCTAGTAATATCGTTTGGTTGTATTGAAAGCGTGTCAGAATAAACGGCTGAGTCTATTTTATTATACAATTTTACCATTCTTCTGCAATAACGATCCGATTTTGTCAAGAATTTGACAAAATACATGAAAATAGAAAGCAAATGCTAGTAATAACGTTCAGTTGTTTCGAAAGGCGTGTCAAAATAAGCGACTGAGTCAATTTCATTATACAATTTTACCATTCTTCTGCAATAACGATCCGATTTTGTCAAGAATTTGATAAAATACATGAAAATAGAAAGCAAATGCTAGCAATAACGTTCAGTTGTTTTGAAAGGCGTGTCAAAATAAGCGACTGAGTCTATTTCATTATACAATTTTACCATTCTTCTGCAATAACGATCCGATTTTGTCAAGAATTTGACAAAATACAGGAAAATAGAACGCAAATGCTAGCAAAATCGTTCAGTTGTATTGAAAAGCGTGTCAAAATGAACGAGTGAGTCTATTTCATTATACAATTTTACCATTCTTCTGCAATAACGGCTCGATTTTGTCATGAATGTGACAAAATACAGAAAAATGCAACGCAAATGCTGGTAATATCGTTCAGTTGTATTGAAAAGCGTGTCAAAATGAACGACTGAGTCTATTTTATTATACAATTTTACCATTCTTCTGCAATAACGATCCGATTTTGTCAAGAATTTGACAAAATATAGGAAAATAGAACGCAAATGCTAGCAAAATCGTTCAGTTGTATTGAAAAGCGTGTCAAAATGAACGAGTGAGTCTATTTCATTATACAATTTTACCATTCTTCTGCAATAACGGCTCGATTTTGTCATGAATGTGACAAAATACAGAAAAATTCAACGCAAATGCTGGTAATATCGTTCAGTTGTATTGAAAGCGTGTCAGAATAAACGGCTGAGTCTATTTTATTATACAATTTTACCATTCTTCTGCAATAACGATCCGATTTTGTCAAGAATTTGACAAAATACAGGAAAATAGAACGCAAATGCTAGCAAAATCGTTCAGTTGTATTGAAAAGCGTGTCAAAATGAACGAGTGAGTCTATTTCATTATACAATTTTACCATTCTTCTGCAATAACGGCTCGATTTTGTCATGAATGTGACAAAATACAGAAAAATTCAACGCAAATGCTGGTAATATCGTTCAGTTGTATTGAAAGCGTGTCAGAATAAACGGCTGAGTCTATTTTATTATACAATTTTACCATTCTTCTGCAATAACGATCCGATTTTGTCAAGAATTTGACAAAATACATGAAAATAGAAAGCAAATGCTAGTAATAACGTTCAGTTGTTTTGAAAGGCGTTTCAAAATAAGCGACTGAGTCTATTTCATTATACAATTTTACCATTCTTCTGCAATAACTACTCGATTTTGTCAAAAATGTGACAAAATAAAGGAAAATTCAACGCAAATGCTAGTAATATCGTTCGGTTGTATTGAAAGCGTGTCAGAATAAACGGCTGAGTCTATTTTATTATACAATTTTACCATTCTTCTGCAATAACGATCCGATTTTGTCAAGAATTTGACAAAATACATGAAAATAGAAAGCAAATGCTAGTAATAACGTTCAGTTGTTTCGAAAGGCGTGTCAAAATAAGCGACTGAGTCAATTTCGTTATACAATTTTACCATTCTTCTGCAATAACGATCAGATTTTGTCAAGAATTTGACAAAATACAGGAAAATAGAACGCAAATGCTAGCAAAATCGTTCAGTTGTTTTGAAAGGCGTGTCAAAATAAGCGACTGAGTCTATTTCATTATACAATTTTACCATTCTTCTGCAATAACGATCCGATTATGTCAAGAATTTGACAAAATACAGAAAAATGCAACGCAAATGCTGGTAATATCGTTCAGTTGTATTGAAAAGCGTGTCAAAATGAACGAGTGAGTCTATTTCATTTTACAATTTTACCATTCTTCTGCAATAACGGCTCGATTTTGTCATGAATGTGACAAAATACAGAAAAATTCAACGCAAATGCTGGTAATATCGTTCAGTTGTATTGAAAGCGTGTCAGAATAAACGGCTGAGTCTATTTTATTATACAATTTTACCTTTCTTCTGCAATAACGATCCGATTTTGTCAAGAATTTGACAAAATACAGGAAAATAGAACGCAAATGCTAGCAAAATCGTTCAGTTGTATTGAAAAGCGTGTCACAATGAACGAGTGAGTCTATTTCATTATACAATTTTACCATTCATCTGCAATAACGATCCGATTTTGTCAATAATTTGACAAAATACAGGAAAATAGAAAGCAAATGCTAGCAATAACGTTCAGTTGTTTTGAAAGGCGTGTCAAAATAAGCGACTGAGTCTATTTCATTATACAATTTTACCATTCTTCTGCAATAACGGCTCGATTTTGTCATGAATGTGACAAAATACAGAAAAATTCAACGCAAATGCAGGTAATATCGTTCAGTTGTATTGAAAGCGTGTCAGAATAAACGGCTGAGTCTATTTTATTATACAATTTTACCATTCTTCTGCAATAACGATCCGATTTTGTCAAGAATTTGACAAAATACATGAAAATAGAAAGCAAATGCTAGCAATAACGTTCAGTTGTTTTGAAAGGCGTGTCAAAATAAGCGACTGAGTCTATTTCATTATACAATTTTACCATTCTTCTGCAATAACGGCTCGATTTTGTCATGAAGGTGACAAAATACAGAAAAATGCAACGCAAATGCTGGTAATATCGTTCAGTTGTATTGAAAAGCGTGTCAAAATGAACGACTGAGTCTATTTTATTATACAATTTTACCATTCTTCTGCAATAACGATCCGATTTTAATACAGGAAAATAGAACGCAAATGCTAGCAAAATCGTTCAGTTGTATTGAAAAGCGTGTCAAAATGAACGAGTGAGTATTTCATTATACAATTTTACCATTCTTCTGCAATACCGATCCGATTTTGTCAAGAAGTTGACAAAATACAGGAAAATAGAAAGCAAATGCTAGCAATAACGTTCAGTTGTTTTGAAAGGCGTGTCAAAATAAGCGACAGTCTATTTTATTATACAATTTTACCATTCTTCTGCAATAACGATCCGATTTTGTCAAGAATTTGACAAAATACAGGAAAATAGAAAGCAAATGCTAGCAATAACGTTCAGTTGTTTTGAAAGGCGTGTTAAAATAAGCGACTTTGTCTATTTCATTATCCAATTTTACCATTCTTCTGCAATAACTACTCGATTTTGTCAAAAATGTAACAAAATAAATGAAAATTCAACGCAAATGCTAGTAATATCGTTCAGTAGTATTGAAAGCGAGTCAGAATAAACGGCTGAGTCTATTTTATTATACAATTTTACCATTCTTCTGCAATAACGGCTCGATTTTGTCATGAATGTGACAAAATACAGAAAAATGCAACGCAAATGCTGGTAATATCGTTCAGTTGAATTGAAAAGCGTGTCAAAATGAACGAGTGAGTCTGTTTCATTATACAATTTTACCATTCTTCTGCAATAACGGCTCGATTTTGCCATGAATGTGACAAAATACAGAAAAGTTCAACGCAAATGCTGGTAATATCGTTCAGTTGTATTGAAAGCGTGTCAGAATAAACGGCTGAAACTATTTCATTATATAATTTTACCATTCTTCTGCAATAACGGCTCGATTTTGTCATGAATGTGACAAAATACAGAAAAATTCAACGCAAATGCTGGTAATATCGTTCAGTTGTATTGAAAGCGTGTCAGAATAAACGGCTGAGTCTATTTTATTATACAATTTTACCATTCTTCTGCAATAACGATCCGATTTTGTCAAGAATTTGACAAAATACAGGTAAATAGAAAGCAAATGCTAGCAATAACGTTCAGTTGTTTTGAAAGGCGTGTCAAAATAAGCGACTGAGTCTATTTCATTATACAATTTTACCATTCTTCTGCAATAACGATCCGATTTTAATACAGGAAAATAGAACGCAAATGCTAGCAAAATCGTTCAGTTGTATTGAAAAGCGTGTCAAAATGAACGAGTGAGTATTTCATTATACAATTTTACCATTCTTCTGCAATACCGATCCGATTTTGTCAAGAATTTGACAAAATACAGGAAAATAGAAAGCAAATGCTAGCAATAACGTTCAGTTGTTTTGAAAGGCGTGTCAAAATAAGCGACAGTCTATTTTATTATACAATTTTACCATTCTTCTGCAATAACGATCCGATTTTGTCAAGAATTTGACAAAATACAGGAAAATAGAAAGCAAATGCTAGCAATAACGTTCAGTTGTTTTGAAAGGCGTGTTAAAATAAGCGACTTTGTCTATTTCATTATCCAATTTTACCATTCTTCTGCAATAACTACTCGATTTTGTCAAAAATGTAACAAAATAAATGAAAATTCAACGCAAATGCTAGTAATATCGTTCAGTAGTATTGAAAGCGAGTCAAAATAAACGGCTGAGTCTATTTTATTATTCAATTTTACCATTCTACTGGAATAACGGCTCGATTTTGTCAAGAATGCGACAAAATACTGGAAAATGGAACGCAAATGCTAGCAAAATCGTTCAGTTGTATTGAAAAGCGTGTCACAATGAACGAGTGAGTCTATTTCATTATACAATTTTACCATTCATCTGCAATAACGATCCGATTTTGTCAATAATTTGACAAAATACATGAAAATAGAAAGCAAATGCTAGCAATAACGTTCAGTTGTTTTGAAAGGCGTGTCAAAATAAGCGACTGAGTCTATTTCATTATACAATTTTACCATTCTTCTGCAATAACGGCTCGATTTTGTCATGAATGTGACAAAATACAGAAAAATTCAACGCAAATGCTGGTAATATCGTTCAGTTGTATTGAAAGCGTGTCAGAATAAACGGCTGAGTCTATTTTATTATACAATTTTACCATTCTTCTGCAATAACGATCCGATTTTGTCAAGAATTTGACAAAATACAGATAAATAGAAAGCAAATGCTAGCAATAACGTTCAGTTGTTTTGAAAGGCGTGTCAAAATAAGCGACTGAGTCTATTTCATTATACAATTTTACCGTTCTTCTGCAATAACGGCTCGATTTTGTCATGAATGTGACAAAATACAGAAAAATTCAACGCAAATGCTGGTAATATCGTTCGGTTGTATTTAAAGCGTGTCAGAATAAACGGCTGAGTCTATTTTATTATACAATTTTACCATTCTTCTGCAATAACGATCCGATTTTGTCAAGAATTTGACAAAATACATGAAAATAGAAAGCAAATGCTAGTAATAACGTTCAGTTGTTTCGAAAGGCGTGTCAAAATAAGCGACTGAGTCAATTTCATTTTGCAATTTTACCATTCTTCTGCAATAACGATCCGATTTTGTCAAGAATTTGACAAAATACATGAAAATAGAAAGCAAATGCTAGCAATAACGTTCAGTTGTTTTGAAAGGCGTGTCAAAATAAGCGACTGAGTCTATTTCATTATACAATTTTACCATTCTTCTGCAATAACGGCTCGATTTTGTCATGAATGTGACAAAATACAGAAAAATGCAACGCAAATGCTGGTAATATCGTTCAGTTGTATTGAAAAGCGTGTCAAAATGAACGACTGAGTTTATTTTATTATACAATTTTACCATTCTTCTGCAATAACGATCCGATTTTGTCTAGATTTTGACAAAATACAGGAAAATAGAACTCAAATGCTAGCAAAATCGTTCAGTTGTATTGAAAAGCGTGTCAAAATGAACGAGTGAGTCCATTTCATTATACAATTTTACCATTCTTCTGCAATAACGGCTCGATTTTGTCATGGATGTGACAAAATACAGAAAAATTCAACGCAAATGCTGGTAATATCGTTCAGTTGTATTGAAAGCGTGTCAGAATAAACGGCTGAGTCTATTTTATTATACAATTTTACCATTCTTCTGCAATAACGATCCGATTTTGTCAAGAATTTGACAAAATACAGGAAAATAGAAAGCAAATGCTAGCAATAACGTTCAGTTGTTTTGAAAGGCGTGTCAAAATAAGCGACTGAGTCAATTTCATTATACAATTTTACCATTCTTCTGCAATAACGATCCGATTTTGTCAAGAATTTGACAAAATACATGAAAATAGAAAGCAAATGCTAGCAATAACGTTCAGTTGTTTTGTAAGGCGTGTCAAAATAAGCGACTGAGTCTATTTCATTATACAATTTTACCATTCTTCTGCAATAACGATCCGATTTTGTCATGAATTTGACAAAATACATGAAAATAGAAAGCAAATGCTAGCAATAACGTTCAGTTGTTTTGAAAGGCGTGTCAAAATAAGCGACTGAGTCTATTTTATTATACAATTTTACCATTCTTCTGCAATAACGATCCGATTTTGTCTAGAATTTGACAAAATACAGGAAAATAGAACGCAAATGCTAGCAAAATCGTTCAGCTGTATTGAAAAGCGTGTCAAAATGAACGAGTGAGTCTATTTCATTATACAATTTTACCATTCTTCTGCAATAACGGCTCGATTTTGTCATGGATGTGACAAAATACAGAAAAATTCAACGCAAATGCTGGTAATATCGTTCAGTTGTATTGAAAGCGTGTCAGAATAAACGGCTGAGTCTATTTTATTATACAATTTTACCATTCTTCTGCAATGACGATCCGATTTTGTCAAGAATTTGACAAAATACATGAAAATAGAAAGCAAATGCTAGTAATAACGTTCAGTTGTTTTGAAAGGCGTGTCAAAATAAGCGGCTGAGTCTATTTTATTATACAATTTTACCATTCTTCTGCAATAACGATCCGATTTTGTCATGAATTTGACAAAATACATGAAAATAGAAAGCAAATGCTAGCAATAACGTTCAGTTGTTTTGAAAGGCGTGTCAAAATAAGCGACTGAGTCTATTTTATTATACAATTTTACCATTCTTCTGCAATAACGATCCGATTTTGTCTAGAATTTGACAAAATACAGGAAAATAGAACGCAAATGCTAGCAAAATCGTTCAGCTGTATTGAAAAGCGTGTCAAAATGAACGAGTGAGTCTATTTCATTATACAATTTTACCATTCTTCTGCAATAACGGCTCGATTTTGTCATGGATGTGACAAAATACAGAAAAATGCAACGCAAATGCTGGTAATATCGTTCAGTTGTATTGAAAAGCGTGTCAAAATGAACGACTGAGTCTATTTTATTATACAATTTTACCATTCTTCTGCAATAACGATCCGATTTTGTCTAGATTTTGACAAAATACAGGAAAATAGAACTCAAATGCTAGCAAAATCGTTCAGTTGTATTGAAAAGCGTGTCAAAATGAACGAGTGAGTCCATTTCATTATACAATTTTACCATTCTTCTGCAATAACGGCTCGATTTTGTCATGGATGTGACAAAATACAGAAAAATTCAACGCAAATGCTGGTAATATCGTTCAGTTGTATTGAAAGCGTGTCAGAATAAACGGCTGAGTCTATTTTATTATACAATTTTACCATTCTTCTGCAATAACGATCCGATTTTGTCAAGAATTTGACAAAATACAGGAAAATAGAAAGCAAATGCTAGCAATAACGTTCAGTTGTTTTGAAAGGCGTGTCAAAATAAGCGACTGAGTCAATTTCATTATACAATTTTACCATTCTTCTGCAATAACGATCCGATTTTGTCAAGAATTTGACAAAATACATGAAAATAGAAAGCAAATGCTAGCAATAACGTTCAGTTGTTTTGTAAGGCGTGTCAAAATAAGCGACTGAGTCTATTTCATTATACAATTTTACCATTCTTCTGCAATAACGATCCGATTTTGTCATGAATTTGACAAAATACATGAAAATAGAAAGCAAATGCTAGCAATAACGTTCAGTTGTTTTGAAAGGCGTGTCAAAATAAGCGACTGAGTCTATTTTATTATACAATTTTACCATTCTTCTGCAATAACGATCCGATTTTGTCTAGAATTTGACAAAATACAGGAAAATAGAACGCAAATGCTAGCAAAATCGTTCAGCTGTATTGAAAAGCGTGTCAAAATGAACGAGTGAGTCTATTTCATTATACAATTTTACCATTCTTCTGCAATAACGGCTCGATTTTGTCATGGATGTGACAAAATACAGAAAAATTCAACGCAAATGCTGGTAATATCGTTCAGTTGTATTGAAAGCGTGTCAGAATAAACGGCTGAGTCTATTTTATTATACAATTTTACCATTCTTCTGCAATAACGATCCGATTTTGTCAAGAATTTGACAAAATACATGAAAATAGAAAGCAAATGCTAGTAATAACGTTCAGTTGTTTTGAAAGGCGTGTCAAAATAAGCGACTGAGTCTATTTTATTATACAATTTTACCATTCTTCTGCAATAACGATCCGATTTTGTCTAGAATTTGACAAAATACAGGAAAATAGAACGCAAATGCTAGCAAAATCGTTCAGCTGTATTGAAAAGCGTGTCAAAATGAACGAGTGAGTCTATTTCATTATACAATTTTACCATTCTTCTGCAATAACGGCTCGATTTTGTCATGGATGTGACAAAATACAGAAAAATGCAACGCAAATGCTGGTAATATCGTTCAGTTGTATTGAAAAGCGTGTCAAAATGAACGACTGAGTCTATTTTATTATACAATTTTACCATTCTTCTGCAATAACGATCCGATTTTGTCAAGAATTTGACAAAATACAGGAAAATAGAACGCAAATGCTAGCAAAATCGTTCAGTTGTATTGAAAAGCGTGTCAAAATGAACGAGTGAGTCTATTTCATTATACAATTTTACCATTCTTCTGCAATAACGGCTCGATTTTGTCATGAATGTGACAAAATACAAAAAAATTCAACGCAAATGCTGGTAATATCGTTCAGTTGTATTGAAAGCGTGTCAGAATAAACGGCTGAGTCTATTTTATTATACAATTTTACCATTCTTCTGCAATAACGGCTCGATTTTGTCATGAATGTGACAAAATACAGAAAAATTCAACGCAAATGCTGGTAATATCGTTCAGTTGTATTGATAGCGTGTCAGAATAAACGGCTGAGTCTATTTTATTATACAATTTTACCTTTCTTCTGCAATAACGATCCGATTTTGTGAAGAATTTGACAAAATACAGGAAAATAGAAAGCAAATGCTAGCAATAACAGTAGTATAGATTCGCCGGTTCTGGGACACTGAGGAGGAGGAGGGAAGTCTATGTCTTCGAACGAGTTCTTGAGTTTATGTCAATGACCTTAATTGGAGAACTGAATTTTTTCTTAATGAGTCAATGCCCTACTTTATTTTAGCATAAAAGCGGTTTAAGGTTCTTTATTAATAATTTAGTTTGTTTCGTAAACGAAAGGAAATCTTCTGCTGAACGAACGAAATCTGAGGGTGCTTATATGATTCGGAGGAGGAGGAGGAATAACCATTTATTATCGAGATCGTTTACTTAATGACAGGACATGTGAAAACAGCAAAAGTAGGTTAATTGTTTTGTATCTCGAAGCAGCAGACGATCAGGTGTAATTATTGGTAATATTATAATTATTGATGGCATTATTTTTAGCATTTTCTTCAATTTCTGAATGAGTCAATACCCTACTTTATTTTTCTTACTTAGACCATAACAAGAAAAAGCGGTTTAAGGTTCTTTATTTAAAAATAATTTAGTCTACAATCATTTGTACGTTAGTTAAGTGGCTACTTTATCCTTCCATAATTTCATCTTCATAACTGCTGCTGCTGCTGCTGCAGTAATCGCTCCCGACTCCTTCGTCGTCAGCTCCAATGAGTTCACCCGTCATCTGCAGAATGTCATAATTTTCGACGTTGAAGAATTCTAAATCTTCTTCGTTTGGCAGGCTCTCGAAATACCTTCTGCATATATTTCTTGTATAGTAATTACCATTACGGTCGTAGAACTTTGCTATTACAATATAATTCTCAATGTCGGCGATGTTGTTGTTGCTGTAAACAACTACACCAACCGAAATCTGCGTGTAGTTAGCTATATTGTATTCAGAAAAAAAGTCTTCAAATTCTAAAAGTTCTAAATTTTCGTTTTTTTGTGGCACAATATTGTCATTGTAGAAGTTTATGAAAATTGTACAGCCGCGGTTCATAATAAGATATGTCGATGCTTACTAAGTTACTGTCAACTAGCTACTGTTTTAATTTATTCTCATGCTCGAACGTTTAAAAAGAAAAAATGCAAAAGTGTAAAAAAAAAAAATTTATTTTGAAGATAGATACATCTGTAACCAATTTTTAAGAACAAAGACATTTTCTAATGCGCAATTATAGTACGAATCTTGAAAGAAGGAGTGGTAGGTGCAAACTGGAGTGGTTTTATAATTTGCGAGGAGTTTTGTTAAAGATGGGCACTCCAAATCCTCCAGATTGACGATGTTCTCTAAATGTGGAAATTCTTTCGATATCCACACCCGTTTCTCCAATCCTTTGACGTATACAGCAGTCGAATTACTTAAAATTTTACCTATATCAGTGACAGTCACTTGATAATCGTGATGCCCACTATTCCACCCTAACCCGTGATAGTTTCTAGTAAGCCACCCATTCTGACTCTTATATCGGGCTGTAAGTTGCGACCAAGGAAATGGTGGAGATAGTAAATACCATGATGTTTCCTCGTCGCAATTTATTCTACTGAAAGCGAATTCTTTAAAAAGGAAGATATTCCCCTCTGTCTTGAAACCTTGCACATCCACTATGAACTCCATGGAATTATAATACTTGGACAATGTTGGTGGAAGGGTTGTAACGAACCATTCGATCGTGCAAGATTAAGCAGTAAGCAGCTGTATTTGCTGGAATCGCCTCATTAGTTTCAAAATCCAAGCGTATATCTATCGCCCCGGATTTTACAATTTCGTTCTGGTGTGAACAGTCGATTACAAATAAAGGAGCAACTTTCTTAAATTCTGACGGTTTTAACGCAGGTTCGCTAACGGTTCCGTAATAAGACTGTTGGAATTGAGCATACATCTCGTATAATATAGAGAATTTGTTGCTTTTGAAATCAAGATGGAGATTGTCATAAGGATACATAGAAGAACCTAAATGCAATTTAATATTATTAAGTTCGCAATGATCAAAGTGGGCTTTATTTTTTTCTGGTTTATTATTTCTATCCGTTTGAAATGCAACTATCACAAAGCGAGGTTTTTCAAGTTGTGATGTTGTTTTAACAGCCCATGTATGAATATTTGTTTGAGGTAGTAGTGGATATTCATGCAATTCCCAACTGCGGAAATTAATTTCCATCTGTTGATTTTTTTGCAAGTATTTTAGAAGTTTCAGCCGTTCTATATCTGCAACAGATATATGTGGAATTTTCCAAGAAATTTTATTAACCACAACTTTTACTGTTTCGCCAGCAGTTGTATTCACTATGGCGTTTGTATCGACGCTACTTCTTATTAATATAAGTTCTTGTTTTATGTTGAGAAGAATTTTTCGAAAATCTTCAGCAAAACCTAAAAGCATTCGCAATGGGATGCATACGTTAAAATTCCCACTTTGATCAATTGCTGAAAATGAGTCATCATTAGGAGCCCAACCAGCATTCTGAAGCCGTAGGCTCTCATTTACGTTATAGGACGCGTAACCTTTTATGGTGCTGGTTATTCCGGGATTTCGAACACGATCAACAGTTTTTCCACCTATTTCGTAACGAATTTCATCGAACAGATGGACAATCCCATTGTTTACAAATTTGGCAGTTGCTGATGCTGTACCATCGGTTTTTACCAATTTTCCTTCAACGTATAGAATACTATCCCACGGTAAAGTGTACACGTCTTCATTTTCAATTGGAATGCGAATTTCATCATTGTTTTTAAAGGTTGTATTCGTATACGGTTGATGTGTGTGACGTTCCGCATTGGTTATAGATGAATCAAACAGCGCGCGCTCCGTAACATTCAAAATTTCAGAATGCATGGTTTCAGCTTAGTTTTCGTTTAACTCGGTATCCTAAACTTTCCAAAAAGCGAGCGTTTGAAGGTGTTAACCGTTTCAATTCTGCCTTAGTACTGACAGACCGAGATAATGCAGGCTTCCTATAAATCACCCTTCGCTTGCTAAAGTTTTTATAACGGCAGACCATTATACTTTACTGGAGACGTTTCAGATGAAGTCTTACTGTTACGGCCTCTCCGTAAATAACATTGGTGGGATTTTCTACGAGTTTGTAGCCCGGCGGAACGTTTGGAAAAAGCTGATGAATAATATGAGCTTCTTCGTTGTTGCTATACGAACCAGAGACAAGATTGCAGTGAATACATATTGCATTTACTTTAAAAATATTCGCAGGATAATCAGACACTTCATGACTATTAGCTTTAATAATTCTCGGTTTGAATCCTAGCAGTTGGCCTATAGAATCCGGTTTTGTGAAATCAACTTGCTCTGTACATTTAATTTCCGAAAGTAAAGTATTGTTGTTGCCAGTTATATTTAGAAATGTCACATCTTTAGTACCTCTTACTCTCGGGTCGCGTAATTGTATGCGTAGATAACGATTTATATCGTCAAGCTCATACGATCCTACCGGTATAGGTATTATTTTATCACCAACGTAAAATTTATTATTGCTTTGATCTATATTTGGAATAGAATTGTACGTTTCAAAGTTGACTAGACCTAATGAATACTCAAAATTGTCATCCAAAACAATCGGAGGACTAATATTAGCTTGCAAAGTTGATGTAACGCCAGTTAAAGTAAACGTATACATGTTGATGCTCTGTTAACGTTATGTCAAATGAGGTTACTAACTTAAACTTGCCTTTAAAAGTGGAAGGACGGTGTAGTATTGAATAAAAATTCTAATACTAGATGACCGCAGTTGAATGAGTTATACTTTTGTTTGCGATCGTAATTATAATGAATTTTACATGGCTGAGAGGAATTTAAATATTTCACCACTTCCGGAGGCGGTCGCAAATTTCCGAAACTATCAAAATAAGCTGCTCTACCATGTTCTATTTTGTATGCCGTCCAATGAGTACCTTCGCCCGTTTTCTTATCGTGATTAACAACTCCGCATTCGATGGCGCGCACTTTCTTGGGTAAACTATCCCGCATGAATATTCCACGAAAGTGAGGAATTCCAAGTTTTTTAATGTATCTGTATAAATCGGTATCAGTAAGCGGCCGGCGAGGTAATTTTAGAGGGATTTTTTTTTTTTTTTTTTGGTCTGGTAAATAAAGTCCTAGACCCTTTTTGTATGGTTTCAAGAAGAGACCTTTCCCAACTGCGATTGCTTCCATAGCTTTATTGTGACGCTCAGACTCGTTGAGACTTTTCTGAGCAGCCTTGACGTCGTTAACGGCTTTCGCGATTCCTGCCGCTCCTCCCGATAACGCACCTAAGGCTGACAATCCAGCGAATAGTGGTATTAATGGTAAAAATCCTCCAGTTTTTGGAACGGGTATTATCCTGGGAGAGTTAATTAATTGTTTTTTATTTCCTTTTAATTGCGACATCGCTAAACGCGCTGCTCGAATAACATTTTCTGGTTTCTTCTTCTTCAGAACATTTGCCGTTCGTCTTATAAATTTTCGAAATGGTATTCTTCCACCACTCCTTCTTTTTTTACTTATTCGTTTTCTTCTTTGAACTCCCATACCTAACTTTGTTTTGACATTCATAGCGGAAGCAACTGCTCGCGCTGCTAAACGTTCTCCAAAGCTCGCGTCTGATGAATGAGCTCGTTTAAGTGCTGCTTTTGCTAAAATACTATCAGCCACATGTCGCTGCTCTAGATTTTTTGAATTAGAGTACGCAATATCATGAGCTTTGCATGATTCATCTAACGGGTTTATTCCTTTATCCCCTCTTGCCAACCTCTCCTTTAGTCGAGTGCCTGGCCCGCAAAAACGATAACCTGGTAAATGTAGTTCATACGGTAGGGAATTAATAAGTCTATTTAGTAGACCGCCGCCTTGCTGCACTTTCCTCATTTCTTTCTCAAGCAGCACGTGGATTCTTCTTCAAGCCGTCTTAACAAATGAACCAATTCATGCTGAGTTAGCGGCTTATAAAATAGAACACATCATCTAAAATGTTTCATTGGGCTATTAACATGCGGATAGTTCAACAAAAAGCGGTGCTACCCATTACCAACCGCGATTTCAACGATGCGCCGAAGGCGAATCGGCATGGTCCTCTACTACCGCCAACAATAAGATCAATTGTAGCAGGTCCTTCTAATTGCGGAAAGACGAACGTTATTATTTCACTTTTAGAACACCCTAATGGCCTGCGTTTTGAAAATGTATATGTATATTCCAAATCTTTAAATCAGCCTAAGTACGAATACTTAGAGAAGCTTTTCAAACCAATCAAGGGCATTGGCTACTATCCGTATAAGGATTCTGAGAATATCATCTCTCCATCACATGCAAAATCTAATTCAATATTTATATTTGATGATGTTGCTTGCGAAAATCAGAATGTAATTAGAGATTATTTTAGTATGGGGCGTCATAACAACATCGATTGTTTTTACCTTTGTCAAACATACACACATATTCCAAAACATCTAATTCGAGATAATGCAAACCTAATTATATTATTCAAGCAGGATGAGTTAAATCTCAAGCATGTTTATTCAGATCATGTTAACACTGACATGTCATTTGAAAAGTTTAAAATCATTTGCAAACTTTGTTGGGATGAGAAATATGGTTTTTTAAGTATTCTTAAGGACAGCGATCCTAAAAGCGGGCGCTATCGTATAGGATTCGATCGATATATATATCTATAGTTTATCAAATCATACGAGTTATATAAGAGCAGTAAACGAGTAAACATGGATCCGAAAATTAAACGAGAGCTTGTAAATGTGAGAAATGCTGTCAAACGTAAACTGCAAGCTTTAAAGGAAGGAGCGATGGAAGAAGAGGATTTACTGCGGAAATCATATAAACCTTTGGTTGAGCCTTTAATGCAACTAAAGAAAGAAATTCAGTTTTCCAAACCGTCAATTAAACAAGAAATTAAAAAAGAGGAGGAGGAAGAAGAAGAAGAATATGCTGAGCATTCTTTCTTACCACCACCACCACCACAATCTAGCTCATTCATCGCACCATCTTCATCAACCACATCTGCTGCCGACCTTAGTACTATGCTTCCAATGACTGAAGAAGAGGAGGATAGATTATTTGATTACACTAAACAGGAAATACAGAAGATCGTGAATGATCCCGTTTTTAAAGATAAATTAGATGATTATGACCCATTGCCGAGGTATTATATTGAAGGGGTATTGAGTGATACTCAAGGAGAATATGACAATAGAAATGATGTTCGATACGACTGGCTTCAGAACAAATTATACATTGGCGATGAAGAAATGAAGGTGGATGGTAAAGATTTAGAAATAATGGGGCGTAAATTTGCCGGAACACCTGGACTTTATGAATTATTATTCAAAGCGAAACCTGCCGGAGAAAAGAGAAAAGATTTGGATGCCTATAGGGATATAATGGAGCTCGTTCGATTAGATAACCCTCAAACTTACTTAACAGCTCTGAATCATGATACTAAAGGAATTTTTGATAACCAATACGGCGTAAGATTTAATCCGGATAAAAATAAGTATTTCATCGGAGATTCTGAAATAAAGTTTGCGGCTGATAAATTAACCGTCAAAACTATGCGTTATACAATAACTCACGGATTGTTAGAGCTTTTGTTTAAAAAAGAACCTATAGATTACAAAGAATCCGATTTGGCAAAGTATAAAGATATAGTTTACAGAACTAATGCTCATAAAATTGGCTACATGAGCACCGCCCCAATAGCTGGAAACAAAGGAAAAAAATATCGTTTAATCAAGAAACTCATGACTGGGCCTCTATTTCCATCCACAGCCGTAACCTCCGCTACCGCTACCTCGACTCCGATTAGAAACCCATTGGGTCGAGGTGTATGGATGGATTTAAATAAGAAACCCATAGAATATGTTTATTTTAATGATGTCAACGAATTATGTGATCGTTTAAAATTACTCATTTCATCACAAACTGCTGGTAATAGTAATCATGTTAATGAAATCGCATCCATTGTTGAAGAACTTCGAGAGTGTGGTATAATAGAGTAAATAATCCATATCCACATTTAGTTGTAATATGGTTGTCGATAAATTCGGTCGAGCATTGCCAGCGGCAGTTAAACGAAGGTTCGAAGTGGATTATGACGCTGAACGAAAGACATTAGCTCGAGTTAATGAGGAGGATGAAGACGAGGTTGTTACAAAAAAATACCTAGATGCATTATTGGATACATTGGCGACAACTGAGGACATTAAAAAAATTAACTATTTTTTTGATTTTGATAATAGACGTGTAATTCGTTTAGCACTACCTACAGCTTCTTGGCATGCTGCAACAAAAGCATACGTGGACAATAAAGATGTAGTAACTAAGGAGCAGATTAGAACAGAATGTGAAAAAGTTAAAAGGGATGCAATGGCTGCAGGGGATAAAAAACGTGATAGTCTTCGAAACGAAGTATTAGTGTTACTAAACTCTCTCAAGTCTAACGCTGATTCACTTAACGCAAATATTCGTATAAATAATTTGTGCATTGATGCAATCTTCAAGCACATTGGTTTAGAGAAGGATTCTGTAATAATCAAACCGTTTTCTTCGAGCGAATCACCTACCTCAGCCATCTCCACAACAACCACCCCTACTACAACTGGCAATTAATAATGGTGAAAATGAAAAAAACTGAGAAAACTGCGAGGAATATTAAGGAAGAAGTGGTAGCTGAATTACACAAACCTGCTCGAAAAAATTTTACTAGACGAAGAACAATTGTTAAAGGCTTGAATGATCTGTTCCAAGCTGATCTAGTTGAAAT
Organism: Agrilus cyanescens; assembly: GCA_947389935.1. Classification (NCBI taxonomy): domain Eukaryota; kingdom Metazoa; phylum Arthropoda; class Insecta; order Coleoptera; family Buprestidae; genus Agrilus; species Agrilus cyanescens. Next base: position 11,436,907 of record OX376712.1, read on the forward strand.
GTTACCCTACGCAAAAGAAAATAAAGGGTATCGATATATTCTTGTAGTAATAGACGCATTTTCTAAATTTGTATGGGCGTTGCCGCTATTACGGAAAAATGGAGAGAATGTTTCGGAGGCGTTTGAAGGAATACTTCGGAAAAATAATCGCATACCGGCAAATCTGCAAACCGATATGGGGAAAGAGTTTTATAATAAATGGTTTCAAAATTTAATGAAAAAGTATAGTATTAATCATTATTCGACCTATAGCAGTAAGAAGGCTTCTATAGTAGAACGAGCCAATAGAACATTAAAAGGTATGATGTGGAAAAAGTTTAGTTTGCAAGGAACATATAAATGGTTAGACTTACTACCTCAATTGGTTCATGTTTATAATAATACGATGCACAGAACTATCGGCATGAAACCAAGTGCGGTGAAAGGAGCTAGTGAGAAGCATTTATTAAATACAGCTTATTCCCATATTAAAACGGTTGATTTAAAAAAAAAGAAATTTTCTGTTGGAGATTTTGTAAGAATTAGCAAACATCGTGAGGTTTTCGCAAAAGGCTACACCCCAAATTGGTCTACTGAAGTTTTTAAGGTTTCCAAAATTAAATTTTCCAATCCATTAATGTATTATCTGCAGGACTTAGCAGGTAACGAGATAAAAGGAGGATTTTACGATAAGGAACTACAAACAGTGAAACATCCAAATGTTTATTTAATCGAAAAGGTATTGCGCAGAAAAGGTAACAAGGTTTTTGTTAAATGGCTTGGATTCGATAAAAGTCATAATAGTTGGATTTCTAATACAAATGTTATTTTGTAAATATTAATGATTTTTTAATAAAAATACACATTCACATTAAATGGTTTTATTTTCATTTCTGTAGTCACATTTCATTTTAACATAGTTTAAAGAAGGGAACATTCCTCTCAAAATCTTAATTCTACTAAAAATGCGTTTAAAATAATTTAAATTACTATCATTTATCTCAACACCATCAGTTAAATCAGTATTTGATAAAGTCTGCTGAATATAAAAGAGTTCTGCATCTTCATCCAGTTTATCCAACTTTTGATGAAACATTTGCAGCGAGTTCAGGTACTGCGGATAGCTCATCCTTGATAAATTCTATGTCTGCAGCCTTTCCAACAAACCCCTTTACGCGAATGAATGCTGCTTGAGAATGTTGACGGAGTTCTTTGTTAATTTCTTCTACTTGCGAATCAGTAAGCGCATCAGCATACCGACGAGGTAGGAACACGACGAAGTCTTTCAAATCTGTTAAAAGTCGCGGCCCCCACTGAGTGTGCACAATTTTCACTCGCTGAACGGGATACTTTTCTCCAATGTTTAACGATTTTATTGAACGTGTTTCCTTTTCCTCAAAACCGATACCGATTTGGTTGAGTGTTTTTACAAAACTATCCATACCAATATTAACGATAGTACTATTATTCAGAGTAGGTGGTATTACTACTACTACTACCAAAGGATGATTGATCCGTGCTTTTATGCTAAGGCTTCTCCCATGGTAGAGGGGAGAAGCTCTTCGATAATATCACAGCGCATGCTCTTACATTGCAGTTATAAATGAAACATTTTACTACTTGAATTTATAGTAACAAACATTCTTGCACCCTGTAAACATGGTAAGCTCTTATTGCATCGTGGTGAAAATTTACAAAAATGATACTCTTGTAAAGTACAAAATAATCGAAGCTAAAGAGTTTAAACAAATCTGTGAAAAGTTTAACGTGTTTGAGTGCGACCATATTGAAATCTGCGGTTATTATTTCAACCCCGATATTGACTACTCTGATAACAGCGATTCTGAAGCCGAAGCATTCATTTAACTAAATGGATCGATCCTAAATAACGCTGTAAATTTATTCAGTATAAATGAACGCACCCAAACATATGAGTAGTGGTTATAACATATTCTATGGTTTATATATGACAGGCAATGTCAGGATATTAAACTTGTCGTTTATTGCATTTAGAAGAAGAATAAAAATTAAGTAAATTATGCTATAATATTTAATTATTCGAACTGTGAAAAGTTTAACGTGTTTGAGTGCGACCATATTGAAATCTGCGGTTATTATTTCAACCCCGATATTGACTACTCTGATAACAGTGATTCTGAAGCCGAAGCATTCATTTAACTAAATGGATCCTATCTCATACGAGTGTTACAAAAGTGAAACAGATATCTTGAAAAGGCATCTGAGAAATGCGCTCCGCAACAGTAACGAAGCTGATGCAAAAAATGTATTTATACGTTTGGGATTTCAAGTACCGTTCGAAGCATTTACTTGGATAACTGAAGGAGTAGACCCACCTCTGCCTTTGCTCAGTTTGCTTTTTCATAGACAGCTATTATGTGATGACTTTATATCAAAATTTGTGGAACAAGCAGCTAAAAAACAATATTTAACTGTTTTTGATGTTATGAGTATCATTATTGATGCAAAAGATGTTGTCTGCCGGAATGATATATTCTTTGTTCAAGAGCTTCTCACAAACAACAACGTAACAAGTTGTGATCAATTTCTTTTCAGAAATGTTGCAAAAAACTACAAAAATATGAAATGCTGCTTAGAAGATATCATATTGGAAACATCTTACTATGCTCAACCCCATATTTTATCAAATGTTATACATCTAATGAAAGTATACAGCTTGGTCTATAACTACAACCCGCTTCAAGCTGGAAAACAAAAAGCAGTTTATCAGTGGATTCTTGGAAATTTATTCAAAGCGCGAAGGGGAGAGCGAGCAGGATGGCAAACAGGGCCTGATTCAGCAAAGTGGCCTTCCATCAACGTTGAAGACTACACGCACACTTTAAAATTACTGCACTCTTTAATGTAATGTTGTACATATTTATTATAATGAAATAAAACAGCTCGGTAAAAAAAAATGATAAAGTGCTTTATTTAAATTTTTTTTAGCAACACCAAATAAGCCATAATTGATATAAATATGCATAGAAATACAACCAAACTTATGCACGATACAACTTGAAGGAATAGCATTGAATCCCATACGTATCCTGGAGTATCCTTTTCCAATATTTCAGTTGCCGACAGCCATTGGCTGTCAATATATTCCAAATTTCTATCCTTTGCTATAGAAAATCTTACTTTCACCGAACTCATTTGGCCTGTTATGTTTAAAACAAATACGTTGCTGTTGTTGACTGGTATTAAAATTAAACGAATCCACTCTTTCGGCCACTCACAAAAACCCTTAAACTCATTTTCAAATTTAACACAAGCGTAGGCTATATCACCATTACTATTTTCCGGTCGTGAAATATATAACGTGTTATTGAAAAAATACGATAAAACTATTATAGCTGTTTTGATGCGCATGATGATATCCTCAAGTATACTGATTGTTAAACATATGAGCTGCTTCTTTTTATATTCTACATCACCGCTCTCTATTCAGAAATAAAAAGACGCTATTAGTTTAGTATCTATTTAATAATCATATTGCTTCTGTTAAGCAGCTTTTTACATTTTTTTTAATTTTCATTTTATTTTACAATCTGTTTACAATGGTAGTAGCAACGTCCTAATGGTAATAAAAATATTAATATTAACAATAATGAAAAAAGTAAAATAAAGAATGTAAGAAATAAATACCACTTAAACCAGTTTATAATTCGGAATCAGTTAATAGAAAATAAACTTCATTTAAATATTCTTCAGAAACATTATTACTTTCAAAAAGATTATTTAATTGCGAAACCAATAATTTTTCCTCTTCTTCTTTATTAATTAGTTCATTGCCATATTCAATAGCTTTATGTAATGAAATTATTCTAGGGATGTCGTCATGACCCCAAGCTAAAGTTTTAGTAGTGCCTGGAATTATGAAACGCTTATCGTCGCTAGGGCTTAAAGCTACCTTATATTTTAATTGGCTATACATTTGATGCAATCGAGAAGTAAAAACTGACATTTGCTCCATTATCTGCTTTTGCTCACTTACAACGGAAACATAGTGTTTTTCATCTAGGCGGTTTTGAATCACGGAACGTGTCACACCTTTTGCTTTTTTTATAATTGTTGAATCGTCCAATTTAACACAATACGCTTTTGCGCCAGTACCATAAAAGCTTTTAATAGGAACGCCAGCGAATTCATCTTTCATTTTACCAACAATTGATTCAGTTTTAGGAATGTCGTAAATATTACCTTCCGGATAATTGGAAGTATCAAATTTTTGCAGGTGTTTTTTTATTTCACCATAGAAATCATCATGATAGATTTTTAAAACTAAAGAATCAGTATCCATGTATAAAAGAGATACATTATCTTTGTATTCTCTTTTGAGAAAATCATAATAAAATCCATATAGAACAGTTTTTGATAATTCTAAAATGGAGAAACCGAGATAAATCGGCTTATTATAAACAACTTTAACTTTTTCCATTTGAATTGCAACACAATTTTCTGAGAAAATGCTATAGTTTTTGAAATTCGGTCGCGCGATTAACGTTTCAGCTCCCAAACTTTTACCAGCATTTTCCCACCGCGTAGAAATTCGTATATCGCTTCGTTTGTCAACATTTTCCAAGGTCTTTCCAAAAATTGAATTGACCATTTTTTTGAAGAAATCTTTATCCGATTTTACGGATGATTTATTTCTCATTTCGGTATTTAGCTGAATATAAGGCTTCATGAACGCTTCTTGTTTAAATTTTAGCACCCTGTGGATTTTGGCGATTTTTAAACCATGCCTCATACCCTGTTTCAAATTAAGATAGTGGCTTACATACTTTTCTTTATGATTTAAGGTTGTAATTAGTTTGGTTTGTTTGGTTTTGCTGCTAGGAGGTATAATATTTTCGGAAAAAAATGGAAAATCTGAATGAAACTCATGTAATGAATTCGGATAATGAATATCAACTTCTAAAATATAGCCAAAAGGTGAATCCGTTCCAATATTATCTAAATGAAATACGCTTATTTCGGATTCTGTGAGCCACTCGAATTCAGAAATTGGAAGTTTCTTACTCATAGCATACCCGTATAAATTTGTAGCGTCAAAATACATTATAAAAGACGATCTTTCATTGGGATTATAATCAGATAAGTATTTATTATTAGCAATATGCTTTCTTTCTATACACTGACATATGCCACCTCTTATCCCTTTTTTAAAATAATGAAGCATTGAAATATCGGTAAGAAGCTCAAGTTGCGCATTTGTGTAACGTAAAAAACTGTCCCATGATAAAGATGGCGCTGTTATATATTGACAGGGATCTAGCTTGTAGGTTTTATGACAGATTTTGCGAAAATTCTCAAAAATATCTGCTAGTAACAATACATCTGTTTTCAAATATAGATCCGAATATTCTCCCAATGTTTGACATTTAAATTTCTCCCATACTGTTTGCGCATGCTTATATTGTATTGAATTAATATTAGTTTTTGTTAAATCATCAAAAAACATTTCTTTATTTGGCAGTTTTGTTTCTAATAATTTTTCAAACGAATCCAAGTAAGAATAAGGAAATACCCCTTTTCTTCTCATCAATTCAAATTCATCTTGTTTGGGAAAAAATCGTCTTACAGATACTAGATCACTGTCGCTCATTTTCGAAGCTAATGATTCTAAAGAGCACTCCAAAAATCTAAAAGAATCAATAAATCGCAATTTTAAGAAAATTTTTTTTATTTTACCGTTTTCAGTTTTGTTTTCAACATGTATGCTTTTAGAAAAAGTGATGTACTTTTCTTTATTTAAAGCTATCACATCTATTTTACTTCCTAATGTGCAAAGCGCCTTAAAGAAAACATGCGCATCATACCCACTTAGATTATGAAAAATTACTGGTATAAAATTCGGGAGCTGATAATTTAAATTACAAATAGAATGGGCAGCACCCCTAAAATGACCTGTTAAATGACAATGATCTCTCACTTTCTCGTCACTTTCCGAAATTTCCTTACAACAAATATGGCATTGCCTGCAATTTTGGAACTGAATTTCTTGTTCTTTACTTAGTCGCTCGATAGGTAGAGTTAACTTTAAATAATGATGATATATATCTATGGTTAACACTTCTAAATCGTTCACAAATTTCTGTACACAATTTTCACCTCTGTAAATATTTAATTTCGATAAGGAATCATCAAAGTTGCATTTCAAGTAATAACCGAAGGAATAGGGTACATGATAACGCGTATCCACAGTGAAAGGTTTGTCTCGGATCTCGGGAAGACATGTTAAAATTGGTTTCAAGATGCACTCAAAGTCTGCATAAATAACAAAGGGTAAATCGATTTGTTTTGAAAAATTTTCGAATTTTAAAATATTTTCAGGAACTAAACTACCATTAACATCAGTTTTTAAGTTTGCTGAAGGGGTGACTGTTACAATGTGATTACAATCTCTAGCTTGATGTTCTAAAAGACTTCGACTGTTCGAAAAATATTGAAGACATCCGTCACAAAAATATTTTTTACGATTAGTTTTATTAATCTGAGTTGAAATCAAACGGGAGAAATTTTTTATCCAGGCATAATGCTGATTACCGGCAAGATCACTTATGATTAATAAATTAATATGCACCTGTTTCCTATTTTTTTTTTGTATAATACAAAGGCCCAACAATTTCTGTTGAGTATTTACCGTTAGAAAAAGAGTTTTCCAACCCGTATACGTTCAAAGAAACGTTATTAAGTTCTTCAAATAAAGGAATTTGTTTAAGTTTAACTGGAAAATCGATACCTTGCAGTTTAAGCACTGTTGAATAATGGGGATAAGATGATGTTCTAGCAGAGTTTCCTGAAGGCGGGTAGAGAGCTGATACTACGGACCACGCAAAGCAGTGGTCATCGCTGTTCTGTATATTCACGACAGCTTTCTTCAATGCGATAAATTTAGGTAATGGAATGAAGGAGTTTGCCCGCATAGGATTGAACTTCCCGAAGTTTATTTCGAGAAACTCAATACTGACAAGGGCCCATCCTGCAAAATAAATTATTATGTACTACCATTAATTTAAGAAAAATAATTTTTGCTATGTGCGCATATGATTCGAGGTATTTAATATAATATAATCTTACCGGAATCTCTCTCTTGGAATTCCACTGCTTTAGTTTTCAAAATATCGATGAAATTCTCGTAGTCGACCAAAAGGTCGGATGACTCCGACAGAACAGCATTTGGACTATTAAACGATTTTAAATCAATTTCTTCAGTTTGAGCATGAATAAAAAGAGCAAACAGTTCCATGCAGATTTTGACACTGTTAAGTTTTTGAATTTGGCTATTCAAAAGGTCGAAAAATTTTTCTTTAATCTCCATAAAAAAATCATCGTAGTCGATATAATTTTGTTTTGGCCATATTCTATACGTCGAAACTTTTTGTCGAAATGCTGATCTTATAGTTTGAACTCCATCGCATACGTTGACAGCGCATTTACCTTTATGCTGCAGAGACCGGGAATGCCCCTGCTGGGCATGCTTTGGTACAAAAACATTACACTCCTTGCAGAACTTAGCGTCCGACGTACTTGCTTGCGCATCACTTTTAAAGGCTGCACCGTCTGCTTTACGTATTTTTCTATTAGGCTCACCAACCGTGTTCGGGATATTGGAAATTCTGCAGGAATGCTTTTGATGCCTTCGAAGATTATCTATCCTAGTGAACTTCTTCTGACACTGATTACATTGGTAGACCATGATAACAATCACTTCAGTTACTGCTAAGTAAATGGGTAAAAGTTGCACTGCATGCCCTTTAAAAATAGCGAACTAACACAAAATTCTCAATAAAAAATTTATAATTTATAAACGAACGTATTAACACTGGTAGCTGCGTTAACTTATATACAAAAGTAGTGTATCCCTTCTCAATAACCTCCAGCCTCACTCCCTCACCCTTTCCTAGCATTTACGCTTGAATTCAATTGGAAGGTTAAAAGGTTCATAACGTAACTAGTTGTATACTTTCATTAGATGTGTAGAAGTATAGCAATAAATAAATGTGATTAAAAGTGGAATTCTTTTTGTTTTAACAAAGTTAATCATGTTAATGAATTACCACAAAGTATGCGCCGACACAATTAAATACATATTTGAAAGGCTTAAATATCTTATTTCCTTTAGATCAGTTTAGAAATAACGCTGTAAATAGATTCGGTATAAATGAACGCACCCAAACATATGAGTGGTAGTTATAACATATTCTATGGTTTGGCAATGTCAGGAAATTAAACTTGTCGTTTATTGCATTTAGAAGAAGAATAATAATTAAGTAAATTGCAATTATTCGAAACGATTCGGCTGTTTATTTAATTTATTAATAGTAGGTGTAAGTATTTCGTGCATTTCTCTCTATTAGTGTGGGCCCACCTAACCTAACTAGTGTTTGTTTATCTGTAACTGTTTAATAATTAAAATTAGTTTTACCGCAGGCGATTTCTCGATTCAACCTTGCACAATTATTATTCGAATGTCGCGCTTTACGGCAGTCTGCCTTAACCGAATTCTTTTACAGTCACTTTCCATTTTATCGTTAAGATTACGACTGACCCCAGTCCAATGCTTCGAAGTCTGCAAACAAATTACGTACTTTCGCTGTTTTCACATGTCTTGTCGCTAAACTGATAAAAATAATGTCGTCAATACCGATAATTACGACTGATCGTCAAGAACAACCAGTCCACTGCTTCGAGATACAAAACAATTAGCCTACTTTCGCTGTTTTCGCATGTCTTGTCGTTAACTGATAAAAATAATGTCATCAAAAATTATAATATTACCAATAATTGCACCTGATCGTCTGCTGCTTCGAGATACAAAACAATTAGGTAACCTGCTTTCGCTGTTTTCACATGTCTTGTCATTTAAGTACACGATCTCGATAATAAATGGTTATCGAACCTTGATATTCTACAAACGAATACAATGTTGTCTGCTTATGTCCTTCTCCTCCTCCTCCTCCTCCTCCGAATCATATAAGTACTCTCAGATTTCGTTCGTTCGTTCAGCACTCTCGTTTACGTGTAAACAAGTGCAACTTTGTAAGGTGTCGATATTCTTTTACAATTCTGTATGTGATTATTGTGAATCGCGAGTTCATTGAAAATCGTTGAAAATAGGTGAGTTATTCACTGAAAACCTTGTATGTTTTAGTGTCGTTTTGATGATATTGAGCAAATTTAATTATGACAATGGTATTAAATCGAGCTCGATAGGGACGCCGCCTAGATTGTTAAGCTGCGGTGACACAGTCAATATTCGGGGCTGAACCTAGTAATTCGGCTGCTGTATACGTTAAAGGATTGGAGAAACGGGTGTGGATATCTTTGTTCTTAAAAATTGGTTACAGATGTATCTATCTTCAAAATAAATTTTTTTTTTACACTTTTGCATTTTTTCTTTTTAAACGTTCGAGCATGAGAATAAATTAAAACAGTAGCTAGTTGACAGTAACTTAGTAAGCATCGACATATCTTATTATGAACCGCGGTTGTACAATTTTCATAAACTTCTACAATGACAATATTGTGCCACAAAAAAACGAAAATTTAGAACTTTTAGAATTTGAAGACTTTTTTTCTGAATACAATATAGCTAACTACAAGCAGATTTCGGTTGGTGTAGTTGTTTACAGCAACAACAACATCGCCGACATTGAGAATTATATTGTAATAGCAAAGTTCTACGACCGTAATGGTAATTACTATACAAGAAATATATGCAGAAGGTATTTCGAGAGCCTGCCAAACGAAGAAGATTTAGAATTCTTCAACGTCGAAAATTATGACATTCTGCAGATGACGGGTGAACTCATTGGAGCTGACGACGAAGGAGTCGGGAGCGATTACTGCAGCAGCAGCAGCAGCAGTTATGAAGATGAAATTATGGAAGGATAAAGTAGCCACTTAACTAACGTACAAATGATTGTAGACTAAATTATTTTTAAATAAAGAACCTTAAACCGCTTTTTCTTGTTATGGTCTAAGTAAGAAAAATAAAGTAGGGTATTGACTCATTCAGAAATTGAAGAAAATGCTAAAAATAATGCCATCAATAATTATAATATTACCAATAATTACACCTGATCGTCTGCTGCTTCGAGATACAAAACAATTAACCTACTTTTGCTGTTTTCACATGTCCTGTCATTAAGTAAACGATCTCGATAATAAATGGTTATTCCTCCTCCTCCTCCGAATCATATAAGCACCCTCAGATTTCGTTCGTTCAGCAGAAGATTTTCTTTCGTTTACGAAACAAACTAAATTATTAATAAAGAACCTTAAACCGCTTTTATGCTAAAATAAAGTAGGGCATTGACTCATTAAGAAAAAATTCAGTTCTCCAATTAAGGTCATTGACATAAACTCAAGAACTCGTTCGAAGACATGGACTTCCCTCCTCCTCCTCAGTGTCCCAGAACCGGTGAATCTATACTACTAATAACGTTCAGTTGTATTGAAAAGCGTGTCAAAATGAACGAGTGAGTCTATTTCATTATACAATTTTACTATTCTTCTGCAATAACGGCTCGATTTTGTCATGAATGTGACAAAATACAGAAAAATTCAACGCAAATGCTGGTAAAATCGTCAGTTGTATTGAAAAGCGTGTCAGAATAAACGGCTGAGTCTATTTTATTATACAATTTTACCATTCTTCTGCAATAACGATCCGATTTTGTCAAGAATTTGACAAAATACATGAAAATAGAAAGCAAATGCTAGTAATAACGTTCAGTTGTTAAAGGCGTGTCAAAATAAGCGACTGAGTCAATTTCATTATACAATTTTACCATTCTTCTGCAATAACGATCCGATTTTGTCAAGAATTTGACAAAATACATGAAAATAGAAAGCAAATGCTAGCAATAACGTTCAGTTGTTTTGAAAGGCGTGTCAAAATAAGCGACGAGTCTATTTCATTATACAATTTTACCATTCTTCAGCAATAACGATCCGATTTTGTCAAGAATTTGACAAAATACATGAAAATAGAAAGCAAATGCTAGTAATAACGTTCAGTTGTTTTGAAAGGCGTGTCAAAATAAGCGACTGAGTCAATTTCATTATACAATTTTACCATTCTTCTGCAATAACGATCCGATTTTGTCAAGAATTTGACAAAATACATGAAAATAGAAAGCAAATGCTAGCAATAACGTTCAGTTGTTTTGAAAGGCGTGTCAAAATAAGCTACTGAGTCTATTTCATTAAACAATTTTACCATTCTTCTGCAATAACGGCTCGATTTTGTCATGAATGTGACAAAATACAGAAAAATTCAACGCAAATGCTGGTAATATCGTTCAGTTGTATTGAAAGCGTGTCAGAATAAACGGCTGAGTCTATTTTATTTACCATTCTTCTGCAATAACGATCCGATTTTGTCAAGAATGTGACAAAATACAGAAAAATGCAACGCAAATGCCGGTAATATCGTTCAGTTGTATTGAAAAGCGTGTCAAAATGAACGAGTGAGTCTATTTCATTATACAATTTTACCATTCTTCTGCAATTACGGCTCGATTTTGTCATGAATGTGACAAAATACAGAAAAATTCAACGCAAATGCTGGTAATATCGTTCAGTTGTATTGAAAGCGTGTCAGAATAAACGGCTGAGTCTATTTTATTATACAATTTTACCATTCTTCTGCAATAACGATCCGATTTTGTCAAGAATTTGACAAAATACAGGAAAATAGAACGCAAATGCTAGCAAAATCGTTCAGTTGTATTGAAAAGCGTGTCAAAATGAACGAGTGAGTCTATTTCATTATACAATTTTACCATTCTTCTGCAATAACGGCTCGATTTTGTCATGAATGTGACAAAATACAGAAAAATTCAACGCAAATGCTGGTAATATCGTTCAGTTGTATTGAAAGCGTGTCAGAATAAACGGCTGAGTCTATTTTATTATACAATTTTACCTTTCTTCTGCAATAACGATCCGATTTTGTCAAGAATTTGACAAAATACAGGAAAATAGAACGCAAATGCTAGCAAAATCGTTCAGTTGTATTGAAAAGCGTGTCAAAATGAACGAGTGAGTCTGTTTCATTATACAATTTTACCATTCTTCTGCAATAACGGCTCGATTTTGTCATGAATGTGACAAAATACAGAAAAGTTCAACGCAAATGCTGGTAATATCGTTCAGTTGTATTGAAAGCGTGTCAGAATAAACGGCTGAGTCTATTTTATTATACAATTTTACCATTCTTCTGCAATAACGATCCGATTTTGTCAAGAATTTGACAAAATACAGGAAAATAGAACGCAAATGCTAGCAAAATCGTTCAGTTGTATTGAAAAGCGTGTCAAAATGAACGAGTGAGTCTATTTCATTATACAATTTTACCATTCTTCTGCAATAACGGCTCGATTTTGTCATGAATGTGACAAAATACAGAAAAATTCAACGCAAATGCTGGTAATATCGTTCAGTTGTATTGAAAGCGTGTCAGAATAAACGGCTGAGTCTATTTTATTATACAATTTTACCATTCTTCTGCAATAACGATCCGATTTTGTCAAGAATTTGACAAAATACATGAAAATAGAAAGCAAATGCTAGTAATAACGTTCAGTTGTTTCGAAAGGCGTGTCAAAATAAGCGACTGAGTCAATTTCATTATACAATTTTACCATTCTTCTGCAATAACGATCCGATTTTGTCAAGAATTTGACAAAATACATGAAAATAGAAAGCAAATGCTAGCAATAACGTTCAGTTGTTTTGAAAGGCGTGTCAAAATAAGCGACTGAGTCTATTTCATTATACAATTTTACCATTCTTCTGCAATAACGATCCGATTTTGTCAAGAATTTGACAAAATACAGGAAAATAGAAAGCAAATGCTAGCAATAACGTTCAGTTGTTTTGAAAGGCGTGTCAAAATCAGCGACTGAGTCTATTTCATTATACAATTTTACCATTCTTCTGCAATAACGATCCGATTTTGTCAAGAATTTGACAAAATACAGGAAAATAGAAAGCAAATGCTAGCAATAACGTTCAGTTGTTTTGAAAGGCGTGTCAAAATCAGCGACGGAGTCTATTTCATTATACAATTTTACCATTCTTCTGCAATAACGATCCGATTTTGTCAAGAATTTGACAAAATACATGAAAATAGAAAGCAAATGCTAGTAATAACGTTCAGTTGTTTTGAAAGGCGTGTCAAAATAAGCGACTGAGTCTATTTCATTATACAATTTTACCATTCTTCTGCAATAACGGCTCGATTTTGTCATGAATGTGACAAAATACAGAAAAATGCAACGCAAATGCTGGTAATATCGTTCAGTTGTATTGAAAAGCGTGTCAAAATGAACGACTGAGTCTATTTTATTATACAATTTTACCATTCTTCTGCAATAACGATCCGATTTTGTCAAGAATTTGACAAAATACAGGAAAATAGAACGCAAATGCTAGCAAAATCGTTCAGTTGTATTGAAAAGCGTGTCAAAATGAACGAGTGAGTCTATTTCATTATACAATTTTACCATTCTTCTGCAATAACGGCTCGATTTTGTCATGAATGTGACAAAATACAGAAAAATTCAACGCAAATGCTGGTAATATCGTTCAGTTGTATTGAAGGCGTGTCAGAATAAACGGCTGAGTCTATTTTATTATACAATTTTACCATTCTTCTGCAATAACGGCTCGATTTTGTCATGAATGTGACAAAATACAGAAAAATTCAACGCAAATGCTGGTAATATCGTTCAGTTGTATTGAAAGCGTGTCAGAATAAACGGCTGAGTCTATTTTATTATACAATTTTACCTTTCTTCTGCAATAACGATCCGATTTTGTGAAGAATTTGACAAAATACAGGAAAATAGAAAGCAAATGCTAGCAATAACGTTCAGTTGTATTGAAAAGCGTGTCAAAATGAACGAGTGAGTCTATTTCATTATACAATTTTACTATTCTTCTGCAATAACGGCTCGATTTTGTCATGAATGTGACAAAATACAGAAAAATTCAACGCAAATGCTGGTAAAATCGTCAGTTGTATTGAAAAGCGTGTCAGAATAAACGGCTGAGTCTATTTTATTATACAATTTTACCATTCTTCTGCAATAACGATCCGATTTTGTCAAGAATTTGACAAAATACATGAAAATAGAAAGCAAATGCTAGTAATAACGTTCAGTTGTTAAAGGCGTGTCAAAATAAGCGACTGAGTCAATTTCATTATACAATTTTACCATTCTTCTGCAATAACGATCCGATTTTGTCAAGAATTTGACAAAATACATGAAAATAGAAAGCAAATGCTAGCAATAACGTTCAGTTGTTTTGAAAGGCGTGTCAAAATAAGCGACGAGTCTATTTCATTATACAATTTTACCATTCTTCAGCAATAACGATCCGATTTTGTCAAGAATTTGACAAAATACATGAAAATAGAAAGCAAATGCTAGTAATGTTCAGTTGTTTTGAAAGGCGTGTCAAAATAAGCGACTGAGTCAATTTCATTATACAATTTTACCATTTTTCTGCAATAACGATCCGATTTTGTCAAGAATTTGACAAAATACATGAAAATAGAAAGCAAATGCTAGCAATAACGTTCAGTTGTTTTGAAAGGCGTGTCAAAATAAGCGACTGAGTCTATTTCATTAAACAATTTTACCATTCTTCTGCAATAACGGCTCGATTTTGTCATGAATGTGACAAAATACAGAAAAATTCAACGCAAATGCTGGTAATATCGTTCAGTTGTATTGAAAGCGTGTCAGAATAAACGGCTGAGTCTATTTTATTTACCATTCTTCTGCAATAACGATCCGATTTTGTCAAGAATGTGACAAAATACAGAAAAATGCAACGCAAATGCCGGTAATATCGTTCAGTTGTATTGAAAAGCGTGTCAAAATGAACGAGTGAGTCTATTTCATTATACAATTTTACCATTCTTCTGCAATTACGGCTCGATTTTGTCATGAATGTGACAAAATACAGAAAAATTCAACGCAAATGCTGGTAATATGGTTCAGTTGTATTGAAAGCGTGTCAGAATAAACGGCTGAGTCTATTTTATTATACAATTTTACCATTCTTCTGCAATAACGATCCGATTTTGTCAAGAATTTGACAAAATACAGGAAAATAGAACGCAAATGCTAGCAAAATCGTTCAGTTGTATTGAAAAGCGTGTCAAAATGAACGAGTGAGTCTATTTCATTATACAATTTTACCATTCTTCTGCAATAACGGCTCGATTTTGTCATGAATGTGACAAAATACAGAAAAATTCAACGCAAATGCTGGTAATATCGTTCAGTTGTATTGAAAGCGTGTCAGAATAAACGGCTGAGTCTATTTTATTATACAATTTTACCTTTCTTCTGCAATAACGATCCGATTTTGTCAAGAATTTGACAAAATACAGGAAAATAGAACGCAAATGCTAGCAAAATCGTTCAGTTGTATTGAAAAGCGTGTCAAAATGAACGAGTGAGTCTGTTTCATTATACAATTTTACCATTCTTCTGCAATAACGGCTCGATTTTGTCATGAATGTGACAAAATACAGAAAAGTTCAACGCAAATGCTGGTAATATCTTTCAGTTGTATTGAAAGCGTGTCAGAATAAACGGCTGAGTCTATTTTATTATACAATTTTGCCTTTCTTCTGCAATAACGATCCGATTTTGTCAAGAATTTGACAAAATACAGGAAAATAGAACGCAAATGCTAGCAAAATCGTTCAGTTGTATTGAAAAGCGTGTCAAAATGAACGAGTGAGTCTATTTCATTATACAGTTTTACCATTCTTCTGCAATAACGGCTCGATTTTGTCATGAATGTGACAAAATACAGAAAAATTCAACGCAAATGCTGGTAATATCGTTCAGTTGTATTGAAAGCGTGTCAGAATAAACGGCTGAGTCTATTTTATTATACAATTTTACCATTCTTCTGCAATAACGATCCGATTTTGTCAAGAATTTGACAAAATACATGAAAATAGAAAGCAAATGCTAGTAATAACGTTCAGTTGTTTCGAAAGGCGTGTCAAAATAAGCGACTGAGTCAATTTCATTATACAATTTTACCATTCTTCTGCAATAACGATCCGATTTTGTCAAGAATTTGACAAAATACATGAAAATAGAAAGCAAATGCTAGCAATAACGTTCAGTTGTTTTGAAAGGCGTGTCAAAATAAGCGACTGAGTCCATTTCATTATACAATTTTACCATTCTTCTGTAATAACGATCCGATTTTGTCAAGAATTTGACAAAATACAGGAAAATAGAAAGCAAATGCTAGCAATAACGTTCAGTTGTTTTGAAAGGCGTGTCAAAATCAGCGACTGAGTCTATTTCATTATACAATTTTACCATTCTTCTGCAATAACGATCCGATTTTGTCAAGAATTTGACAAAATACAGGAAAATAGAAAGCAAATGCTAGCAATAACGTTCAGTTGTTTTGAAAGGCGTGTCAAAATCAGCGACTGAGTCTATTTCATTATACAATTTTACCATTCTTCTGCAATAACGATCCGATTTTGTCAAGAATTTGACAAAATACAGGAAAATAGAAAGCAAATGCTAGCAATAACGTTCAGTTGTTTTGAAAGGCGTGTCAAAATCAGCGACTGAGTCTATTTCATTATACAATTTTACCATTCTTCTGCAATAACGGCTCGATTTTGTCATGAATGTGACAAAATACAGAAAAATGCAACGCAAATGCTGGTAATATCGTTCAGTTGTATTGAAAAGCGTGTCAAAATGAACGACTGAGTCTATTTCATTATACAATTTTACTATTCTTCTGCAATAACGATCCGATTTTGTCAAGAATTTGACAAAATACAGGAAAATAGAACGCAAATGCTAGCAAAATCGTTCAGTTGTATTGAAAAGCGTGTCAAAATGAACGAGTGAGTCTATTTCATTATACAATTTTACCATTCTTCTGCAATAACGGCTCGATTTTGTCATGAATGTGACAAAATACAGAAAAATTCAACGCAAATGCTGGTAATATCGTTCAGTTGTATTGAAAGCGTGTCAGAATAAACGGCTGAGTCTATTTTATTATACAATTTTACCTTTCTTCTGCAATAACGATCCGATTTTGTCAAGAATTTGACAAAATACAGGAAAATAGAAAGCAAATGCTAGCAATAACGTTCAGTTGTTTTGAAAAGCGTGTCAAAATGAACGAGTGAGTCTATTTCATTATACAATTTTACTATTCTTCTGCAATAACGGCTCGATTTTGTCATGAATGTGACAAAATACAGAAAAATGCAACGCAAATGCTGGTAATATCGTTCAGTTGTATAGAAAGCGTGTCAGAATAAACGGCTGAGTCTATTTTATTATACAATTTTACATTTCTTCTGCAATAACGATCCGATTTTGTCAAGAATTTGACAAAATACAGGAGAATAGAACGCAAATGCTAGCAAAATCGTTCAGTTGTATTGAAAAGCGTGTCAAAATGAACGAGTGAGTCTGTTTCATTATACAATTTTACTATTCTTCTGCAATAACGGCTCGATTTTGTCATGAATGTGACAAAATACAGAAAAGTTCAACGCAAATGCTGGTAATATCGTTCAGTTGTATTGAAAGCGTGTCAGAATAAACGGCTGAGTCTATTTTATTATACAATTTTACCTTTCTTCTGCAATAACGATCCGATTTTGTCAAGAATTTGACAAAATACAGGTAAATAGAAAGCAAATGCTAGCAATAACGTTCAGTTGTTTTGAAAGGCGTGTCAAAATAAGCGACTGAGTCTATTTCATTATACAATTTTACCGTTCTTCTGCAATAACGGCTCGATTTTGTCATGAATGTGACAAAATACAGAAAAATGCAGCGCAAATGATGGTAAAATCGTCAGTTGTATTGAAAAGCGTGTCAGAATAAACGGCTGAGTCTATTTTATTATACAATTTTACCATTCTTGTGCAATAACGATCCGATTTTAATACAGGAAAATAGAACGCAAATGCTAGCAAAATCGTTCAGTTGTATTGAAAAGCGTGTCAAAATGAACGAGTGAGTATTTCATTATACAATTTTACCATTCTTCTGCAATACCGATCCGATTTTGTCAAGAATTTGACAAAATACAGGAAAATAGAAAGCAAATGCTAGCAATAACGTTCAGTTGTTTTGAAAGGCGTGTCAAAATAAGCGACAGTCTATTTTATTATACAATTTTACCATTCTTCTGCAATAACGATCCGATTTTGTCAAGAATTTGACAAAATACAGGAGAATAGAACGCAAATGCTAGCAAAATCGTTCAGTTGTATTGAAAAGCGTGTCAAAATGAACGAGTGAGTCTGTTTCATTATACAATTTTACTATTCTTCTGCAATAACGGCTCGATTTTGTCATGAATGTGACAAAATACAGAAAAGTTCAACGCAAATGCTGGTAATATCGTTCAGTTGTATTGAAAGCGTGTCAGAATAAACGGCTGAGTCTATTTTATTATACAATTTTACCTTTCTTCTGCAATAACGATCCGATTTTGTCAAGAATTTGACAAAATACAGGTAAATAGAAAGCAAATGCTAGCAATAACGTTCAGTTGTTTTGAAAGGCGTGTCAAAATAAGCGACTGAGTCTATTTCATTATACAATTTTACCGTTCTTCTGCAATAACGGCTCGATTTTGTCATGAATGTGACAAAATACAGAAAAATGCAGCGCAAATGATGGTAAAATCGTCAGTTGTATTGAAAAGCGTGTCAGAATAAACGGCTGAGTCTATTTTATTATACAATTTTACCATTCTTGTGCAATAACGATCCGATTTTAATACAGGAAAATAGAACGCAAATGCTAGCAAAATCGTTCAGTTGTATTGAAAAGCGTGTCAAAATGAACGAGTGAGTATTTCATTATACAATTTTACCATTCTTCTGCAATACCGATCCGATTTTGTCAAGAATTTGACAAAATACAGGAAAATAGAAAGCAAATGCTAGCAATAACGTTCAGTTGTTTTGAAAGGCGTGTTAAAATAAGCGACTTTGTCTATTTCATTATCCAATTTTACCATTCTTCTGCAATAACTACTCGATTTTGTCAAAAATGTAACAAAATAAATGAAAATTCAACGCAAATGCTAGTAATATCGTTCAGTAGTATTGAAAGCGAGTCAAAATAAACGGCTGAGTCTATTTTATTATTCAATTTTACCATTCTACTGGAATAACGGCTCGATTTTGTCAAGAATGCGACAAAATACTGGAAAATGGAACGCAAATGCTAGCAAAATCGTTCAGTTGTATTGAAAAGCGTGTCACAATGAACGAGTGAGTCTGTTTCATTATACAATTTTACTATTCTTCTGCAATAACGGCTCGATTTTGTCATGAATGTGACAAAATACAGAAAAGTTCAACGCAAATGCTGGTAATATCGTTCAGTTGTATTGAAAGCGTGTCAGAATAAACGGCTGAGTCTATTTTATTATACAATTTTACCATTCTTCTGCAATAACGATCCGATTTTGTCAAGAATTTGACAAAATACAGGAAAATAGAAAGCAAATGCTAGCAATAACGTTCAGTTGTTTTGAAAAGCGTGTCAAAATGAACGAGTGAGTCTATTTCATTATACAATTTTACCATTCTTCTGCAATAACGGCTCGATTTTGTCATGAATGTGACAAAATACAGAAAAATTCAACGCAAATGCTGGTAATATCGTTCAGTTGTATTGAAAGCGTGTCAGAATAAACGGCTGAGTCTATTTTATTATACAATTTTACCTTTCTTCTGCAACAACGATCCGATTTTGTCAAGAATTTGACAAAATACAGGAAAATAGAACGCAAATGCTAGCAAAATCGTTCAGTTGTATTGAAAAGCGTGTCAAAATGAACGAGTGAGTCTGTTTCATTATACAATTTTACTATTCTTCTGCAATAACGGCTCGATTTTGTCATGAATGTGACAAAATACAGAAAAATTCAACGCAAATGCTGGTAATATCGTTCAGTTGTATTGAAAGCGTCTCAGAATAAACGGCTGAGTCTATTTTATTATACAATTTTACCTTTCTTCTGCAATAACGATCCGATTTTGTCAAGAATTTGACAAAATACAGGAAAATAGAAAGCAAATGCTAGCAATAACGTTCAGTTGTTTTGAAAAGCGTGTCAAAATGAACGAGTGAGTCTATTTCATTATACAATTTGCTATTCTTCTGCAATAACGGCTCGATTTTGTCATGAATGTGACAAAATACAGAAAAATTCAACGCAAATGCTGGTAATATCGTTCAGTTGTATTGAAAGCGTGTCAGAATAAACGGCTGAGTCTATTTTATTATACAATTTTACCTTTCTTCTGCAATAACGATCCGATTTTGTCAAGAATTTGACAAAATACAGGAAAATAGAACGCAAATGCTAGCAAAATCGTTCAGTTGTATTGAAAAGCGTGTCAAAATGAACGAGTGAGTCTGTTTCATTATACAATTTTACCATTCTTCTGCAATAACGGCTCGATTTTGTCATGAATGTGACAAAATACAGAAAAATGCAGCGCAAATGATGGTAAAATCGTCAGTTGTATTGAAAAGCGTGTCAGAATAAACGGCTGAGTCTATTTTATTATACAATTTTACCATTCTTCTGCAATAACGATCCGATTTTAATACAGGAAAATAGAACGCAAATGCTAGCAAAATCGTTCAGTTGTATTGAAAAGCGTGTCAAAATGAACGAGTGAGTATTTCATTATACAATTTTACCATTCTTCTGCAATACCGATCCGATTTTGTCAAGAATTTGACAAAATACAGGAAAATAGAAAGCAAATGCTAGCAATAACGTTCAGTTGTTTTGAAAGGCGTGTCAAAATAAGCGACAGTCTATTTTATTATACAATTTTACCATTCTTCTGCAATAACGATCCGATTTTGTCAAGAATTTGACAAAATACAGGAAAATAGAAAGCAAATGCTAGCAATAACGTTCAGTTGTTTTGAAAGGCGTGTTAAAATAAGCGACCTTGTCTATTTCATTATCCAATTTTACCATTCTTCTGCAATAACTACTCGATTTTGTCAAAAATGTAACAAAATAAATGAAAATTCAACGCAAATGATAGTAATATCGTTCAGTAGTATTGAAAGCGAGTCAAAATAAACGGCTGAGTCTATTTTATTATTCAATTTTAGCATTCTACTGCAATAACGGCTCGATTTTGTCATGAATGTGACAAAATACAGAAAAATGCAACGCAAATGCTGGTAATATCGTTCAGTTGTATTGAAAAGCGTGTCAAAATGAACGACTGAGTCTATTTCATTATACAATTTTACTATTCTTCTGCAATAACGATCCGATTTTGTCAAGAATTTGACAAAATACAGGAAAATAGAACGCAAATGCTAGCAAAATCGTTCAGTTGTATTGAAAAGCGTGTCAAAATGAACGAGTGAGTCTATTTCATTATACAATTTTACCATTCTTCTGCAATAACGGCTCGATTTTGTCATGAATGTGACAAAATACAGAAAAATTCAACGCAAATGCTGGTAATATCGTTCAGTTGTATTGAAAGCGTGTCAGAATAAACGGCTGAGTCTATTTTATTATACAATTTTACCTTTCTTCTGCAATAACGATCCGATTTTGTCAAGAATTTGACAAAATACAGGAAAATAGAAAGCAAATGCTAGCAATAACGTTCAGTTGTTTTGAAAAGCGTGTCAAAATGAACGAGTGAGTCTATTTCATTATACAATTTTACTATTCTTCTGCAATAACGGCTCGATTTTGTCATGAATGTGACAAAATACAGAAAAATGCAACGCAAATGCTGGTAATATCGTTCAGTTGTATAGAAAGCGTGTCAGAATAAACGGCTGAGTCTATTTTATTATACAATTTTACATTTCTTCTGCAATAACGATCCGATTTTGTCAAGAATTTGACAAAATACAGGAGAATAGAACGCAAATGCTAGCAAAATCGTTCAGTTGTATTGAAAAGCGTGTCAAAATGAACGAGTGAGTCTGTTTCATTATACAATTTTACTATTCTTCTGCAATAACGGCTCGATTTTGTCATGAATGTGACAAAATACAGAAAAGTTCAACGCAAATGCTGGTAATATCGTTCAGTTGTATTGAAAGCGTGTCAGAATAAACGGCTGAGTCTATTTTATTATACAATTTTACCTTTCTTCTGCAATAACGATCCGATTTTGTCAAGAATTTGACAAAATACAGGTAAATAGAAAGCAAATGCTAGCAATAACGTTCAGTTGTTTTGAAAGGCGTGTCAAAATAAGCGACTGAGTCTATTTCATTATACAATTTTACCGTTCTTCTGCAATAACGGCTCGATTTTGTCATGAATGTGACAAAATACAGAAAAATGCAGCGCAAATGATGGTAAAATCGTCAGTTGTATTGAAAAGCGTGTCAGAATAAACGGCTGAGTCTATTTTATTATACAATTTTACCATTCTTGTGCAATAACGATCCGATTTTAATACAGGAAAATAGAACGCAAATGCTAGCAAAATCGTTCAGTTGTATTGAAAAGCGTGTCAAAATGAACGAGTGAGTATTTCATTATACAATTTTACCATTCTTCTGCAATACCGATCCGATTTTGTCAAGAATTTGACAAAATACAGGAAAATAGAAAGCAAATGCTAGCAATAACGTTCAGTTGTTTTGAAAGGCGTGTCAAAATAAGCGACAGTCTATTTTATTATACAATTTTACCATTCTTCTGCAATAACGATCCGATTTTGTCAAGAATTTGACAAAATACAGGAAAATAGAAAGCAAATGCTAGCAATAACGTTCAGTTGTTTTGAAAGGCGTGTTAAAATAAGCGACTTTGTCTATTTCATTATCCAATTTTACCATTCTTCTGCAATAACTACTCGATTTTGTCAAAAATGTAACAAAATAAATGAAAATTCAACGCAAATGCTAGTAATATCGTTCAGTAGTATTGAAAGCGAGTCAAAATAAACGGCTGAGTCTATTTTATTATTCAATTTTACCATTCTACTGGAATAACGGCTCGATTTTGTCAAGAATGCGACAAAATACTGGAAAATGGAACGCAAATGCTAGCAAAATCGTTCAGTTGTATTGAAAAGCGTGTCACAATGAACGAGTGAGTCTGTTTCATTATACAATTTTACTATTCTTCTGCAATAACGGCTCGATTTTGTCATGAATGTGACAAAATACAGAAAAGTTCAACGCAAATGCTGGTAATATCGTTCAGTTGTATTGAAAGCGTGTCAGAATAAACGGCTGAGTCTATTTTATTATACAATTTTACCATTCTTCTGCAATAACGATCCGATTTTGACAAGAATTTGACAAAATACAGGAAAATAGAAAGCAAATGCTAGCAATAACGTTCAGTTGTTTTGAAAAGCGTGTCAAAATGAACGAGTGAGTCTATTTCATTATACAATTTTACCATTCTTCTGCAATAACGGCTCGATTTTGTCATGAATGTGACAAAATACAGAAAAATTCAACGCAAATGCTGGTAATATCGTTCAGTTGTATTGAAAGCGTGTCAGAATAAACGGCTGAGTCTATTTTATTATACAATTTTACCTTTCTTCTGCAACAACGATCCGATTTTGTCAAGAATTTGACAAAATACAGGAAAATAGAACGCAAATGCTAGCAAAATCGTTCAGTTGTATTGAAAAGCGTGTCAAAATGAACGAGTGAGTCTGTTTCATTATACAATTTTACTATTCTTCTGCAATAACGGCTCGATTTTGTCATGAATGTGACAAAATACAGAAAAATTCAACGCAAATGCTGGTAATATCGTTCAGTTGTATTGAAAGCGTCTCAGAATAAACGGCTGAGTCTATTTTATTATACAATTTTACCTTTCTTCTGCAATAACGATCCGATTTTGTCAAGAATTTGACAAAATACAGGAAAATAGAAAGCAAATGCTAGCAATAACGTTCAGTTGTTTTGAAAAGCGTGTCAAAATGAACGAGTGAGTCTATTTCATTATACAATTTGCTATTCTTCTGCAATAACGGCTCGATTTTGTCATGAATGTGACAAAATACAGAAAAATTCAACGCAAATGCTGGTAATATCGTTCAGTTGTATTGAAAGCGTGTCAGAATAAACGGCTGAGTCTATTTTATTATACAATTTTACCTTTCTTCTGCAATAACGATCCGATTTTGTCAAGAATTTGACAAAATACAGGAAAATAGAACGCAAATGCTAGCAAAATCGTTCAGTTGTATTGAAAAGCGTGTCAAAATGAACGAGTGAGTCTGTTTCATTATACAATTTTACCATTCTTCTGCAATAACGGCTCGATTTTGTCATGAATGTGACAAAATACAGAAAAATGCAGCGCAAATGATGGTAAAATCGTCAGTTGTATTGAAAAGCGTGTCAGAATAAACGGCTGAGTCTATTTTATTATACAATTTTACCATTCTTCTGCAATAACGATCCGATTTTAATACAGGAAAATAGAACGCAAATGCTAGCAAAATCGTTCAGTTGTATTGAAAAGCGTGTCAAAATGAACGAGTGAGTATTTCATTATACAATTTTACCATTCTTCTGCAATACCGATCCGATTTTGTCAAGAATTTGACAAAATACAGGAAAATAGAAAGCAAATGCTAGCAATAACGTTCAGTTGTTTTGAAAGGCGTGTCAAAATAAGCGACAGTCTATTTTATTATACAATTTTACCATTCTTCTGCAATAACGATCCGATTTTGTCAAGAATTTGACAAAATACAGGAAAATAGAAAGCAAATGCTAGCAATAACGTTCAGTTGTTTTGAAAGGCGTGTTAAAATAAGCGACCTTGTCTATTTCATTATCCAATTTTACCATTCTTCTGCAATAACTACTCGATTTTGTCAAAAATGTAACAAAATAAATGAAAATTCAACGCAAATGATAGTAATATCGTTCAGTAGTATTGAAAGCGAGTCAAAATAAACGGCTGAGTCTATTTTATTATTCAATTTTAGCATTCTACTGGAATAACGGCTCGATTTTGTCAAGAATGCGACAAAATACTGGAAAATGGAACGCAAATGCTAGCAAAATCGTTCAGTTGTATTGAAAAGCGTGTCACAATGAACCAGTGAGTATTTCATTATACAATTTTACCATTCATCTGCAATAACGATCCGATTTTGTCAATAATTTGACAAAATACAGGAAAATAGAAAGCAAATGCTAGCAATAACGTTCAGTTGTTTTGAAAGGCGTGTCAAAATAAGCGACTGAGTCTATTTCATTATACAATTTTACCATTCTTCTGCAATAACGGCTCGATTTTGTCATGAATGTGACAAAATACAGAAAAATTCAACGCAAATGCTGGTAATATCGTTCAGTTGTATTGAAAGCGTGTCAGAATAAACGGCTGAGTCTATTTTATTATACAATTTTACCATTCTTCTGCAATAACGATCCGATTTTGTCAAGAATTTGACAAAATACAGGTAAATAGAAAGCAAATGCTAGCAATAACGTTCAGTTGTTTTGAAAGGCGTGTCAAAATAAGCGACTGAGTCTATTTCATTATACAATTTTACCGTTCTTCTGCAAAAACGGCTCGATTTTGTCATGAATGTGACAAAATACAGAAAAATTCAACGCAAATGCTGGTAATATCGTTCAGTTGTATTGAAAGCGTGTCAGAATAAACGGCTGAGTCTATTTTATTATACAATTTTACCATTCTTCTGCAATAACGATCCGATTTTGTCAAGAATTTGACAAAATACATGAAAATAGAAAGCAAATGCTAGTAATAACGTTCAGTTGTTTCGAAAGGCGTGTCAAAATAAGCGACTGAGTCAATTTCATTATACAATTTTACCATTCTTCTGCAATAACGATCCGATTTTGTCAAGAATTTGACAAAATACATGAAAATAGAAAGCAAATGCTAGCAATAACGTTCAGTTGTTTTGAAAGGCGTGTCAAAATAAGCGACTGAGTCTATTTCATTATACAATTTTACCATTCTTCTGCAATAACGGCTCGATTTTGTCATGAATGTGAAAAAATACAGAAAAATGCAACGCAAATGCTGGTAATATCGTTCAGTTGTATTGAAAAGCGTATCAAAATGAACGACTGAGTCTATTTTATTATACAATTTTACCATTCTTCTGCAATAACGATCCGATTTTGTCAAGAATTTGACAAAATACAGGAAAATAGAACGCAAATGCTAGCAAAATCGTTCAGTTGTATTGAAAAGCGTGTCAAAATGAACGAGTGAGTCTATTTCATTATACAATTTTACCATTCTTCTGCAATAACGGCTCGATTTTGTCATGGATGTGACAAAATACAGAAAAATTCAACGCAAATGCTGGTAATATCGTTCAGTTGTATTGAAAGCGTGTCAGAATAAACGGCTGAGTCTATTTTATTATACAATTTTACCATTCTTCTGCAATAACGATCCGATTTTAATACAGGAAAATAGAACGCAAATGCTAGCAAAATCGTTCAGTTGTATTGAAAAGCGTGTCAAAATGAACGAGTGAGTATTTCATTATACAATTTTACCATTCTTCTGCAATACCGATCCGATTTTGTCAAGAATTTGACAAAATACAGGAAAATAGAAAGCAAATGCTAGCAATAACGTTCAGTTGTTTTGAAAGGCGTGTCAAAATAAGCGACAGTCTATTTTATTATACAATTTTACCATTCTTCTGCAATAACGATCCGATTTTGTCAAGAATTTGACAAAATACAGGAAAATAGAAAGCAAATGCTAGCAATAACGTTCAGTTGTTTTGAAAGGCGTGTTAATATAAGCGACCTTGTCTATTTCATTATCCAATTTTACCATTCTTCTGCAATAACGGCTCGATTTTGTCATGAATGTGACAAAATACAGAAAAATTCAACGCAAATGCTGGTAATATCGTTCAGTTGTATTGAAAGCGTGTCAGAATAAACGGCTGAGTCTATTTTATTATACAATTTTACCATTCTTCTGCAATAACGATCCGATTTTGTCAAGAATTTGACAAAATACATGAAAATAGAAAGCAAATGCTAGTAATAACGTTCAGTTGTTTCGAAAGGCGTGTCAAAATAAGCGACTGAGTCAATTTCATTATACAATTTTACCATTCTTCTGCAATAACGATCCGATTTTGTCAAGAATTTGACAAAATACATGAAAATAGAAAGCAAATGCTAGCAATAACGTTCAGTTGTTTTGAAAGGCGTGTCAAAATAAGCGACTGAGTCTATTTCATTATACAATTTTACCATTCTTCTGCAATAACGGCTCGATTTTGTCATGAATGTGAAAAAATACAGAAAAATGCAACGCAAATGCTGGTAATATCGTTCAGTTGTATTGAAAAGCGTATCAAAATGAACGACTGAGTCTATTTTATCATACAATTTTACCATTCTTCTGCAATAACGATCCGATTTTGTCAAGAATTTGACAAAATACAGGAAAATAGAAAGCAAATGCTAGCAAAATCGTTCAGTTGTATTGAAAAGCGTGTCAAAATGAACGAGTGAGTCTATTTCATTATACAATTTTACCATTCTTCTGCAATAACGGCTCGATTTTGTCATGGATGTGACAAAATACAGAAAAATTCAACGCAAATGCTGGTAATATCGTTCAGTTGTATTGAAAGCGTGTCAGAATAAACGGCTGAGTCTATTTTATTATACAATTTTACCATTCTTCTGCAATAACGATCCGATTTTGTCAAGAATTTGACAAAATACAGGAAAATAGAAAGCAAATGCTAGCAATAACGTTCAGTTGTTTTGAAAGGCGTGTCAAAATAAGCGACTGAGTCAATTTCATTAAACAATTTTACCATTCTTCTGCAATAACGATCCGATTTTGTCAAGAATTTGACAAAATACATGAAAATAGAAAGCAAATGCTAGCAAAATCGTTCAGTTGTATTGAAAAGCGTGTCACAATGAACGAGTGAGTCTATTTCATTATACAATTTTACCATTCATCTGCAATAACGATCCGATTTTGTCAATAATTTGACAAAATACAGGAAAATAGAAAGCAAATGCTAGCAATAACGTTCAGTTGTTTTGAAAGGCGTGTCAAAATAAGCGACTGAGTCTATTTCATTATACAATTTTACCATTCTTCTGCAATAACGGCTCGATTTTGTCATGAATGTGACAAAATACAGAAAAATTCAACGCAAATGCTGGTAATATCGTTCAGTTGTATTGAAAGCGTGTCAGAATAAACGGCTGAGTCTATTTTATTATACAATTTTACCATTCTTCTGCAATAACGATCCGATTTTGTCAAGAATTTGACAAAATACAGGTAAATAGAAAGCAAATGCTAGCAATAACGTTCAGTTGTTTTGAAAGGCGTGTCAAAATAAGCGACTGAGTCTATTTCATTATACAATTTTACCGTTCTTCTGCAATAACGGCTCGATTTTGTCATGAATGTGACAAAATACAGAAAAATTCAACGCAAATGCTGGTAATATCGTTCAGTTGTATTGAAAGCGTGTCAGAATAAACGGCTGAGTCTATTTTATTATACAATTTTACCATTCTTCTGCAATAACGATCCGATTTTGTCAAGAATTTGACAAAATACATGAAAATAGAAAGCAAATGCTAGTAATAACGTTCAGTTGTTTCGAAAGGCGTGTCAAAATAAGCGACTGAGTCAATTTCATTATACAATTTTACCATTCTTCTGCAATAACGATCCGATTTTGTCAAGAATTTGACAAAATACATGAAAATAGAAAGCAAATGCTAGCAATAACGTTCAGTTGTTTTGAAAGGCGTGTCAAAATAAGCGACTGAGTCTATTTAATTATACAATTTTACCATTCTTCTGCAATAACGGCTCGATTTTGTCATGAATGTGAAAAAATACAGAAAAATGCAACGCAAATGCTGGTAATATCGTTCAGTTGTATTGAAAAGCGTATCAAAATGAACGACTGAGTCTATTTTATTATACAATTTTACCATTCTTCTGCAATAACGATCCGATTTTGTCAAGAATTTGACAAAATACAGGAAAATAGAACGCAAATGCTAGCAAAATCGTTCAGTTGTATTGAAAAGCGTGTCAAAATGAACGAGTGAGTCTATTTCATTATACAATTTTACCATTCTTCTGCAATAACGGCTCGATTTTGTCATGGATGTGACAAAATACAGAAAAATTCAACGCAAATGCTGGTAATATCGTTCAGTTGTATTGAAAGCGTGTCAGAATAAACGGCTGAGTCTATTTTATTATACAATTTTACCATTCTTCTGCAATAACGATCCGATTTTGTCAAGAATTTGACAAAATACAGGAAAATAGAAAGCAAATGCTAGCAATAACGTTCAGTTGTTTTGAAAGGCGTGTCAAAATAAGCGACTGAGTCAATTTCATTAAACAATTTTACCATTCTTCTGCAATAACGATCCGATTTTGTCAAGAATTTGACAAAATACATGAAAATAGAAAGCAAATGCTAGCAAAATCGTTCAGTTGTATTGAAAAGCGTGTCACAATGAACGAGTGAGTCTATTTCATTATACAATTTTACCATTCATCTGCAATAACGATCCGATTTTGTCAATAATTTGACAAAATACA
Source organism: Agrilus cyanescens (assembly GCA_947389935.1). Classification (NCBI taxonomy): domain Eukaryota; kingdom Metazoa; phylum Arthropoda; class Insecta; order Coleoptera; family Buprestidae; genus Agrilus; species Agrilus cyanescens. The sequence goes on from OX376712.1 coordinate 11,466,571, forward strand.
GGAAAATAGAAAGCAAATGCTAGCAATAACGTTCAGTTGTTTTGAAAGGCGTGTCAAAATAAGCGACTGAGTCTATTTCATTATACAATTTTACCATTCTTCTGCAATAACGGCTCGATTTTGTCATGAATGTGACAAAATACAGAAAAATTCAACGCAAATGCTGGTAATATCGTTCAGTTGTATTGAAAGCGTGTCAGAATAAACGGCTGAGTCTATTTTATTATACAATTTTACCATTCTTCTGCAATAACGATCCGATTTTGTCAAGAATTTGACAAAATACAGGTAAATAGAAAGCAAATGCTAGCAATAACGTTCAGTTGTTTTGAAAGGCGTGTCAAAATAAGCGACTGAGTCTATTTCATTATACAATTTTACCGTTCTTCTGCAATAACGGCTCGATTTTGTCATGAATGTGACAAAATACAGAAAAATTCAACGCAAATGCTGGTAATATCGTTCAGTTGTATTGAAAGCGTGTCAGAATAAACGGCTGAGTCTATTTTATTATACAATTTTACCATTCTTCTGCAATAACGATCCGATTTTGTCAAGAATTTGACAAAATACATGAAAATAGAAAGCAAATGCTAGTAATAACGTTCAGTTGTTTCGAAAGGCGTGTCAAAATAAGCGACTGAGTCAATTTCATTATACAATTTTACCATTCTTCTGCAATAACGATCCGATTTTGTCAAGAATATGACAAAATACATGAAAATAGAAAGCAAATGCTAGCAATAACGTTCAGTTGTTTTGAAAGGCGTGTCAAAATAAGCGACTGAGTCTATTTCATTATACAATTTTACCATTCTTCTGCAATAACGGCTCGATTTTGTCATGAATGTGAAAAAATACAGAAAAATGCAACGCAAATGCTGGTAATATCGTTCAGTTGTATTGAAAGCGTATCAAAATGAACGACTGAGTCTATTTTATTATACAATTTTACCATTCTTCTGCAATAACGATCCGATTTTGTCAAGAATTTGACAAAATACAGGAAAATAGAACGCAAATGCTAGCAAAATCGTTCAGTTGTATTGAAAAGCGTGTCAAAATGAACGAGTGAGTCTATTTCATTATACAATTTTACCATTCTTCTGCAATAACGGCTCGATTTTGTCATGGATGTGACAAAATACAGAAAAATTCAACGCAAATGCTGGTAATATCGTTCAGTTGTATTGAAAGCGTGTCAGAATAAACGGCTGAGTCTATTTTATTATACAATTTTACCATTCTTCTGCAATAACGATCCGATTTTGTCAAGAATTTGACAAAATACAGGAAAATAGAAAGCAAATGCTAGCAATAACGTTCAGTTGTTTTGAAAGGCGTGTCAAAATAAGCGACTGAGTCAATTTCATTAAACAATTTTACCATTCTTCTGCAATAACGATCCGATTTTGTCAAGAATTTGACAAAATACATGAAAATAGAAAGCAAATGCTAGCAATAACGTTCAGTTGTTTTGAAAGGCGTGTCAAAATAAGAGACTGAGTCTATTTCATTATACAATTTTACCATTCTTCTGCAATAACGATCCGATTTTGTCAAGAATTTGACAAAATACATAAAAATAGAAAGCAAATGCTAGCAATAACGTTCAGTTGTTTTGAAAGGCGTGTCAAAATAAGCGACTGAGTCTATTTCATTATACAATTTTACCATTCTTCTGCAATAACGGCTCGATTTTGTCATGGATGTGACAAAATACAGAAAAATGCAACGCAAATGCTGGTAATATCGTTCAGTTGTATTGAAAAGCGTATCAAAATGAACGACTGAGTCTATTTTATTATACAATTTTACCATTCTTCTGCAATAACGATCCGATTTTGTCAAGAATTTGACAAAATACAGGAAAATAGAACGCAAATGCTAGCAAAATCGTTCAGTTGTATTGAAAAGCGTGTCAAAATGAACGAGTGAGTCTATTTCATTATACAATTTTACCATTCTTCTGCAATAACGGCTCGATTTTGTCATGGATGTGACAAAATACAGAAAAATTCAACGCAAATGCTGGTAATATCGTTCAGTTGTATTGAAAGCGTGTCAGAATAAACGGCTGAGTCTATTTTATTATACAATTTTACCATTCTTCTGCAATAACGATCCGATTTTGTCAAGAATTTGACAAAATACAGGAAAATAGAAAGCAAATGCTAGCAATAACGTTCAGTTGTTTTGAAAGGCGTGTCAAAATAAGCGACTGAGTCAATTTCATTAAACAATTTTACCATTCTTCTGCAATAACGATCCGATTTTGTCAAGAATTTGACAAAATACATGAAAATAGAAAGCAAATGCTAGCAAAATCGTTCAGTTGTATTGAAAAGCGTGTCACAATGAACGAGTGAGTCTATTTCATTATACAATTTTACCATTCATCTGCAATAACGATCCGATTTTGTCAATAATTTGACAAAATACAGGAAAATAGAAAGCAAATGCTAGCAATAACGTTCAGTTGTTTTGAAAGGCGTGTCAAAATAAGCGACTGAGTCTATTTCATTATACAATTTTACCATTCTTCTGCAATAACGGCTCGATTTTGTCATGAATGTGACAAAATACAGAAAAATTCAACGCAAATGCTGGTAATATCGTTCAGTTGTATTGAAAGCGTGTCAGAATAAACGGCTGAGTCTATTTTATTATACAATTTTACCATTCTTCTGCAATAACGATCCGATTTTGTCAAGAATTTGACAAAATACAGGTAAATAGAAAGCAAATGCTAGCAATAACGTTCAGTTGTTTTGAAAGGCGTGTCAAAATAAGCGACTGAGTCTATTTCATTATACAATTTTACCGTTCTTCTGCAATAACGGCTCGATTTTGTCATGAATGTGACAAAATACAGAAAAATTCAATGCAAATGCTGGTAATATCGTTCAGTTGTATTGAAAGCGTGTCAGAATAAACGGCTGAGTCTATTTTATTATACAATTTTACCATTCTTCTGCAATAACGATCCGATTTTGTCAAGAATTTGACAAAATACATGAAAATAGAAAGCAAATGCTAGTAATAACGTTCAGTTGTTTCGAAAGGCGTGTCAAAATAAGCGACTGAGTCAATTTCATTATACAATTTTACCATTCTTCTGCAATAACGATCCGATTTTGTCAAGAATATGACAAAATACATGAAAATAGAAAGCAAATGCTAGCAATAACGTTCAGTTGTTTTGAAAGGCGTGTCAAAATAAGCGACTGAGTCTATTTCATTATACAATTTTACCATTCTTCTGCAATAACGGCTCGATTTTGTCATGAATGTGAAAAAATACAGAAAAATGCAACGCAAATGCTGGTAATATCGTTCAGTTGTATTGAAAGCGTATCAAAATGAACGACTGAGTCTATTTTATTATACAATTTTACCATTCTTCTGCAATAACGATCCGATTTTGTCAAGAATTTGACAAAATACAGGAAAATAGAACGCAAATGCTAGCAAAATCGTTCAGTTGTATTGAAAAGCGTGTCAAAATGAACGAGTGAGTCTATTTCATTATACAATTTTACCATTCTTCTGCAATAACGGCTCGATTTTGTCATGGATGTGACAAAATACAGAAAAATTCAACGCAAATGCTGGTAATATCGTTCAGTTGTATTGAAAGCGTGTCAGAATAAACGGCTGAGTCTATTTTATTATACAATTTTACCATTCTTCTGCAATAACGATCCGATTTTGTCAAGAATTTGACAAAATACAGGAAAATAGAAAGCAAATGCTAGCAATAACGTTCAGTTGTTTTGAAAGGCGTGTCAAAATAAGCGACTGAGTCAATTTCATTAAACAATTTTACCATTCTTCTGCAATAACGATCCGATTTTGTCAAGAATTTGACAAAATACATGAAAATAGAAAGCAAATGCTAGCAATAACGTTCAGTTGTTTTGAAAGGCGTGTCAAAATAAGAGACTGAGTCTATTTCATTATACAATTTTACCATTCTTCTGCAATAACGATCCGATTTTGTCAAGAATTTGACAAAATACATGAAAATAGAAAGCAAATGCTAGCAATAACGTTCAGTTGTTTTGAAAGGCGTGTCAAAATAAGCGACTGAGTCTATTTCATTATACAATTTTACCATTCTTCTGCAATAACGGCTCGATTTTGTCATGGATGTGACAAAATACAGAAAAATTCAACGCAAATGCTGGTAATATCGTTCAGTTGTATTGAAAGCGTGTCAGAATAAACGGCTGAGTCTATTTTATTATACAATTTTACCATTCTTCTGCAATAACGATCCGATTTTGTCAAGAATTTGACAAAATACAGGTAAATAGAAAGCAAATGCTAGCAATAACGTTCAGTTGTTTTAAAAGGCGTGTCAAAATAAGCGACTGAGTCTATTTCATTATACAATTTTACCGTTCTTCTGCAATAACGGCTCGATTTTGTCATGAATGTGACAAAATACAGAAAAATTCAACGCAAATGCTGGTAATATCGTTCAGTTGTATTGAAAGCGTGTCAGAATAAACGGCTGAGTCTATTTTATTATACAATTTTACCATTCTTCTGCAATAACGATCCGATTTTGTCAAGAATTTGACAAAATACATGAAAATAGAAAGCAAATGCTAGTAATAACGTTCAGTTGCTTCGAAAGGCGTGTCAAAATAAGCGACTGAGTCAATTTCATTATACAATTTTACCATTCTTCTGCAATAACGATCCGATTTTGTCAAGAATTTGACAAAATACATGAAAATAGAAAGCAAATGCTAGCAATAACGTTCAGTTGTTTTGAAAGGCGTGTCAAAATAAGCGACTGAGTCTATTTCATTATACAATTTTACCATTCTTCTGCAATAACGGCTCGATTTTGTCATGAATGTGAAAAAATACAGAAAAATGCAACGCAAATGCTGGTAATATCGTTCAGTTGTATTGAAAAGCGTATCAAAATGAACGACTGAGTTATTTTATTATACAATTTTACCATTCTTCTGCAATAACGATCCGATTTTGTCAAGAATTTGACAAAATACAGGAAAATAGAACGCAAATGCTAGCAAAATCGTTCAGTTGTATTGAAAAGCGTGTCAAAATGAACGAGTGAGTCTATTTCATTATACAATTTTACCATTCTTCTGCAATAACGGCTCGATTTTGTCATGGATGTGACAAAATACAGAAAAATTCAACGCAAATGCTGGTAATATCGTTCAGTTGTATTGAAAGCGTGTCAGAATAAACGAGTGAGTATTTCATTATACAATTTTACCATTCTTCTGCAATACCGATCCGATTTTGTCAAGAATTTGACAAAATACAGGAAAATAGAAAGCAAATGCTAGCAATAACGTTCAGTTGTTTTGAAAGGCGTGTCAAAATAAGCGACAGTCTATTTTATTATACAATTTTACCATTCTTCTGCAATAACGATCCGATTTTGTCAAGAATTTGACAAAATACAGGAAAATAGAAAGCAAATGCTAGCAATAACGTTCAGTTGTTTTGAAAGGCGTGTTAAAATAAGCGACCTTGTCTATTTCATTATCCAATTTTACCATTCTTCTGCAATAACGGCTCGATTTTGTCATGAATGTGACAAAATACAGAAAAATTCAACGCAAATGCTGGTAATATCGTTCAGTTGTATTGAAAGCGTGTCAGAATAAACGGCTGAGTCTATTTTATTATACAAATTTACCATTCTTCTGCAATAACGATCCGATTTTGTCAAGAATTTGACAAAATACATGAAAATAGAAAGCAAATGCTAGTAATAACGTTCAGTTGTTTCGAAAGGCGTGTCAAAATAAGCGACTGAGTCAATTTCATTATACAATTTTACCATTCTTCTGCAATAACGATCCGATTTTGTCAAGAATTTGACAAAATACATGAAAATAGAAAGCAAATGCTAGCAATAACGTTCAGTTGTTTTGAAAGGCGTGTCAAAATAAGCGACTGAGTCTATTTCATTATACAATTTTACCATTCTTCTGCAATAACGGCTCGATTTTGTCATGAATGTGAAAAAATACAGAAAAATGCAACGCAAATGCTGGTAATATCGTTCAGTTGTATTGAAAAGCGTATCAAAATGAACGACTGAGTCTATTTTATTATACAATTTTACCATTCTTCTGCAATAACGATCCGATTTTGTCAAGAATTTGACAAAATACAGGAAAATAGAACGCAAATGCTAGCAAAATCGTTCAGTTGTATTGAAAAGCGTGTCAAAATGAACGAGTGAGTCTATTTCATTATACAATTTTACCATTCTTCTGCAATAACGGCTCGATTTTGTCATGGATGTGACAAAATACAGAAAAATTCAACGCAAATGCTGGTAATATCGTTCAGTTGTATTGAAAGCGTGTCAGAATAAACGGCTGAGTCTATTTTATTATACAATTTTACCATTCTTCTGCAATAACGATCCGATTTTGTCAAGAATTTGACAAAATACAGGAAAATAGAAAGCAAATGCTAGCAATAACGTTCAGTTGTTTTGAAAGGCGTGTCAAAATAAGCGACTGAGTCAATTTCATTAAACAATTTTACCATTCTTCTGCAATAACGATCCGATTTTGTCAAGAATTTGACAAAATACATGAAAATAGAAAGCAAATGCTAGCAAAATCGTTCAGTTGTATTGAAAAGCGTGTCACAATGAACGAGTGAGTCTATTTCATTATACAATTTTACCATTCATCTGCAATAACGATCCGATTTTGTCAATAATTTGACAAAATACAGGAAAATAGAAAGCAAATGCTAGCAATAACGTTCAGTTGTTTTGAAAGGCGTGTCAAAATAAGCGACTGAGTCTATTTCATTATACAATTTTACCATTCTTCTGCAATAACGGCTCGATTTTGTCATGAATGAGACAAAATACAGAAAAATTCAACGCAAATGCTGGTAATATCGTTCAGTTGTATTGAAAGCGTGTCAGAATAAACGGCTGAGTCTATTTTGTTATACAATTTTACCATTCTTCTGCAATAACGATCCGATTTTGTCAAGAATTTGACAAAATACAGGTAAATAGAAAGCAAATGCTAGCAATAACGTTCAGTTGTTTTGAAAGGCGTGTCAAAATAAGCGACTGAGTCTATTTCATTATACAATTTTACCGTTCTTCTGCAATAACGGCTCGATTTTGTCATGAATGTGACAAAATACAGAAAAATTCAACGCAAATGCTGGTAATATCGTTCAGTTGTATTGAAAGCGTGTCAGAATAAACGGCTGAGTCTATTTTATTATACAATTTTACCATTCTTCTGCAATAACGATCCGATTTTGTCAAGAATTTGACAAAATACATGAAAATAGAAAGCAAATGCTAGTAATAACGTTCAGTTGTTTCGAAAGGCGTGTCAAAATAAGCGACTGAGTCAATTTCATTATACAATTTTACCATTCTTCTGCAATAACGATCCGATTTTGTCAAGAATTTGACAAAATACATGAAAATAGAAAGCAAATGCTAGCAATAACGTTCAGTTGTTTTGAAAGGCGTGTCAAAATAAGCGACTGAGTCTATTTAATTATACAATTTTACCATTCTTCTGCAATAACGGCTCGATTTTGTCATGAATGTGAAAAAATACAGAAAAATGCAACGCAAATGCTGGTAATATCGTTCAGTTGTATTGAAAAGCGTATCAAAATGAACGACTGAGTCTATTTTATTATACAATTTTACCATTCTTCTGCAATAACGATCCGATTTTGTCAAGAATTTGACAAAATACAGGAAAATAGAACGCAAATGCTAGCAAAATCGTTCAGTTGTATTGAAAAGCGTGTCAAAATGAACGAGTGAGTCTATTTCATTATACAATTTTACCATTCTTCTGCAATAACGGCTCGATTTTGTCATGGATGTGACAAAATACAGAAAAATTCAACGCAAATGCTGGTAATATCGTTCAGTTGTATTGAAAGCGTGTCAGAATAAACGGCTGAGTCTATTTTATTATACAATTTTACCATTCTTCTGCAATAACGATCCGATTTTGTCAAGAATTTGACAAAATACAGGTAAATAGAAAGCAAATGCTAGCAATAACGTTCAGTTGTTTTAAAAGGCGTGTCAAAATAAGCGACTGAGTCTATTTCATTATACAATTTTACCGTTCTTCTGCAATAACGGCTCGATTTTGTCATGAATGTGACAAAATACAGAAAAATTCAACGCAAATGCTGGTAATATCGTTCAGTTGTATTGAAAGCGTGTCAGAATAAACGGCTGAGTCTATTTTATTATACAATTTTACCATTCTTCTGCAATAACGATCCGATTTTGTCAAGAATTTGACAAAATACATGAAAATAGAAAGCAAATGCTAGTAATAACGTTCAGTTGCTTCGAAAGGCGTGTCAAAATAAGCGACTGAGTCAATTTCATTATACAATTTTACCATTCTTCTGCAATAACGATCCGATTTTGTCAAGAATTTGACAAAATACATGAAAATAGAAAGCAAATGCTAGCAATAACGTTCAGTTGTTTTGAAAGGCGTGTCAAAATAAGCGACTGAGTCTATTTCATTATACAATTTTACCATTCTTCTGCAATAACGGCTCGATTTTGTCATGAATGTGAAAAAATACAGAAAAATGCAACGCAAATGCTGGTAATATCGTTCAGTTGTATTGAAAAGCGTATCAAAATGAACGACTGAGTTATTTTATTATACAATTTTACCATTCTTCTGCAATAACGATCCGATTTTGTCAAGAATTTGACAAAATACAGGAAAATAGAACGCAAATGCTAGCAAAATCGTTCAGTTGTATTGAAAAGCGTGTCAAAATGAACGAGTGAGTCTATTTCATTATACAATTTTACCATTCTTCTGCAATAACGGCTCGATTTTGTCATGGATGTGACAAAATACAGAAAAATTCAACGCAAATGCTGGTAATATCGTTCAGTTGTATTGAAAGCGTGTCAGAATAAACGGCTGAGTCTATTTTATTATACAATTTTACCATTCTTCTGCAATAACGATCCGATTTTAATACAGGAAAATAGAACGCAAATGCTAGCAAAATCGTTCAGTTGTATTGAAAAGCGTGTCAAAATGAACGAGTGAGTCTATTTCATTATACAATTTTACCATTCTTCTGCAATAACGGCTCGATTTTGTCATGGATGTGACAAAATACAGAAAAATTCAACGCAAATGCTGGTAATATCGTTCAGTTGTATTGAAAGCGTGTCAGAATAAACGGCTGAGTCTATTTTATTATACAATTTTACCATTCTTCTGCAATAACGATCCGATTTTGTCAAGAATTTGACAAAATACAGGAAAATAGAAAGCAAATGCTAGCAATAACGTTCAGTTGTTTTGAAAGGCGTGTCAAAATAAGCGACTGAGTCAATTTCATTAAACAATTTTACCATTCTTCTGCAATAACGATCCGATTTTGTCAAGAATTTGACAAAATACATGAAAATAGAAAGCAAATGCTAGCAAAATCGTTCAGTTGTATTGAAAAGCGTGTCACAATGAACGAGTGAGTCTATTTCATTATACAATTTTACCATTCATCTGCAATAACGATCCGATTTTGTCAATAATTTGACAAAATACAGGAAAATAGAAAGCAAATGCTAGCAATAACGTTCAGTTGTTTTGAAAGGCGTGTCAAAATAAGCGACTGAGTCTATTTCATTATACAATTTTACCATTCTTCTGCAATAACGGCTCGATTTTGTCATGAATGTGACAAAATACAGAAAAATTCAACGCAAATGCTGGTAATATCGTTCAGTTGTATTGAAAGCGTGTCAGAATAAACGGCTGAGTCTATTTTATTATACAATTTTACCATTCTTCTGCAATAACGATCCGATTTTGTCAAGAATTTGACAAAATACAGGTAAATAGAAAGCAAATGCTAGCAATAACGTTCAGTTGTTTTGAAAGGCGTGTCAAAATAAGCGACTGAGTCTATTTCATTATACAATTTTACCGTTCTTCTGCAATAACGGCTCGATTTTGTCATGAATGTGACAAAATACAGAAAAATTCAACGCAAATGCTGGTAATATCGTTCAGTTGTATTGAAAGCGTGTCAGAATAAACGGCTGAGTCTATTTTATTATACAATTTTACCATTCTTCTGCAATAACGATCCGATTTTGTCAAGAATTTGACAAAATACATGAAAATAGAAAGCAAATGCTAGTAATAACGTTCAGTTGTTTCGAAAGGCGTGTCAAAATAAGCGACTGAGTCAATTTCATTATACAATTTTACCATTCTTCTGCAATAACGATCCGATTTTGTCAAGAATATGACAAAATACATGAAAATAGAAAGCAAATGCTAGCAATAACGTTCAGTTGTTTTGAAAGGCGTGTCAAAATAAGCGACTGAGTCTATTTCATTATACAATTTTACCATTCTTCTGCAATAACGGCTCGATTTTGTCATGAATGTGAAAAAATACAGAAAAATGCAACGCAAATGCTGGTAATATCGTTCAGTTGTATTGAAAGCGTATCAAAATGAACGACTGAGTCTATTTTATTATACAATTTTACCATTCTTCTGCAATAACGGCTCGATTTTGTCATGGATGTGACAAAATACAGAAAAATTCAACGCAAATGCTGGTAATATCGTTCAGTTGTATTGAAAGCGTGTCAGAATAAACGGCTGAGTCTATTTTATTATACAATTTTACCATTCTTCTGCAATAACGATCCGATTTTGTCAAGAATTTGACAAAATACAGGAAAATAGAAAGCAAATGCTAGCAATAACGTTCAGTTGTTTTGAAAGGCGTGTCAAAATAAGCGACTGAGTCAATTTCATTAAACAATTTTACCATTCTTCTGCAATAACGATCCGATTTTGTCAAGAATTTGACAAAATACATGAAAATAGAAAGCAAATGCTAGCAATAACGTTCAGTTGTTTTGAAAGGCGTGTCAAAATAAGAGACTGAGTCTATTTCATTATACAATTTTACCATTCTTCTGCAATAACGATCCGATTTTGTCAAGAATTTGACAAAATACATGAAAATAGAAAGCAAATGCTAGCAATAACGTTCAGTTGTTTTGAAAGGCGTGTCAAAATAAGCGACTGAGTCTATTTCATTATACAATTTTACCATTCTTCTGCAATAACGGCTCGATTTTGTCATGGATGTGACAAAATACAGAAAAATTCAACGCAAATGCTGGTAATATCGTTCAGTTGTATTGAAAGCGTGTCAGAATAAACGGCTGAGTCTATTTTATTATACAATTTTACCATTCTTCTGCAATAACGATCCGATTTTGTCAAGAATTTGACAAAATACAGGTAAATAGAAAGCAAATGCTAGCAATAACGTTCAGTTGTTTTGAAAGGCGTGTCAAAATAAGCGACTGAGTCTATTTCATTATACAATTTTACCGTTCTTCTGCAATAACGGCTCGATTTTGTCATGAATGTGACAAAATACAGAAAAATTCAACGCAAATGCTGGTAATATCGTTCAGTTGTATTGAAAGCGTGTCAGAATAAACGGCTGAGTCTATTTTATTATACAATTTTACCATTCTTCTGCAATAACGATCCGATTTTGTCAAGAATTTGACAAAATACAGGTAAATAGAAAGCAAATGCTAGCAAAATCGTTCAGTTGTATTGAAAAGCGTGTCAAAATGAACGAGTGAGTCTATTTCATTATACAATTTTACCATTCTTCTGCAATAACGGCTCGATTTTGTCATGGATGTGACAAAATACAGAAAAATTCAACGCAAATGCTGGTAATATCGTTCAGTTGTATTGAAAGCGTGTCAGAATAAACGGCTGAGTCTATTTTATTATACAATTTTACCATTCTTCTGCAATAACGATCCGATTTTGTCAAGAATTTGACAAAATACAGGAAAATAGAAAGCAAATGCTAGCAATAACGTTCAGTTGTTTTGAAAGGCGTGTCAAAATAAGCGACTGAGTCAATTTCATTAAACAATTTTACCATTCTTCTGCAATAACGATCCGATTTTGTCAAGAATTTGACAAAATACATGAAAATAGAAAGCAAATGCTAGCAATAACGTTCAGTTGTTTTGAAAGGCGTGTCAAAATAAGAGACTGAGTCTATTTCATTATACAATTTTACCATTCTTCTGCAATAACGATCCGATTTTGTCAAGAATTTGACAAAATACATGAAAATAGAAAGCAAATGCTAGCAATAACGTTCAGTTGTTTTGAAAGGCGTGTCAAAATAAGCGACTGAGTCTATTTCATTATACAATTTTACCATTCTTCTGCAATAACGGCTCGATTTTGTCATGGATGTGACAAAATACAGAAAAATTCAACGCAAATGCTGGTAATATCGTTCAGTTGTATTGAAAGCGTGTCAGAATAAACGGCTGAGTCTATTTTATTATACAATTTTACCATTCTTCTGCAATAACGATCCGATTTTGTCAAGAATTTGACAAAATACAGGTAAATAGAAAGCAAATGCTAGCAATAACGTTCAGTTGTTTTGAAAGGCGTGTCAAAATAAGCGACTGAGTCTATTTCATTATACAATTTTACCGTTCTTCTGCAATAACGGCTCGATTTTGTCATGAATGTGACAAAATACAGAAAAATTCAACGCAAATGCTGGTAATATCGTTCAGTTGTATTGAAAGCGTGTCAGAATAAACGGCTGAGTCTATTTTATTATACAATTTTACCATTCTTCTGCAATAACGATCCGATTTTGTCAAGAATTTGACAAAATACAGGTAAATAGAAAGCAAATGCTAGCAATAACGTTCAGTTGTTTTGAAAGGCGTGTCAAAATAAGCGACTGAGTCTATTTCATTATACAATTTTACCATTCTTCTGCAATAACGGCTCGATTTTGTCATGAATGTGACAAAATACAGAAAAATTCAACGCAAATGCTGGTAATATCGTTCAGTTGTATTGAAAGCGTGTCAGAATAAACGGCTGAGTCTATTTTATTATACAATTTTACCATTCTTCTGCAATAACGATCCGATTTTGTCAAGAATTTGACAAAATACATGAAAATAGAAAGCAAATGCTAGTAATAACGTTCAGTTGTTTCGAAAGGCGTGTCAAAATAAGCGACTGAGTCAATTTCATTATACAATTTTACCATTCTTCTGCAATAACGATCCGATTTTGTCAAGAATTTGACAAAATACATGAAAATAGAAAGCAAATGCTAGCAATAACGTTCAGTTGTTTTGAAAGGCGTGTCAAAATAAGCGACTGAGTCTATTTAATTATACAATTTTACCATTCTTCTGCAATAACGGCTCGATTTTGTCATGAATGTGAAAAAATACAGAAAAATGCAACGCAAATGCTGGTAATATCGTTCAGTTGTATTGAAAAGCGTATCAAAATGAACGACTGAGTCTATTTTATTATACAATTTTACCATTCTTCTGCAATAACGATCCGATTTTGTCAAGAATTTGACAAAATACAGGAAAATAGAACGCAAATGCTAGCAAAATCGTTCAGTTGTATTGAAAAGCGTGTCAAAATGAACGAGTGAGTCTATTTCATTATACAATTTTACCATTCTTCTGCAATAACGGCTCGATTTTGTCATGGATGTGACAAAATACAGAAAAATTCAACGCAAATGCTGGTAATATCGTTCAGTTGTATTGAAAGCGTGTCAGAATAAACGGCTGAGTCTATTTTATTATACAATTTTACCATTCTTCTGCAATAACGATCCGATTTTGTCAAGAATTTGACAAAATACAGGAAAATAGAAAGCAAATGCTAGCAATAACGTTCAGTTGTTTTGAAAGGCGTGTCAAAATAAGCGACTGAGTCAATTTCATTAAACAATTTTACCATTCTTCTGCAATAACGATCCGATTTTGTCAAGAATTTGACAAAATACATGAAAATAGAAAGCAAATGCTAGCAATAACGTTCAGTTGTTTTGAAAGGCGTGTCAAAATAAGCGACTGAGTCTATTTCATTATACAATTTTACCATTCTTCTGCAATAACGGCTCGATTTTGTCATGAATGTGACAAAATACAGAAAAATTCAACGCAAATGCTGGTAATATCGTTCAGTTGTATTGAAAGCGTGTCAGAATAAACGGCTGAGTCTATTTTATTATACAATTTTACCATTCTTCTGCAATAACGATCCGATTTTGTCAAGAATTTGACAAAATACAGGTAAATAGAAAGCAAATGCTAGCAATAACGTTCAGTTGTTTTGAAAGGCGTGTCAAAATAAGCGACTGAGTCTATTTCATTATACAATTTTACCGTTCTTCTGCAATAACGGCTCGATTTTGTCATGAATGTGACAAAATACAGAAAAATTCAACGCAAATGCTGGTAATATCGTTCAGTTGTATTGAAAGCGTGTCAGAATAAACGGCTGAGTCTATTTTATTATACAATTTTACCATTCTTCTGCAATAACGATCCGATTTTGTCAAGAATTTGACAAAATACATGAAAATAGAAAGCAAATGCTAGTAATAACGTTCAGTTGTTTCGAAAGGCGTGTCAAAATAAGCGACTGAGTCAATTTCATTATACAATTTTACCATTCTTCTGCAATAACGATCCGATTTTGTCAAGAATATGACAAAATACATGAAAATAGAAAGCAAATGCTAGCAATAACGTTCAGTTGTTTTGAAAGGCGTGTCAAAATAAGCGACTGAGTCTATTTCATTATACAATTTTACCATTCTTCTGCAATAACGGCTCGATTTTGTCATGAATGTGAAAAAATACAGAAAAATGCAACGCAAATGCTGGTAATATCGTTCAGTTGTATTGAAAGCGTATCAAAATGAACGACTGAGTCTATTTTATTATACAATTTTACCATTCTTCTGCAATAACGATCCGATTTTGTCAAGAATTTGACAAAATACAGGAAAATAGAACGCAAATGCTAGCAAAATCGTTCAGTTGTATTGAAAAGCGTGTCAAAATGAACGAGTGAGTCTATTTCATTATACAATTTTACCATTCTTCTGCAATAACGGCTCGATTTTGTCATGGATGTGACAAAATACAGAAAAATTCAACGCAAATGCTGGTAATATCGTTCAGTTGTATTGAAAGCGTGTCAGAATAAACGGCTGAGTCTATTTTATTATACAATTTTACCATTCTTCTGCAATAACGATCCGATTTTGTCAAGAATTTGACAAAATACAGGAAAATAGAAAGCAAATGCTAGCAATAACGTTCAGTTGTTTTGAAAGGCGTGTCAAAATAAGCGACTGAGTCAATTTCATTAAACAATTTTACCATTCTTCTGCAATAACGATCCGATTTTGTCAAGAATTTGACAAAATACATGAAAATAGAAAGCAAATGCTAGCAATAACGTTCAGTTGTTTTGAAAGGCGTGTCAAAATAAGAGACTGAGTCTATTTCATTATACAATTTTACCATTCTTCTGCAATAACGATCCGATTTTGTCAAGAATTTGACAAAATACATGAAAATAGAAAGCAAATGCTAGCAATAACGTTCAGTTGTTTTGAAAGGCGTGTCAAAATAAGCGACTGAGTCTATTTCATTATACAATTTTACCATTCTTCTGCAATAACGGCTCGATTTTGTCATGGATGTGACAAAATACAGAAAAATTCAACGCAAATGCTGGTAATATCGTTCAGTTGTATTGAAAGCGTGTCAGAATAAACGGCTGAGTCTATTTTATTATACAATTTTACCATTCTTCTGCAATAACGATCCGATTTTGTCAAGAATTTGACAAAATACAGGTAAATAGAAAGCAAATGCTAGCAATAACGTTCAGTTGTTTTGAAAGGCGTGTCAAAATAAGCGACTGAGTCTATTTCATTATACAATTTTACCGTTCTTCTGCAATAACGGCTCGATTTTGTCATGAATGTGACAAAATACAGAAAAATTCAACGCAAATGCTGGTAATATCGTTCAGTTGTATTGAAAGCGTGTCAGAATAAACGGCTGAGTCTATTTTATTATACAATTTTACCATTCTTCTGCAATAACGATCCGATTTTGTCAAGAATTTGACAAAATACATGAAAATAGAAAGCAAATGCTAGTAATAACGTTCAGTTGTTTCGAAAGGCGTGTCAAAATAAGCGACTGAGTCAATTTCATTATACAATTTTACCATTCTTCTGCAATAACGATCCGATTTTGTCAAGAATTTGACAAAATACATGAAAATAGAAAGCAAATGCTAGCAATAACGTTCAGTTGTTTTGAAAGGCGTGTCAAAATAAGCGACTGAGTCTATTTCATTATACAATTTTACCATTCTTCTGCAATAACGGCTCGATTTTGTCATGAATGTGAAAAAATACAGAAAAATGCAACGCAAATGCTGGTAATATCGTTCAGTTGTATTGAAAAGCGTATCAAAATGAACGACTGAGTTATTTTATTATACAATTTTACCATTCTTCTGCAATAACGATCCGATTTTGTCAAGAATTTGACAAAATACAGGAAAATAGAACGCAAATGCTAGCAAAATCGTTCAGTTGTATTGAAAAGCGTGTCAAAATGAACGAGTGAGTCTATTTCATTATACAATTTTACCATTCTTCTGCAATAACGGCTCGATTTTGTCATGGATGTGACAAAATACAGAAAAATTCAACGCAAATGCTGGTAATATCGTTCAGTTGTATTGAAAGCGTGTCAGAATAAACGGCTGAGTCTATTTTATTATACAATTTTACCATTCTTCTGCAATAACGATCCGATTTTAATACAGGAAAATAGAACGCAAATGCTAGCAAAATCGTTCAGTTGTATTGAAAAGCGTGTCAAAATGAACGAGTGAGTATTTCATTATACAATTTTACCATTCTTCTGCAATACCGATCCGATTTTGTCAAGAATTTGACAAAATACAGGAAAATAGAAAGCAAATGCTAGCAATAACGTTCAGTTGTTTTGAAAGGCGTGTCAAAATAAGCGACAGTCTATTTTATTATACAATTTTACCATTCTTCTGCAATAACGATCCGATTTTGTCAAGAATTTGACAAAATACAGGAAAATAGAAAGCAAATGCTAGCAATAACGTTCAGTTGTTTTGAAAGGCGTGTTAAAATAAGCGACCTTGTCTATTTCATTATCCAATTTTACCATTCTTCTGCAATAACGGCTCGATTTTGTCATGAATGTGACAAAATACAGAAAAATGCAACGCAAATGCTGGTAATATCGTTCAGTTGTATTGAAAAGCGTATCAAAATGAACGACTGAGTTATTTTATTATACAATTTTACCATTCTTCTGCAATAACGATCCGATTTTGTCAAGAATTTGACAAAATACAGGAAAATAGAACGCAAATGCTAGCAAAATCGTTCAGTTGTATTGAAAAGCGTTTCAAAATGAACGAGTGAGTCTATTTCATTATACAATTTTACCATTCTTCTGCAATAACGGCTCGATTTTGTCATGGATGTGACAAAATACAGAAAAATTCAACGCAAATGCTGGTAATATCGTTCAGTTGTATTGAAAGCGTGTCAGAATAAACGGCTGAGTCTATTTTATTATACAATTTTACCATTCTTCTGCAATAACGATCCGATTTTAATACAGGAAAATAGAACGCAAATGCTAGCAAAATCGTTCAGTTGTATTGAAAAGCGTGTCAAAATGAACGAGTGAGTATTTCATTATACAATTTTACCATTCTTCTGCAATACCGATCCGATTTTGTCAAGAATTTGACAAAATACAGGAAAATAGAAAGCAAATGCTAGCAATAACGTTCAGTTGTTTTGAAAGGCGTGTCAAAATAAGCGACAGTCTATTTTATTATACAATTTTACCATTCTTCTGCAATAACGATCCGATTTTGTCAAGAATTTGACAAAATACAGGAAAATAGAAAGCAAATGCTAGCAATAACGTTCAGTTGTTTTGAAAGGCGTGTTAAAATAAGCGACCTTGTCTATTTCATTATCCAATTTTACCATTCTTCTGCAATAACGGCTCGATTTTGTCATGAATGTGACAAAATACAGAAAAATTCAACGCAAATGCTGGTAATATCGTTCAGTTGTATTGAAAGCGTGTCAGAATAAACGGCTGAGTCTATTTTATTATACAATTTTACCATTCTTCTGCAATAACGATCCGATTTTGTCAAGAATTTGACAAAATACATGAAAATAGAAAGCAAATGCTAGTAATAACGTTCAGTTGTTTCGAAAGGCGTGTCAAAATAAGCGACTGAGTCAATTTCATTATACAATTTTACCATTCTTCTGCAATAACGATCCGATTTTGTCAAGAATTTGACAAAATACATGAAAATAGAAAGCAAATGCTAGCAATAACGTTCAGTTGTTTTGAAAGGCGTGTCAAAATAAGCGACTGAGTCTATTTCATTATACAATTTTACCATTCTTCTGCAATAACGGCTCGATTTTGTCATGAATGTGAAAAAATACAGAAAAATGCAACGCAAATGCTGGTAATATCGTTCAGTTGTATTGAAAAGCGTATCAAAATGAACGACTGAGTCTATTTTATTATACAATTTTACCATTCTTCTGCAATAACGATCCGATTTTGTCAAGAATTTGACAAAATACAGGAAAATAGAACGCAAATGCTAGCAAAATCGTTCAGTTGTATTGAAAAGCGTGTCAAAATGAACGAGTGAGTCTATTTCATTATACAATTTTACCATTCTTCTGCAATAACGGCTCGATTTTGTCATGGATGTGACAAAATACAGAAAAATTCAACGCAAATGCTGGTAATATCGTTCAGTTGTATTGAAAGCGTGTCAGAATAAACGGCTGAGTCTATTTTATTATACAATTTTACCATTCTTCTGCAATAACGATCCGATTTTGTCAAGAATTTGACAAAATACAGGAAAATAGAAAGCAAATGCTAGCAATAACGTTCAGTTGTTTTGAAAGGCGTGTCAAAATAAGCGACTGAGTCAATTTCATTAAACAATTTTACCATTCTTCTGCAATAACGATCCGATTTTGTCAAGAATTTGACAAAATACATGAAAATAGAAAGCAAATGCTAGCAAAATCGTTCAGTTGTTTTGAAAGGCGTGTCAAAATAAGCGACTGAGTCTATTTCATTATACAATTTTACCATTCTTCTGCAATAACGGCTCGATTTTGTCATGAATGTGACAAAATACAGAAAAATGCAACGCAAATGCTGGTAATATCGTTCAGTTGTATTGAAAAGCGTGTCAAAATGAACGAGTGAGTCTATTTCATTATACAATTTTACCATTCTTCTGCAATAACGGCTCGATTTTGTCATGGATGTGACAAAATACAGAAAAATTCAACGCAAATGCTGGTAATATCGTTCAGTTGTATTGAAAGCGTGTCAGAATAAACGGCTGAGTCTATTTTATTATACAATTTTACCATTCTTCTGCAATAACGATCCGATTTTGTCAAGAATGTGACAAAATACAGAAAAATTCAACGCAAATGCTGGTAATATCGTTCAGTTGTATTGAAAGCGTGTCAGAATAAACGGCTGAGTCTATTTTATTATACAATTTTACCATTCTTCTGCAATAACGATCCGATTTTGTCAAGAATTTGACAAAATACATGAAAATAGAAAGCAAATGCTAGTAATAACGTTCAGTTGTTTCGAAAGGCGTGTCAAAATAAGCGACTGAGTCAATTTCATTATACAATTTTACCATTCTTCTGCAATAACGATCCGATTTTGTCAAGAATTTGACAAAATACATGAAAATAGAAAGCAAATGCTAGCAATAACGTTCAGTTGTTTTGAAAGGCGTGTCAAAATAAGCGACTGAGTCAATTTCATTAAACAATTTTACCATTCTTCTGCAATAACGATCCGATTTTGTCAAGAATTTGACAAAATACATGAAAATAGAAAGCAAATGCTAGCAATAACGTTCAGTTGTTTTGAAAGGCGTGTCAAAATAAGAGACTGAGTCTATTTCATTATACAATTTTACCATTCTTCTGCAATAACGATCCGATTTTGTCAAGAATTTGACAAAATACATGAAAATAGAAAGCAAATGCTAGCAATAACGTTCAGTTGTTTTGAAAGGCGTGTCAAAATAAGCGACTGAGTCTATTTCATTATACAATTTTACCATTCTTCTGCAATAACGGCTCGATTTTGTCATGAATGTGACAAAATACAGAAAAATGCAACGCAAATGCTGGTAATATCGTTCAGTTGTATTGAAAAGCGTGTCAAAATGAACGACTGAGTCTATTTTATTATACAATTTTACCATTCTTCTGCAATAACGATCCGATTTTGTCAAGAATTTGACAAAATACAGGAAAATAGAACGCAAATGCTAGCAAAATCGTTCAGTTGTTTTGAAAGGCGTGTCAAAATAAGCGACTGAGTCTATTTCATTATACAATTTTACCATTCTTCTGCAATAACGGCTCGATTTTGTCATGGATGTGACAAAATACAGAAAAATTCAACGCAAATGCTGGTAATATCGTTCAGTTGTATTGAAAGCGTGTCAGAATAAACGGCTGAGTCTATTTTATTATACAATTTTACCATTCTTCTGCAATAACGATCCGATTTTGTCAAGAATTTGACAAAATACAGGTAAATAGAAAGCAAATGCTAGCAATAACGTTCAGTTGTTTTGAAAGGCGTGTCAAAATAAGCGACTGAGTCTATTTCATTATACAATTTTACCGTTCTTCTGCAATAACGGCTCGATTTTGTCATGAATGTGACAAAATACAGAAAAATTCAACGCAAATGCTGGTAATATCGTTCAGTTGTATTGAAAGCGTGTCAGAATAAACGGCTGAGTCTATTTTATTATACAATTTTACCATTCTTCTGCAATAACGATCCGATTTTGTCAAGAATTTGACAAAATACATGAAAATAGAAAGCAAATGCTAGTAATAACGTTCAGTTGTTTCGAAAGGCGTGTCAAAATAAGCGACTGAGTCAATTTCATTATACAATTTTACCATTCTTCTGCAATAACGATCCGATTTTGTCAAGAATTTGACAAAATACAGGAAAATAGAACGCAAATGCTGGTAATATCGTTCAGTTGTATTGAAAGCGTGTCAGAATAAACGGCTGAGTCTATTTTATTATACAATTTTACCATTCTTCTGCAATAACGATCCGATTTTGTCAAGAATTTGACAAAATACAGGAAAATAGAAAGCAAATGCTAGCAATAACGTTCAGTTGTTTTGAAAGGCGTGTCAAAATAAGCGACTGAGTCTATTTCATTAAACAATTTTACCATTCTTCTGCAATAACGATCCGATTTTGTCAAGAATTTGACAAAATACATGAAAATAGAAAGCAAATGCTAGCAAAATCGTTCAGTTGTTTTGAAAGGCGTGTCAAAATAAGCGACTGAGTCTATTTCATTATACAATTTTACCATTCTTCTGCAATAACGGCTCGATTTTGTCATGAATGTGACAAAATACAGAAAAATGCAACGCAAATGCTGGTAATATCGTTCAGTTGTATTGAAAAGCGTGTCAAAATGAACGAGTGAGTCTATTTCATTATACAATTTTACCATTCTTCTGCAATAACGGCTCGATTTTGTCATGGATGTGACAAAATACAGAAAAATTCAACGCAAATGCTGGTAATATCGTTCAGTTGTATTGAAAGCGTGTCAGAATAAACGGCTGAGTCTATTTTATTATACAATTTTACCATTCTTCTGCAATAACGATCCGATTTTGTCAAGAATTTGACAAAATACAGGAAAATAGAAAGCAAATGCTAGCAATAACGTTCAGTTGTTTTGAAAGGCGTGTCAAAATAAGCGACTGAGTCAATTTCATTAAACAATTTTACCATTCTTCTGCAATAACGATCCGATTTTGTCAAGAATTTGACAAAATACATGAAAATAGAAAGCAAATGCTAGCAAAATCGTTCAGTTGTATTGAAAAGCGTGTCACAATGAACGAGTGAGTCTATTTCATTATACAATTTTACCATTCATCTGCAATAACGATCCGATTTTGTCAATAATTTGACAAAATACAGGAAAATAGAAAGCAAATGCTAGCAATAACGTTCAGTTGTTTTGAAAGGCGTGTCAAAATAAGCGACTGAGTCTATTTCATTATACAATTTTACCATTCTTCTGCAATAACGGCTCGATTTTGTCATGAATGTGACAAAATACAGAAAAATTCAACGCAAATGCTGGTAATATCGTTCAGTTGTATTGAAAGCGTGTCAGAATAAACGGCTGAGTCTATTTTATTATACAATTTTACCATTCTTCTGCAATAACGATCCGATTTTGTCAAGAATTTGACAAAATACAGGTAAATAGAAAGCAAATGCTAGCAATAACGTTCAGTTGTTTTGAAAGGCGTGTCAAAATAAGCGACTGAGTCTATTTCATTATACAATTTTACCGTTCTTCTGCAATAACGGCTCGATTTTGTCATGAATGTGACAAAATACAGAAAAATTCAACGCAAATGCTGGTAATATCGTTCAGTTGTATTGAAAGCGTGTCAGAATAAACGGCTGAGTCTATTTTATTATACAATTTTACCATTCTTCTGCAATAACGATCCGATTTTGTCAAGAATTTGACAAAATACATGAAAATAGAAAGCAAATGCTAGTAATAACGTTCAGTTGTTTCGAAAGGCGTGTCAAAATAAGCGACTGAGTCAATTTCATTATACAATTTTACCATTCTTCTGCAATAACGATCCGATTTTGTCAAGAATTTGACAAAATACATGAAAATAGAAAGCAAATGCTAGCAATAACGTTCAGTTGTTTTGAAAGGCGTGTCAAAATAAGCGACTGAGTCTATTTCATTATACAATTTTACCATTCTTCTGCAATAACGGCTCGATTTTGTCATGAATGTGAAAAAATACAGAAAAATGCAACGCAAATGCTGGTAATATCGTTCAGTTGTATTGAAAGCGTATCAAAATGAACGACTGAGTCTATTTTATTATACAATTTTACCATTCTTCTGCAATAACGATCCGATTTTGTCAAGAATTTGACAAAATACAGGAAAATAGAACGCAAATGCTAGCAAAATCGTTCAGTTGTATTGAAAAGCGTGTCAAAATGAACGAGTGAGTCTATTTCATTATACAATTTTACCATTCTTCTGCAATAACGGCTCGATTTTGTCATGGATGTGACAAAATACAGAAAAATTCAACGCAAATGCTGGTAATATCGTTCAGTTGTATTGAAAGCGTGTCAGAATAAACGGCTGAGTCTATTTTATTATACAATTTTACCATTCTTCTGCAATAACGATCCGATATTGTCAAGAATTTGACAAAATACAGGAAAATAGAAAGCAAATGCTAGCAATAACGTTCAGTTGTTTTGAAAGGCGTGTCAAAATAAGCGACTGAGTCAATTTCATTAAACAATTTTACCATTCTTCTGCAATAACGATCCGATTTTGTCAAGAATTTGACAAAATACATGAAAATAGAAAGCAAATGCTAGCAATAACGTTCAGTTGTTTTGAAAGGCGTGTCAAAATAAGCGACTGAGTCTATTTCATTATACAATTTTACCATTCTTCTGCAATAACGGCTCGATTTTGTCATGAATGTGACAAAATACAGAAAAATGCAACGCAAATGCTGGTAATATCGTTCAGTTGTATTGAAAAGCGTGTCAAAATGAACGACTGAGTCTATTTTATTATACAATTTTACCATTCTTCTGCAATAACGATCCGATTTTGTCAAGAATTTGACAAAATACAGGAAAATGGAACGCAAATGCTAGCAAAATCGTTCAGTTGTTTTGAAAGGCGTGTCAAAATAAGCGACTGAGTCTATTTCATTATACAATTTTACCATTCTTCTGCAATAACGGCTCGATTTTGTCATGGATGTGACAAAATACAGAAAAATTCAACGCAAATGCTGGTAATATCGTTCAGTTGTATTGAAAGCGTGTCAGAATAAACGGCTGAGTCTATTTTATTATACAATTTTACCATTCTTCTGCAATAACGATCCGATTTTGTCAAGAATTTGACAAAATACAGGTAAATAGAAAGCAAATGCTAGCAATAACGTTCAGTTGTTTTGAAAGGCGTGTCAAAATAAGCGACTGAGTCTATTTCATTATACAATTTTACCGTTCTTCTGCAATAACGGCTCGATTTTGTCATGAATGTGACAAAATACAGAAAAATTCAACGCAAATGCTGGTAATATCGTTCAGTTGTATTGAAAGCGTGTCAGAATAAACGGCTGAGTCTATTTTATTATACAATTTTACCATTCTTCTGCAATAACGATCCGATTTTGTCAAGAATTTGACAAAATACATGAAAATAGAAAGCAAATGCTAGTAATAACGTTCAGTTGTTTCGAAAGGCGTGTCAAAATAAGCGACTGAGTCAATTTCATTATACAATTTTACCATTCTTCTGCAATAACGATCCGATTTTGTCAAGAATTTGACAAAATACATGAAAATAGAAAGCAAATGCTAGCAATAACGTTCAGTTGTTTTGAAAGGCGTGTCAAAATAAGCGACTGAGTCTATTTCATTATACAATTTTACCATTCTTCTGCAATAACGGCTCGATTTTGTCATGAATGTGAAAAAATACAGAAAAATGCAACGCAAATGCTGGTAATATCGTTCAGTTGTATTGAAAAGCGTATCAAAATGAACGACTGAGTTATTTTATTATACAATTTTACCATTCTTCTGCAATAACGATCCGATTTTGTCAAGAATTTGACAAAATACAGGAAAATAGAACGCAAATGCTAGCAAAATCGTTCAGTTGTATTGAAAAGCGTGTCAAAATGAACGAGTGAGTCTATTTCATTATACAATTTTACCATTCTTCTGCAATAACGGCTCGATTTTGTCATGGATGTGACAAAATACAGAAAAATTCAACGCAAATGCTGGTAATATCGTTCAGTTGTATTGAAAGCGTGTCAGAATAAACGGCTGAGTCTATTTTATTATACAATTTTACCATTCTTCTGCAATAACGATCCGATTTTAATACAGGAAAATAGAACGCAAATGCTAGCAAAATCGTTCAGTTGTATTGAAAAGCGTGTCAAAATGAACGAGTGAGTATTTCATTATACAATTTTACCATTCTTCTGCAATACCGATCCGATTTTGTCAAGAATTTGACAAAATACAGGAAAATAGAAAGCAAATGCTAGCAATAACGTTCAGTTGTTTTGAAAGGCGTGTCAAAATAAGCGACAGTCTATTTTATTATACAATTTTACCATTCTTCTGCAATAACGATCCGATTTTGTCAAGAATTTGACAAAATACAGGAAAATAGAAAGCAAATGCTAGCAATAACGTTCAGTTGTTTTGAAAGGCGTGTTAAAATAAGCGACCTTGTCTATTTCATTATCCAATTTTACCATTCTTCTGCAATAACGGCTCGATTTTGTCATGAATGTGACAAAATACAGAAAAATTCAACGCAAATGCTGGTAATATCGTTCAGTTGTATTGAAAGCGTGTCAGAATAAACGGCTGAGTCTATTTTATTATACAATTTTACCATTCTTCTGCAATAACGATCCGATTTTGTCAAGAATTTGACAAAATACATGAAAATAGAAAGCAAATGCTAGTAATAACGTTCAGTTGTTTCGAAAGGCGTGTCAAAATAAGCGACTGAGTCAATTTCATTATACAATTTTACCATTCTTCTGCAATAACGATCCGATTTTGTCAAGAATTTGACAAAATACATGAAAATAGAAAGCAAATGCTAGCAATAACGTTCAGTTGTTTTGAAAGGCGTGTCAAAATAAGCGACTGAGTCTATTTCATTATACAATTTTACCATTCTTCTGCAATAACGGCTCGATTTTGTCATGAATGTGAAAAAATACAGAAAAATGCAACGCAAATGCTGGTAATATCGTTCAGTTGTATTGAAAAGCGTATCAAAATGAACGACTGAGTCTATTTTATTATACAATTTTACCATTCTTCTGCAATAACGATCCGATTTTGTCAAGAATTTGACAAAATACAGGAAAATAGAACGCAAATGCTAGCAAAATCGTTCAGTTGTATTGAAAAGCGTGTCAAAATGAACGAGTGAGTCTATTTCATTATACAATTTTACCATTCTTCTGCAATAACGGCTCGATTTTGTCATGGATGTGACAAAATACAGAAAAATTCAACGCAAATGCTGGTAATATCGTTCAGTTGTATTGAAAGCGTGTCAGAATAAACGGCTGAGTCTATTTTATTATACAATTTTACCATTCTTCTGCAATAACGATCCGATTTTGTCAAGAATTTGACAAAATACAGGAAAATAGAAAGCAAATGCTAGCAATAACGTTCAGTTGTTTTGAAAGGCGTGTCAAAATAAGCGACTGAGTCAATTTCATTAAACAATTTTACCATTCTTCTGCAATAACGATCCGATTTTGTCAAGAATTTGACAAAATACATGAAAATAGAAAGCAAATGCTAGCAAAATCGTTCAGTTGTTTTGAAAGGCGTGTCAAAATAAGCGACTGAGTCTATTTCATTATACAATTTTACCATTCTTCTGCAATAACGGCTCGATTTTGTCATGAATGTGACAAAATACAGAAAAATGCAACGCAAATGCTGGTAATATCGTTCAGTTGTATTGAAAAGCGTGTCAAAATGAACGAGTGAGTCTATTTCATTATACAATTTTACCATTCTTCTGCAATAACGGCTCGATTTTGTCATGGATGTGACAAAATTCAGAAAAATTCAACGCAAATGCTGGTAATATCGTTCAGTTGTATTGAAAGCGTGTCAGAATAAACGGCTGAGTCTATTTTATTATACAATTTTACCATTCTTCTGCAATAACGATCCGATTTTGTCAAGAATTTGACAAAATACAGGAAAATAGAAAGCAAATGCTAGCAATAACGTTCAGTTGTTTTGAAAGGCGTGTCAAAATAAGCGACTGAGTCAATTTCATTAAACAATTTTACCATTCTTCTGCAATAACGATCCGATTTTGTCAAGAATTTGACAAAATACATGAAAATAGAAAGCAAATGCTAGCAAAATCGTTCAGTTGTATTGAAAAGCGTGTCACAATGAACGAGTGAGTCTATTTCATTATACAATTTTACCATTCATCTGCAATAACGATCCGATTTTGTCAATAATTTGACAAAATACAGGAAAATAGAAAGCAAATGCTAGCAATAACGTTCAGTTGTTTTGAAAGGCGTGTCAAAATAAGCGACTGAGTCTATTTCATTATACAATTTTACCATTCTTCTGCAATAACGGCTCGATTTTGTCATGAATGTGACAAAATACAGAAAAATTCAACGCAAATGCTGGTAATATCGTTCAGTTGTATTGAAAGCGTGTCAGAATAAACGGCTGAGTCTATTTTATTATACAATTTTACCATTCTTCTGCAATAACGATCCGATTTTGTCAAGAATTTGACAAAATACAGGTAAATAGAAAGCAAATGCTAGCAATAACGTTCAGTTGTTTTGAAAGGCGTGTCAAAATAAGCGACTGAGTCTATTTCATTATACAATTTTACCGTTCTTCTGCAATAACGGCTCGATTTTGTCATGAATGTGACAAAATACAGAAAAATTCAACGCAAATGCTGGTAATATCGTTCAGTTGTATTGAAAGCGTGTCAGAATAAACGGCTGAGTCTATTTTATTATACAATTTTACCATTCTTCTGCAATAACGATCCGATTTTGTCAAGAATTTGACAAAATACATGAAAATAGAAAGCAAATGCTAGTAATAACGTTCAGTTGTTTCGAAAGGCGTGTCAAAATAAGCGACTGAGTCAATTTCATTATACAATTTTACCATTCTTCTGCAATAACGATCCGATTTTGTCAAGAATTTGACAAAATACATGAAAATAGAAAGCAAATGCTAGCAATAACGTTCAGTTGTTTTGAAAGGCGTGTCAAAATAAGCGACTGAGTCTATTTCATTATACAATTTTACCATTCTTCTGCAATAACGGCTCGATTTTGTCATGAATGTGAAAAAATACAGAAAAATGCAACGCAAATGCTGGTAATATCGTTCAGTTGTATTGAAAAGCGTATCAAAATGAACGACTGAGTTATTTTATTATACAATTTTACCATTCTTCTGCAATAACGATCCGATTTTGTCAAGAATTTGACAAAATACAGGAAAATAGAACGCAAATGCTAGCAAAATCGTTCAGTTGTATTGAAAAGCGTGTCAAAATGAACGAGTGAGTCTATTTCATTATACAATTTTACCATTCTTCTGCAATAACGGCTCGATTTTGTCATGGATGTGACAAAATACAGAAAAATTCAACGCAAATGCTGGTAATATCGTTCAGTTGTATTGAAAGCGTGTCAGAATAAACGGCTGAGTCTATTTTATTATACAATTTTACCATTCTTCTGCAATAACGATCCGATTTTAATACAGGAAAATAGAACGCAAATGCTAGCAAAATCGTTCAGTTGTATTGAAAAGCGTGTCAAAATGAACGAGTGAGTATTTCATTATACAATTTTACCATTCTTCTGCAATACCGATCCGATTTTGTCAAGAATTTGACAAAATACAGGAAAATAGAAAGCAAATGCTAGCAATAACGTTCAGTTGTTTTGAAAGGCGTGTCAAAATAAGCGACAGTCTATTTTATTATACAATTTTACCATTCTTCTGCAATAACGATCCGATTTTGTCAAGAATTTGACAAAATACAGGAAAATAGAAAGCAAATGCTAGCAATAACGTTCAGTTGTTTTGAAAGGCGTGTTAAAATAAGCGACCTTGTCTATTTCATTATCCAATTTTACCATTCTTCTGCAATAACGGCTCGATTTTGTCATGAATGTGACAAAATACAGAAAAATTCAACGCAAATGCTGGTAATATCGTTCAGTTGTATTGAAAGCGTGTCAGAATAAACGGCTGAGTCTATTTTATTATACAATTTTACCATTCTTCTGCAATAACGATCCGATTTTGTCAAGAATTTGACAAAATACATGAAAATAGAAAGCAAATGCTAGTAATAACGTTCAGTTGTTTCGAAAGGCGTGTCAAAATAAGCGACTGAGTCAATTTCATTATACAATTTTACCATTCTTCTGCAATAACGATCCGATTTTGTCAAGAATTTGACAAAATACATGAAAATAGAAAGCAAATGCTAGCAATAACGTTCAGTTGTTTTGAAAGGCGTGTCAAAATAAGCGACTGAGTCTATTTCATTATACAATTTTACCATTCTTCTGCAATAACGGCTCGATTTTGTCATGAATGTGAAAAAATACAGAAAAATGCAACGCAAATGCTGGTAATATCGTTCAGTTGTATTGAAAAGCGTATCAAAATGAACGACTGAGTCTATTTTATTATACAATTTTACCATTCTTCTGCAATAACGATCCGATTTTGTCAAGAATTTGACAAAATACAGGAAAATAGAACGCAAATGCTAGCAAAATCGTTCAGTTGTATTGAAAAGCGTGTCAAAATGAACGAGTGAGTCTATTTCATTATACAATTTTACCATTCTTCTGCAATAACGGCTCGATTTTGTCATGGATGTGACAAAATACAGAAAAATTCAACGCAAATGCTGGTAATATCGTTCAGTTGTATTGAAAGCGTGTCAGAATAAACGGCTGAGTCTATTTTATTATACAATTTTACCATTCTTCTGCAATAACGATCCGATTTTGTCAAGAATTTGACAAAATACAGGAAAATAGAAAGCAAATGCTAGCAATAACGTTCAGTTGTTTTGAAAGGCGTGTCAAAATAAGCGACTGAGTCAATTTCATTAAACAATTTTACCATTCTTCTGCAATAACGATCCGATATTGTCAAGAATTTGACAAAATACATGAAAATAGAAAGCAAATGCTAGCAAAATCGTTCAGTTGTTTTGAAAGGCGTGTCAAAATAAGCGACTGAGTCTTTTTCATTATACAATTTTACCATTCTTCTGCAATAACGGCTCGATTTTGTCATGAATGTGACAAAATACAGAAAAATGCAACGCAAATGCTGGTAATATCGTTCAGTTGTATTGAAAAGCGTGTCAAAATGAACGAGTGAGTCTATTTCATTATACAATTTTACCATTCTTCTGCAATAACGGCTCGATTTTGTCATGGATGTGACAAAATACAGAAAAATTCAACGCAAATGCTGGTAATATCGTTCAGTTGTATTGAAAGCGTGTCAGAATAAACGGCTGAGTCTATTTTATTATACAATTTTACCATTCTTCTGCAATAACGATCCGATTTTGTCAAGAATTTGACAAAATACAGGAAAATAGAAAGCAAATGCTAGCAATAACGTTCAGTTGTTTTGAAAGGCGTGTCAAAATAAGCGACTGAGTCAATTTCATTAAACAATTTTACCATTCTTCTGCAATAACGATCCGATTTTGTCAAGAATTTGACAAAATACATGAAAATAGAAAGCAAATGCTAGCAAAATCGTTCAGTTGTATTGAAAAGCGTGTCACAATGAACGAGTGAGTCTATTTCATTATACAATTTTACCATTCATCTGCAATAACGATCCGATTTTGTCAATAATTTGACAAAATACAGGAAAATAGAAAGCAAATGCTAGCAATAACGTTCAGTTGTTTTGAAAGGCGTGTCAAAATAAGCGACTGAGTCTATTTCATTATACAATTTTACCATTCTTCTGCAATAACGGCTCGATTTTGTCATGAATGTGACAAAATACAGAAAAATTCAACGCAAATGCTGGTAATATCGTTCAGTTGTATTGAAAGCGTGTCAGAATAAACGGCTGAGTCTATTTTATTATACAATTTTACCATTCTTCTGCAATAACGATCCGATTTTGTCAAGAATTTGACAAAATACAGGTAAATAGAAAGCAAATGCTAGCAATAACGTTCAGTTGTTTTGAAAGGCGTGTCAAAATAAGCGACTGAGTCTATTTCATTATACAATTTTACCGTTCTTCTGCAATAACGGCTCGATTTTGTCATGAATGTGACAAAATACAGAAAAATTCAACGCAAATGCTGGTAATATCGTTCAGTTGTATTGAAAGCGTGTCAGAATAAACGGCTGAGTCTATTTTATTATACAATTTTACCATTCTTCTGCAATAACGATCCGATTTTGTCAAGAATTTGACAAAATACATGAAAATAGAAAGCAAATGCTAGTAATAACGTTCAGTTGTTTCGAAAGGCGTGTCAAAATAAGCGACTGAGTCAATTTCATTATACAATTTTACCATTCTTCTGCAATAACGATCCGATTTTGTCAAGAATTTGACAAAATACATGAAAATAGAAAGCAAATGCTAGCAATAACGTTCAGTTGTTTTGAAAGGCGTGTCAAAATAAGCGACTGAGTCTATTTCATTATACAATTTTACCATTCTTCTGCAATAACGGCTCGATTTTGTCATGAATGTGAAAAAATACAGAAAAATGCAACGCAAATGCTGGTAATATCGTTCAGTTGTATTGAAAGCGTATCAAAATGAACGACTGAGTCTATTTTATTATACAATTTTACCATTCTTCTGCAATAACGATCCGATTTTGTCAAGAATTTGACAAAATACAGGAAAATAGAACGCAAATGCTAGCAAAATCGTTCAGTTGTATTGAAAAGCGTGTCAAAATGAACGAGTGAGTCTATTTCATTATACAATTTTACCATTCTTCTGCAATAACGGCTCGATTTTGTCATGGATGTGACAAAATACAGAAAAATTCAACGCAAATGCTGGTAATATCGTTCAGTTGTATTGAAAGCGTGTCAGAATAAACGGCTGAGTCTATTTTATTATACAATTTTACCATTCTTCTGCAATAACGATCCGATTTTGTCAAGAATTTGACAAAATACAGGAAAATAGAAAGCAAATGCTAGCAATAACGTTCAGTTGTTTTGAAAGGCGTGTCAAAATAAGCGACTGAGTCAATTTCATTAAACAATTTTACCATTCTTCTGCAATAACGATCCGATTTTGTCAAGAATTTGACAAAATACATGAAAATAGAAAGCAAATGCTAGCAATAACGTTCAGTTGTTTTGAAAGGCGTGTCAAAATAAGAGACTGAGTCTATTTCATTATACAATTTTACCATTCTTCTGCAATAACGATCCGATTTTGTCAAGAATTTGACAAAATACATGAAAATAGAAAGCAAATGCTAGCAATAACGTTCAGTTGTTTTGAAAGGCGTGTCAAAATAAGCGACTGAGTCTATTTCATTATACAATTTTACCATTCTTCTGCAATAACGATCCGATTTTGTCAAGAATTTGACAAAATACAGGAAAATAGAACGCAAATGCTAGCAAAATCGTTCAGTTGTTTTGAAAGGCGTGTCAAAATAAGCGACTGAGTCTATTTCATTATACAATTTTACCATTCTTCTGCAATAACGGCTCGATTTTGTCATGGATGTGACAAAATACAGAAAAATTCAACGCAAATGCTGGTAATATCGTTCAGTTGTATTGAAAGCGTGTCAGAATAAACGGCTGAGTCTATTTTATTATACAATTTTACCATTCTTCTGCAATAACGATCCGATTTTGTCAAGAATTTGACAAAATACAGGTAAATAGAAAGCAAATGCTAGCAATAACGTTCAGTTGTTTTGAAAGGCGTGTCAAAATAAGCGACTGAGTCTATTTCATTATACAATTTTACCGTTCTTCTGCAATAACGGCTCGATTTTGTCGTGAA
Organism: Agrilus cyanescens; assembly: GCA_947389935.1. Lineage (NCBI taxonomy): Eukaryota > Metazoa > Arthropoda > Insecta > Coleoptera > Buprestidae > Agrilus > Agrilus cyanescens. The sequence continues at coordinate 11,499,359 of OX376712.1, forward strand.
TGTGACAAAATACAGAAAAATTCAACGCAAATGCTGGTAATATCGTTCAGTTGTATTGAAAGCGTGTCAGAATAAACGGCTGAGTCTATTTTATTATACAATTTTACCATTCTTCTGCAATAACGATCCGATTTTGTCAAGAATTTGACAAAATACATGAAAATAGAAAGCAAATGCTAGTAATAACGTTCAGTTGTTTCGAAAGGCGTGTCAAAATAAGCGACTGAGTCAATTTCATTATACAATTTTACCATTCTTCTGCAATAACGATCCGATTTTGTCAAGAATTTGACAAAATACATGAAAATAGAAAGCAAATGCTAGCAATAACGTTCAGTTGTTTTGAAAGGCGTGTCAAAATAAGCGACTGAGTCTATTTCATTATACAATTTTACCATTCTTCTGCAATAACGGCTCGATTTTGTCATGAATGTGAAAAAATACAGAAAAATGCAACGCAAATGCTGGTAATATCGTTCAGTTGTATTGAAAAGCGTATCAAAATGAACGACTGAGTTATTTTATTATACAATTTTACCATTCTTCTGCAATAACGATCCGATTTTGTCAAGAATTTGACAAAATACAGGAAAATAGAACGCAAATGCTAGCAAAATCGTTCAGTTGTATTGAAAAGCGTGTCAAAATGAACGAGTGAGTCTATTTCATTATACAATTTTACCATTCTTCTGCAATAACGGCTCGATTTTGTCATGGATGTGACAAAATACAGAAAAATTCAACGCAAATGCTGGTAATATCGTTCAGTTGTATTGAAAGCGTGTCAGAATAAACGGCTGAGTCTATTTTATTATACAATTTTACCATTCTTCTGCAATAACGATCCGATTTTAATATAGGAAAATAGAACGCAAATGCTAGCAAAATCGTTCAGTTGTATTGAAAAGCGTGTCAAAATGAACGAGTGAGTCTATTTCATTATACAATTTTACCATTCTTCTGCAATAACGGCTCGATTTTGTCATGGATGTGACAAAATACAGAAAAATTCAACGCAAATGCTGGTAATATCGTTCAGTTGTATTGAAAGCGTGTCAGAATAAACGGCTGAGTCTATTTTATTATACAATTTTACCATTCTTCTGCAATAACGATCCGATTTTAATATAGGAAAATAGAACGCAAATGCTAGCAAAATCGTTCAGTTGTATTGAAAAGCGTGTCAAAATGAACGAGTGAGTCTATTTCATTATACAATTTTACCATTCTTCTGCAATAACGGCTCGATTTTGTCATGGATGTGACAAAATACAGAAAAATTCAACGCAAATGCTGGTAATATCGTTCAGTTGTATTGAAAGCGTGTCAGAATAAACGGCTGAGTCTATTTCATTATACAATTTTACCATTCTTCTGCAATAACGGCTCGATTTTGTCATGGATGTGACAAAATACAGAAAAATGCAACGCAAATGCTGGTAATATCGTTCAGTTGTATTGAAAAGCGTATCAAAATGAACGACTGAGTTATTTTATTATACAATTTTACCATTCTTCTGCAATAACGATCCGATTTTGTCAAGAATTTGACAAAATACAGGAAAATAGAACGCAAATGCTAGCAAAATCGTTCAGTTGTATTGAAAAGCGTGTCAAAATGAACGAGTGAGTCTATTTCATTATACAATTTTACCATTCTTCTGCAATAACGGCTCGATTTTGTCATGGATGTGACAAAATACAGAAAAATTCAACGCAAATGCTGGTAATATCGTTCAGTTGTATTGAAAGCGTGTCAGAATAAACGGCTGAGTCTATTTTATTATACAATTTTACCATTCTTCTGCAATAACGATCCGATTTTAATATAGGAAAATAGAACGCAAATGCTAGCAAAATCGTTCAGTTGTATTGAAAAGCGTGTCAAAATGAACGAGTGAGTCTATTTCATTATACAATTTTACCATTCTTCTGCAATAACGGCTCGATTTTGTCATGGATGTGACAAAATACAGAAAAATTCAACGCAAATGCTGGTAATATCGTTCAGTTGTATTGAAAGCGTGTCAGAATAAACGGCTGAGTCTATTTTATTATACAATTTTACCATTCTTCTGCAATAACGATCCGATTTTAATATAGGAAAATAGAACGCAAATGCTAGCAAAATCGTTCAGTTGTATTGAAAAGCGTGTCAAAATGAACGAGTGAGTATTTCATTATACAATTTTACCATTCTTCTGCAATACCGATCCGATTTTGTCAAGAATTTGACAAAATACAGGAAAATAGAAAGCAAATGCTAGCAATAACGTTCAGTTGTTTTGAAAGGCGTGTCAAAATAAGCGACAGTCTATTTTATTATACAATTTTACCATTCTTCTGCAATAACGATCCGATTTTGTCAAGAATTTGACAAAATACAGGAAAATAGAAAGCAAATGCTAGCAATAACGTTCAGTTGTTTTGAAAGGCGTGTTAAAATAAGCGACCTTGTCTATTTCATTATCCAATTTTACCATTCTTCTGCAATAACGGCTCGATTTTGTCATGAATGTGACAAAATACAGAAAAATTCAACGCAAATGCTGGTAATATCGTTCAGTTGTATTGAAAGCGTGTCAGAATAAACGGCTGAGTCTATTTTATTATACAATTTTACCATTCTTCTGCAATAACGATCCGATTTTGTCAAGAATTTGACAAAATACATGAAAATAGAAAGCAAATGCTAGTAATAACGTTCAGTTGTTTCGAAAGGCGTGTCAAAATAAGCGACTGAGTCAATTTCATTATACAATTTTACCATTCTTCTGCAATAACGATCCGATTTTGTCAAGAATTTGACAAAATACATGAAAATAGAAAGCAAATGCTAGCAATAACGTTCAGTTGTTTTGAAAGGCGTGTCAAAATAAGCGACTGAGTCTATTTCATTATACAATTTTACCATTCTTCTGCAATAACGGCTCGATTTTGTCATGAATGTGAAAAAATACAGAAAAATGCAACGCAAATGCTGGTAATATCGTTCAGTTGTATTGAAAAGCGTATCAAAATGAACGACTGAGTTATTTTATTATACAATTTTACCATTCTTCTGCAATAACGATCCGATTTTGTCAAGAATTTGACAAAATACAGGAAAATAGAACGCAAATGCTAGCAAAATCGTTCAGTTGTATTGAAAAGCGTGTCAAAATGAACGAGTGAGTCTATTTCATTATACAATTTTACCATTCTTCTGCAATAACGGCTCGATTTTGTCATGGATGTGACAAAATACAGAAAAATTCAACGCAAATGCTGGTAATATCGTTCAGTTGTATTGAAAGCGTGTCAGAATAAACGGCTGAGTCTATTTTATTATACAATTTTACCATTCTTCTGCAATAACGATCCGATTTTAATATAGGAAAATAGAACGCAAATGCTAGCAAAATCGTTCAGTTGTATTGAAAAGCGTGTCAAAATGAACGAGTGAGTCTATTTCATTATACAATTTTACCATTCTTCTGCAATAACGGCTCGATTTTGTCATGGATGTGACAAAATACAGAAAAATTCAACGCAAATGCTGGTAATATCGTTCAGTTGTATTGAAAGCGTGTCAGAATAAACGGCTGAGTCTATTTTATTATACAATTTTACCATTCTTCTGCAATAACGATCCGATTTTAATATAGGAAAATAGAACGCAAATGCTAGCAAAATCGTTCAGTTGTATTGAAAAGCGTGTCAAAATGAACGAGTGAGTCTATTTCATTATACAATTTTACCATTCTTCTGCAATAACGGCTCGATTTTGTCATGGATGTGACAAAATACAGAAAAATTCAACGCAAATGCTGGTAATATCGTTCAGTTGTATTGAAAGCGTGTCAGAATAAACGGCTGAGTCTATTTCATTATACAATTTTACCATTCTTCTGCAATAACGGCTCGATTTTGTCATGGATGTGACAAAATACAGAAAAATGCAACGCAAATGCTGGTAATATCGTTCAGTTGTATTGAAAAGCGTATCAAAATGAACGACTGAGTTATTTTATTATACAATTTTACCATTCTTCTGCAATAACGATCCGATTTTGTCAAGAATTTGACAAAATACAGGAAAATAGAACGCAAATGCTAGCAAAATCGTTCAGTTGTATTGAAAAGCGTGTCAAAATGAACGAGTGAGTATATTTCATTATACAATTTTACCATTCTTCTGCAATAACGGCTCGATTTTGTCATGGATGTGACAAAATACAGAAAAATTCAACGCAAATGCTGGTAATATCGTTCAGTTGTATTGAAAGCGTGTCAGAATAAACGGCTGAGTCTATTTTATTATACAATTTTACCATTCTTCTGCAATAACGATCCGATTTTAATATAGGAAAATAGAACGCAAATGCTAGCAAAATCGTTCAGTTGTATTGAAAAGCGTGTCAAAATGAACGAGTGAGTCTATTTCATTATACAATTTTACCATTCTTCTGCAATAACTGCTCGATTTTGTCATGGATGTGACAAAATACAGAAAAATTCAACGCAAATGCTGGTAATATCGTTCAGTTGTATTGAAAGCGTGTCAGAATAAACGGCTGAGTCTATTTTATTATACAATTTTACCATTCTTCTGCAATAACGATCCGATTTTAATATAGGAAAATAGAACGCAAATGCTAGCAAAATCGTTCAGTTGTATTGAAAAGCGTGTCAAAATGAACGAGTGAGTATTTCATTATACAATTTTACCATTCTTCTGCAATACCGATCCGATTTTGTCAAGAATTTGACAAAATACAGGAAAATAGAAAGCAAATGCTAGCAATAACGTTCAGTTGTTTTGAAAGGCGTGTCAAAATAAGCGACAGTCTATTTTATTATACAATTTTACCATTCTTCTGCAATAACGATCCGATTTTGTCAAGAATTTGACAAAATACAGGAAAATAGAAAGCAAATGCTAGCAATAACGTTCAGTTGTTTTGAAAGGCGTGTTAAAATAAGCGACCTTGTCTATTTCATTATCCAATTTTACCATTCTTCTGCAATAACGGCTCGATTTTGTCATGAATGTGACAAAATACAGAAAAATTCAACGCAAATGCTGGTAATATCGTTCAGTTGTATTGAAAGCGTGTCAGAATAAACGGCTGAGTCTATTTTATTATACAATTTTACCATTCTTCTGCAATAACGATCCGATTTTGTCAAGAATTTGACAAAATACATGAAAATAGAAAGCAAATGCTAGTAATAACGTTCAGTTGTTTCGAAAGGCGTGTCAAAATAAACGGCTGAGTCTATTTTATTATACAATTTTACCATTCTTCTGCAATAACGATCCGATTTTGTCAAGAATTTGACAAAATACATGAAAATAGAAAGCAAATGCTAGCAATAACGTTCAGTTGTTTTGAAAGGCGTGTCAAAATAAGCGACTGAGTCTATTTCATTATACAATTTTACCATTCTTCTGCAATAACGGCTCGATTTTGTCATGAATGTGAAAAAATACAGAAAAATGCAACGCAAATGCTGGTAATATCGTTCAGTTGTATTGAAAAGCGTATCAAAATGAACGACTGAGTCTATTTTATTATACAATTTTACCATTCTTCTGCAATAACGATCCGATTTTGTCAAGAATTTGACAAAATACAGGAAAATAGAACGCAAATGCTAGCAAAATCGTTCAGTTGTATTGAAAAGCGTGTCAAAATGAACGAGTGAGTCTATTTCATTATACAATTTTACCATTCTTCTGCAATAACGGCTCGATTTTGTCATGGATGTGACAAAATACAGAAAAATTCAACGCAAATGCTGGTAATATCGTTCAGTTGTATTGAAAGCGTGTCAGAATAAACGGCTGAGTCTATTTTATTATACAATTTTACCATTCTTCTGCAATAACGATCCGATTTTGTCAAGAATTTGACAAAATACAGGAAAATAGAAAGCAAATGCTAGCAATAACGTTCAGTTGTTTTGAAAGGCGTGTCAAAATAAGCGACTGAGTCAATTTCATTAAACAATTTTACCATTCTTCTGCAATAACGATCCGATTTTGTCAAGAATTTGACAAAATACATGAAAATAGAAAGCAAATGCTAGCAAAATCGTTCAGTTGTTTTGAAAGGCGTGTCAAAATAAGCGACTGAGTCTATTTCATTATACAATTTTACCATTCTTCTGCAATAACGGCTCGATTTTGTCATGAATGTGACAAAATACAGAAAAATGCAACGCAAATGCTGGTAATATCGTTCAGTTGTATTGAAAAGCGTGTCAAAATGAACGAGTGAGTCTATTTCATTATACAATTTTACCATTCTTCTGCAATAACGGCTCGATTTTGTCATGAATGTGAAAAAATACAGAAAAATGCAACGCAAATGCTGGTAATATCGTTCAGTTGTATTGAAAAGCGTATCAAAATGAACGACTGAGTCTATTTTATTATACAATTTTACCATTCTTCTGCAATAACGATCCGATTTTGTCAAGAATTTGACAAAATACAGGAAAATAGAACGCAAATGCTAGCAAAATCGTTCAGTTGTATTGAAAAGCGTGTCAAAATGAACGAGTGAGTCTATTTCATTATACAATTTTACCATTCTTCTGCAATAACGGCTCGATTTTGTCATGGATGTGACAAAATACAGAAAAATTCAACGCAAATGCTGGTAATATCGTTCAGTTGTATTGAAAGCGTGTCAGAATAAACGGCTGAGTCTATTTTATTATACAATTTTACCATTCTTCTGCAATAACGATCCGATTTTGTCAAGAATTTGACAAAATACAGGAAAATAGAAAGCAAATGCTAGCAATAACGTTCAGTTGTTTTGAAAGGCGTGTCAAAATAAGCGACTGAGTCAATTTCATTAAACAATTTTACCATTCTTCTGCAATAACGATCCGATTTTGTCAAGAATTTGACAAAATACATGAAAATAGAAAGCAAATGCTAGCAAAATCGTTCAGTTGTTTTGAAAGGCGTGTCAAAATAAGCGACTGAGTCTATTTCATTATACAATTTTACCATTCTTCTGCAATAACGGCTCGATTTTGTCATGAATGTGACAAAATACAGAAAAATGCAACGCAAATGCTGGTAATATCGTTCAGTTGTATTGAAAAGCGTGTCAAAATGAACGAGTGAGTCTATTTCATTATACAATTTTACCATTCTTCTGCAATAACGGCTCGATTTTGTCATGGATGTGACAAAATACAGAAAAATTCAACGCAAATGCTGGTAATATCGTTCAGTTGTATTGAAAGCGTGTCAGAATAAACGGCTGAGTCTATTTTATTATACAATTTTACCATTCTTCTGCAATAACGATCCGATTTTGTCAAGAATTTGACAAAATACAGGAAAATAGAAAGCAAATGCTAGCAATAACGTTCAGTTGTTTTGAAAGGCGTGTCAAAATAAGCGACTGAGTCAATTTCATTAAACAATTTTACCATTCTTCTGCAATAACGATCCGATTTTGTCAAGAATTTGACAAAATACATGAAAATAGAAAGCAAATGCTAGCAAAATCGTTCAGTTGTATTGAAAAGCGTGTCACAATGAACGAGTGAGTCTATTTCATTATACAATTTTACCATTCTTCTGCAATAACGGCTCGATTTTGTCATGAATGTGAAAAAATACAGAAAAATGCAACGCAAATGCTGGTAATATCGTTCAGTTGTATTGAAAGCGTATCAAAATGAACGACTGAGTCTATTTTATTATACAATTTTACCATTCTTCTGCAATAACGATCCGATTTTGTCAAGAATTTGACAAAATACAGGAAAATAGAACGCAAATGCTAGCAAAATCGTTCAGTTGTATTGAAAAGCGTGTCAAAATGAACGAGTGAGTCTATTTCATTATACAATTTTACCATTCTTCTGCAATAACGGCTCGATTTTGTCATGGATGTGACAAAATACAGAAAAATTCAACGCAAATGCTGGTAATATCGTTCAGTTGTATTGAAAGCGTGTCAGAATAAACGGCTGAGTCTATTTTATTATACAATTTTACCATTCTTCTGCAATAACGATCCGATTTTGTCAAGAATTTGACAAAATACAGGAAAATAGAAAGCAAATGCTAGCAATAACGTTCAGTTGTTTTGAAAGGCGTGTCAAAATAAGCGACTGAGTCAATTTCATTAAACAATTTTACCATTCTTCTGCAATAACGATCCGATTTTGTCAAGAATTTGACAAAATACATGAAAATAGAAAGCAAATGCTAGCAATAACGTTCAGTTGTTTTGAAAGGCGTGTCAAAATAAGAGACTGAGTCTATTTCATTATACAATTTTACCATTCTTCTGCAATAACGATCCGATTTTGTCAAGAATTTGACAAAATACATGAAAATAGAAAGCAAATGCTAGCAATAACGTTCAGTTGTTTTGAAAGGCGTGTCAAAATAAGCGACTGAGTCTATTTCATTATACAATTTTACCATTCTTCTGCAATAACGGCTCGATTTTGTCATGAATGTGACAAAATACAGAAAAATGCAACGCAAATGCTGGTAATATCGTTCAGTTGTATTGAAAAGCGTGTCAAAATGAACGACTGAGTCTATTTTATTATACAATTTTACCATTCTTCTGCAATAACGATCCGATTTTGTCAAGAATTTGACAAAATACAGGAAAATAGAACGCAAATGCTAGCAAAATCGTTCAGTTGTTTTGAAAGGCGTGTCAAAATAAGCGACTGAGTCTATTTCATTATACAATTTTACCATTCTTCTGCAATAACGGCTCGATTTTGTCATGGATGTGACAAAATACAGAAAAATTCAACGCAAATGCTGGTAATATCGTTCAGTTGTATTGAAAGCGTGTCAGAATAAACGGCTGAGTCTATTTTATTATACAATTTTACCATTCTTCTGCAATAACGATCCGATTTTGTCAAGAATTTGACAAAATACAGGTAAATAGAAAGCAAATGCTAGCAATAACGTTCAGTTGTTTTGAAAGGCGTGTCAAAATAAGCGACTGAGTCTATTTCATTATACAATTTTACCGTTCTTCTGCAATAACGGCTCGATTTTGTCGTGAATGTGACAAAATACAGAAAAATTCAACGCAAATGCTGGTAATATCGTTCAGTTGTATTGAAAGCGTGTCAGAATAAACGGCTGAGTCTATTTTATTATACAATTTTACCATTCTTCTGCAATAACGATCCGATTTTGTCAAGAATTTGACAAAATACATGAAAATAGAAAGCAAATGCTAGTAATAACGTTCAGTTGTTTCGAAAGGCGTGTCAAAATAAGCGACTGAGTCAATTTCATTATACAATTTTACCATTCTTCTGCAATAACGATCCGATTTTGTCAAGAATTTGACAAAATACATGAAAATAGAAAGCAAATGCTAGCAATAACGTTCAGTTGTTTTGAAAGGCGTGTCAAAATAAGCGACTGAGTCTATTTCATTATACAATTTTACCATTCTTCTGCAATAACGGCTCGATTTTGTCATGAATGTGAAAAAATACAGAAAAATGCAACGCAAATGCTGGTAATATCGTTCAGTTGTATTGAAAAGCGTATCAAAATGAACGACTGAGTTATTTTATTATACAATTTTACCATTCTTCTGCAATAACGATCCGATTTTGTCAAGAATTTGACAAAATACAGGAAAATAGAACGCAAATGCTAGCAAAATCGTTCAGTTGTATTGAAAAGCGTGTCAAAATGAACGAGTGAGTCTATTTCATTATACAATTTTACCATTCTTCTGCAATAACGGCTCGATTTTGTCATGGATGTGACAAAATACAGAAAAATTCAACGCAAATGCTGGTAATATCGTTCAGTTGTATTGAAAGCGTGTCAGAATAAACGGCTGAGTCTATTTTATTATACAATTTTACCATTCTTCTGCAATAACGATCCGATTTTAATACAGGAAAATAGAACGCAAATGCTAGCAAAATCGTTCAGTTGTATTGAAAAGCGTGTCAAAATGAACGAGTGAGTATTTCATTATACAATTTTACCATTCTTCTGCAATACCGATCCGATTTTGTCAAGAATTTGACAAAATACAGGAAAATAGAAAGCAAATGCTAGCAATAACGTTCAGTTGTTTTGAAAGGCGTGTCAAAATAAGCGACAGTCTATTTTATTATACAATTTTACCATTCTTCTGCAATAACGATCCGATTTTGTCAAGAATTTGACAAAATACAGGAAAATAGAAAGCAAATGCTAGCAATAACGTTCAGTTGTTTTGAAAGGCGTGTTAAAATAAGCGACCTTGTCTATTTCATTATCCAATTTTACCATTCTTCTGCAATAACGGCTCGATTTTGTCATGAATGTGACAAAATACAGAAAAATTCAACGCAAATGCTGGTAATATCGTTCAGTTGTATTGAAAGCGTGTCAGAATAAACGGCTGAGTCTATTTTATTATACAATTTTACCATTCTTCTGCAATAACGATCCGATTTTGTCAAGAATTAGACAAAATACATGAAAATAGAAAGCAAATGCTAGTAATAACGTTCAGTTGTTTCGAAAGGCGTGTAAAAATAAGCGACTGAGTCAATTTCATTATACAATTTTACCATTCTTCTGCAATAACGATCCGATTTTGTCAAGAATTTGACAAAATACATGAAAATAGAAAGCAAATGCTAGCAATAACGTTCAGTTGTTTTGAAAGGCGTGTCAAAATAAGCGACTGAGTCTATTTCATTATACAATTTTACCATTCTTCTGCAATAACGGCTCGATTTTGTCATGAATGTGAAAAAATACAGAAAAATGCAACGCAAATGCTGGTAATATCGTTCAGTTGTATTGAAAAGCGTATCAAAATGAACGACTGAGTCTATTTTATTATACAATTTTACCATTCTTCTGCAATAACGATCCGATTTTGTCAAGAATTTGACAAAATACAGGAAAATAGAACGCAAATGCTAGCAAAATCGTTCAGTTGTATTGAAAAGCGTGTCAAAATGAACGAGTGAGTCTATTTCATTATACAATTTTACCATTCTTCTGCAATAACGGCTCGATTTTGTCATGGATGTGACAAAATACAGAAAAATTCAACGCAAATGCTGGTAATATCGTTCAGTTGAATTGAAAGCGTGTCAGAATAAACGGCTGAGTCTATTTTATTATACAATTTTACCATTCTTCTGCAATAACGATCCGATTTTGTCAAGAATTTGACAAAATACAGGAAAATAGAAAGCAAATGCTAGCAATAACGTTCAGTTGTTTTGAAAGGCGTGTCAAAATAAGCGACTGAGTCAATTTCATTAAACAATTTTACCATTCTTCTGCAATAACGATCCGATTTTGTCAAGAATTTGACAAAATACATGAAAATAGAAAGCAAATGCTAGCAAAATCGTTCAGTTGTTTTGAAAGGCGTGTCAAAATAAGCGACTGAGTCTATTTCATTATACAATTTTACCATTCTTCTGCAATAACGGCTCGATTTTGTCATGAATGTGACAAAATACAGAAAAATGCAACGCAAATGCTGGTAATATCGTTCAGTTGTATTGAAAAGCGTGTCAAAATGAACGAGTGAGTCTATTTCATTATACAATTTTACCATTCTTCTGCAATAACGGCTCGATTTTGTCATGGATGTGACAAAATACAGAAAAATTCAACGCAAATGCTGGTAATATCGTTCAGTTGTATTGAAAGCGTGTCAGAATAAACGGCTGAGTCTATTTTATTATACAATTTTACCATTCTTCTGCAATAACGATCCGATTTTGTCAAGAATTTGACAAAATACAGGAAAATAGAAAGCAAATGCTAGCAATAACGTTCAGTTGTTTTGAAAGGCGTGTCAAAATAAGCGACTGAGTCAATTTCATTAAACAATTTTACCATTCTTCTGCAATAACGATCCGATTTTGTCAAGAATTTGACAAAATACATGAAAATAGAAAGCAAATGCTAGCAAAATCGTTCAGTTGTATTGAAACGCGTGTCACAATGAACGAGTGAGTCTATTTCATTATACAATTTTACCATTCATCTGCAATAACGATCCGATTTTGTCAATAATTTGACAAAATACAGGAAAATAGAAAGCAAATGCTAGCAATAACGTTCAGTTGTTTTGAAAGGCGTGTCAAAATAAGCGACTGAGTCTATTTCATTATACAATTTTACCATTCTTCTGCAATAACGGCTCGATTTTGTCATGAATGTGACAAAATACAGAAAAATGCAACGCAAATGCTGGTAATATCGTTCAGTTGTATTGAAAAGCGTGTCAAAATGAACGACTGAGTCTATTTTATTATACAATTTTACCATTCTTCTGCAATAACGATCCGATTTTGTCAAGAATTTGACAAAATACAGGAAAATAGAACGCAAATGCTAGCAAAATCGTTCAGTTGTTTTGAAAGGCGTGTCAAAATAAGCGACTGAGTCTATTTCATTATACAATTTTACCATTCTTCTGCAATAACGCCTCGATTTTGTCATGGATGTGACAAAATACAGAAAAATTCAACGCAAATGCTGGTAATATCGTTCAGTTGTATTGAAAGCGTGTCAGAATAAACGGCTGAGTCTATTTTATTATACAATTTTACCATTCTTCTGCAATAACGATCCGATTTTGTCAAGAATTTGACAAAATACAGGTAAATAGAAAGCAAATGCTAGCAATAACGTTCAGTTGTTTTGAAAGGCGTGTCAAAATAAGCGACTGAGTCTATTTCATTATACAATTTTACCGTTCTTCTGCAATAACGGCTCGATTTTGTCATGAATGTGACAAAATACAGAAAAATTCAACGCAAATGCTGGTAATATCGTTCAGTTGTATTGAAAGCGTGTCAGAATAAACGGCTGAGTCTATTTTATTATACAATTTTACCATTCTTCTGCAATAACGATCCGATTTTGTCAAGAATTTGACAAAATACATGAAAATAGAAAGCAAATGCTAGTAATAACGTTCAGTTGTTTCGAAAGGCGTGTCAAAATAAGCGACTGAGTCAATTTCATTATACAATTTTACCATTCTTCTGCAATAACGATCCGATTTTGTCAAGAATTTGACAAAATACATGAAAATAGAAAGCAAATGCTAGCAATAACGTTCAGTTGTTTTGAAAGGCGTGTCAAAATAAGCGACTGAGTCTATTTCATTATACAATTTTACCATTCTTCTGCAATAACGGCTCGATTTTGTCATGAATGTGAAAAAATACAGAAAAATGCAACGCAAATGCTGGTAATATCGTTCAGTTGTATTGAAAAGCGTATCAAAATGAACGACTGAGTTATTTTATTATACAATTTTACCATTCTTCTGCAATAACGATCCGATTTTGTCAAGAATTTGACAAAATACATGAAAATAGAAAGCAAATGCTAGCAATAACGTTCAGTTGTTTTGAAAGGCGTGTCAAAATAAGCGACTGAGTCTATTTCATTATACAATTTTACCATTCTTCTGCAATAACGGCTCGATTTTGTCATGAATGTGAAAAAATACAGAAAAATGCAACGCAAATGCTGGTAATATCGTTCAGTTGTATTGAAAGCGTATCAAAATGAACGACTGAGTCTATTTTATTATACAATTTTACCATTCTTCTGCAATAACGATCCGATTTTGTCAAGAATTTGACAAAATACAGGAAAATAGAACGCAAATGCTAGCAAAATCGTTCAGTTGTATTGAAAAGCGTGTCAAAATGAACGAGTGAGTCTATTTCATCATACAATTTTACCATTCTTCTGCAATAACGGCTCGATTTTGTCATGGATGTGACAAAATACAGAAAAATTCAACGCAAATGCTGGTAATATCGTTCAGTTGTATTGAAAGCGTGTCAGAATAAACGGCTGAGTCTATTTTATTATACAATTTTACCATTCTTCTGCAATAACGATCCGATTTTGTCAAGAATTTGACAAAATACATGAAAATAGAAAGCAAATGCTAGCAATAACGTTCAGTTGTTTTGAAAGGCGTGTCAAAATAAGCGACTGAGTCAATTTCATTAAACAATTTTACCATTCTTCTGCAATAACGATCCGATTTTGTCAAGAATTTGACAAAATACATGAAAATAGAAAGCAAATGCTAGCAATAACGTTCAGTTGTTTTGAAAGGCGTGTCAAAATAAGAGACTGAGTCTATTTCATTATACAATTTTACCATTCTTCTGCAATAACGATCCGATTTTGTCAAGAATTTGACAAAATACATGAAAATAGAAAGCAAATGCTAGCAATAACGTTCAGTTGTTTTGAAAGGCGTGTCAAAATAAGCGACTGAGTCTATTTCATTATACAATTTTACCATTCTTCTGCAATAACGGCTCGATTTTGTCATGAATGTGACAAAATACAGAAAAATGCAACGCAAATGCTGGTAATATCGTTCAGTTGTATTGAAAAGCGTGTCAAAATGAACGACTGAGTCTATTTTATTATACAATTTTACCATTCTTCTGCAATAACGATCCGATTTTGTCAAGAATTTGACAAAATACAGGAAAATAGAACGCAAATGCTAGCAAAATCGTTCAGTTGTTTTGAAAGGCGTGTCAAAATAAGCGACTGAGTCTATTTCATTATACAATTTTACCATTCTTCTGCAATAACGGCTCGATTTTGTCATGGATGTGACAAAATACAGAAAAATTCAACGCAAATGCTGGTAATATCGTTCAGTTGTATTGAAAGCGTGTCAGAATAAACGGCTGAGTCTATTTTATTATACAATTTTACCATTCTTCTGCAATAACGATCCGATTTTGTCAAGAATTTGACAAAATACAGGTAAATAGAAAGCAAATGCTAGCAATAACGTTCAGTTGTTTTGAAAGGCGTGTCAAAATAAGCGACTGAGTCTATTTCATTATACAATTTTACCGTTCTTCTGCAATAACGGCTCGATTTTGTCATGAATGTGACAAAATACAGAAAAATTCAACGCAAATGCTGGTAATATCGTTCAGTTGTATTGAAAGCGTGTCAGAATAAACGGCTGAGTCTATTTTATTATACAATTTTACCATTCTTCTGCAATAATGATCCGATTTTGTCAAGAATTTGACAAAATACATGAAAATAGAAAGCAAATGCTAGTAATAACGTTCAGTTGTTTCGAAAGGCGTGTCAAAATAAGCGACTGAGTCAATTTCATTATACAATTTTACCATTCTTCTGCAATAACGGCTCGATTTTGTCATGAATGTGAAAAAATACAGAAAAATGCAACGCAAATGCTGGTAATATCGTTCAGTTGTATTGAAAAGCGTATCAAAATGAACGACTGAGTTATTTTATTATACAATTTTACCATTCTTCTGCAATAACGATCCGATTTTGTCAAGAATTTGACAAAATACAGGAAAATAGAACGCAAATGCTAGCAAAATCGTTCAGTTGTATTGAAAAGCGTGTCAAAATGAACGAGTGAGTCTATTTCATTATACAATTTTACCATTCTTCTGCAATAACGGCTCGATTTTGTCATGGATGTGACAAAATACAGAAAAATTCAACGCAAATGCTGGTAATATCGTTCAGTTGTATTGAAAGCGTGTCAGAATAAACGGCTGAGTCTATTTTATTATACAATTTTACCATTCTTCTGCAATAACGATCCGATTTTGTCAAGAATTTGACAAAATACACGTAAATAGAAAGCAAATGCTAGCAATAACGTTCAGTTGTTTTGAAAGGCGTGTCAAAATAAGCGACTGAGTCTATTTCATTATACAATTTTACCGTTCTTCTGCAATAACGGCTCGATTTTGTCATGAATGTGACAAAATACAGAAAAATTCAACGCAAATGCTGGTAATATCGTTCAGTTGTATTGAAAGCGTGTCAGAATAAACGGCTGAGTCTATTTTATTATACAATTTTACCATTCTTCTGCAATAACGATCCGATTTTGTCAAGAATTTGACAAAATACATGAAAATAGAAAGCAAATGCTAGTAATAACGTTCAGTTGTTTCGAAAGGCGTGTCAAAATAAGCGACTGAGTCAATTTCATTATACAATTTTACCATTCTTCTGCAATAACGGCTCGATTTTGTCATGAATGTGAAAAAATACAGAAAAATGCAACGCAAATGCTGGTAATATCGTTCAGTTGTATTGAAAAGCGTATCAAAATGAACGACTGAGTTATTTTATTAAACAATTTTACCATTCTTCTGCAATAACGATCCGATTTTGTCAAGAATTTGACAAAATACAGGAAAATAGAACGCAAATGCTAGCAAAATCGTTCAGTTGTATTGAAAAGCGTGTCAAAATGAACGAGTGAGTCTATTTCATTATACAATTTTACCATTCTTCTGCAATAACGGCTCGATTTTGTCATGGATGTGACAAAATACAGAAAAATTCAACGCAAATGCTGGTAATATCGTTCAGTTGTATTGAAAGCGTGTCAGAATAAACGGCTGAGTCTATTTTATTATACAATTTTACCATTCTTCTGCAATAACGATCCGATTTTAATACAGGAAAATAGAACGCAAATGCTAGCAAAATCGTTCAGTTGTATTGAAAAGCGTGTCAAAATGAACGAGTGAGTATTTCATTATACAATTTTACCATTCTTCTGCAATACCGATCCGATTTTGTCAAGAATTTGACAAAATACAGGAAAATAGAAAGCAAATGCTAGCAATAACGTTCAGTTGTTTTGAAAGGCGTGTCAAAATAAGCGACAGTCTATTTTATTATACAATTTTACCATTCTTCTGCAATAACGATCCGATTTTGTCAAGAATTTGACAAAATACAGGAAAATAGAAAGCAAATGCTAGCAATAACGTTCAGTTGTTTTGAAAGGCGTGTTAAAATAAGCGACCTTGTCTATTTCATTATCCAATTTTACCATTCTTCTGCAATAACGGCTCGATTTTGTCATGAATGTGACAAAATACATAAAAATTCAACGCAAATGCTGGTAATATCGTTCAGTTGTATTGAAAGCGTGTCAGAATAAACGGCTGAGTCTATTTTATTATACAATTTTACCATTCTTCTGCAATAACGATCCGATTTTGTCAAGAATTTGACAAAATACATGAAAATAGAAAGCAAATGCTAGTAATAACGTTCAGTTGTTTCGAAAGGCGTGTCAAAATAAGCGACTGAGTCAATTTCATTATACAATTTTACCATTCTTCTGCAATAACGATCCGATTTTGTCAAGAATTTGACAAAATACATGAAAATAGAAAGCAAATGCTAGCAATAACGTTCAGTTGTTTTGAAAGGCGTGTCAAAATAAGCGACTGAGTCTATTTCATTATACAATTTTACCATTCTTCTGCAATAACGGCTCGATTTTGTCATGAATGTGAAAAAATACAGAAAAATGCAACGCAAATGCTGGTAATATCGTTCAGTTGTATTGAAAAGCGTATCAAAATGAACGACTGAGTCTATTTTATTATACAATTTTACCATTCTTCTGCAATAACGATCCGATTTTGTCAAGAATTTGACAAAATACAGGAAAATAGAACGCAAATTCTAGCAAAATCGTTCAGTTGTATTGAAAAGCGTGTCAAAATGAACGAGTGAGTCTATTTCATTATACAATTTTACCATTCTTCTGCAATAACGGCTCGATTTTGTCATGGATGTGACAAAATACAGAAAAATTCAACGCAAATGCTGGTAATATCGTTCAGTTGTATTGAAAGCGTGTCAGAATAAACGGCTGAGTCTATTTTATTATACAATTTTACCATTCTTCTGCAATAACGATCCGATTTTGTCAAGAATTTGACAAAATACAGGAAAATAGAAAGCAAATGCTAGCAATAACGTTCAGTTGTTTTGAAAGGCGTGTCAAAATAAGCGACTGAGTCAATTTCATTAAACAATTTTACCATTCTTCTGCAATAACGATCCGATTTTGTCAAGAATTTGACAAAATACATGAAAATAGAAAGCAAATGCTAGCAAAATCGTTCAGTTGTATTGAAAAGCGTGTCACAATGAACGAGTGAGTCTATTTCATTATACAATTTTACCATTCATCTGCAATAACGATCCGATTTTGTCAATAATTTGACAAAATACAGGAAAATAGAAAGCAAATGCTAGCAATAACGTTCAGTTGTTTTGAAAGGCGTGTCAAAATAAGCGACTGAGTCTATTTCATTATACAATTTTACCATTCTTCTGCAATAACGGCTCGATTTTGTCATGAATGTGACAAAATACAGAAAAATTCAACGCAAATGCTGGTAATATCGTTCAGTTGTATTGAAAGCGTGTCAGAATAAACGGCTGAGTCTATTTTATTATACAATTTTACCATTCTTCTGCAATAACGGCTCGATTTTGTCATGAATGTGACAAAATACAGAAAAATGCAACGCAAATGCTGGTAATATCGTTCAGTTGTATTGAAAAGCGTGTCAAAATGAACGACTGAGTCTATTTTATTATACAATTTTACCATTCTTCTGCAATAACGATCCGATTTTGTCAAGAATTTGACAAAATACAGGTAAATAGAAAGCAAATGCTAGCAATAACGTTCAGTTGTTTTGAAAGGCGTGTCAAAATAAGCGACTGAGTCTATTTCATTATACAATTTTACCGTTCTTCTGCAATAACGGCTCGATTTTGTCATGAATGTGACAAAATACAGAAAAATTCAACGCAAATGCTGGTAATATCGTTCAGTTGTATTGAAAGCGTGTCAGAATAAACGGCTGAGTCTATTTTATTATACAATTTTACCATTCTTCTGCAATAACGATCCGATTTTGTCAAGAATTTGACAAAATACATGAAAATAGAAAGCAAATGCTAGTAATAACGTTCAGTTGTTTCGAAAGGCGTGTCAAAATAAGCGACTGAGTCAATTTCATTATACAATTTTACCATTCTTCTGCAATAACGATCCGATTTTGTCAAGAATTTGACAAAATACATGAAAATAGAAAGCAAATGCTAGCAATAACGTTCAGTTGTTTTGAAAGGCGTGTCAAAATAAGCGACTGAGTCTATTTCATTATACAATTTTACCATTCTTCTGCAATAACGGCTCGATTTTGTCATGAATGTGAAAAAATACAGAAAAATGCAACGCAAATGCTGGTAATATCGTTCAGTTGTATTGAAAAGCGTATCAAAATGAACGACTGAGTTATTTTATTATACAATTTTACCATTCTTCTGCAATAACGATCCGATTTTGTCAAGAATTTGACAAAATACAGGAAAATAGAACGCAAATGCTAGCAAAATCGTTCAGTTGTATTGAAAAGCGTGTCAAAATGAACGAGTGAGTCTATTTCATTATACAATTTTACCATTCTTCTGCAATAACGGCTCGATTTTGTCATGGATGTGACAAAATACAGAAAAATTCAACGCAAATGCTGGTAATATCGTTCAGTTGTATTGAAAGCCTGTCAGAATAAACGGCTGAGTCTATTTTATTATACAATTTTACCATTCTTCTGCAATAACGATCCGATTTTAATACAGGAAAATAGAACGCAAATGCTAGCAAAATCGTTCAGTTGTATTGAAAAGCGTGTCAAAATGAACGAGTGAGTATTTCATTATACAATTTTACCATTCTTCTGCAATACCGATCCGATTTTGTCAAGAATTTGACAAAATACAGGAAAATAGAAAGCAAATGCTAGCAATAACGTTCAGTTGTTTTGAAAGGCGTGTCAAAATAAGCGACAGTCTATTTTATTATACAATTTTACCATTCTTCTGCAATAACGATCCGATTTTGTCAAGAATTTGACAAAATACAGGAAAATAGAAAGCAAATGCTAGCAATAACGTTCAGTTGTTTTGAAAGGCGTGTTAAAATAAGCGACCTTGTCTATTTCATTATCCAATTTTACCATTCTTCTGCAATAACGGCTCGATTTTGTCATGAATGTGACAAAATACAGAAAAATTCAACGCAAATGCTGGTAATATCGTTCAGTTGTATTGAAAGCGTGTCAGAATAAACGGCTGAGTCTATTTTATTATACAATTTTACCATTCTTCTGCAATAACGATCCGATTTTGTCAAGAATTTGACAAAATACATGAAAATAGAAAGCAAATGCTAGTAATAACGTTCAGTTGTTTCGAAAGGCGTGTCAAAATAAGCGACTGAGTCAATTTCATTATACAATTTTACCATTCTTCTGCAATAACGATCCGATTTTGTCAAGAATTTGACAAAATACATGAAAATAGAAAGCAAATGCTAGCAATAACGTTCAGTTGTTTTGAAAGGCGTGTCAAAATAAGCGACTGAGTCTATTTCATTATACAATTTTACCATTCTTCTGCAATAACGGCTCGATTTTGTCATGAATGTGAAAAAATACAGAAAAATGCAACGCAAATGCTGGTAATATCGTTCAGTTGTATTGAAAAGCGTATCAAAATGAACGACTGAGTCTATTTTATTATACAATTTTACCATTCTTCTGCAATAACGATCCGATTTTGTCAAGAATTTGACAAAATACAGGAAAATAGAACGCAAATGCTAGCAAAATCGTTCAGTTGTATTGAAAAGCGTGTCAAAATGAACGAGTGAGTCTATTTCAT
The DNA here is from genome assembly GCA_947389935.1 of Agrilus cyanescens. NCBI lineage: Eukaryota > Metazoa > Arthropoda > Insecta > Coleoptera > Buprestidae > Agrilus > Agrilus cyanescens. The sequence goes on from OX376712.1 coordinate 11,519,946, forward strand.
TATACAATTTTACCATTCTTCTGCAATAACGGCTCGATTTTGTCATGGATGTGACAAAATACAGAAAAATTCAACGCAAATGCTGGTAATATCGTTCAGTTGTATTGAAAGCGTGTCAGAATAAACGGCTGAGTCTATTTTATTATACAATTTTACCATTCTTCTGCAATAACGATCCGATTTTGTCAAGAATTTGACAAAATACAGGAAAATAGAAAGCAAATGCTAGCAATAACGTTCAGTTGTTTTGAAAGGCGTGTCAAAATAAGCGACTGAGTCAATTTCATTAAACAATTTTACCATTCTTCTGCAATAACGATCCGATTTTGTCAAGAATTTGACAAAATACATGAAAATAGAAAGCAAATGCTAGCAAAATCGTTCAGTTGTTTTGAAAGGCGTGTCAAAATAAGCGACTGAGTCTATTTCATTATACAATTTTACCATTCTTCTGCAATAACGGCTCGATTTTGTCATGAATGTGACAAAATACAGAAAAATGCAACGCAAATGCTGGTAATATCGTTCAGTTGTATTGAAAAGCGTGTCAAAATGAACGAGTGAGTCTATTTCATTATACAATTTTACCATTCTTCTGCAATAACGGCTCGATTTTGTCATGGATGTGACAAAATACAGAAAAATTCAACGCAAATGCTGGTAATATCGTTCAGTTGTATTGAAAGCGTGTCAGAATAAACGGCTGAGTCTATTTTATTATACAATTTTACCATTCTTCTGCAATAACGATCCGATTTTGTCAAGAATTTGACAAAATACAGGAAAATAGAAAGCAAATGCTAGCAATAACGTTCAGTTGTTTTGAAAGGCGTGTCAAAATAAGCGACTGAGTCAATTTCATTAAACAATTTTACCATTCTTCTGCAATAACGATCCGATTTTGTCAAGAATTTGACAAAATACATGAAAATAGAAAGCAAATGCTAGCAAAATCGTTCAGTTGTATTGAAAAGCGTGTCACAATGAACGAGTGAGTCTATTTCATTATACAATTTTACCATTCATCTGCAATAACGATCCGATTTTGTCAATAATTTGACAAAATACAGGAAAATAGAAAGCAAATGCTAGCAATAACGTTCAGTTGTTTTGAAAGGCGTGTCAAAATAAGCGACTGAGTCTATTTCATTATACAATTTTACCATTCATCTGCAATAACGGCTCGATTTTGTCATGAATGTGACAAAATACAGAAAAATTCAACGCAAATGCTGGTAATATCGTTCAGTTGTATTGAAAGCGTGTCAGAATAAACGGCTGAGTCTATTTTATTATACAATTTTACCATTCTTCTGCAATAACGATCCGATTTTGTCAAGAATTTGACAAAATACAGGTAAATAGAAAGCAAATGCTAGCAATAACGTTCAGTTGTTTTGAAAGGCGTGTCAAAATAAGCGACTGAGTCTATTTCATTATACAATTTTACCGTTCTTCTGCAATAACGGCTCGATTTTGTCATGAATGTGACAAAATACAGAAAAATTCAACGCAAATGCTGGTAATATCGTTCAGTTGTATTGAAAGCGTGTCAGAATAAACGGCTGAGTCTATTTTATTATACAATTTTACCATTCTTCTGCAATAACGATCCGATTTTGTCAAGAATTTGACAAAATACATGAAAATAGAAAGCAAATGCTAGTAATAACGTTCAGTTGTTTCGAAAGGCGTGTCAAAATAAGCGACTGAGTCAATTTCATTATACAATTTTACCATTCTTCTGCAATAACGATCCGATTTTGTCAAGAATTTGACAAAATACATGAAAATAGAAAGCAAATGCTAGCAATAACGTTCAGTTGTTTTGAAAGGCGTGTCAAAATAAGCGACTGAGTCTATTTCATTATACAATTTTACCATTCTTCTGCAATAACGGCTCGATTTTGTCATGAATGTGAAAAAATACAGAAAAATGCAACGCAAATGCTGGTAATATCGTTCAGTTGTATTGAAAGCGTATCAAAATGAACGACTGAGTCTATTTTATTATACAATTTTACCATTCTTCTGCAATAACGATCCGATTTTGTCAAGAATTTGACAAAATACAGGAAAATAGAACGCAAATGCTAGCAAAATCGTTCAGTTGTATTGAAAAGCGTGTCAAAATGAACGAGTGAGTCTATTTCATTATACAATTTTACCATTCTTCTGCAATAACGGCTCGATTTTGTCATGGATGTGACAAAATACAGAAAAATTCAACGCAAATGCTGGTAATATCGTTCAGTTGTATTGAAAGCGTGTCAGAATAAACGGCTGAGTCTATTTTATTATACAATTTTACCATTCGTCTGCAATAACGATCCGATTTTGTCAAGAATTTGACAAAATACATGAAAATAGAAAGCAAATGCTAGCAATAACGTTCAGTTGTTTTGAAAGGCGTGTCAAAATAAGCGACTGAGTCAATTTCATTAAACAATTTTACCATTCTTCTGCAATAACGATCCGATTTTGTCAAGAATTTGACAAAATACATGAAAATAGAAAGCAAATGCTAGCAATAACGTTCAGTTGTTTTGAAAGGCGTGTCAAAATAAGAGACTGAGTCTATTTCATTATACAATTTTACCATTCTTCTGCAATAACGATCCGATTTTGTCAAGAATTTGACAAAATACATGAAAATAGAAAGCAAATGCTAGCAATAACGTTCAGTTGTTTTGAAAGGCGTGTCAAAATAAGCGACTGAGTCTATTTCATTATACAATTTTACCATTCTTCTGCAATAACGGCTCGATTTTGTCATGAATGTGACAAAATACAGAAAAATGCAACGCAAATGCTGGTAATATCGTTCAGTTGTATTGAAAAGCGTGTCAAAATGAACGACTGAGTCTATTTTATTATACAATTTTACCATTCTTCTGCAATAACGATCCGATTTTGTCAAGAATTTGACAAAATACAGGAAAATAGAACGCAAATGCTAGCAAAATCGTTCAGTTGTTTTGAAAGGCGTGTCAAAATAAGCGACTGAGTCTATTTCATTATACAATTTTACCATTCTTCTGCAATAACGGCTCGATTTTGTCATGGATGTGACAAAATACAGAAAAATTCAACGCAAATGCTGGTAATATCGTTCAGTTGTATTGAAAGCGTGTCAGAATAAACGGCTGAGTCTATTTTATTATACAATTTTACCATTCTTCTGCAATAACGATCCGATTTTGTCAAGAATTTGACAAAATACAGGTAAATAGAAAGCAAATGCTAGCAATAACGTTCAGTTGTTTTGAAAGGCGTGTCAAAATAAGCGACTGAGTCTATTTCATTATACAATTTTACCGTTCTTCTGCAATAACGGCTCGATTTTGTCATGAATGTGACAAAATACAGAAAAATTCAACGCAAATGCTGGTAATATCGTTCAGTTGTATTGAAAGCGTGTCAGAATAAACGGCTGAGTCTATTTTATTATACAATTTTACCATTCTTCTGCAATAACGATCCGATTTTGTCAAGAATTTGACAAAATACATGAAAATAGAAAGCAAATGCTAGTAATAACGTTCAGTTGTTTCGAAAGGCGTGTCAAAATAAGCGACTGAGTCAATTTCATTATACAATTTTACCATTCTTCTGCAATAACGGCTCGATTTTGTCATGAATGTGAAAAAATACAGAAAAATGCAACGCAAATGCTGGTAATATCGTTCAGTTGTATTGAAAAGCGTGTCAAAATGAACGACTGAGTCTATTTTATTATACAATTTTACCATTCTTCTGCAATAACGATCCGATTTTGTCAAGAATTTGACAAAATACAGGAAAATAGAACGCAAATGCTAGCAAAATCGTTCAGTTGTTTTGAAAGGCGTGTCAAAATAAGCGACTGAGTCTATTTCATTATACAATTTTACCATTCTTCTGCAATAACGGCTCGATTTTGTCATGGATGTGACAAAATACAGAAAAATTCAACGCAAATGCTGGTAATATCGTTCAGTTGTATTGAAAGCGTGTCAGAATAAACGGCTGAGTCTATTTTATTATACAATTTTACCATTCTTCTGCAATAACGATCCGATTTTGTCAAGAATTTGACAAAATACAGGTAAATAGAAAGCAAATGCTAGCAATAACGTTCAGTTGTTTTGAAAGGCGTGTCAAAATAAGCGACTGAGTCTATTTCATTATACAATTTTACCGTTCTTCTGCAATAACGGCTCGATTTTGTCATGAATGTGACAAAATACAGAAAAATTCAACGCAAATGCTGGTAATATCGTTCAGTTGTATTGAAAGCGTGTCAGAATAAACGGCTGAGTCTATTTTATTATACAATTTTACCATTCTTCTGCAATAACGATCCGATTTTGTCAAGAATTTGACAAAATACAGGAAAATAGAACGCAAATGCTAGCAAAATCGTTCAGTTGTATTGAAAAGCGTGTCAAAATGAACGAGTGAGTCTATTTCATTATACAATTTTACCATTCTTCTGCAATAACGGCTCGATTTTGTCATGGATGTGACAAAATACAGAAAAATTCAACGCAAATGCTGGTAATATCGTTCAGTTGTATTGAAAGCGTGTCAGAATAAACGGCTGAGTCTATTTTATTATACAATTTTACCATTCGTCTGCAATAACGATCCGATTTTGTCAAGAATTTGACAAAATACATGAAAATAGAAAGCAAATGCTAGCAATAACGTTCAGTTGTTTTGAAAGGCGTGTCAAAATAAGCGACTGAGTCAATTTCATTAAACAATTTTACCATTCTTCTGCAATAACGATCCGATTTTGTCAAGAATTTGACAAAATACATGAAAATAGAAAGCAAATGCTAGCAATAACGTTCAGTTGTTTTGAAAGGCGTGTCAAAATAAGAGACTGAGTCTATTTCATTATACAATTTTACCATTCTTCTGCAATAACGATCCGATTTTGTCAAGAATTTGACAAAATACATGAAAATAGAAAGCAAATGCTAGCAATAACGTTCAGTTGTTTTGAAAGGCGTGTCAAAATAAGCGACTGAGTCTATTTCATTATACAATTTTACCATTCTTCTGCAATAACGGCTCGATTTTGTCATGAATGTGACAAAATACAGAAAAATGCAACGCAAATGCTGGTAATATCGTTCAGTTGTATTGAAAAGCGTGTCAAAATGAACGACTGAGTCTATTTTATTATACAATTTTACCATTCTTCTGCAATAACGATCCGATTTTGTCAAGAATTTGACAAAATACAGGAAAATAGAACGCAAATGCTAGCAAAATCGTTCAGTTGTTTTGAAAGGCGTGTCAAAATAAGCGACTGAGTCTATTTCATTATACAATTTTACCATTCTTCTGCAATAACGGCTCGATTTTGTCATGGATGTGACAAAATACAGAAAAATTCAACGCAAATGCTGGTAATATCGTTCAGTTGTATTGAAAGCGTGTCAGAATAAACGGCTGAGTCTATTTTATTATACAATTTTACCATTCTTCTGCAATAACGATCCGATTTTGTCAAGAATTTGACAAAATACAGGTAAATAGAAAGCAAATGCTAGCAATAACGTTCAGTTGTTTTGAAAGGCGTGTCAAAATAAGCGACTGAGTCTATTTCATTATACAATTTTACCGTTCTTCTGCAATAACGGCTCGATTTTGTCATGAATGTGACAAAATACAGAAAAATTCAACGCAAATGCTGGTAATATCGTTCAGTTGTATTGAAAGCGTGTCAGAATAAACGGCTGAGTCTATTTTATTATACAATTTTACCATTCTTCTGCAATAACGATCCGATTTTGTCAAGAATTTGACAAAATACATGAAAATAGAAAGCAAATGCTAGTAATAACGTTCAGTTGTTTCGAAAGGCGTGTCAAAATAAGCGACTGAGTCAATTTCATTATACAATTTTACCATTCTTCTGCAATAACGGCTCGATTTTGTCATGAATGTGAAAAAATACAGAAAAATGCAACGCAAATGCTGGTAATATCGTTCAGTTGTATTGAAAAGCGTGTCAAAATGAACGACTGAGTCTATTTTATTATACAATTTTACCATTCTTCTGCAATAACGATCCGATTTTGTCAAGAATTTGACAAAATACAGGAAAATAGAACGCAAATGCTAGCAAAATCGTTCAGTTGTTTTGAAAGGCGTGTCAAAATAAGCGACTGAGTCTATTTCATTATACAATTTTACCATTCTTCTGCAATAACGGCTCGATTTTGTCATGGATGTGACAAAATACAGAAAAATTCAACGCAAATGCTGGTAATATCGTTCAGTTGTATTGAAAGCGTGTCAGAATAAACGGCTGAGTCTATTTTATTATACAATTTTACCATTCTTCTGCAATAACGATCCGATTTTGTCAAGAATTTGACAAAATACAGGAAAATAGAAAGCAAATGCTAGCAATAACGTTCAGTTGTTTTGAAAGGCGTGTCAAAATAAGCGACTGAGTCTATTTCATTATACAATTTTACCGTTCTTCTGCAATAACGGCTCGATTTTGTCATGAATGTGACAAAATACAGAAAAATTCAACGCAAATGCTGGTAATATCGTTCAGTTGTATTGAAAGCGTGTCAGAATAAACGGCTGAGTCTATTTTATTATACAATTTTACCATTCTTCTGCAATAACGATCCGATTTTGTCAAGAATTTGACAAAATACATGAAAATAGAAAGCAAATGCTAGTAATAACGTTCAGTTGTTTCGAAAGGCGTGTCAAAATAAGCGACTGGGTCAATTTCATTATACAATTTTACCATTCTTCTGCAATAACGGCTCGATTTTGTCATGAATGTGAAAAAATACAGAAAAATGCAACGCAAATGCTGGTAATATCGTTCAGTTGTATTGAAAAGCGTATCAAAATGAACGACTGAGTTATTTTATTAAACAATTTTACCATTCTTCTGCAATAACGATCCGATTTTGTCAAGAATTTGACAAAATACAGGAAAATAGAACGCAAATGCTAGCAAAATCGTTCAGTTGTATTGAAAAGCGTGTCAAAATGAACGAGTGAGTCTATTTCATTATACAATTTTACCATTCTTCTGCAATAACGGCTCGATTTTGTCATGGATGTGACAAAATACAGAAAAATTCAACGCAAATGCTGGTAATATCGTTCAGTTGTATTGAAAGCGTGTCAGAATAAACGGCTGAGTCTATTTTATTATACAATTTTACCATTCTTCTGCAATAACGATCCGATTTTAATACAGGAAAATAGAACGCAAATGCTAGCAAAATCGTTCAGTTGTATTGAAAAGCGTGTCAAAATGAACGAGTGAGTATTTCATTATACAATTTTACCATTCTTCTGCAATACCGATCCGATTTTGTCAAGAATTTGACAAAATACAGGAAAATAGAAAGCAAATGCTAGCAATAACGTTCAGTTGTTTTGAAAGGCGTGTCAAAATAAGCGACAGTCTATTTTATTATACAATTTTACCATTCTTCTGCAATAACGATCCGATTTTGTCAAGAATTTGACAAAATACAGGAAAATAGAAAGCAAATGCTAGCAATAACGTTCAGTTGTTTTGAAAGGCGTGTTAAAATAAGCGACCTTGTCTATTTCATTATCCAATTTTACCATTCTTCTGCAATAACGGCTCGATTTTGTCATGAATGTGACAAAATACATAAAAATTCAACGCAAATGCTGGTAATATCGTTCAGTTGTATTGAAAGCGTGTCAGAATAAACGGCTGAGTCTATTTTATTATACAATTTTACCATTCTTCTGCAATAACGATCCGATTTTGTCAAGAATTTGACAAAATACATGAAAATAGAAAGCAAATGCTAGTAATAACGTTCAGTTGTTTCGAAAGGCGTGTCAAAATAAGCGACTGAGTCAATTTCATTATACAATTTTACCATTCTTCTGCAATAACGATCCGATTTTGTCAAGAATTTGACAAAATACATGAAAATAGAAAGCAAATGCTAGCAATAACGTTCAGTTGTTTTGAAAGGCGTGTCAAAATAAGCGACTGAGTCTATTTCATTATACAATTTTACCATTCTTCTGCAATAACGGCTCGATTTTGTCATGAATGTGAAAAAATACAGAAAAATGCAACGCAAATGCTGGTAATATCGTTCAGTTGTATTGAAAAGCGTATCAAAATGAACGACTGAGTTATTTTATTATACAATTTTACCATTCTTCTGCAATAACGATCCGATTTTGTCAAGAATTTGACAAAATACAGGAAAATAGAACGCAAATGCTAGCAAAATCGTTCAGTTGTATTGAAAAGCGTGTCAAAATGAACGAGTGAGTCTATTTCATTATACAATTTTACCATTCTTCTGCAATAACGGCTCGATTTTGTCATGGATGTGACAAAATACAGAAAAATTCAACGCAAATGCTGGTAATATCGTTCAGTTGTATTGAAAGCGTGTCAGAATAAACGGCTGAGTCTATTTTATTATACAATTTTACCATTCTTCTGCAATAACGATCCGATTTTAATACAGGAAAATAGAACGCAAATGCTAGCAAAATCGTTCAGTTGTATTGAAAAGCGTGTCAAAATGAACGAGTGAGTATTTCATTATACAATTTTACCATTCTTCTGCAATACCGATCCGATTTTGTCAAGAATTTGACAAAATACAGGAAAATAGAAAGCAAATGCTAGCAATAACGTTCAGTTGTTTTGAAAGGCGTGTCAAAATAAGCGACAGTCTATTTTATTATACAATTTTACCATTCTTCTGCAATAACGATCCGATTTTGTCAAGAATTTGACAAAATACAGGAAAATAGAAAGCAAATGCTAGCAATAACGTTCAGTTGTTTTGAAAGGCGTGTTAAAATAAGCGACCTTGTCTATTTCATTATCCAATTTTACCATTCTTCTGCAATAACGGCTCGATTTTGTCATGAATGTGACAAAATACAGAAAAATTCAACGCAAATGCTGGTAATATCGTTCAGTTGTATTGAAAGCGTGTCAGAATAAACGGCTGAGTCTATTTTATTATACAATTTTACCATTCTTCTGCAATAACGATCCGATTTTGTCAAGAATTTGACAAAATACATGAAAATAGAAAGCAAATGCTAGTAATAACGTTCAGTTGTTTCGAAAGGCGTGTCAAAATAAGCGACTGAGTCAATTTCATTATACAATTTTACCATTCTTCTGCAATAACGATCCGATTTTGTCAAGAATTTGACAAAATACATGAAAATAGAAAGCAAATGCTAGCAATAACGTTCAGTTGTTTTGAAAGGCGTGTCAAAATAAGCGACTGAGTCTATTTCATTATACAATTTTACCATTCTTCTGCAATAACGGCTCGATTTTGTCATGAATGTGAAAAAATACAGAAAAATGCAACGCAAATGCTGGTAATATCGTTCAGTTGTATTGAAAAGCGTATCAAAATGAACGACTGAGTCTATTTTATTATACAATTTTACCATTCTTCTGCAATAACGATCCGATTTTGTCAAGAATTTGACAAAATACAGGAAAATAGAACGCAAATGCTAGCAAAATCGTTCAGTTGTATTGAAAAGCGTGTCAAAATGAACGAGTGAGTCTATTTCATTATACAATTTTACCATTCTTCTGCAATAACGGCTCGATTTTGTCATGGATGTGACAAAATACAGAAAAATTCAACGCAAATGCTGGTAATATCGTTCAGTTGTATTGAAAGCGTGTCAGAATAAACGGCTGAGTCTATTTTATTATACAATTTTACCATTCTTCTGCAATAACGATCCGATTTTGTCAAGAATTTGACAAAATACAGGAAAATAGAAAGCAAATGCTAGCAATAACGTTCAGTTGTTTTGAAAGGCGTGTCAAAATAAGCGACTGAGTCAATTTCATTAAACAATTTTACCATTCTTCTGCAATAACGATCCGATTTTGTCAAGAATTTGACAAAATACATGAAAATAGAAAGCAAATGCTAGCAAAATCGTTCAGTTGTTTTGAAAGGCGTGTCAAAATAAGCGACTGAGTCTATTTCATTATACAATTTTACCATTCTTCTGCAATAACGGCTCGATTTTGTCATGAATGTGACAAAATACAGAAAAATGCAACGCAAATGCTGGTAATATCGTTCAGTTGTATTGAAAAGCGTGTCAAAATGAACGAGTGAGTCTATTTCATTATACAATTTTACCATTCTTCTGCAATAACGGCTCGATTTTGTCATGGATGTGACAAAATACAGAAAAATTCAACGCAAATGCTGGTAATATCGTTCAGTTGTATTGAAAGCGTGTCAGAATAAACGGCTGAGTCTATTTTATTATACAATTTTACCATTCTTCTGCAATAACGATCCGATTTTGTCAAGAATTTGACAAAATACAGGAAAATAGAAAGCAAATGCTAGCAATAACGTTCAGTTGTTTTGAAAGGCGTGTCAAAATAAGCGACTGAGTCAATTTCATTAAACAATTTTACCATTCTTCTGCAATAACGATCCGATTTTGTCAAGAATTTGACAAAATACATGAAAATAGAAAGCAAATGCTAGCAAAATCGTTCAGTTGTATTGAAAAGCGTGTCACAATGAACGAGTGAGTCTATTTCATTATACAATTTTACCATTCATCTGCAATAACGATCCGATTTTGTCAATAATTTGACAAAATACAGGAAAATAGAAAGCAAATGCTAGCAATAACGTTCAGTTGTTTTGAAAGGCGTGTCAAAATAAGCGACTGAGTCTATTTCATTATACAATTTTACCATTCATCTGCAATAACGGCTCGATTTTGTCATGAATGTGACAAAATACAGAAAAATTCAACGCAAATGCTGGTAATATCGTTCAGTTGTATTGAAAGCGTGTCAGAATAAACGGCTGAGTCTATTTTATTATACAATTTTACCATTCTTCTGCAATAACGATCCGATTTTGTCAAGAATTTGACAAAATACAGGTAAATAGAAAGCAAATGCTAGCAATAACGTTCAGTTGTTTTGAAAGGCGTGTCAAAATAAGCGACTGAGTCTATTTCATTATACAATTTTACCGTTCTTCTGCAATAACGGCTCGATTTTGTCATGAATGTGACAAAATACAGAAAAATTCAACGCAAATGCTGGTAATATCGTTCAGTTGTATTGAAAGCGTGTCAGAATAAACGGCTGAGTCTATTTTATTATACAATTTTACCATTCTTCTGCAATAACGATCCGATTTTGTCAAGAATTTGACAAAATACATGAAAATAGAAAGCAAATGCTAGTAATAACGTTCAGTTGTTTCGAAAGGCGTGTCAAAATAAGCGACTGAGTCAATTTCATTATACAATTTTACCATTCTTCTGCAATAACGATCCGATTTTGTCAAGAGTTTGACAAAATACATGAAAATAGAAAGCAAATGCTAGCAATAACGTTCAGTTGTTTTGAAAGGCGTGTCAAAATAAGCGACTGAGTCTATTTCATTATACAATTTTACCATTCTTCTGCAATAACGGCTCGATTTTGTCATGAATGTGAAAAAATACAGAAAAATGCAACGCAAATGCTGGTAATATCGTTCAGTTGTATTGAAAGCGTATCAAAATGAACGACTGAGTCTATTTTATTATACAATTTTACCATTCTTCTGCAATAACGATCCGATTTTGTCAAGAATTTGACAAAATACAGGAAAATAGAACGCAAATGCTAGCAAAATCGTTCAGTTGTATTGAAAAGCGTGTCAAAATGAACGAGTGAGTATTTCATTATACAATTTTACCATTCTTCTGCAATACCGATCCGATTTTGTCAAGAATTTGACAAAATACAGGAAAATAGAAAGCAAATGCTAGCAATAACGTTCAGTTGTTTTGAAAGGCGTGTCAAAATAAGCGACAGTCTATTTTATTATACAATTTTACCATTCTTCTGCAATAACGATCCGATTTTGTCAAGAATTTGACAAAATACAGGAAAATAGAAAGCAAATGCTAGCAATAACGTTCAGTTGTTTTGAAAGGCGTGTTAAAATAAGCGACCTTGTCTATTTCATTATCCAATTTTACCATTCTTCTGCAATAACGGCTCGATTTTGTCATGAATGTGACAAAATACAGAAAAATTCAACGCAAATGCTGGTAATATCGTTCAGTTGTATTGAAAGCGTGTCAGAATAAACGGCTGAGTCTATTTTATTATACAATTTTACCATTCTTCTGCAATAACTATCCGATTTTGTCAAGAATTTGACAAAATACATGAAAATAGAAAGCAAATGCTAGTAATAACGTTCAGTTGTTTCGAAAGGCGTGTCAAAATAAGCGACTGAGTCAATTTCATTATACAATTTTACCATTCTTCTGCAATAACGATCCGATTTTGTCAAGAATTTGACAAAATACATGAAAATAGAAAGCAAATGCTAGCAATAACGTTCAGTTGTTTTGAAAGGCGTGTCAAAATAAGCGACTGAGTCTATTTCATTATACAATTTTACCATTCTTCTGCAATAACGGCTCGATTTTGTCATGAATGTGAAAAAATACAGAAAAATGCAACGCAAATGCTGGTAATATCGTTCAGTTGTATTGAAAAGCGTATCAAAATGAACGACTGAGTCTATTTTATTATACAATTTTACCATTCTTCTGCAATAACGATCCGATTTTGTCAAGAATTTGACAAAATACAGGAAAATAGAACGCAAATGCTAGCAAAATCGTTCAGTTGTATTGAAAAGCGTGTCAAAATGAACGAGTGAGTCTATTTCATTATACAATTTTACCATTCTTCTGCAATAACGGCTCGATTTTGTCATGGATGTGACAAAATACAGAAAAATTCAACGCAAATGCTGGTAATATCGTTCAGTTGTATTGAAAGCGTGTCAGAATAAACGGCTGAGTCTATTTTATTATACAATTTTACCATTCTTCTGCAATAACGATCCGATTTTGTCAAGAATTTGACAAAATACAGGAAAATAGAAAGCAAATGCTAGCAATAACGTTCAGTTGTTTTGAAAGGCGTGTCAAAATAAGCGACTGAGTCAATTTCATTAAACAATTTTACCATTCTTCTGCAATAACGATCCGATTTTGTCAAGAATTTGACAAAATACATGAAAATAGAAAGCAAATGCTAGCAAAATCGTTCAGTTGTTTTGAAAGGCGTGTCAAAATAAGCGACTGAGTCTATTTCATTATACAATTTTACCATTCTTCTGCAATAACGGCTCGATTTTGTCATGAATGTGACAAAATACAGAAAAATGCAACGCAAATGCTGGTAATATCGTTCAGTTGTATTGAAAAGCGTGTCAAAATGAACGAGTGAGTCTATTTCATTATACAATTTTACCATTCTTCTGCAATAACGGCTCGATTTTGTCATGGATGTGACAAAATACAGAAAAATTCAACGCAAATGCTGGTAATATCGTTCAGTTGTATTGAAAGCGTGTCAGAATAAACGGCTGAGTCTATTTTATTATACAATTTTACCATTCTTCTGCAATAACGATCCGATTTTGTCAAGAATTTGACAAAATACAGGAAAATAGAAAGCAAATGCTAGCAATAACGTTCAGTTGTTTTGAAAGGCGTGTCAAAATAAGCGACTGAGTCAATTTCATTAAACAATTTTACCATTCTTCTGCAATAACGATCCGATTTTGTCAAGAATTTGACAAAATACATGAAAATAGAAAGCAAATGCTAGCAAAATCGTTCAGTTGTATTGAAAAGCGTGTCACAATGAACGAGTGAGTCTATTTCATTATACAATTTTACCATTCATCTGCAATAACGATCCGATTTTGTCAATAATTTGACAAAATACAGGAAAATAGAAAGCAAATGCTAGCAATAACGTTCAGTTGTTTTGAAAGGCGTGTCAAAATAAGCGACTGAGTCTATTTCATTATACAATTTTACCATTCATCTGCAATAACGGCTCGATTTTGTCATGAATGTGACAAAATACAGAAAAATTCAACGCAAATGCTGGTAATATCGTTCAGTTGTATTGAAAGCGTGTCAGAATAAACGGCTGAGTCTATTTTATTATACAATTTTACCATTCTTCTGCAATAACGATCCGATTTTGTCAAGAATTTGACAAAATACAGGTAAATAGAAAGCAAATGCTAGCAATAACGTTCAGTTGTTTTGAAAGGCGTGTCAAAATAAGCGACTGAGTCTATTTCATTATACAATTTTACCGTTCTTCTGCAATAACGGCTCGATTTTGTCATGAATGTGACAAAATACAGAAAAATTCAACGCAAATGCTGGTAATATCGTTCAGTTGTATTGAAAGCGTGTCAGAATAAACGGCTGAGTCTATTTTATTATACAATTTTACCATTCTTCTGCAATAACGATCCGATTTTGTCAAGAATTTGACAAAATACATGAAAATAGAAAGCAAATGCTAGTAATAACGTTCAGTTGTTTCGAAAGGCGTGTCAAAATAAGCGACTGAGTCAATTTCATTATACAATTTTACCATTCTTCTGCAATAACGATCCGATTTTGTCAAGAATTTGACAAAATACATGAAAATAGAAAGCAAATGCTAGCAATAACGTTCAGTTGTTTTGAAAGGCGTGTCAAAATAAGCGACTGAGTCTATTTCATTATACAATTTTACCATTCTTCTGCAATAACGGCTCGATTTTGTCATGAATGTGAAAAAATACAGAAAAATGCAACGCAAATGCTGGTAATATCGTTCAGTTGTATTGAAAGCGTATCAAAATGAACGACTGAGTCTATTTTATTATACAATTTTACCATTCTTCTGCAATAACGATCCGATTTTGTCAAGAATTTGACAAAATACAGGAAAATAGAACGCAAATGCTAGCAAAATCGTTCAGTTGTATTGAAAAGCGTGTCAAAATGAACGAGTGAGTCTATTTCATTATACAATTTTACCATTCTTCTGCAATAACGGCTCGATTTTGTCATGGATGTGACAAAATACAGAAAAATTCAACGCAAATGCTGGTAATATCGTTCAGTTGTATTGAAAGCGTGTCAGAATAAACGGCTGAGTCTATTTTATTATACAATTTTACCATTCTTCTGCAATAACGATCCGATTTTGTCAAGAATTTGACAAAATACATGAAAATAGAAAGCAAATGCTAGCAATAACGTTCAGTTGTTTTGAAAGGCGTGTCAAAATAAGCGACTGAGTCAATTTCATTAAACAATTTTACCATTCTTCTGCAATAACGATCCGATTTTGTCAAGAATTTGACAAAATACATGAAAATAGAAAGCAAATGCTAGCAATAACGTTCAGTTGTTTTGAAAGGCGTGTCAAAATAAGAGACTGAGTCTATTTCATTATACAATTTTACCATTCTTCTGCAATAACGATCCGATTTTGTCAAGAATTTGACAAAATACATGAAAATAGAAAGCAAATGCTAGCAATAACGTTCAGTTGTTTTGAAAGGCGTGTCAAAATAAGCGACTGAGTCTATTTCATTATACAATTTTACCATTCTTCTGCAATAACGGCTCGATTTTGTCATGAATGTGACAAAATACAGAAAAATGCAACGCAAATGCTGGTAATATCGTTCAGTTGTATTGAAAAGCGTGTCAAAATGAACGACTGAGTCTATTTTATTATACAATTTTACCATTCTTCTGCAATAACGATCCGATTTTGTCAAGAATTTGACAAAATACAGGAAAATAGAACGCAAATGCTAGCAAAATCGTTCAGTTGTTTTGAAAGGCGTGTCAAAATAAGCGACTGAGTCTATTTCATTATACAATTTTACCATTCTTCTGCAATAACGGCTCGATTTTGTCATGGATGTGACAAAATACAGAAAAATTCAACGCAAATGCTGGTAATATCGTTCAGTTGTATTGAAAGCGTGTCAGAATAAACGGCTGAGTCTATTTTATTATACAATTTTACCATTCTTCTGCAATAACGATCCGATTTTGTCAAGAATTTGACAAAATACATGAAAATAGAAAGCAAATGCTAGTAATAACGTTCAGTTGTTTCGAAAGGCGTGTCAAAATAAGCGACTGAGTCAATTTCATTATACAATTTTACCGTTCTTCTGCAATAACGGCTCGATTTTGTCATGAATGTGACAAAATACAGAAAAATTCAACGCAAATGCTGGTAATATCGTTCAGTTGTATTGAAAGCGTGTCAGAATAAACGGCTGAGTCTATTTTATTATACAATTTTACCATTCTTCTGCAATAACGATCCGATTTTGTCAAGAATTTGACAAAATACATGAAAATAGAAAGCAAATGCTAGTAATAACGTTCAGTTGTTTCGAAAGGCGTGTCAAAATAAGCGACTGAGTCAATTTCATTATACAATTTTACCATTCTTCTGCAATAACGGCTCGATTTTGTCATGAATGTGAAAAAATACAGAAAAATGCAACGCAAATGCTGGTAATATCGTTCAGTTGTATTGAAAAGCGTATCAAAATGAACGACTGAGTTATTTTATTATACAATTTTACCATTCTTCTGCAATAACGATCCGATTTTGTCAAGAATTTGACAAAATACAGGAAAATAGAACGCAAATGCTAGCAAAATCGTTCAGTTGTATTGAAAAGCGTGTCAAAATGAACGAGTGAGTCTATTTCATTATACAATTTTACCATTCTTCTGCAATAACGGCTCGATTTTGTCATGGATGTGACAAAATACAGAAAAATTCAACGCAAATGCTGGTAATATCGTTCAGTTGTATTGTAAAGCGTGTCAGAATAAACGGCTGAGTCTATTTTATTATACAATTTTACCATTCTTCTGCAATAACGATCCGATTTTGTCAAGAATTTGACAAAATACACGTAAATAGAAAGCAAATGCTAGCAATAACGTTCAGTTGTTTTGAAAGGCGTGTCAAAATAAGCGACTGAGTCTATTTCATTATACAATTTTACCGTTCTTCTGCAATAACGGCTCGATTTTGTCATGAATGTGACAAAATACAGAAAAATTCAACGCAAATGCTGGTAATATCGTTCAGTTGTATTGAAAGCGTGTCAGAATAAACGGCTGAGTCTATTTTATTATACAATTTTACCATTCTTCTGCAATAACGATCCGATTTTGTCAAGAATTTGACAAAATACATGAAAATAGAAAGCAAATGCTAGTAATAACGTTCAGTTGTTTCGAAAGGCGTGTCAAAATAAGCGACTGAGTCAATTTCATTATACAATTTTACCATTCTTCTGCAATAACGGCTCGATTTTGTCATGAATGTGAAAAAATACAGAAAAATGCAAGGCAAATGCTGGTAATATCGTTCAGTTGTATTGAAAAGCGTATCAAAATGAACGACTGAGTTATTTTATTAAACAATTTTACCATTCTTCTGCAATAACGATCCGATTTTGTCAAGAATTTGACAAAATACATGAAAATAGAACGCAAATGCTAGTAATAACGTTCAGTTGTTTCGAAAGGCGTGTCAAAATAAGCGACTGAGTCAATTTCATTATACAATTTTACCGTTCTTCTGCAATAACGGCTCGATTTTGTCATGAATGTGACAAAATACAGAAAAATTCAACGCAAATGCTGGTAATATCGTTCAGTTGTATTGAAAGCGTGTCAGAATAAACGGCTGAGTCTATTTTATTATACAATTTTACCATTCTTCTGCAATAACGATCCGATTTTGTCAAGAATTTGACAAAATACATGAAAATAGAAAGCAAATGCTAGTAATAACGTTCAGTTGTTTCGAAAGGCGTGTCAAAATAAGCGACTGAGTCAATTTCATTATACAATTTTACCATTCTTCTGCAATAACGGCTCGATTTTGTCATGAATGTGAAAAAATACAGAAAAATGCAACGCAAATGCTGGTAATATCGTTCAGTTGTATTGAAAAGCGTATCAAAATGAACGACTGAGTTATTTTATTATACAATTTTACCATTCTTCTGCAATAACGATCCGATTTTGTCAAGAATTTGACAAAATACAGGAAAATAGAACGCAAATGCTAGCAAAATCGTTCAGTTGTATTGAAAAGCGTGTCAAAATGAACGAGTGAGTCTATTTCATTATACAATTTTACCATTCTTCTGCAATAACGGCTCGATTTTGTCATGGATGTGACAAAATACAGAAAAATTCAACGCAAATGCTGGTAATATCGTTCAGTTGTATTGTAAAGCGTGTCAGAATAAACGGCTGAGTCTATTTTATTATACAATTTTACCATTCTTCTGCAATAACGATCCGATTTTGTCAAGAATTTGACAAAATACACGTAAATAGAAAGCAAATGCTAGCAATAACGTTCAGTTGTTTTGAAAGGCGTGTCAAAATAAGCGACTGAGTCTATTTCATTATACAATTTTACCGTTCTTCTGCAATAACGGCTCGATTTTGTCATGAATGTGACAAAATACAGAAAAATTCAACGCAAATGCTGGTAATATCGTTCAGTTGTATTGAAAGCGTGTCAGAATAAACGGCTGAGTCTATTTTATTATACAATTTTACCATTCTTCTGCAATAACGATCCGATTTTGTCAAGAATTTGACAAAATACATGAAAATAGAAAGCAAATGCTAGTAATAACGTTCAGTTGTTTCGAAAGGCGTGTCAAAATAAGCGACTGAGTCAATTTCATTATACAATTTTACCATTCTTCTGCAATAACGGCTCGATTTTGTCATGAATGTGAAAAAATACAGAAAAATGCAAGGCAAATGCTGGTAATATCGTTCAGTTGTATTGAAAAGCGTATCAAAATGAACGACTGAGTTATTTTATTAAACAATTTTACCATTCTTCTGCAATAACGATCCGATTTTGTCAAGAATTTGACAAAATACAGGAAAATAGAACGCAAATGCTAGCAAAATCGTTCAGTTGTATTGAAAAGCGTGTCAAAATGAACGAGTGAGTCTATTTCATTATACAATTTTACCATTCTTCTGCAATAACGGCTCGATTTTGTCATGGATGTGACAAAATACAGAAAAATTCAACGCAAATGCTGGTAATATCGTTCAGTTGTATTGAAAGCGTGTCAGAATAAACGGCTGAGTCTATTTTATTATACAATTTTACCATTCTTCTGCAATAACGATCCGATTTTAATACAGGAAAATAGAACGCAAATGCTAGCAAAATCGTTCAGTTGTATTGAAAAGCGTGTCAAAATGAACGAGTGAGTATTTCATTATACAATTTTACCATTCTTCTGCAATACCGATCCGATTTTGTCAAGAATTTGACAAAATACAGGAAAATAGAAAGCAAATGCTAGCAATAACGTTCAGTTGTTTTGAAAGGCGTGTCAAAATAAGCGACAGTCTATTTTATTATACAATTTTACCATTCTTCTGCAATAACGATCCGATTTTGTCAAGAATTTGACAAAATACAGGAAAATAGAAAGCAAATGCTAGCAATAACGTTCAGTTGTTTTGAAAGGCGTGTTAAAATAAGCGACCTTGTCTATTTCATTATCCAATTTTACCATTCTTCTGCAATAACGGCTCGATTTTGTCATGAATGTGACAAAATACATAAAAATTCAACGCAAATGCTGGTAATATCGTTCAGTTGTATTGAAAGCGTGTCAGAATAAACGGCTGAGTCTATTTTATTATACAATTTTACCATTCTTCTGCAATAACGATCCGATTTTGTCAAGAATTTGACAAAATACATGAAAATAGAAAGCAAATGCTAGTAATAACGTTCAGTTGTTTCGAAAGGCGTGTCAAAATAAGCGACTGAGTCAATTTCATTATACAATTTTACCATTCTTCTGCAATAACGATCCGATTTTGTCAAGAATTTGACAAAATACATGAAAATAGAAAGCAAATGCTAGCAATAACGTTCAGTTGTTTTGAAAGGCGTGTCAAAATAAGCGACTGAGTCTATTTCATTATACAATTTTACCATTCTTCTGCAATAACGGCTCGATTTTGTCATGAATGTGAAAAAATACAGAAAAATGCAACGCAAATGCTGGTAATATCGTTCAGTTGTATTGAAAAGCGTATCAAAATGAACGACTGAGTCTATTTTATTATACAATTTTACCATTCTTCTGCAATAACGATCCGATTTTGTCAAGAATTTGACAAAATACAGGAAAATAGAACGCAAATGCTAGCAAAATCGTTCAGTTGTATTGAAAAGCGTGTCAAAATGAACGAGTGAGTCTATTTCATTATACAATTTTACCATTCTTCTGCAATAACGGCTCGATTTTGTCATGGATGTGACAAAATACAGAAAAATTCAACGCAAATGCTGGTAATATCGTTCAGTTGTATTGAAAGCGTGTCAGAATAAACGGCTGAGTCTATTCTATTATACAATTTTACCATTCTTCTGCAATAACGATCCGATTTTGTCAAGAATTTGACAAAATACAGGAAAATAGAAAGCAAATGCTAGCAATAACGTTCAGTTGTTTTGAAAGGCGTGTCAAAATAAGCGACTGAGTCAATTTCATTAAACAATTTTACCATTCTTCTGCAATAACGATCCGATTTTGTCAAGAATTTGACAAAATACATGAAAATAGAAAGCAAATGCTAGCAAAATCGTTCAGTTGTTTTGAAAGGCGTGTCAAAATAAGCGACTGAGTCTATTTCATTATACAATTTTACCATTCTTCTGCAATAACGGCTCGATTTTGTCATGAATGTGACAAAATACAGAAAAATGCAACGCAAATGCTGGTAATATCGTTCAGTTGTATTGAAAAGCGTGTCAAAATGAACGAGTGAGTCTATTTCATTATACAATTTTACCATTCTTCTGCAATAACGGCTCGATTTTGTCATGGATGTGACAAAATACAGAAAAATTCAACGCAAATGCTGGTAATATCGTTCAGTTGTATTGAAAGCGTGTCAGAATAAACGGCTGAGTCTATTTTATTATACAATTTTACCATTCTTCTGCAATAACGATCCGATTTTGTCAAGAATTTGACAAAATACAGGAAAATAGAAAGCAAATGCTAGCAATAACGTTCAGTTGTTTTGAAAGGCGTGTCAAAATAAGCGACTGAGTCAATTTCATTAAACAATTTTACCATTCTTCTGCAATAACGATCCGATTTTGTCAAGAATTTGACAAAATACATGAAAATAGAAAGCAAATGCTAGCAAAATCGTTCAGTTGTATTGAAAAGCGTGTCACAATGAACGAGTGAGTCTATTTCATTATACAATTTTACCATTCATCTGCAATAACGATCCGATTTTGTCAATAATTTGACAAAATACAGGAAAATAGAAAGCAAATGCTAGCAATAACGTTCAGTTGTTTTGAAAGGCGTGTCAAAATAAGCGACTGAGTCTATTTCATTATACAATTTTACCATTCTTCTGCAATAACGGCTCGATTTTGTCATGAATGTGACAAAATACAGAAAAATTCAACGCAAATGCTGGTAATATCGTTCAGTTGTATTGAAAGCGTGTCAGAATAAACGGCTGAGTCTATTTTATTATACAATTTTACCATTCTTCTGCAATAACGGCTCGATTTTGTCATGAATGTGACAAAATACAGAAAAATGCAACGCAAATGCTGGTAATATCGTTCAGTTGTATTGAAAAGCGTGTCAAAATGAACGACTGAGTCTATTTTATTATACAATTTTACCATTCTTCTGCAATAACGATCCGATTTTGTCAAGAATTTGACAAAATACAGGAAAATAGAACGCAAATGCTAGCAAAATCGTTCAGTTGTTTTGAAAGGCGTGTCAAAATAAGCGACTGAGTCTATTTCATTATACAATTTTACCATTCTTCTGCAATAACGGCTCGATTTTGTCATGGATGTGACAAAATACAGAAAAATTCAACGCAAATGCTGGTAATATCGTTCAGTTGTATTGAAAGCGTGTCAGAATAAACGGCTGAGTCTATTTTATTATACAATTTTACCATTCTTCTGCAATAACGATCCGATTTTGTCAAGAATTTGACAAAATACACGTAAATAGAAAGCAAATGCTAGCAATAACGTTCAGTTGTTTTGAAAGGCGTGTCAAAATAAGCGACTGAGTCTATTTCATTATACAATTTTACCGTTCTTCTGCAATAACGGCTCGATTTTGTCATGAATGTGACAAAATACAGAAAAATTCAACGCAAATGCTGGTAATATCGTTCAGTTGTATTGAAAGCGTGTCAGAATAAACGGCTGAGTCTATTTTATTATACAATTTTACCATTCTTCTGCAATAACGATCCGATTTTGTCAAGAATTTGACAAAATACATGAAAATAGAAAGCAAATGCTAGTAATAACGTTCAGTTGTTTCGAAAGGCGTGTCAAAATAAGCGACTGAGTCAATTTCATTATACAATTTTACCATTCTTCTGCAATAACGGCTCGATTTTGTCATGAATGTGAAAAAATACAGAAAAATGCAACGCAAATGCTGGTAATATCGTTCAGTTGTATTGAAAAGCGTATCAAAATGAACGACTGAGTTATTTTATTAAACAATTTTACCATTCTTCTGCAATAACGGCTCGATTTTGTCATGAATGTGACAAAATACAGAAAAATGCAACGCAAATGCTGGTAATATCGTTCAGTTGTATTGAAAAGCGTGTCAAAATGAACGACTGAGTCTATTTTATTATACAATTTTACCATTCTTCTGCAATAACGATCCGATTTTGTCAAGAATTTGACAAAATACAGGAAAATAGAACGCAAATGCTAGCAAAATCGTTCAGTTGTTTTGAAAGGCGTGTCAAAATAAGCGACTGAGTCTATTTCATTATACAATTTTACCATTCTTCTGCAATAACGGCTCGATTTTGTCATGGATGTGACAAAATACAGAAAAATTCAACGCAAATGCTGGTAATATCGTTCAGTTGTATTGAAAGCGTGTCAGAATAAACGGCTGAGTCTATTTTATTATACAATTTTACCATTCTTCTGCAATAACGATCCGATTTTGTCAAGAATTTGACAAAATACAGGTAAATAGAAAGCAAATGCTAGCAATAACGTTCAGTTGTTTTGAAAGGCGTGTCAAAATAAGCGACTGAGTCTATTTCATTATACAATTTTACCGTTCTTCTGCAATAACGGCTCGATTTTGTCATGAATGTGACAAAATACAGAAAAATTCAACGCAAATGCTGGTAATATCGTTCAGTTGTATTGAAAGCGTGTCAGAATAAACGGCTGAGTCTATTTTATTATACAATTTTACCATTCTTCTGCAATAACGATCCGATTTTGTCAAGAATTTGACAAAATACATGAAAATAGAAAGCAAATGCTAGTAATAACGTTCAGTTGTTTCGAAAGGCGTGTCAAAATAAGCGACTGAGTCAATTTCATTATACAATTTTACCATTCTTCTGCAATAACGATCCGATTTTGTCAAGAATTTGACAAAATACATGAAAATAGAAAGCAAATGCTAGCAATAACGTTCAGTTGTTTTGAAAGGCGTGTCAAAATAAGCGACTGAGTCTATTTCATTATACAATTTTACCATTCTTCTGCAATAACGGCTCGATTTTGTCATGAATGTGAAAAAATACAGAAAAATGCAACGCAAATGCTGGTAATATCGTTCAGTTGTATTGAAAAGCGTATCAAAATGAACGACTGAGTTATTTTATTATACAATTTTACCATTCTTCTGCAATAACGATCCGATTTTGTCAAGAATTTGACAAAATACAGGAAAATAGAACGCAAATGCTAGCAAAATCGTTCAGTTGTATTGAAAAGCGTGTCAAAATGAACGAGTGAGTCTATTTCATTATACAATTTTACCATTCTTCTGCAATAACGGCTCGATTTTGTCATGGATGTGACAAAATACAGAAAAATTCAACGCAAATGCTGGTAATATCGTTCAGTTGTATTGAAAGCGTGTCAGAATAAACGGCTGAGTCTATTTTATTATACAATTTTACCATTCTTCTGCAATAACGATCCGATTTTAATACAGGAAAATAGAACGCAAATGCTAGCAAAATCGTTCAGTTGTATTGAAAAGCGTGTCAAAATGAACGAGTGAGTATTTCATTATACAATTTTACCATTCTTCTGCAATACCGATCCGATTTTGTCAAGAATTTGACAAAATACAGGAAAATAGAAAGCAAATGCTAGCAATAACGTTCAGTTGTTTTGAAAGGCGTGTCAAAATAAGCGACAGTCTATTTTATTATACAATTTTACCATTCTTCTGCAATAACGATCCGATTTTGTCAAGAATTTGACAAAATACAGGAAAATAGAAAGCAAATGCTAGCAATAACGTTCAGTTGTTTTGAAAGGCGTGTTAAAATAAGCGACCTTGTCTATTTCATTATCCAATTTTACCATTCTTCTGCAATAACGGCTCGATTTTGTCATGAATGTGACAAAATACATAAAAATTCAACGCAAATGCTGGTAATATCGTTCAGTTGTATTGAAAGCGTGTCAGAATAAACGGCTGAGTCTATTTTATTATACAATTTTACCATTCTTCTGCAATAACGATCCGATTTTGTCAAGAATTTGACAAAATACATGAAAATAGAAAGCAAATGCTAGTAATAACGTTCAGTTGTTTCGAAAGGCGTGTCAAAATAAGCGACTGAGTCAATTTCATTATACAATTTTACCATTCTTCTGCAATAACGATCCGATTTTGTCAAGAATTTGACAAAATACATGAAAATAGAAAGCAAATGCTAGCAATAACGTTCAGTTGTTTTGAAAGGCGTGTCAAAATAAGCGACTGAGTCTATTTCATTATACAATTTTACCATTCTTCTGCAATAACGGCTCGATTTTGTCATGAATGTGAAAAAATACAGAAAAATGCAACGCAAATGCTGGTAATATCGTTCAGTTGTATTGAAAAGCGTATCAAAATGAACGACTGAGTCTATTTTATTATACAATTTTACCATTCTTCTGCAATAACGATCCGATTTTGTCAAGAATTTGACAAAATACAGGAAAATAGAACGCAAATGCTAGCAAAATCGTTCAGTTGTATTGAAAAGCGTGTCAAAATGAACGAGTGAGTCTATTTCATTATACAATTTTACCATTCTTCTGCAATAACGGCTCGATTTTGTCATGGATGTGACAAAATACAGAAAAATTCAACGCAAATGCTGGTAATATCGTTCAGTTGTATTGAAAGCGTGTCAGAATAAACGGCTGAGTCTATTTTATTATACAATTTTACCATTCTTCTGCAATAACGATCCGATTTTGTCAAGAATTTGACAAAATACAGGAAAATAGAAAGCAAATGCTAGCAATAACGTTCAGTTGTTTTGAAAGGCGTGTCAAAATAAGCGACTGAGTCAATTTCATTAAACAATTTTACCATTCTTCTGCAATAACGATCCGATTTTGTCAAGAATTTGACAAAATACATGAAAATAGAAAGCAAATGCTAGCAAAATCGTTCAGTTGTTTTGAAAGGCGTGTCAAAATAAGCGACTGAGTCTATTTCATTATACAATTTTACCATTCTTCTGCAATAACGGCTCGATTTTGTCATGAATGTGACAAAATACAGAAAAATGCAACGCAAATGCTGGTAATATCGTTCAGTTGTATTGAAAAGCGTGTCAAAATGAACGAGTGAGTCTATTTCATTATACAATTTTACCATTCTTCTGCAATAACGGCTCGATTTTGTCATGGATGTGACAAAATACAGAAAAATTCAACGCAAATGCTGGTAATATCGTTCAGTTGTATTGAAAGCGTGTCAGAATAAACGGCTGAGTCTATTTTATTATACAATTTTACCATTCTTCTGCAATAACGATCCGATTTTGTCAAGAATTTGACAAAATACAGGAAAATAGAAAGCAAATGCTAGCAATAACGTTCAGTTGTTTTGAAAGGCGTGTCAAAATAAGCGACTGAGTCAATTTCATTAAACAATTTTACCATTCTTCTGCAATAACGATCCGATTTTGTCAAGAATTTGACAAAATACATGAAAATAGAAAGCAAATGCTAGCAAAATCGTTCAGTTGTATTGAAAAGCGTGTCACAATGAACGAGTGAGTCTATTTCATTATACAATTTTACCATTCATCTGCAATAACGAACCGATTTTGTCAATAATTTGACAAAATACAGGAAAATAGAAAGCAAATGCTAGCAATAACGTTCAGTTGTTTTGAAAGGCGTGTCAAAATAAGCGACTGAGTCTATTTCATTATACAATTTTACCATTCTTCTGCAATAACGGCTCGATTTTGTCATGAATGTGACAAAATACAGAAAAATTCAACGCAAATGCTGGTAATATCGTTCAGTTGTATTGAAAGCGTGTCAGAATAAACGGCTGAGTCTATTTTATTATACAATTTTACCATTCTTCTGCAATAACGATCCGATTTTGTCAAGAATTTGACAAAATACACGTAAATAGAAAGCAAATGCTAGCAATAACGTTCAGTTGTTTTGAAAGGCGTGTCAAAATAAGCGACTGAGTCTATTTCATTATACAATTTTACCGTTCTTCTGCAATAACGGCTCGATTTTGTCATGAATGTGACAAAATACAGAAAAATTCAACGCAAATGCTGGTAATATCGTTCAGTTGTATTGAAAGCGTGTCAGAATAAACGGCTGAGTCTATTTTATTATACAATTTTACCATTCTTCTGCAATAACGATCCGATTTTGTCAAGAATTTGACAAAATACAGGAAAATAGAAAGCAAATGCTAGCAATAACGTTCAGTTGTTTTGAAAGGCGTGTCAAAATAAGCGACTGAGTCAATTTCATTAAACAATTTTACCATTCTTCTGCAATAACGATCCGATTTTGTCAAGAATTTGACAAAATACATGAAAATAGAAAGCAAATGCTAGCAAAATCGTTCAGTTGTATTGAAAAGCGTGTCACAATGAACGAGTGAGTCTATTTCATTATACAATTTTACCATTCATCTGCAATAACGAACCGATTTTGTCAATAATTTGACAAAATACAGGAAAATAGAAAGCAAATGCTAGCAATAACGTTCAGTTGTTTTGAAAGGCGTGTCAAAATAAGCGACTGAGTCTATTTCATTATACAATTTTACCATTCTTCTGCAATAACGGCTCGATTTTGTCATGAATGTGACAAAATACAGAAAAATTCAACGCAAATGCTGGTAATATCGTTCAGTTGTATTGAAAGCGTGTCAGAATAAACGGCTGAGTCTATTTTATTATACAATTTTACCATTCTTCTGCAATAACGGCTCGATTTTGTCATGAATGTGACAAAATACAGAAAAATGCAACGCAAATGCTGGTAATATCGTTCAGTTGTATTGAAAAGCGTGTCAAAATGAACGACTGAGTCTATTTTATTATACAATTTTACCATTCTTCTGCAATAACGATCCGATTTTGTCAAGAATTTGACAAAATACAGGAAAATAGAACGCAAATGCTAGCAAAATCGTTCAGTTGTTTTGAAAGGCGTGTCAAAATAAGCGACTGAGTCTATTTCATTATACAATTTTACCATTCTTCTGCAATAACGGCTCGATTTTGTCATGGATGTGACAAAATACAGAAAAATTCAACGCAAATGCTGGTAATATCGTTCAGTTGTATTGAAAGCGTGTCAGAATAAACGGCTGAGTCTATTTTATTATACAATTTTACCATTCTTCTGCAATAACGATCCGATTTTGTCAAGAATTTGACAAAATACACGTAAATAGAAAGCAAATGCTAGCAATAACGTTCAGTTGTTTTGAAAGGCGTGTCAAAATAAGCGACTGAGTCTATTTCATTATACAATTTTACCGTTCTTCTGCAATAACGGCTCGATTTTGTCATGAATGTGACAAAATACAGAAAAATTCAACGCAAATGCTGGTAATATCGTTCAGTTGTATTGAAAGCGTGTCAGAATAAACGGCTGAGTCTATTTTATTATACAATTTTACCATTCTTCTGCAATAACGATCCGATTTTGTCAAGAATTTGACAAAATACATGAAAATAGAAAGCAAATGCTAGTAATAACGTTCAGTTGTTTCGAAAGGCGTGTCAAAATAAGCGACTGAGTCAATTTCATTATACAATTTTACCATTCTTCTGCAATAACGGCTCGATTTTGTCATGAATGTGAAAAAATACAGAAAAATGCAACGCAAATGCTGGTAATATCGTTCAGTTGTATTGAAAAGCGTATCAAAATGAACGACTGAGTTATTTTATTAAACAATTTTACCATTCTTCTGCAATAACGGCTCGATTTTGTCATGAATGTGACAAAATACAGAAAAATGCAACGCAAATGCTGGTAATATCGTTCAGTTGTATTGAAAAGCGTGTCAAAATGAACGACTGAGTCTATTTTATTATACAATTTTACCATTCTTCTGCAATAACGATCCGATTTTGTCAAGAATTTGACAAAATACAGGAAAATAGAACGCAAATGCTAGCAAAATCGTTCAGTTGTTTTGAAAGGCGTGTCAAAATAAGCGACTGAGTCTATTTCATTATACAATTTTACCATTCTTCTGCAATAACGGCTCGATTTTGTCATGGATGTGACAAAATACAGAAAAATTCAACGCAAATGCTGGTAATATCGTTCAGTTGTATTGAAAGCGTGTCAGAATAAACGGCTGAGTCTATTTTATTATACAATTTTACCATTCTTCTGCAATAACGATCCGATTTTGTCAAGAATTTGACAAAATACAGGTAAATAGAAAGCAAATGCTAGCAATAACGTTCAGTTGTTTTGAAAGGCGTGTCAAAATAAGCGACTGAGTCTATTTCATTATACAATTTTACCGTTCTTCTGCAATAACGGCTCGATTTTGTCATGAATGTGACAAAATACAGAAAAATTCAACGCAAATGCTGGTAATATCGTTCAGTTGTATTGAAAGCGTGTCAGAATAAACGGCTGAGTCTATTTTATTATACAATTTTACCATTCTTCTGCAATAACGATCCGATTTTGTCAAGAATTTGACAAAATACATGAAAATAGAAAGCAAATGCTAGTAATAACGTTCAGTTGTTTCGAAAGGCGTGTCAAAATAAGCGACTGAGTCAATTTCATTATACAATTTTACCATTCTTCTGCAATAACGATCCGATTTTGTCAAGAATTTGACAAAATACATGAAAATAGAAAGCAAATGCTAGCAATAACGTTCAGTTGTTTTGAAAGGCGTGTCAAAATAAGCGACTGAGTCTATTTCATTATACAATTTTACCATTCTTCTGCAATAACGGCTCGATTTTGTCATGAATGTGAAAAAATACAGAAAAATGCAACGCAAATGCTGGTAATATCGTTCAGTTGTATTGAAAAGCGTATCAAAATGAACGACTGAGTTATTTTATTATACAATTTTACCATTCTTCTGCAATAACGATCCGATTTTGTCAAGAATTTGACAAAATACAGGAAAATAGAACGCAAATGCTAGCAAAATCGTTCAGTTGTATTGAAAAGCGTGTCAAAATGAACGAGTGAGTCTATTTCATTATACAATTTTACCATTCTTCTGCAATAACGGCTCGATTTTGTCATGGATGTGACAAAATACAGAAAAATTCAACGCAAATGCTGGTAATATCGTTCAGTTGTATTGAAAGCGTGTCAGAATAAACGGCTGAGTCTATTTTATTATACAATTTTACCATTCTTCTGCAATAACGATCCGATTTTAATACAGGAAAATAGAACGCAAATGCTAGCAAAATCGTTCAGTTGTATTGAAAAGCGTGTCAAAATGAACGAGTGAGTATTTCATTATACAATTTTACCATTCTTCTGCAATACCGATCCGATTTTGTCAAGAATTTGACAAAATACAGGAAAATAGAAAGCAAATGCTAGCAATAACGTTCAGTTGTTTTGAAAGGCGTGTCAAAATAAGCGACAGTCTATTTTATTATACAATTTTACCATTCTTCTGCAATAACGATCCGATTTTGTCAAGAATTTGACAAAATACAGGAAAATAGAAAGCAAATGCTAGCAATAACGTTCAGTTATTTTGAAAGGCGTGTTAAAATAAGCGACCTTGTCTATTTCATTATCCAATTTTACCATTCTTCTGCAATAACGGCTCGATTTTATCATGAATGTGACAAAATACAGAAAAATTCAACGCAAATGCTGGTAATATCGTTCAGTTGTATTGAAAGCGTGTCAGAATAAACGGCTGAGTCTATTTTATTATACAATTTTACCATTCTTCTGCAATAACGATCCGATTTTGTCAAGAATTTGACAAAATACAGGTAAATAGAAAGCAAATGCTAGCAATAACGTTCAGTTGTTTTGAAAGGCGTGTCAAAATAAGCGACTGAGTCTATTTCATTATACAATTTTACCGTTCTTCTGCAATAACGGCTCGATTTTGTCATGAATGTGACAAAATACAGAAAAATTCAACGCAAATGCTGGTAATATCGTTCAGTTGTATTGAAAGCGTGTCAGAATAAACGGCTGAGTCTATTTTATTATACAATTTTACCATTCTTCTGCAATAACGATCCGATTTTGTCAAGAATTTGACAAAATACATGAAAATAGAAAGCAAATGCTAGTAATAACGTTCAGTTGTTTCGAAAGGCGTGTCAAAATAAGCGACTGAGTCAATTTCATTATACAATTTTACCATTCTTCTGCAATAACGATCCGATTTTGTCAAGAATTTGACAAAATACATGAAAATAGAAAGCAAATGCTAGCAATAACGTTCAGTTGTTTTGAAAGGCGTGTCAAAATAAGCGACTGAGTCTATTTCATTATACAATTTTACCATTCTTCTGCAATAACGGCTCGATTTTGTCATGAATGTGAAAAAATACAGAAAAATGCAACGCAAATGCTGGTAATATCGTTCAGTTGTATTGAAAAGCGTATCAAAATGAACGACTGAGTTATTTTATTATACAATTTTACCATTCTTCTGCAATAACGATCCGATTTTGTCAAGAATTTGACAAAATACAGGAAAATAGAACGCAAATGCTAGCAAAATCGTTCAGTTGTATTGAAAAGCGTGTCAAAATGAACGAGTGAGTCTATTTCATTATACAATTTTACCATTCTTCTGCAATAACGGCTCGATTTTGTCATGGATGTGACAAAATACAGAAAAATTCAACGCAAATGCTGGTAATATCGTTCAGTTGTATTGAAAGCGTGTCAGAATAAACGGCTGAGTCTATTTTATTATACAATTTTACCATTCTTCTGCAATAACGATCCGATTTTAATACAGGAAAATAGAACGCAAATGCTAGCAAAATCGTTCAGTTGTATTGAAAAGCGTGTCAAAATGAACGAGTGAGTATTTCATTATACAATTTTACCATTCTTCTGCAATACCGATCCGATTTTGTCAAGAATTTGACAAAATACAGGAAAATAGAAAGCAAATGCTAGCAATAACGTTCAGTTGTTTTGAAAGGCGTGTCAAAATAAGCGACAGTCTATTTTATTATACAATTTTACCATTCTTCTGCAATAACGATCCGATTTTGTCAAGAATTTGACAAAATACAGGAAAATAGAAAGCAAATGCTAGCAATAACGTTCAGTTATTTTGAAAGGCGTGTTAAAATAAGCGACCTTGTCTATTTCATTATCCAATTTTACCATTCTTCTGCAATAACGGCTCGATTTTATCATGAATGTGACAAAATACAGAAAAATTCAACGCAAATGCTGGTAATATCGTTCAGTTGTATTGAAAGCGTGTCAGAATAAACGGCTGAGTCTATTTTATTATACAATTTTACCATTCTTCTGCAATAACGATCCGATTTTGTCAAGAATTTGACAAAATACATGAAAATGCAACGCAAATGCTGGTAATATCGTTCAGTTGAATTGAAAAGCGTGTCAAAATGAACGACTGAGTCCATTTCATTATACAATTTTACCATTCTTCTGCAATAACTACTCGATTTTGTCAAAAATGTGACAAAATAAATGAAAATTCAACGCAAATGCTAGCAATAACGTTCAGCTGTTTTGAAAGGCGTGTCAAAATAAGCGACTGAGTCTATTTCATTATACAATTTTACCATTCTTCTGCAACAACTACTCGATTTTGTCAAAAATGTGACAAAATAAATTAAAATTCAACGCAAATGCTAGTAATATCGTTCAGTAGTCCTGAAAGCGTCTCAAAATAAACGGCTGAGTCTATTTTAATATTCATGTTTACCATTCTTCTGGAATAACGGCTCGATTTTGTCAAGAATGCGACAAAATACAGGAAAATGGAACCCAAATGCTAGCAAAATCGTTCAGTTGTATTGAAAAGCGTGTCAAAATGAACGAGTGAGTCTATTTCATTATACAATTTTACCATACTTCTGCAATTACGGCTCGATTTTGTCATGAATGTGACAAAATACAGAAAAATTCAACGCAAATGCTAGCAATAACGTTCAGTTGTTTTTAAAGGCGTGTCAAAATAAGCGACTGGGTCTATTTCATTATACAATTTTACCATTCTTCTGCAATAACGATCCGATTTTGTCAAGAATTTGACAAAATACATGAAAATAGAAAGCAAATGCTAGTAATAACGTTCAGTTGTTTCGAAAGGCGTGTCAAAATAAGCGACTGAGTCAATTTCATTATACAATTTTACCATTCTTCTGCAATAACGATCCGATTTTGTCAAGAATTTGACAAAATACATGAAAATAGAAAGCAAATGCTAGCAATAACGTTCAGTTGTTTTGAAAGGCGTGTCAAAATAAGCGACTGAGTCTATTTCACTATACAATTTTACCATTCTTCTGCAATAACGGCTCGATTTTGTCATGAATGTGAAAAAATACAGAAAAATGCAACGCAAATGCTGGTAATATCGTTCAGTTGTATTGAAAAGCGTATCAAAATGAACGACTGAGTCTATTTTATTATACAATTTTACCATTCTTCTGCAATAACGATCCGATTTTGTCAAGAATTTGGCAAAATACAGGAAAATAGAACGCAAATGCTAGCAAAATCGTTCAGTTGTATTGAAAAGCGTGTCAAAATGAACGAGTGAGTCTATTTCATTATACAATTTTACCATTCTTCTGCAATAACGGCTCGATTTTGTCATGGATGTGACAAAATACAGAAAAATTCAACGCAAATGCTGGTAATATCGTTCAGTTGTATTGAAAGCGTGTCAGAATAAACGGCTGAGTCTATTTTATTATACAATTTTACCATTCTTCTGCAATAACGATCCGATTTTGTCAAGAATTTGACAAAATACAGGAAAATAGAAAGCAAATGCTAGCAATAACGTTCAGTTGTTTTGAAAGGCGTGTCAAAATAAGCGACTGAGTCAATTTCATTAAACAATTTTACCATTCTTCTGCAATAACGATCCGATTTTGTCAAGAATTTGACAAAATACATGAAAATAGAAAGCAAATGCTAGCAATAACGTTCAGTTGTTTTGAAAGGCGTGTCAAAATAAGCGACTGAGTCTATTTCATTATACAATTTTACCATTCTTCTGCAATAACGGCTCGATTTTGTCATGAATGTGAAAAAATACAGAAAAATGCAACGCAAATGCTGGTAATATCGTTCAGTTGTATTGAAAGCGTGTCAGAATAAACGGCTGAGTCTATTTTATTATACAATTTTACCATTCTTCTGCAATAACGATCCGATTTTGTCAAGAATTTGACAAAATACATGAAAATAGAAAGCAAATGCTAGTAATAACGTTCAGTTGTTTCGAAAGGCGTGTCAAAATAAGCGACTGAGTCAATTTCATTATACAATTTTACCATTCTTCTGCAATAACGATCCGATTTTGTCAAGAATTTGACAAAATACATGAAAATAGAAAGCAAATGCTAGCAATAACGTTCAGTTGTTTTGAAAGGCGTGTCAAAATAAGCGACTGAGTCTATTTCACTATACAATTTTACCATTCTTCTGCAATAACGGCTCGATTTTGTCATGAATGTGAAAAAATACAGAAAAATGCAACGCAAATGCTGGTAATATCGTTCAGTTGTATTGAAAAGCGTATCAAAATGAACGACTGAGTCTATTTTATTATACAATTTTACCATTCTTCTGCAATAACGATCCGATTTTGTCAAGAATTTGGCAAAATACAGGAAAATAGAACGCAAATGCTAGCAAAATCGTTCAGTTGTATTGAAAAGCGTGTCAAAATGAACGAGTGAGTCTATTTCATTATACAATTTTACCATTCTTCTGCAATAACGGCTCGATTTTGTCATGGATGTGACAAAATACAGAAAAATTCAACGCAAATGCTGGTAATATCGTTCAGTTGTATTGAAAGCGTGTCAGAATAAACGGCTGAGTCTATTTTATTATACAATTTTACCATTCTTCTGCAATAACGATCCGATTTTGTCAAGAATTTGACAAAATACAGGAAAATAGAAAGCAAATGCTAGCAATAACGTTCAGTTGTTTTGAAAGGCGTGTCAAAATAAGCGACTGAGTCAATTTCATTAAACAATTTTACCATTCTTCTGCAATAACGATCCGATTTTGTCAAGAATTTGACAAAATACATGAAAATAGAAAGCAAATGCTAGCAATAACGTTCAGTTGTTTTGAAAGGCGTGTCAAAATAAGCGACTGAGTCTATTTCATTATACAATTTTACCATTCTTCTGCAATAACGATCCGATTTTGTCAAGAATTTGACAAAATACATGAAAATAGAAAGCAAATGCTAGCAATAACGTTCAGTTGTTTTGAAAGGCGTGTCAAAATAAGCGACTGAGTCTATTTCATTATACAATTTTACCATTCTTCTGCAATAACGGCTCGATTTTGTCATGAATGTGAAAAAATACAGAAAAATGCAACGCAAATGCTGGTAATATCGTTCAGTTGTATTGAAAGCGTGTCAGAATAAACGGCTGAGTCTATTTTATTATACAATTTTACCATTCTTCTGCAATAACGATCCGATTTTGTCAAGAATTTGACAAAATACATGAAAATAGAAAGCAAATGCTAGTAATAACGTTCAGTTGTTTCGAAAGGCGTGTCAAAATAAGCGACTGAGTCAATTTCATTATACAATTTTACCATTCTTCTGCAATAACGATCCGATTTTGTCAAGAATTTGACAAAATACATGAAAATAGAAAGCAAATGCTAGCAATAACGTTCAGTTGTTTTGAAAGGCGTGTCAAAATAAGCGACTGAGTCTATTTTATTATACAATTTTACCTTTCTTCTGCAATAACGATCCGATTTTGTCAAGAATTTGACAAAATACAGGAAAATAGAAAGCAAATGCTAGCAATAACGTTCAGTTGTTTTGAAAAGCGTGTCAAAATGAACGAGTGAGTCTATTTCATTATACAATTTTACTATTCTTCTGCAATAACGGCTCGATTTTGTCATGAATGTGACAAAATACAGAAAAATTCAACGCAAATGCTGGTAATATCGTTCAGTTGTATTGAAAGCGTGTCAGAATAAACGGCTGAGTCTATTTTATTATACAATTTTACCTTTCTTCTGCAATAACGATCCGATTTTGTCAAGAATTTGACAAAATACAGGAAAATAGAACGCAAATGCTAGCAAAATCGTTCAGTTGTATTGAAAAGCGTGTCAAAATGAACGAGTGAGTCTGTTTCATTATACAATTTTACTATTCTTCTGCAATAACGGCTCGATTTTGTCATGAATGTGACAAAATACAGAAAAATGCAGCGCAAATGATGGTAAAATCGTCAGTTGTATTGAAAAGCGTGTCAGAATAAACGGCTGAGTCTATTTTATTATACAATTTTACCATTCTTCTGCAATAACGATCCGATTTTAATACAGAATAATAGAACGCAAATGCTAGCAAAATCGTTCAGTTGTATTGAAAAGCGTGTCAAAATGAACGAGTGAGTATTTCATTATACAATTTTACCATTCTTCTGCAATACCGATCCGATTTTGTCAAGAATTTGACAAAATACAGGAAAATAGAAAGCAAATGCTAGCAATAACGTTCAGTTGTTTTGAAAGGCGTGTCAAAATAAGCGACAGTCTATTTTATTATACAATTTTACCATTCTTCTGCAATAACGATCCGATTTTGTCAAGAATTTGACAAAATACAGGAAAATAGAAAGCAAATGCTAGCAATAACGTTCAGTTGTTTTGAAAGGCGTGTTAAAATAAGCGACCTTGTCTATTTCATTATCCAATTTTACCATTCTTCTGCAATAACTACTCGATTTTGTCAAAAATGTAACAAAATAAATGAAAATTCAACGCAAATGCTAGTAATATCGTTCAGTAGTATTGAAAGCGAGTCAAAATAAACGGCTGAGTCTATTTTATTATTCAATTTTACCATTCTACTGGAATAACGGCTCGATTTTGTCAAGAATGCGACAAAATACTGGAAAATGGAACGCAAATGCTAGCAAAATCGTTCAGTTGTATTGAAAAGCGTGTCACAATGAACGAGTGAGTCTATTTCATTATACAATTTTACCATTCATCTGCAATAACGATCCGATTTTGTCAAGAATTTGACAAAATACAGGTAAATAGAAAGCAAATGCTAGCAATAACGTTCAGTTGTTTTGAAAGGCGTGTCAAAATAAGCGACTGAGTCTATTTCATTATACAATTTTACCGTTCTTCTGCAATAACGGCTCGATTTTGTCATGAATGTGACAAAATACAGAAAAATTCAACGCAAATGCTGGTAATATCGTTCAGTTGTATTGAAAGCGTGTCAGAATAAACGGCTGAGTCTATTTTATTATACAATTTTACCATTCTTCTGCAATAACGATCCGATTTTGTCAAGAATTTGACAAAATACATGAAAATAGAAAGCAAATGCTAGTAATAACGTTCAGTTGTTTCGAAAGGCGTGTCAAAATAAGCGACTGAGTCAATTTCATTATACAATTTTACCATTCTTCTGCAATAACGATCCGATTTTGTCAAGAATTTGACAAAATACATGAAAATAGAAAGCAAATGCTAGCAATAACGTTCAGTTGTTTTGAAAGGCGTGTCAAAATAAGCGACTGAGTCTATTTCATTATACAATTTTACCATTCTTCTGCAATAACGGCTCGATTTTGTCATGAATGTGAAAAAATACAGAAAAATGCAACGCAAATGCTGGTAATATCGTTCAGTTGTATTGAAAAGCGTATCAAAATGAACGACTGAGTTATTTTATTATACAATTTTACCATTCTTCTGCAATAACGATCCGATTTTGTCAAGAATTTGACAAAATACAGGAAAATAGAACGCAAATGCTAGCAAAATCGTTCAGTTGTATTGAAAAGCGTGTCAAAATGAACGAGTGAGTCTATTTCATTATACAATTTTACCATTCTTCTGCAATAACGGCTCGATTTTGTCATGGATGTGACAAAATACAGAAAAATTCAACGCAAATGCTGGTAATATCGTTCAGTTGTATTGAAAGCGTGTCAGAATAAACGGCTGAGTCTATTTTATTATACAATTTTACCATTCTTCTGCAATAACGATCCGATTTTAATACAGGAAAATAGAACGCAAATGCTAGCAAAATCGTTCAGTTGTATTGAAAAGCGTGTCAAAATGAACGAGTGAGTATTTCATTATACAATTTTACCATTCTTCTGCAATACCGATCCGATTTTGTCAAGAATTTGACAAAATACAGGAAAATAGAAAGCAAATGCTAGCAATAACGTTCAGTTGTTTTGAAAGGCGTGTCAAAATAAGCGACAGTCTATTTTATTATACAATTTTACCATTCTTCTGCAATAACGATCCGATTTTGTCAAGAATTTGACAAAATACAGGAAAATAGAAAGCAAATGCTAGCAATAACGTTCAGTTGTTTTGAAAGGCGTGTTAAAATAAGCGACCTTGTCTATTTCATTATCCAATTTTACCATTCTTCTGCAATAACGGCTCGATTTTATCATGAATGTGACAAAATACAGAAAAATTCAACGCAAATGCTGGTAATATCGTTCAGTTGTATTGAAAGCGTGTCAGAATAAACGGCTGAGTCTATTTTATTATACAATTTTACCATTCTTCTGCAATAACGATCCGATTTTGTCAAGAATTTGACAAAATACATGAAAATAGAAAGCAAATGCTAGTAATAACGTTCAGTTGTTTCGAAAGGCGTGTCAAAATAAGCGACTGAGTCAATTTCATTATACAATTTTACCATTCTTCTGCAATAACGATCCGATTTTGTCAAGAATTTGACAAAATACAGGAAAATAGAAAGCAAATGCTAGCAATAACGTTCAGTTGTTTTGAAAGGCGTGTCAAAATAAGCGACTGAGTCAATTTCATTAAACAATTTTACCATTCTTCTGCAATAACGATCCGATTTTGTCAAGAATTTGACAAAATACATGAAAATAGAAAGCAAATGCTAGCAAAATCGTTCAGTTGTATTGAAAAGCGTGTCACAATGAACGAGTGAGTCTATTTCATTATACAATTTTACCATTCTTCTGCAATAACGATCCGATTTTGTCAAGAATTTGACAAAATACATGAAAATAGAAAGCAAATGCTAGCAATAACGTTCAGTTGTTTTGAAAGGCGTGTCAAAATAAGCGACTGAGTCTATTTCACTATACAATTTTACCATTCTTCTGCAATAACGGCTCGATTTTGTCATGAATGTGAAAAAATACAGAAAAATGCAACGCAAATGCTGGTAATATCGTTCAGTTGTATTGAAAAGCGTATCAAAATGAACGACTGAGTCTATTTTATTATACAATTTTACCATTCTTCTGCAATAACGATCCGATTTTGTCAAGAATTTGGCAAAATACAGGAAAATAGAACGCAAATGCTAGCAAAATCGTTCAGTTGTATTGAAAAGCGTGTCAAAATGAACGAGTGAGTCTATTTCATTATACAATTTTACCATTCTTCTGCAATAACGGCTCGATTTTGTCATGGATGTGACAAAATACAGAAAAATTCAACGCAAATGCTGGTAATATCGTTCAGTTGTATTGAAAGCGTGTCAGAATAAACGGCTGAGTCTATTTTATTATACAATTTTACCATTCTTCTGCAATAACGATCCGATTTTGTCAAGAATTTGACAAAATACAGGAAAATAGAAAGCAAATGCTAGCAATAACGTTCAGTTGTTTTGAAAGGCGTGTCAAAATAAGCGACTGAGTCAATTTCATTAAACAATTTTACCATTCTTCTGCAATAACGATCCGATTTTGTCAAGAATTTGACAAAATACATGAAAATAGAAAGCAAATGCTAGCAATAACGTTTAGTTGTTTTGAAAGGCGTGTCAAAATAAGCGACTGAGTCTATTTCATTATACAATTTTACCATTCTTCTGCAATAACGGCTCGATTTTGTCATGAATGTGAAAAAATACAGAAAAATGCAACGCAAATGCTGGTAATATCGTTCAGTTGTATTGAAAGCGTGTCAGAATAAACGGCTGAGTCTATTTTATTATACAATTTTACCATTCTTCTGCAATAACGATCCGATTTTGTCAAGAATTTGACAAAATACATGAAAATAGAAAGCAAATGCTAGTAATAACGTTCAGTTGTTTCGAAAGGCGTGTCAAAATAAGCGACTGAGTCTATTTCATTATACAATTTTACCATTCTTCTGCAATAACGATCCGATTTTGTCAAGAATTTGACAAAATACATGAAAATAGAAAGCAAATGCTAGCAATAACGTTCAGTTGTTTTGAAAGGCGTGTCAAAATAAGCGACTGAGTCTATTTCATTATACAATTTTACCATTCTTCTGCAATAACGGCTCGATTTTGTCATGAATGTGACAAAATACAGAAAAATGCAACGCAACTGCTGGTAATATCGTTCAGTTGGATTGAAAAGCGTGTCAAAATGAACGACTGAGTCTATTTTATTATACAATTTTACCATTCTTCTGCAATAACGATCCGATTTTGTCAAGAATTTGACAAAATACAGGAAAATAGAACGCAAATGCTAGCAAAATCGTTCAGTTGTTTTGAAAGGCGTGTCAAAATAAGCGACTGAGTCTATTTCATTATACAATTTTACCATTCTTCTGCAATAACGGCTCGATTTTGTCATGGATGTGACAAAATACAGAAAAATTCAACGCAAATGCTGGTAATATCGTTCAGTTGTATTGAAAGCGTGTCAGAATAAACGGCTGAGTCTATTTTATTATACAATTTTACCTTTCTTCTGCAATAACGATCCGATTTTGTCAAGAATTTGACAAAATACAGGAAAATAGAAAGCAAATGCTAGCAATAACGTTCAGTTGTTTTGAAAAGCGTGTCAAAATGAACGAGTGAGTCTATTTCATTATACAATTTTACTATTCTTCTGCAATAACGGCTCGATTTTGTCATGAATGTGACAAAATACAGAAAAATTCAACGCAAATGCTGGTAATATCGTTCAGTTGTATTGAAAGCGTGTCAGAATAAACGGCTGAGTCTATTTTATTATACAATTTTACCTTTCTTCTGCAATAACGATCCGATTTTGTCAAGAATTTGACAAAATACAGGAAAATAGAACGCAAATGCTAGCAAAATCGTTCAGTTGTATTGAAAAGCGTGTCAAAATGAACGAGTGAGTCTGTTTCATTATACAATTTTACTATTCTTCTGCAATAACGGCTCGATTTTGTCATGAATGTGACAAAATACAGAAAAATGCAGCGCAAATGATGGTAAAATCGTCAGTTGTATTGAAAAGCGTGTCAGAATAAACGGCTGAGTCTATTTTATTATACAATTTTACCATTCTTCTGCAATAACGATTCGATTTTAATACAGGAAAATAGAACGCAAATGCTAGCAAAATCGTTCAGTTGTATTGAAAAGCGTGTCAAAATGAACGAGTGAGTATTTCATTATACAATTTTACCATTCTTCTGCAATACCGATCCGATTTTGTCAAGAATTTGACAAAATACAGGAAAATAGAAAGCAAATGCTAGCAATAACGTTCAGTTGTTTTGAAAGGCGTGTCAAAATAAGCGACAGTCTATTTTATTATACAATTTTACCATTCTTCTGCAATAACGATCCGATTTTGTCAAGAATTTGACAAAATACAGGAAAATAGAAAGCAAATGCTAGCAATAACGTTCAGTTGTTTTGAAAGGCGTGTTAAAATAAGCGACCTTGTCTATTTCATTATCCAATTTTACCATTCTTCTGCAATAACTACTCGATTTTGTCAAAAATGTAACAAAATAAATGAAAATTCAACGCAAATGCTAGTAATATCGTTCAGTAGTATTGAAAGCGAGTCAAAATAAACGGCTGAGTCTATTTTATTATTCAATTTTACCATTCTACTGGAATAACGGCTCGATTTTGTC
Source organism: Agrilus cyanescens (assembly GCA_947389935.1). Taxonomy (NCBI): domain Eukaryota; kingdom Metazoa; phylum Arthropoda; class Insecta; order Coleoptera; family Buprestidae; genus Agrilus; species Agrilus cyanescens. Next base: position 11,561,332 of record OX376712.1, read on the forward strand.
AAGAATGCGACAAAATACTGGAAAATGGAACGCAAATGCTAGCAAAATCGTTCAGTTGTATTGAAAAGCGTGTCACAATGAACGAGTGAGTCTATTTCATTATACAATTTTACCATTCATCTGCAATAACGATCCGATTTTGTCAATAATTTGACAAAATACAGGAAAATAGAAAGCAAATGCTAGCAATAACGTTCAGTTGTTTTGAAAGGCGTGTCAAAATAAGCGACTGAGTCTATTTCATTATACAATTTTACCATTCTTCTGCAATAACGGCTCGATTTTGTCATGAGTGTGACAAAATACAGAAAAATTCAACGCAAATGCTGGTAATATCGTTCAGTTGTATTGAAAGCGTGTCAGAATAAACGGCTGAGTCTATTTTATTATACAATTTTACCATTCTTCTGCAATAACGATCCGATTTTGTCAAGAATTTGACAAAATACAGGTAAATAGAAAGCAAATGCTAGCAATAACGTTCAGTTGTTTTGAAAGGCGTATCAAAATAAGCGACTGAGTCTATTTCATTATACAATTTTACCGTTCTTCTGCAATAACGGCTCGATTTTGTCATGAAAGTGACAAAATACAGAAAAATTCAACGCAAATGCTGGTAATATCGTTCAGTTGTATTGAAAGCGTGTCAGAATAAACGGCTGAGTCTATTTTATTATACAATTTTACCTTTCTTCTGCAATAACGATCCGATTTTGTCAAGAATTTGACAAAATACATGAAAATAGAAAGCAAATGCTAGTAATAACGTTCAGTTGTTTGGAAAGGCGTATCAAAATAAGCGACTGAGTCAATTTCATTATACAATTTTACCATTCTTCTGCAATAACGATCCGATTTTGTCAAGAATTTGACAAAATACATGAAAATAGAAAGCAAATGCTAGCAATAACGTTCAGTTGTTTTGAAAGGCGTGTCAAAATAAGCGACTGAGTCTATTTCATTATACAATTTTACCATTCTTCTGCAATAACGGCTCGATTTTGTCATGAATGTGAAAAAATACAGAAAAATGCAACGCAAATGCTGGTAATATCGTTCAGTTGTATTGAAAAGCGTATCAAAATGAACGACTGAGTCTATTTTATTATACAATTTTACCATTCTTCTGCAATAACGATCCGATTTTGTCAAGAATTTGACAAAATACAGGAAAATAGAACGCAAATGCTAGCAAAATCGTTCAGTTGTATTGAAAAGCGTGTCAAAATGAACGAGTGAGTCTATTTCATTATACAATTTTACCATTCTTCTGCAATAACGGCTCGATTTTGTCATGGATGTGACAAAGTACAGAAAAATTCAACGCAAATGCTGGTAATATCGTTCAGTTGTATTGAAAGCGTGTCAGAATAAACGGCTGAGTCTATTTTATTATACAATTTTACCATTCTTCTGCAATAACGATCCGATTTTGTCAAGAATTTGACAAAATACAGGAAAATAGAAAGCAAATGCTAGCAATAACGTTCAGTTGTTTTGAAAGGCGTGTCAAAATAAGCGACTGAGTCAATTTCATTAAACAATTTTACCATTTTTCTGCAATAACGATCCGATTTTGTCAAGAATTTGACAAAATACATGAAAATAGAAAGCAAATGCTAGCAAAATCGTTCAGTTGTATTGAAAAGCGTGTCACAATGAACGAGTGAGTCTATTTCATTATACAATTTTACCATTCATCTGCAATAACGATCCGATTTTGTCAATAATTTGACAAAATACAGGAAAATAGAAAGCAAATGCTAGCAATAACGTTCAGTTGTTTTGAAAGGCGTGTCAAAATAAGCGACTGAGTCTATTTCATTATACAATTTTACCATTCTTCTGCAATAACGGCTCGATTTTGTCATGAATGTGACAAAATACAGAAAAATTCAACGCAAATGCTGGTAATATCGTTCAGTTGTATTGAAAGCGTGTCAGAATAAACGGCTGAGTCTATTTTATTATACAATTTTACCATTCTTCTGCAATAACGATCCGATTTTGTCAAGAATTTGACAAAATACATGAAAATAGAAAGCAAATGCTAGTAATAACGTTCAGTTGTTTCGAAAGGCGTGTCAAAATAAGCGACTGAGTCAATTTCATTATACAATTTTACCATTTTTCTGCAATAACGATCCGATTTTGTCAAGAATTTGACAAAATACATGAAAATAGAAAGCAAATGCTAGCAAAATCGTTCAGTTGTATTGAAAAGCGTGTCACAATGAACGAGTGAGTCTATTTCATTATACAATTTTACCATTCATCTGCAATAACGATCCGATTTTGTCAATAATTTGACAAAATACAGGAAAATAGAAAGCAAATGCTAGCAATAACGTTCAGTTGTTTTGAAAGGCGTGTCAAAATAAGCGACTGAGTCTATTTCATTATACAATTTTACCATTCTTCTGCAATAACGGCTCGATTTTGTCATGAATGTGACAAAATACAGAAAAATTCAACGCAAATGCTGGTAATATCGTTCAGTTGTATTGAAAGCGTGTCAGAATAAACGGCTGAGTCTATTTTATTATACAATTTTACCATTCTTCTGCAATAACGATCCGATTTTGTCAAGAATTTGACAAAATACATGAAAATAGAAAGCAAATGCTAGCAAAATCGTTCAGTTGTATTGAAAAGCGTGTCACAATGAACGAGTGAGTCTATTTCATTATACAATTTTACCATTCATCTGCAATAACGATCCGATTTTGTCAAGAATTTGACAAAATACAGGTAAATAGAAAGCAAATGCTAGCAATAACGTTCAGTTGTTTTGAAAGGCGTGTCAAAATAAGCGACTGAGTCTATTTCATTATACAATTTTACCGTTCTTCTGCAATAACGGCTCGATTTTGTCATGAATGTGACAAAATACAGAAAAGTTCAACGCAAATGCTGGTAATATCGTTCAGTTGTATTGAAAGCGTGTCAGAATAAACGGCTGAGTCTATTTTATTATACAATTTTACCATTCTTCTGCAATAACGATCCGATTTTGTCAAGAATTTGACAAAATACATGAAAATAGAAAGCAAATGCTAGTAATAACGTTCAGTTGTTTCGAAAGGCGTGTCAAAATAAGCGACTGAGTCAATTTCATTATACAATTTTACCATTCTTCTGCAATAACGATCCGATTTTGTCAAGAATTTGACAAAATACATGAAAATAGAAAGCAAATGCTAGCAATAACGTTCAGTTGTTTTGAAAGGCGTGTCAAAATAAGCGACTGAGTCTATTTCATTATACAATTTTACCATTCTTCTGCAATAACGGCTCGATTTTGTCATGAATGTGACAAAATACAGAAAAATGCAACGCAAATGCTGGTAATATCGTTCAGTTGTATTGAAAAGCGTGTCAAAATGAACGACTGAGTCTATTTTATTATACAATTTTACCATTCTTCTGCAATAACGATCCGATTTTGTCAAGAATTTGACAAAATACAGGAAAATAGAACGCAAATGCTAGCAAAATCGTTCAGTTGTTTTGAAAGGCGTGTCAAAATAAGCGACTGAGTCTATTTCATTATACAATTTTACCATTCTTCTGCAATAACGGCTCGATTTTGTCATGGATGTGACAAAATACAGAAAAATTCAACGCAAATGCTGGTAATATCGTTCAGTTGTATTGAAAGCGTGTCAGAATAAACGGCTGAGTCTATTTTATTATACAATTTTACCATTCTTCTGCAATAACGATCCGATTTTGTCAAGAATTTGACAAAATACAGGAAAATAGAAAGCAAATGCTAGCAATAACGTTCAGTTGTTTTGAAAGGCGTGTCAAAATAAGCGACTGAGTCAATTTCATTAAACAATTTTACCATTCTTCTGCAATAACGATCCGATTTTGTCAAGAATTTGACAAAATACATGAAAATAGAAAGCAAATGCTAGCAATAACGTTCAGTTGTTTTGAAAGGCGTGTCAAAATAAGCGACGGAGTCTATTTCATTATACAATTTTACCGTTCTTCTGCAATAACGATCCGATTTTGTCAAGAATTTGACAAAATACATGAAAATAGAAAGCAAATGCTAGCAATAACGTTCAGTTGTTTTGAAAGGCGTGTCAAAATAAGCGACTGAGTCTATTTCATTATACAATTTTACCATTCTTCTGCAATAACGGCTCGATTTTGTCACGAATGTGACAAAATACAGAAAAATGCAACGCAAATGCTGGTAATATCGTTCAGTTGTATTGAAAAGCGTGTCAAAATGAACGACTGAGCCTATTTTATTATACAATTTTACTATTCTTCTGCAATAACGATCCGATTTTGTCAAGAATTTGACAAAATACAGGAAAATAGAACGCAAATGCTAGCAAAATCGTTCAGTTGTATTGAAAAGCGTGTCAAAATGAACGAGTGAGTCTATTTCATTATACAATTTTACCATTCTTCTGCAATAACGGCTCGATTTTGTCATGAATGTGACAAAATACAGAAAAATTCAACGCAAATGCTGGTAATTTCGTTCAGTTGTATTGAAAGCGTGTCAGAATAAACGGCTGAGTCTATTTTATTATACAATTTTACCATTCTTCTGCAATAACGGCTCGATTTTGTCATGAATGTGACAAAATACAGAAAAATTCAACGCAAATGCTGGTAATATCGTTCAGTTGTATTGAAAGCGTGTCAGAATAAACGGCTGAGTCTATTTTATTATACAATTTTACCTTTCTTCTGCAATAACGATCCGATTTTGTGAAGAATTTGACAAAATACAGGAAAATAGAAAGCAAATGCTAGCAATAACGTTCAGTTGTATTGAAAGGCGTGTCAAAATAAGCGACGAGTCTATTTCATTATACAATTTTACCATTCTTCAGCAATAACGATCCGATTTTGTCAAGAATTTGACAAAATACATGAAAATAGAAAGCAAATGCTAGTAATAACGTTCAGTTGTTTTGAAACGCGTGTCAAAATAAGCGACTGAGTCAATTTCATTATACAATTTTACCATTCTTCTGCAATAACGATCCGATTTTGTCAAGAATTTGACAAAATACATGAAAATAGAAAGCAAATGCTAGCAATAACGTTCAGTTGTTTTGAAAGGCGTGTCAAAATAAGCGACTGAGTCAATTTCATTAAACAATTTTACCATTCTTCTGCAATAACGATCCGATTTTGTCAAGAATTTGACAAAATACATGAAAATAGAAAGCAAATGCTAGCAATAACGTTCAGTTGTTTTGAAAGGCGTGTCAAAATAAGCGACTGAGTCTATTTCATTATACAATTTTACCATTCTTCTGCAATAACGATCCGATTTTGTCAAGAATTTGACAAAATACATGAAAATAGAAAGCAAATGCTAGCAATAACGTTCAGTTGTTTTGAAAGGCGTGTCAAAATAAGCGACTGAGTCTATTTCATTATACAATTTTACCATTCTTCTGCAATAACGGCTCGATTTTGTCATGAATGTGACAAAATACAGAAAAATGCAACGCAAATGCTGGTAATATCGTTCAGTTGTATTGAAAAGCGTGTCAAAATGAACGACTGAGTCTATTTTATTATACAATTTTACCATTCTTCTGCAATAACGATCCGATTTTGTCAAGAATTTGACAAAATACAGGAAAATAGAACGCAAATGCTAGCAAAATCGTTCAGTTGTTTTGAAAGGCGTGTCAAAATAAGCGACTGAGTCTATTTCATTATACAATTTTACCATTCTTCTGCAATAACGGCTCGATTTTGTCATGGATGTGACAAAATACAGAAAAATTCAACGCAAATGCTGGTAATATCGTTCAGTTGTATTGAAAGCGTGTCAGAATAAACGGCTGAGTCTATTTTATTATACAATTTTACCATTCTTCTGCAATAACGATCCGATTTTGTCAAGAATTTGACAAAATACAGGTAAATAGAAAGCAAATGCTAGCAATAACGTTCAGTTGTTTTGAAAGGCGTGTCAAAATAAGCGACTGAGTCTATTTCATTATACAATTTTACCGTTCTTCTGCAATAACGGCTCGATTTTGTCATGAATGTGACAAAATACAGAAAAATTCAACGCAAATGCTGGTAATATCGTTCAGTTGTATTGAAAGCGTGTCAGAATAAACGGCTGAGTCTATTTTATTATACAATTTTACCATTCTTCTGCAATAACGATCCGATTTTGTCAAGAATTTGACAAAATACATGAAAATAGAAAGCAAATGCTAGTAATAACGTTCAGTTGTTTCGAAAGGCGTGTCAAAATAAGCGACTGAGTCAATTTCATTATACAATTTTACCATTCTTCTGCAATAACGATCCGATTTTGTCAAGAATTTGACAAAATACATGAAAATAGAAAGCAAATGCTAGCAATAACGTTCAGTTGTTTTGAAAGGCGTGTCAAAATAAGCGACTGAGTCTATTTCACTATACAATTTTACCATTCTTCTGCAATAACGGCTCGATTTTGTCATGAATGTGAAAAAATACAGAAAAATGCAACGCAAATGCTGGTAATATCGTTCAGTTGTATTGAAAAGCGTATCAAAATGAACGACTGAGTCTATTTTATTATACAATTTTACCATTCTTCTGCAATAACGATCCGATTTTGTCAAGAATTTGGCAAAATACAGGAAAATAGAACGCAAATGCTAGCAAAATCGTTCAGTTGTATTGAAAAGCGTGTCAAAATGAACGAGTGAGTCTATTTCATTATACAATTTTACCATTCTTCTGCAATAACGGCTCGATTTTGTCATGGATGTGACAAAATACAGAAAAATTCAACGCAAATGCTGGTAATATCGTTCAGTTGTATTGAAAGCGTGTCAGAATAAACGGCTGAGTCTATTTTATTATACAATTTTACCATTCTTCTGCAATAACGATCCGATTTTGTCAAGAATTTGACAAAATACAGGAAAATAGAAAGCAAATGCTAGCAATAACGTTCAGTTGTTTTGAAAGGCGTGTCAAAATAAGCGACTGAGTCAATTTCATTAAACAATTTTACCATTCTTCTGCAATAACGATCCGATTTTGTCAAGAATTTGACAAAATACATGAAAATAGAAAGCAAATGCTAGCAATAACGTTCAGTTGTTTTGAAAGGCGTGTCAAAATAAGCGACTGAGTCTATTTCATTATACAATTTTACCATTCTTCTGCAATAACGATCCGATTTTGTCAAGAATTTGACAAAATACATGAAAATAGAAAGCAAATGCTAGCAATAACGTTCAGTTGTTTTGAAAGGCGTGTCAAAATAAGCGACTGAGTCTATTTCATTATACAATTTTACCATTCTTCTGCAATAACGGCTCGATTTTGTCATGAATGTGACAAAATACAGAAAAATGCAACGCAACTGCTGGTAATATCGTTCAGTTGTATTGAAAAGCGTGTCAAAATGAACGACTGAGTCTATTTTATTATACAATTTTACCATTCTTCTGCAATAACGATCCGATTTTGTCAAGAATTTGACAAAATACAGGAAAATAGAACGCAAATGCTAGCAAAATCGTTCAGTTGTTTTGAAAGGCGTGTCAAAATAAGCGACTGAGTCTATTTCATTATACAATTTTACCATTCTTCTGCAATAACGGCTCGATTTTGTCATGGATGTGACAAAATACAGAAAAATTCAACGCAAATGCTGGTAATATCGTTCAGTTGTATTGAAAGCGTGTCAGAATAAACGGCTGAGTCTATTTTATTATACAATTTTACCTTTCTTTTGCAATAACGATCCGATTTTGTCAAGAATTTGACAAAATACAGGAAAATAGAAAGCAAATGCTAGCAATAACGTTCAGTTGTTTTGAAAAGCGTGTCAAAATGAACGAGTGAGTCTATTTCATTATACAATTTTACTATTCTTCTGCAATAACGGCTCGATTTTGTCATGAATGTGACAAAATACAGAAAAATTCAACGCAAATGCTGGTAATATCGTTCAGTTGTATTGAAAGCGTGTCAGAATAAACGGCTGAGTCTATTTTATTATACAATTTTACCTTTCTTCTGCAATAACGATCCGATTTTGTCAAGAATTTGACAAAATACAGGAAAATAGAACGCAAATGCTAGCAAAATCGTTCAGTTGTATTGAAAAGCGTGTCAAAATGAACGAGTGAGTCTGTTTCTTTATACAATTTTACTATTCTTCTGCAATAACGGCTCGATTTTGTCATGAATGTGACAAAATACAGAAAAATGCAGCGCAAATGATGGTAAAATCGTCAGTTGTATTGAAAAGCGTGTCAGAATAAACGGCTGAGTCTATTTTATTATACAATTTTACCATTCTTCTGCAATAACGATCCGATTTTAATACAGGAAAATAGAACGCAAATGCTAGCAAAATCGTTCAGTTGTATTGAAAAGCGTGTCAAAATGAACGAGTGAGTATTTCATTATACAATTTTACCATTCTTCTGCAATACCGATCCGATTTTGTCAAGAATTTGACAAAATACAGGAAAATAGAAAGCAAATGCTAGCAATAACGTTCAGTTGTTTTGAAAGGCGTGTCAAAATAAGCGACAGTCTATTTTATTATACAATTTTACCATTCTTCTGCAATAACGATCCGATTTTGTCAAGAATTTGACAAAATACAGGAAAATAGAAAGCAAATGCTAGCAATAACGTTCAGTTGTTTTGAAAGGCGTGTTAAAATAGGCGACCTTGTCTATTTCATTATCCAATTTTACCATTCTTCTGCAATAACTACTCGATTTTGTCAAAAATGTAACAAAATAAATGAAAATTCAACGCAAATGCTAGTAATATCGTTCAGTAGTATTGAAAGCGAGTCAAAATAAACGGCTGAGTCTATTTTATTATTCAATTTTACCATTCTACTGGAATAACGGCTCGATTTTGTCAAGAATGCGACAAAATACTGGAAAATGGAACGCAAATGCTAGCAAAATCGTTCAGTTGTATTGAAAAGCGTGTCACAATGAACGAGTGAGTCTATTTCATTATACAATTTTACCATTCATCTGCAATAACGATCCGATTTTGTCAATAATTTGACAAAATACAGGAAAATAGAAAGCAAATGCTAGCAATAACGTTCAGTTGTTTTGAAAGGCGTGTCAAAATAAGCGACTGAGTCTATTTCATTATACAATTTTACCATTCTTCTGCAATAACGGCTCGATTTTGTCATGAGTGTGACAAAATACAGAAAAATTCAACGCAAATGCTGGTAATATCGTTCAGTTGTATTGAAAGCGTGTCAGAATAAACGGCTGAGTCTATTTTATTATACAATTTTACCATTCTTCTGCAATAACGATCCGATTTTGTCAAGAATTTGACAAAATACAGGTAAATAGAAAGCAAATGCTAGCAATAACGTTCAGTTGTTTTGAAAGGCGTATCAAAATAAGCGACTGAGTCTATTTCATTATACAATTTTACCGTTCTTCTGCAATAACGGCTCGATTTTGTCATGAAAGTGACAAAATACAGAAAAATTCAACGCAAATGCTGGTAATATCGTTCAGTTGTATTGAAAGCGTGTCAGAATAAACGGCTGAGTCTATTTTATTATACAATTTTACCATTCTTCTGCAATAACGATCCGATTTTGTCAAGAATTTGACAAAATACATGAAAATAGAAAGCAAATGCTAGTAATAACGTTCAGTTGTTTCGAAAGGCGTGTCAAAATAAGCGACTGAGTCAATTTCATTATACAATTTTACCATTCTTCTGCAATAACGATCCGATTTTGTCAAGAATTTGACAAAATACATGAAAATAGAAAGCAAATGCTAGCAATAACGTTCAGTTGTTTTGAAAGGCGTGTCAAAATAAGCGACTGAGTCTATTTCATTATACAATTTTACCATTCTTCTGCAATAACGGCTCGATTTTGTCATGAATGTGAAAAAATACAGAAAAATGCAACGCAAATGCTGGTAATATCGTTCAGTTGTATTGAAAAGCGTATCAAAATGAACGACTGAGTCTATTTTATTATACAATTTTACCATTCTTCTGCAATAACGATCCGATTTTGTCAAGAATTTGACAAAATACAGGAAAATAGAACGCAAATGCTAGCAAAATCGTTCAGTTGTATTGAAAAGCGTGTCAAAATGAACGAGTGAGTCTATTTCATTATACAATTTTACCATTCTTCTGCAATAACGGCTCGATTTTGTCATGGATGTGACAAAGTACAGAAAAATTCAACGCAAATGCTGGTAATATCGTTCAGTTGTATTGAAAGCGTGTCAGAATAAACGGCTGAGTCTATTTTATTATACAATTTTACCATTCTTCTGCAATAACGATCCGATTTTGTCAAGAATTTGACAAAATACAGGAAAATAGAAAGCAAATGCTAGCAATAACGTTCAGTTGTTTTGAAAGGCGTGTCAAAATAAGCGACTGAGTCAATTTCATTAAACAATTTTACCATTTTTCTGCAATAACGATCCGATTTTGTCAAGAATTTGACAAAATACATGAAAATAGAAAGCAAATGCTAGCAAAATCGTTCAGTTGTATTGAAAAGCGTGTCACAATGAACGAGTGAGTCTATTTCATTATACAATTTTACCATTCATCTGCAATAACGATCCGATTTTGTCAATAATTTGACAAAATACAGGAAAATAGAAAGCAAATGCTAGCAATAACGTTCAGTTGTTTCGAAAGGCGTGTCAAAATAAGCGACTGAGTCTATTTCATTATACAATTTTACCATTCTTCTGCAATAACGGCTCGATTTTGTCATGAATGTGACAAAATACAGAAAAATTCAACGCAAATGCTGGTAATATCGTTCAGTTGTATTGAAAGCGTGTCAGAATAAACGGCTGAGTCTATTTTATTATACAATTTTACCATTCTTCTGCAATAACGATCCGATTTTGTCAAGAATTTGACAAAATACACGTAAATAGAAAGCAAATGCTAGCAATAACGTTCAGTTGTTTTGAAAGGCGTGTCAAAATAAGCGACTGAGTCTATTTCATTATACAATTTTACCGTTCTTCTGCAATAACGGCTCGTTTTTGTCATGAATGTGACAAAATACAGAAAAGTTCAACGCAAATGCTGGTAATATCGTTCAGTTGTATTGAAAGCGTATCAGAATAAACGGCTGAGTCTATTTTATTATACAATTTTACCATTCTTCTGCAATAACGATCCGATTTTGTCAAGAATTTGACAAAATACATGAAAATAGAAAGCAAATGCTAGTAATAACGTTCAGTTGTTTCGAAAGGCGTGTCAAAATAAGCGACTGAGTCAATTTCATTATACAATTTTACCATTCTTCTGCAATAACGATCCGATTTTGTCAAGAATTTGACAAAATACATGAAAATAGAAAGCAAATGCTAGCAATAACGTTCAGTTGTTTTGAAAGGCGTGTCAAAATAAGCGACTGAGTCTATTTCATTATACAATTTTACCATTCTTCTGCAATAACGGCTCGATTTTGTCATGAATGTGACAAAATACAGAAAAATGCAACGCAAATGCTGGTAATATCGTTCAGTTGTATTGAAAAGCGTGTCAAAATGAACGACTGAGTCTATTATATTATACAATTTTACCATTCTTCTGCAATAACGATCCGATTTTGTCAAGAATTTGACAAAATACAGGAAAATAGAACGCAAATGCTAGCAAAATCGTTCAGTTGTTTTGAAAGGCGTGTCAAAATAAGCGACTGAGTCTATTTCATTATACAATTTTACCATTCTTCTGCAATAACGGCTCGATTTTGTCATGGATGTGACAAAATACAGAAAAATTCAACGCAAATGCTGGTAATATCGTTCAGTTGTATTGAAAGCGTGTCAGAATAAACGGCTGAGTCTATTTTATTATACAATTTTACCATTCTTCTGCAATAACGATCCGATTTTGTCAAGAATTTGACAAAATACAGGAAAATAGAAAGCAAATGCTAGCAATAACGTTCAGTTGTTTTGAAAGGCGTGTCAAAATAAGCGACTGAGTCAATTTCATTAAACAATTTTACCATTCTTCTGCAATAACGATCCGATTTTGTCAAGAATTTGACAAAATACATGAAAATAGAAAGCAAATGCTAGCAATAACGTTCAGTTGTTTTGAAAGGCGTGTCAAAATAAGCGACGGAGTCTATTTCATTATACAATTTTACCGTTCTTCTGCAATAACGATCCGATTTTGTCAAGAATTTGACAAAATACATGAAAATAGAAAGCAAATGCTAGCAATAACGTTCAGTTGTTTTGAAAGGCGTGTCAAAATAAGCGACTGAGTCTATTTCATTATACAATTTTACCATTCTTCTGCAATAACGGCTCGATTTTGTCACGAATGTGACAAAATACAGAAAAATGCAAGGCAAATGCTGGTAATATCGTTCAGTTGTATTGAAAAGCGTGTCAAAATGAACGACTGAGTCTATTTTATTATACAATTTTACTATTCTTCTGCAATAACGATCCGATTTTGTCAAGAATTTGACAAAATACAGGAAAATAGAACGCAAATGCTAGCAAAATCGTTCAGTTGTATTGAAAAGCGTGTCAAAATGAACGAGTGAGTCTATTTCATTATACAATTTTACCATTCTTCTGCAATAACGGCTCGATTTTGTCATGAATGTGACAAAATACAGAAAAATTCAACGCAAATGCTGGTAATTTCGTTCAGTTGTATTGAAAGCGTGTCAGAATAAACGGCTGAGTCTATTTTATTATACAATTTTACCATTCTTCTGCAATAACGGCTCGATTTTGTCATGAATGTGACAAAATACAGAAAAATTCAACGCAAATGCTGGTAATATCGTTCAGTTGTATTGAAAGCGTGTCAGAATAAACGGCTGAGTCTATTTTATTATACAATTTTACCTTTCTTCTGCAATAACGATCCGATTTTGTGAAGAATTTGACAAAATACAGGAAAATAGAAAGCAAATGCTAGCAATAACGTTCAGTTGTATTGAAAGGCGTGTCAAAATAAGCGACGAGTCTATTTCATTATACAATTTTACCATTCTTCAGCAATAACGATCCGATTTTGTCAAGAATTTGACAAAATACATGAAAATAGAAAGCAAATGCTAGTAATAACGTTCAGTTGTTTTGAAACGCGTGTCAAAATAAGCGACTGAGTCAATTTCATTATACAATTTTACCATTCTTCTGCAATAACGATCCGATTTTGTCAAGAATTTGACAAAATACATGAAAATAGAAAGCAAATGCTAGCAATAACGTTCAGTTGTTTTGAAAGGCGTGTCAAAATAAGCGACGAGTCTATTTCATTATACAATTTTACCATTCTTCAGCAATAACGATCCGATTTTGTCAAGAATTTGACAAAATACATGAAAATAGAAAGCAAATGCTAGTAATAACGTTCAGTTGTTTTGAAAGGCGTGTCAAAATAAGCGACTGAGTCAATTTCATTATACAATTTTACCATTCTTCTGCAATAACGATCCGATTTTGTCAAGAATTTGACAAAATACATGAAAATAGAAAGCAAATGCTAGCAATAACGTTCAGTTGTTTTGAAAGGCGTGTCAAAATAAGCGACTGAGTCAATTTCATTAAACAATTTTACCATTCTTCTGCAATAACGGCTCGATTTTGTCATGGATGTGACAAAATACAGAAAAATTCAACGCAAATGCTGGTAATATCGTTCAGTTGTATTGAAAGCGTGTCAGAATAAACGGCTGAGTCTATTTTATTATACACTTTTACCATTCTTCTGCAATAACGGCTCGATTTTGTCATGAATGTGAAAAAATACAGAAAAATGCAACGCAAATGCTGGTAATATCGTTCAGTTGTATTGAAAAGCGTATCAAAATGAACGACTGAGTCTATTTTATTATACAATTTTACCATTCTTCTGCAATAACGATCCGATTTTGTCAAGAATTTGACAAAATACAGGAAAATAGAACGCAAATGCTAGCAAAATCGTTCAGTTGTATTGAAAAGCGTGTCAAAATGAACGAGTGAGTCTATTTCATTATACAATTTTACCATTCTTCTGCAATAACGGCTCGATTTTGTCATGGATGTGACAAAATACAGAAAAATTCAACGCAAATGCTGGTAATATCGTTCAGTTGTATTGAAAGCGTGTCAGAATAAACGGCTGAGTCTATTTTATTATACAATTTTACCATTCTTCTGCAATAACGATCCGATTTTGTCAAGAATTTGACAAAATACAGGAAAATAGAAAGCAAATGCTAGCAATAACGTTCAGTTGTTTTGAAAGGCGTGTCAAAATAAGCGACTGAGTCAATTTCATTAAACAATTTTACCATTCTTCTCCAATAACGATCCGATTTTGTCAAGAATTTGACAAAATACATGAAAATAGAAAGCAAATGCTAGCAATAACGTTCAGTTGTTTTGAAAGGCGTGTCAAAATAAGCGACTGAGTCTATTTCATTATACAATTTTACCATTCTTCTGCAATAACGGCTCGATTTTGTCATGAATGTGACAAAATACCGAAAAATGCAACGCAAATGCTGGTAATATCGTTCAGTTGTATTGAAAAGCGTGTCAAAATGAACGACTGAGTCTATTTTATTATACAATTTTACCATTCTTCTGCAATAACGATCCGATTTTGTCAAGAATTTGACAAAATACAGGAAAATAGAACGCAAATGCTAGCAAAATCGTTCAGTTGTATTGAAAAGCGTGTCAAAATGAACGAGTGAGTCTATTTCATTATACAATTTTACCATTCTTCTGCAATAACGGCTCGATTTTGTCATGAATGTGACAAAATACAGAAAAATTCAACGCAAATGCTGGTAATATCGTTCAGTTGTATTGAAAGCGTGTCAGAATAAACGGCTGAGTCTATTTTATTATACAATTTTACCATTCTTCTGCAATAACGGCTCGATTTTGTCATGAATGTGACAAAATACAGAAAAATGCAACGCAAATGCTGGTAATATCGTTCAGTTGTATTGAAAGCGTGTCAGAATAAACGGCTGAGTCTATTTTATTATACACTTTTACCATTCTTCTGCAATAACGGCTCGATTTTGTCATGAATGTGAAAAAATACAGAAAAATGCAACGCAAATGCTGGTAATATCGTTCAGTTGTATTGAAAAGCGTATCAAAATGAACGACTGAGTCTATTTTATTATACAATTTTACCATTCTTCTGCAATAACGATCCGATTTTGTCAAGAATTTGACAAAATACAGGAAAATAGAACGCAAATGCTAGCAAAATCGTTCAGTTGTATTGAAAAGCGTGTCAAAATGAACGAGTGAGTCTATTTCATTATACAATTTTACCATTCTTCTGCAATAACGGCTCGATTTTGTCATGGATGTGACAAAATACAGAAAAATTCAACGCAAATGCTGGTAATATCGTTCAGTTGTATTGAAAGCGTGTCAGAATAAACGGCTGAGTCTATTTTATTATACAATTTTACCATTCTTCTGCAATAACGATCCGATTTTGTCAAGAATTTGACAAAATACAGGAAAATAGAAAGCAAATGCTAGCAATAACGTTCAGTTGTTTTGAAAGGCGTGTCAAAATAAGCGACTGAGTCAATTTCATTAAACAATTTTACCATTCTTCTCCAATAACGATCCGATTTTGTCAAGAATTTGACAAAATACATGAAAATAGAAAGCAAATGCTAGCAATAACGTTCAGTTGTTTTGAAAGGCGTGTCAAAATAAGCGACTGAGTCTATTTCATTATACAATTTTACCATTCTTCTGCAATAACGGCTCGATTTTGTCATGAATGTGACAAAATACCGAAAAATGCAACGCAAATGCTGGTAATATCGTTCAGTTGTATTGAAAAGCGTGTCAAAATGAACGACTGAGTCTATTTTATTATACAATTTTACCATTCTTCTGCAATAACGATCCGATTTTGTCAAGAATTTGACAAAATACAGGAAAATAGAACGCAAATGCTAGCAAAATCGTTCAGTTGTATTGAAAAGCGTGTCAAAATGAACGAGTGAGTCTATTTCATTATACAATTTTACCATTCTTCTGCAATAACGGCTCGATTTTGTCATGAATGTGACAAAATACAGAAAAATTCAACGCAAATGCTGGTAATATCGTTCAGTTGTATTGAAAGCGTGTCAGAATAAACGGCTGAGTCTATTTTATTATACAATTTTACCATTCTTCTGCAATAACGGCTCGATTTTGTCATGAATGTGACAAAATACAGAAAAATTCAACGCAAATGCTGGTAATATCGTTCAGTTGTATTGAAAGCGTGTCAGAATAAACGGCTGAGTCTATTTTATTATACAATTTTACCTTTCTTCTGCAATAACGATCCGATTTTGTGAAGAATTTGACAAAATACAGGAAAATAGAAAGCAAATGCTAGCAATAACGTTCAGTTGTATTGAAAGGCGTGTCAAAATAAGCGACGAGTCTATTTCATTATACAATTTTACCATTCTTCAGCAATAACGATCCGATTTTGTCAAGAATTTGACAAAATACATGAAAATAGAAAGCAAATGCTAGTAATAACGTTCAGTTGTTTTGAAACGCGTGTCAAAATAAGCGACTGAGTCAATTTCATTATACAATTTTACCATTCTTCTGCAATAACGATCCGATTTTGTAAAGAATTTGACAAAATACATGAAAATAGAAAGCAAATGCTAGCAATAACGTTCAGTTGTTTTGAAAGGCGTGTCAGAATAAACGGCTGAGTCTATTTTATTATACAATTTTACCTTTCTTCTGCAATAACGATCCGATTTTGTCAAGAATTTGACAAAATACAGGAAAATAGAACGCAAATGCTAGCAAAATCGTTCAGTTGTATTGAAAAGCGTGTCAAAATGAACGAGTGAGTCTATTTCATTATACAATTTTACCATTCTTCTGCAATAACGGCTCGATTTTGTCATGAATGTGACAAAATACAGAAAAATTCAACGCAAATGCTGGTAATATCGTTCAGTTGTATTGAAAGCGTGTCAGAATAAACGGCTGAGTCTATTTTATTATACAATTTTACCATTCTTCTGCAATAACGGCTCGATTTTGTCATGAATGTGACAAAATACAGAAAAATGCAACGCAAATGCTGGTAATATCGTTCAGTTGTATTGAAAGCGTGTCAGAATAAACGGCTGAGTCTATTTTATTATACACTTTTACCATTCTTCTGCAATAACGGCTCGATTTTGTCATGAATGTGAAAAAATACAGAAAAATGCAACGCAAATGCTGGTAATATCGTTCAGTTGTATTGAAAAGCGTATCAAAATGAACGACTGAGTCTATTTTATTATACAATTTTACCATTCTTCTGCAATAACGATCCGATTTTGTCAAGAATTTGACAAAATACAGGAAAATAGAACGCAAATGCTAGCAAAATCGTTCAGTTGTATTGAAAAGCGTGTCAAAATGAACGAGTGAGTCTATTTCATTATACAATTTTACCATTCTTCTGCAATAACGGCTCGATTTTGTCATGGATGTGACAAAATACAGAAAAATTCAACGCAAATGCTGGTAATATCGTTCAGTTGTATTGAAAGCGTGTCAGAATAAACGGCTGAGTCTATTTTATTATACAATTTTACCATTCTTCTGCAATAACGATCCGATTTTGTCAAGAATTTGACAAAATACAGGAAAATAGAAAGCAAATGCTAGCAATAACGTTCAGTTGTTTTGAAAGGCGTGTCAAAATAAGCGACTGAGTCAATTTCATTAAACAATTTTACCATTCTTCTCCAATAACGATCCGATTTTGTCAAGAATTTGACAAAATACATGAAAATAGAAAGCAAATGCTAGCAATAACGTTCAGTTGTTTTGAAAGGCGTGTCAAAATAAGCGACTGAGTCTATTTCATTATACAATTTTACCATTCTTCTGCAATAACGGCTCGATTTTGTCATGAATGTGACAAAATACCGAAAAATGCAACGCAAATGCTGGTAATATCGTTCAGTTGTATTGAAAAGCGTGTCAAAATGAACGACTGAGTCTATTTTATTATACAATTTTACCATTCTTCTGCAATAACGATCCGATTTTGTCAAGAATTTGACAAAATACAGGAAAATAGAACGCAAATGCTAGCAAAATCGTTCAGTTGTATTGAAAAGCGTGTCAAAATGAAGGAGTGAGTCTATTTCATTATACAATTTTACCATTCTTCTGCAATAACGGCTCGATTTTGTCATGAATGTGACAAAATACAGAAAAATTCAACGCAAATGCTGGTAATATCGTTCAGTTGTATTGAAAGCGTGTCAGAATAAACGGCTGAGTCTATTTTATTATACAATTTTACCATTCTTCTGCAATAACGGCTCGATTTTGTCATGAATGTGACAAAATACAGAAAAATTCAACGCAAATGCTGGTAATATCGTTCAGTTGTATTGAAAGCGTGTCAGAATAAACGGCTGAGTCTATTTTATTATACAATTTTACCTTTCTTCTGCAATAACGATCCGATTTTGTGAAGAATTTGACAAAATACAGGAAAATAGAAAGCAAATGCTAGCAATAACGTTCAGTTGTATTGAAAGGCGTGTCAAAATAAGCGACGAGTCTATTTCATTATACAATTTTACCATTCTTCAGCAATAACGATCCGATTTTGTCAAGAATTTGACAAAATACATGAAAATAGAAAGCAAATGCTAGTAATAACGTTCAGTTGTTTTGAAACGCGTGTCAAAATAAGCGACTGAGTCAATTTCATTATACAATTTTACCATTCTTCTGCAATAACGATCCGATTTTGTAAAGAATTTGACAAAATACATGAAAATAGAAAGCAAATGCTAGCAATAACGTTCAGTTGTTTTGAAAGGCGTGTCAGAATAAACGGCTGAGTCTATTTTATTATACAATTTTACCTTTCTTCTGCAATAACGATCCGATTTTGTCAAGAATTTGACAAAATACAGGAAAATAGAACGCAAATGCTAGCAAAATCGTTCAGTTGTATTGAAAAGCGTGTCAAAATGAACGAGTGAGTCTATTTCATTATACAATTTTACCATTCTTCTGCAATAACGGCTCGATTTTGTCATGAATGTGACAAAATACAGAAAAATTCAACGCAAATGCTGGTAATATCGTTCAGTTGTATTGAAAGCGTGTCAGAATAAACGGCTGAGTCTATTTTATTATACAATTTTACCATTCTTCTGCAATAACGATCCGATTTTGTCAAGAATGTGACAAAATACAGAAAAATGCAACGCAAATGCCGGTAATATCGTTCAGTTATATTGAAAAGCGTGTCAAAATGAACGAGTGAGTCTATTTCATTATACAATTTTACCATTCTTCTGCAATAACGATCCGATTTTGTCAAGAATGTGACAAAATACAGAAAAATGCAACGCAAATGCCGGTAATATCGTTCAGTTGTATTGAAAAGCGTGTCAAAATGAACGAGTGAGTCTATTTCATTATACAATTTTACCATTCTTCTGCAATAACGATCCGATTTTGTCAAGAATGTGACAAAATACAGAAAAATGCAACGCAAATGCCGGTAATATCGTTCAGTTGTATTGAAAAGCGTGTCAAAATGAACGAGTGAGTCTATTTCATTATACAATTTTACCATTCTTCTGCAATAACGGCTCGATTTTGTCATGAATGTGACAAAATACAGAAATATTCAACGCAAATGCTGGTAATATCGTTCAGTTGTATTGAAAGCGTGTCAGAATAAACGGCTGAGTCTATTTTATTATACAATTTTACCTTTCTTCTGCAATAACGATCCGATTTTGTCAAGAATTTGACAAAATACAGGAAAATAGAACGCAAATGCTAGCAAAATCGTTCAGTTGTATTGAAAAGCGTGTCAAAATGAACGAGTGAGTCTGTTTCATTATACAATTTTACCATTCTTCTGCAATAACGGCTCGATTTTGTCATGAATGTGACAAAATACAGAAAAGTTCAACGCAAATGCTGGTAATATCGTTCAGTTGTATTGAAAGCGTGTCAGAATAAACGGCTGAGTCTATTTTATTATACAATTTTACCTTTCTTCTGCAATAACGATCCGATTTTGTCAAGAATTTGACAAAATACAGGAAAATAGAACGCAAATGCTAGCAAAATCGTTCAGTTGTATTGAAAAGCGTGTCAAAATGAACGAGTGAGTCTGGTTCATTATACAATTTTACCATTCTTCTGCAATAACGGCTCGATTTTGTCATGAATGTGACAAAATACAGAAAAGTTCAACGCAAATGCTGGTAATATCGTTCAGTTGTATTGAAAGCGTGTCAGAATAAACGGCTGAGTCTATTTCATTATACAATTTTACCATTCTTCTGCAATAACGGCTCGATTTTGTCATGAATGTGACAAAATACAGAAAAGTTCAACGCAAATGCTGGTAATATCGTTCAGTTGTATTGAAAGCGTGTCAGAATAAACGGCTGAGTCTATTTTATTATACAATTTTACCATTCTTCTGCAATAACGATCCGATTTTGTCAAGAATTTGACAAAACACAGGTAAATAGAAAGCAAATGCTAGCAATAACGTTCAGTTGTTTTGAAAGGCGTGTCAAAATAAGCGACTGAGTCTATTTCATTATACAATTTTACCGTTCTTCTGCAATAACGGCTCGATTTTGTCATGAATGTGACAAAATACAGAAAAATGCAGCGCAAATGATGGTAAAATCGTCAGTTGTATTGAAAAGCGTGTCAGAATAAACGGCTGAGTCTATTTTATTATACAATTTTACCATTCTTCTGCAATAACGATCCGATTTTAATACAGGAAAATAGAACGCAAATGCTAGCAAAATCGTTCAGTTGTATTGAAAAGCGTGTCAAAATAAGCGACAGTCTATTTCATTATACAATTTTACCATTCTTCTGCAATACCGATCCGATTTTGTCAAGAATTTGACAAAATACAGGAAAATAGAAAGCAAATGCTAGCAATAACGTTCAGTTGTTTTGAAAGGCGTGTCAAAATAAGCGACAGTCTATTTCATTATACAATTTTACCATTCTTCTGTAATAACGATCCGATTTTGTCAAGAATTTGACAAAATACAGGAAAATAGAAAGCAAATGCTAGCAATAACGTTCAGTTGTTTTGAAAGGCGTGTTAAAATAAGCGACTTTGTCTATTTCATTATCCAACTTTACCATTCTTCTGCAATAACTACTCGATTTTGTCAAAAATGTAACAAAATAAATGAAAATTCAACGCAAATGCTAGTAATATCATTCAGTAGTATTGAAAGCGAGTCAAAATAAACGGCTGAGTCTATTTTATTATTCAATTTTACCATTCTACTGGAATAACGGCTCGATTTTGTCAAGAATGCGACAAAATACTGGAAAATGGAACGCAAATGCTAGCAAAATCGTTCAGTTGTATTGAAAAGCGTGTCACAATGAACGAGTGAGTCTATTTCATTATACAATTTTACCATTCATCTGCAATAACGATCCGATTTTGTCAATAATTTGACAAAATACAGGAAAATAGAAAGCAAATGCTAGCAATAACGTTCAGTTGTTTTGAAAGGCGTGTCAAAATAAGCGACTGAGTCTATTTCATTATACAATTTTACCGTTCTTCTGCAATAACGGCTCGATTTTGTCATGAATGTGACAAAATACAGAAAAGTTCAACGCAAATGCTGGTAATATCGTTCAGTTGTATTGAAAGCGTGTCAGAATAAACGGCTGAGTCTATTTTATTATACAATTTTACCTTTCTTCTGCAATAACGATCCGATTTTGTGAAGAATTTGACAAAATACAGGAAAATAGAAAGCAAATGCTAGCAATAACGTTCAGTTGTATTGAAAGGCGTGTCAAAATAAGCGACGAGTCTATTTCATTATACAATTTTACCATTCTTCAGCAATAACGATCCGATTTTGTCAAGAATTTGACAAAATACATGAAAATAGAAAGCAAATGCTAGTAATAACGTTCAGTTGTTTTGAAACGCGTGTCAAAATAAGCGACTGAGTCAATTTCATTATACAATTTTACCATTCTTCTGCAATAACGATCCGATTTTGTAAAGAATTTGACAAAATACATGAAAATAGAAAGCAAATGCTAGCAATAACGTTCAGTTGTTTTGAAAGGCGTGTCAGAATAAACGGCTGAGTCTATTTTATTATACAATTTTACCTTTCTTCTGCAATAACGATCCGATTTTGTCAAGAATTTGACAAAATACAGGAAAATAGAACGCAAATGCTAGCAAAATCGTTCAGTTGTATTGAAAAGCGTGTCAAAATGAACGAGTGAGTCTATTTCATTATACAATTTTACCATTCTTCTGCAATAACGGCTCGATTTTGTCATGAATGTGACAAAATACACAAAAATTCAACGCAAATGCTGGTAATATCGTTCAGTTGTATTGAAAGCGTGTCAGAATAAACGGCTGAGTCTATTTTATTATACAATTTTACCATTCTTCTGCAATAACGATCCGATTTTGTCAAGAATGTGACAAAATACAGAAAAATGCAACGCAAATGCCGGTAATATCGTTCAGTTATATTGAAAAGCGTGTCAAAATGAACGAGTGAGTCTATTTCATTATACAATTTTACCATTCTTCTGCAATAACGATCCGATTTTGTCAAGAATGTGACAAAATACAGAAAAATGCAACGCAAATGCCGGTAATATCGTTCAGTTGTATTGAAAAGCGTGTCAAAATGAACGAGTGAGTCTATTTCATTATACAATTTTACCATTCTTCTGCAATAACGGCTCGATTTTGTCATGAATGTGACAAAATACAGAAATATTCAACGCAAATGCTGGTAATATCGTTCAGTTGTATTGAAAGCGTGTCAGAATAAACGGCTGAGTCTATTTTATTATACAATTTTACCTTTCTTCTGCAATAACGATCCGATTTTGTCAAGAATTTGACAAAATACAGGAAAATAGAACGCAAATGCTAGCAAAATCGTTCAGTTGTATTGAAAAGCGTGTCAAAATGAACGAGTGAGTCTGTTTCATTATACAATTTTACCATTCTTCTGCAATAACGGCTCGATTTTGTCATGAATGTGATAAAATACAGAAAAGTTCAACGCAAATGCTGGTAATATCGTTCAGTTGTATTGAAAGCGTGTCAGAATAAACGGCTGAGTCTATTTTATTATACAATTTTACCTTTCTTCTGCAATAACGATCCGATTTTGTCAAGAATTTGACAAAATACAGGAAAATAGAACGCAAATGCTAGCAAAATCGTTCAGTTGTATTGAAAAGCGTGTCAAAATGAACGAGTGAGTCTGTTTCATTATACAATTTTACCATTCTTCTGCAATAACGGCTCGATTTTGTCATGAATGTGACAAAATACAGAAAAGTTCAACGCAAATGCTGGTAATATCGTTCAGTTGTATTGAAAGCGTGTCAGAATAAACGGCTGAGTCTATTTCATTATACAATTTTACCATTCTTCTGCAATAACGGCTCGATTTTGTCATGAATGTGACAAAATACAGAAAAGTTCAACGCAAATGCTGGTAATATCGTTCAGTTGTATTGAAAGCGTGTCAGAATAAACGGCTGAGTCTATTTTATTATACAATTTTACCATTCTTCTGCAATAACGATCCGATTTTGTCAAGAATTTGACAAAACACAGGTAAATAGAAAGCAAATGCTAGCAATAACGTTCAGTTGTTTTGAAAGGCGTGTCAAAATAAGCGACTGAGTCTATTTCATTATACAATTTTACCGTTCTTCTGCAATAACGGCTCGATTTTGTCATGAATGTGACAAAATACAGAAAAATGCAGCGCAAATGATGGTAAAATCGTCAGTTGTATTGAAAAGCGTGTCAGAATAAACGGCTGAGTCTATTTTATTATACAATTTTACCATTCTTCTGCAATAACGATCCGATTTTAATACAGGAAAATAGAACGCAAATGCTAGCAAAATCGTTCAGTTGTATTGAAAAGCGTGTCAAAATGAACGAGTGAGTATTTCATTATACAATTTTACCATTCTTCTGCAATACCGATCCGATTTTGTCAAGAATTTGACAAAATACAGGAAAATAGAAAGCAAATGCTAGCAATAACGTTCAGTTGTTTTGAAAGGCGTGTCAAAATAAGCGACAGTCTATTTTATTATACAATTTTACCATTCTTCTGCAATAACGATCCGATTTTGTCAAGAATTTGACAAAATACAGGAAAATAGAAAGCAAATGCTAGCAATAACGTTCAGTTGTTTTGAAAGGCGTGTCAAAATAAGCGACTGAGTCAATTTCATTAAACAATTTTACCATTCTTCTGCAATAACGGCTCGATTTTGTCATGGATGTGACAAAATACAGAAAAATTCAACGCAAATGCTGGTAATATCGTTCAGTTGTATTGAAAGCGTGTCAGAATAAACGGCTGAGTCTATTTTATTATACACTTTTACCATTCTTCTGCAATAACGGCTCGATTTTGTCATGAATGTGAAAAAATACAGAAAAATGCAACGCAAATGCTGGTAATATCGTTCAGTTGTATTGAAAAGCGTATCAAAATGAACGACTGAGTCTATTTTATTATACAATTTTACCATTCTTCTGCAATAACGATCCGATTTTGTCAAGAATTTGACAAAATACAGGAAAATAGAACGCAAATGCTAGCAAAATCGTTCAGTTGTATTGAAAAGCGTGTCAAAATGAACGAGTGAGTCTATTTCATTATGCAATTTTACCATTCTTCTGCAATAACGGCTCGATTTTGTCATGGATGTGACAAAATACAGAAAAAGTCAACGCAAATGCTGGTAATATCGTTCAGTTGTATTGAAAGCGTGTCAGAATAAACGGCTGAGTCTATTTTATTATACAATATTACCATTCTTCTGCAATAACGGCTCGATTTTGTCATGAATGTGACAAAATACAGAAAAATTCAACGCAAATGCTGGTAATATCGTTCAGTTGAATTGAAAGCGTGTCAGAATAAACGGCTGAGTCTATTTTATTATACAATTTTACCTTTCTTCTGCAATAACGATCCGATTTTGTGAAGAATTTGACAAAATACAGGAAAATAGAAAGCAAATGCTAGCAATAACGTTCAGTTGTATTGAAAAGCGTGTCAAAATAAGCGACGAGTCTATTTCATTATACAATTTTACCATTCTTCAGCAATAACGATCCGATTTTGTCAAGAATTTGACAAAATACATGAAAATAGAAAGCAAATGCTAGCAATAACGTTCAGTTGTTTTGAAAGGCGTGTCAGAATAAACGGCTGAGTCTATTTTATTATACAATTTTACCTTTCTTCTGCAATAACGATCCGATTTTGTCAAGAATTTGACAAAATACAGGAAAATAGAACGCAAATGCTAGCAAAATCGTTCAGTTGTATTGAAAAGCGTGTCAAAATGAACGAGTGAGTCTATTTCATTATACAATTTTACCATTCTTCTGCAATAACGGCTCGATTTTGTCATGAATGTGACAAAATACAGAAAAATTCAACGCAAATGCTGGTAATATCGTTCAGTTGTATTGAAAGCGTGTCAGAATAAACGGCTGAGTCTATTTTATTATACAATTTTACCATTCTTCTGCAATAACGATCCGATTTTGTCAAGAATGTGACAAAATACAGAAAAATGCAACGCAAATGCCGGTAATATCGTTCAGTTATATTGAAAAGCGTGTCAAAATGAACGAGTGAGTCTATTTCATTATACAATTTTACCATTCTTCTGCAATAACGATCCGATTTTGTCAAGAATGTGACAAAATACAGAAAAATGCAACGCAAATGCCGGTAATATCGTTCAGTTGTATTGAAAAGCGTGTCAAAATGAACGAGTGAGTCTATTTCATTATACAATTTTACCATTCTTCTGCAATAACGGCTCGATTTTGTCATGAATGTGACAAAATACAGAAATATTCAACGCAAATGCTGGTAATATCGTTCAGTTGTATTGAAAGCGTGTCAGAATAAACGGCTGAGTCTATTTTATTATACAATTTTACCTTTCTTCTGCAATAACGATCCGATTTTGTCAAGAATTTGACAAAATACAGGAAAATAGAACGCAAATGCTAGCAAAATCGTTCAGTTGTATTGAAAAGCGTGTCAAAATGAACGAGTGAGTCTGTTTCATTATACAATTTTACCATTCTTCTGCAATAACGGCTCGATTTTGTCATGAATGTGACAAAATACAGAAAAGTTCAACGCAAATGCTGGTAATATCGTTCAGTTGTATTGAAAGCGTGTCAGAATAAACGGCTGAGTCTATTTTATTATACAATTTTACCTTTCTTCTGCAATAACGATCCGATTTTGTCAAGAATTTGACAAAATACAGGAAAATAGAACGCAAATGCTAGCAAAATCGTTCAGTTGTATTGAAAAGCGTGTCAAAATGAACGAGTGAGTCTGTTTCATTATACAATTTTACCATTCTTCTGCAATAACGGCTCGATTTTGTCATGAATGTGACAAAATACAGAAAAGTTCAACGCAAATGCTGGTAATATCGTTCAGTTGTATTGAAAGCGTGTCAGAATAAACGGCTGAGTCTATTTCATTATACAATTTTACCATTCTTCTGCAATAACGGCTCGATTTTGTCATGAATGTGACAAAATACAGAAAAGTTCAACGCAAATGCTGGTAATATCGTTCAGTTGTATTGAAAGCGTGTCAGAATAAACGGCTGAGTCTATTTTATTATACAATTTTACCATTCTTCTGCAATAACGATCCGATTTTGTCAAGAATTTGACAAAACACAGGTAAATAGAAAGCAAATGCTAGCAATAACGTTCAGTTGTTTTGAAAGGCGTGTCAAAATAAGCGACTGAGTCTATTTCATTATACAATTTTACCGTTCTTCTGCAATAACGGCTCGATTTTGTCATGAATGTGACAAAATACAGAAAAATGCAGCGCAAATGATGGTAAAATCGTCAGTTGTATTGAAAAGCGTGTCAGAATAAACGGCTGAGTCTATTTTATTATACAATTTTACCATTCTTCTGCAATAACGATCCGATTTTAATACAGGAAAATAGAACGCAAATGCTAGCAAAATCGTTCAGTTGTATTGAAAAGCGTGTCAAAATGAACGAGTGAGTATTTCATTATACAATTTTACCATTCTTCTGCAATACCGATCCGATTTTGTCAAGAATTTGACAAAATACAGGAAAATAGAAAGCAAATGCTAGCAATAACGTTCAGTTGTTTTGAAAGGCGTGTCAAAATAAGCGACAGTCTATTTTATTATACAATTTTACCATTCTTCTGCAATAACGATCCGATTTTGTCAAGAATTTGACAAAATACAGGAAAATAGAAAGCAAATGCTAGCAATAACGTTCAGTTGTTTTGAAAGGCGTGTTAAAATAAGCGACTTTGTCTATTTCATTATCCAACTTTACCATTCTTCTGCAATAACTACTCGATTTTGTCAAAAATGTAACAAAATAAATGAAAATTCAACGCAAATGCTAGTAATATCATTCAGTAGTATTGAAAGCGAGTCAAAATAAACGGCTGAGTCTATTTTATTATTCAATTTTACCATTCTACTGGAATAACGGCTCGATTTTGTCAAGAATGCGACAAAATACTGGAAAATGGAACGCAAATGCTAGCAAAATCGTTCAGTTGTATTGAAAAGCGTGTCACAATGAACGAGTGAGTCTATTTCATTATACAATTTTACCATTCATCTGCAATAACGATCCGATTTTGTCAATAATTTGACAAAATACAGGAAAATAGAAAGCAAATGCTAGCAATAACGTTCAGTTGTTTTGAAAGGCGTGTCAAAATAAGCGACTGAGTCTATTTCATTATACAATTTTACCGTTCTTCTGCAATAACGGCTCGATTTTGTCATGAATGTGACAAAATACAGAAAAGTTCAACGCAAATGCTGGTAATATCGTTCAGTTGTATTGAAAGCGTGTCAGAATAAACGGCTGAGTCTATTTCATTATACAATTTTACCATTCTTCTGCAATAACGGCTCGATTTTGTCATGAATTTGACAAAATACAGAAAAATTCAACGCAAATGCTGGTAATATCGTTCAGTTGTATTGAAAGCGTGTCAGAATAAACGGCTGAGTCTATTTTATTATACAATTTTACCATTCTTCTGCAATAACGATCCGATTTTGTCAAGAATTTGACAAAACACAGGTAAATAGAAAGCAAATGCTAGCAATAACGTTCAGTTGTTTTGAAAGGCGTGTCAAAATAAGCGACTGAGTCTATTTCATTATACAATTTTACCGTTCTTCTGCAATAACGGCTCGATTTTGTCATGAATGTGACAAAATACAGAAAAATGCAGCGCAAATGATGGTAAAATCGTCAGTTGTATTGAAAAGCGTGTCAGAATAAACGGCTGAGTCTATTTTATTATACAATTTTACCATTCTTCTGCAATAACGATCCGATTTTAATACAGGAAAATAGAACGCAAATGCTAGCAAAATCGTTCAGTTGTATTGAAAAGCGTGTCAAAATGAACGAGTGAGTATTTCATTATACAATTTTACCATTCTTCTGCAATACCGATCCGATTTTGTCAAGAATTTGACAAAATACAGGAAAATAGAAAGCAAATGCTAGCAATAACGTTCAGTTGTTTTGAAAGGCGTGTCAAAATAAGCGACAGTCTATTTTATTATACAATTTTACCATTCTTCTGCAATAACGATCCGATTTTGTCAAGAATTTGACAAAATACAGGAAAATAGAAAGCAAATGCTAGCAATAACGTTCAGTTGTTTTGAAAGGCGTGTTAAAATAAGCGACTTTGTCTATTTCATTATCCAACTTTACCATTCTTCTGCAATAACTACTCGATTTTGTCAAAAATGTAACAAAATAAATGAAAATTCAACGCAAATGCTAGTAATATCATTCAGTAGTATTGAAAGCGAGTCAAAATAAACGGCTGAGTCTATTTTATTATTCAATTTTACCATTCTACTGGAATAACGGCTCGATTTTGTCAAGAATGCGACAAAATACTGGAAAATGGAACGCAAATGCTAGCAAAATCGTTCAGTTGTATTGAAAAGCGTGTCACAATGAACGAGTGAGTCTATTTCATTATACAATTTTACCATTCATCTGCAATAACGATCCGATTTTGTCAATAATTTGACAAAATACAGGAAAATAGAAAGCAAATGCTAGCAATAACGTTCAGTTGTTTTGAAAGGCGTGTCAAAATAAGCGACTGAGTCTATTTCATTATACAATTTTACCGTTCTTCTGCAATAACGGCTCGATTTTGTCATGAATGTGACAAAATACAGAAAAGTTCAACGCAAATGCTGGTAATATCGTTCAGTTGTATTGAAAGCGTGTCAGAATAAACGGCTGAGTCTATTTCATTATACAATTTTACCATTCTTCTGCAATAACGGCTCGATTTTGTCATGAATTTGACAAAATACAGAAAAATTCAACGCAAATGCTGGTAATATCGTTCAGTTGTATTGAAAGCGTGTCAGAATAAACGGCTGAGTCTATTTTATTATACAATTTTACCATTCTTCTGCAATAACGATCCGATTTTGTCAAGAATTTGACAAAACACAGGTAAATAGAAAGCAAATGCTAGCAATAACGTTCAGTTGTTTTGAAAGGCGTGTCAAAATAAGCGACTGAGTCTATTTCATTATACAATTTTACCGTTCTTCTGCAATAACGGCTCGATTTTGTCATGAATGTGACAAAATACAGAAAAATGCAGCGCAAATGATGGTAAAATCGTCAGTTGTATTGAAAAGCGTGTCAGAATAAACGGCTGAGTCTATTTTATTATACAATTTTACCATTCTTCTGCAATAACGATCCGATTTTAATACAGGAAAATAGAACGCAAATGCTAGCAAAATCGTTCAGTTGTATTGAAAAGCGTGTCAAAATGAACGAGTGAGTATTTCATTATACAATTTTACCATTCTTCTGCAATACCGATCCGATTTTGTCAAGAATTTGACAAAATACAGGAAAATAGAAAGCAAATGCTAGCAATAACGTTCAGTTGTTTTGAAAGGCGTGTCAAAATAAGCGACAGTCTATTTTATTATACAATTTTACCATTCTTCTGCAATAACGATCCGATTTTGTCAAGAATTTGACAAAATACAGGAAAATAGAAAGCAAATGCTAGCAATAACGTTCAGTTGTTTTGAAAGGCGTGTTAAAATAAGCGACTTTGTCTATTTCATTATCCAACTTTACCATTCTTCTGCAATAACTACTCGATTTTGTCAAAAATGTAACAAAATAAATGAAAATTCAACGCAAATGCTAGTAATATCATTCAGTAGTATTGAAAGCGAGTCAAAATAAACGGCTGAGTCTATTTTATTATTCAATTTTACCATTCTACTGGAATAACGGCTCGATTTTGTCAAGAATGCGACAAAATACTGGAAAATGGAACGCAAATGCTAGCAAAATCGTTCAGTTGTATTGAAAAGCGTGTCACAATGAACGAGTGAGTCTATTTCATTATACAATTTTACCATTCATCTGCAATAACGATCCGATTTTGTCAATAATTTGACAAAATACAGGAAAATAGAAAGCAAATGCTAGCAATAACGTTCAGTTGTTTTGAAAGGCGTGTCAAAATAAGCGACTGAGTCTATTTCATTATACAATTTTACCGTTCTTCTGCAATAACGGCTCGATTTTGTCATGAATGTGACAAAATACAGAAAAGTTCAACGCAAATGCTGGTAATATCGTTCAGTTGTATTGAAAGCGTGTCAGAATAAACGGCTGAGTCTATTTCATTATACAATTTTACCATTCTTCTGCAATAACGGCTCGATTTTGTCATGAATTTGACAAAATACAGAAAAATTCAACGCAAATGCTGGTAATATCGTTCAGTTGTATTGAAAGCGTGTCAGAATAAACGGCTGAGTCTATTTTATTATACAATTTTACCATTCTTCAGCAATAACGATCCGATTTTGTCAAGAATTTGACAAAACACAGGTAAATAGAAAGCAAATGCTAGCAATAACGTTCAGTTGTTTTGAAAGGCGTGTCAAAATAAGCGACGAGTCTATTTCATTATAGAATTTTACCATTCTTCAGCAATAACGATCCGATTTTGTCAAGAATTTGACAAAATACATGAAAATAGAAAGCAAATGCTAGTAATAACGTTCAGTTGTTTTGAAACGCGTGTCAAAATAAGCGACTGAGTCAATTTCATTATACAATTTTACCATTCTTCTGCAATAACGATCCGATTTTGTAAAGAATTTGACAAAATACATGAAAATAGAAAGCTAATGCTAGCAATAACGTTCAGTTGTTTTGAAAGGCGTGTCAGAATAAACGGCTGAGTCTATTTTATTATACAATTTTACCTTTCTTCTGCAATAACGATCCGATTTTGTCAAGAATTTGACAAAATACAGGAAAATAGAACGCAAATGCTAGCAAAATCGTTCAGTTGTATTGAAAAGCGTGTCAAAATGAACGAGTGAGTCTATTTCATTATACAATTTTACCATTCTTCTGCAATAACGGCTCGATTTTGTCATGAATGTGACAAAATACAGAAAAATTCAAC
The DNA here is from genome assembly GCA_947389935.1 of Agrilus cyanescens. Taxonomy (NCBI): domain Eukaryota; kingdom Metazoa; phylum Arthropoda; class Insecta; order Coleoptera; family Buprestidae; genus Agrilus; species Agrilus cyanescens. The sequence continues at coordinate 11,592,989 of OX376712.1, forward strand.
GCAAATGCTGGTAATATCGTTCAGTTGTATTGAAAGCGTGTCAGAATAAACGGCTGAGTCTATTTTATTATACAATTTTACCATTCTTCTGCAATAACGATCCGATTTTGTCAAGAATGTGACAAAATACAGAAAAATGCAACGCAAATGCCGGTAATATCGTTCAGTTATATTGAAAAGCGTGTCAAAATGAACGAGTGAGTCTATTTCATTATACAATTTTACCATTCTTCTGCAATAACGATCCGATTTTGTCAAGAATGTGACAAAATACAGAAAAATGCAACGCAAATGCCGGTAATATCGTTCAGTTGTATTGAAAAGCGTGTCAAAATGAACGAGTGGGTCTATTTCATTATACAATTTTACCATTCTTCTGCAATAACGGCTCGATTTTGTCATGAATGTGACAAAATACAGAAATATTCAACGCAAATGCTGGTAATATCGTTCAGTTGTATTGAAAGCGTGTCAGAATAAACGGCTGAGTCTATTTTATTATACAATTTTACCTTTCTTCTGCAATAACGATCCGATTTTGTCAAGAATTTGACAAAATACAGGAAAATAGAACGCAAATGCTAGCAAAATCGTTCAGTTGTATTGAAAAGCGTGTCAAAATGAACGAGTGAGTCTGTTTCATTATACAATTTTACCATTCTTCTGCAATAACGGCTCGATTTTGTCATGAATGTGACAAAATACAGAAAAGTTCAACGCAAATGCTGGTAATATCGTTCAGTTGTATTGAAAGCGTGTCAGAATAAACGGCTGAGTCTATTTTATTATACAATTTTACCTTTCTTCTGCAATAACGATCCGATTTTGTCAAGAATTTGACAAAATACAGGAAAATAGAACGCAAATGCTAGCAAAATCGTTCAGTTGTATTGAAAAGCGTGTCAAAATGAACGAGTGAGTCTGTTTCATTATACAATTTTACCATTCTTCTGCAATAACGGCTCGATTTTGTCATGAATGTGACAAAATACAGAAAAGTTCAACGCAAATGCTGGTAATATCGTTCAGTTGTATTGAAAGCGTGTCAGAATAAACGGCTGAGTCTATTTCATTATACAATTTTACCATTCTTCTGCAATAACGGCTCGATTTTGTCATGAATGTGACAAAATACAGAAAAGTTCAACGCAAATGCTGGTAATATCGTTCAGTTGTATTGAAAGCGTGTCAGAATAAACGGCTGAGTCTATTTTATTATACAATTTTACCATTCTTCTGCAATAACGATCCGATTTTGTCAAGAATTTGACAAAACACAGGTAAATAGAAAGCAAATGCTAGCAATAACGTTCAGTTGTTTTGAAAGGCGTGTCAAAATAAGCGACTGAGTCTATTTCATTATACAATTTTACCGTTCTTCTGCAATAACGGCTCGATTTTGTCATGAATGTGACAAAATACAGAAAAATGCAGCGCAAATGATGGTAAAATCGTCAGTTGTATTGAAAAGCGTGTCAGAATAAACGGCTGAGTCTATTTTATTATACAATTTTACCATTCTTCTGCAATAACGATCCGATTTTAATACAGGAAAATAGAACGCAAATGCTAGCAAAATCGTTCAGTTGTATTGAAAAGCGTGTCAAAATGAACGAGTGAGTATTTCATTATACAATTTTACCATTCTTCTGCAATACCGATCCGATTTTGTCAAGAATTTGACAAAATACAGGAAAATAGAAAGCAAATGCTAGCAATAACGTTCAGTTGTTTTGAAAGGCGTGTCAAAATAAGCGACAGTCTATTTTATTATACAATTTTACCATTCTTCTGCAATAACGATCCGATTTTGTCAAGAATTTGACAAAATACAGGAAAATAGAAAGCAAATGCTAGCAATAACGTTCAGTTGTTTTGAAAGGCGTGTTAAAATAAGCGACTTTGTCTATTTCATTATCCAACTTTACCATTCTTCTGCAATAACTACTCGATTTTGTCAAAAATGTAACAAAATAAATGAAAATTCAACGCAAATGCTAGTAATATCATTCAGTAGTATTGAAAGCGAGTCAAAATAAACGGCTGAGTCTATTTTATTATTCAATTTTACCATTCTACTGGAATAACGGCTCGATTTTGTCAAGAATGCGACAAAATACTGGAAAATGGAACGCAAATGCTAGCAAAATCGTTCAGTTGTATTGAAAAGCGTGTCACAATGAACGAGTGAGTCTATTTCATTATACAATTTTACCATTCATCTGCAATAACGATCCGATTTTGTCAATAATTTGACAAAATACAGGAAAATAGAAAGCAAATGCTAGCAATAACGTTCAGTTGTTTTGAAAGGCGTGTCAAAATAAGCGACTGAGTCTATTTCATTATACAATTTTACCGTTCTTCTGCAATAACGGCTCGATTTTGTCATGAATGTGACAAAATACAGAAAAGTTCAACGCAAATGCTGGTAATATCGTTCAGTTGTATTGAAAGCGTGTCAGAATAAACGGCTGAGTCTATTTCATTATACAATTTTACCATTCTTCTGCAATAACGGCTCGATTTTGTCATGAATTTGACAAAATACAGAAAAATTCAACGCAAATGCTGGTAATATCGTTCAGTTGTATTGAAAGCGTGTCAGAATAAACGGCTGAGTCTATTTTATTATACAATTTTACCATTCTTCTGCAATAACGATCCGATTTTGTCAAGAATTTGACAAAACACAGGTAAATAGAAAGCAAATGCTAGCAATAACGTTCAGTTGTTTTGAAAGGCGTGTCAAAATAAGCGACTGAGTCTATTTCATTATACAATTTTACCGTTCTTCTGCAATAACGGCTCGATTTTGTCATGAATGTGACAAAATACAGAAAAATGCAGCGCAAATGATGGTAAAATCGTCAGTTGTATTGAAAAGCGTGTCAGAATAAACGGCTGAGTCTATTTTATTATACAATTTTACCATTCTTCTGCAATAACGATCCGATTTTAATACAGGAAAATAGAACGCAAATGCTAGCAAAATCGTTCAGTTGTATTGAAAAGCGTGTCAAAATGAACGAGTGAGTATTTCATTATACAATTTTACCATTCTTCTGCAATACCGATCCGATTTTGTCAAGAATTTGACAAAATACAGGAAAATAGAAAGCAAATGCTAGCAATAACGTTCAGTTGTTTTGAAAGGCGTGTCAAAATAAGCGACAGTCTATTTTATTATACAATTTTACCATTCTTCTGCAATAACGATCCGATTTTGTCAAGAATTTGACAAAATACAGGAAAATAGAAAGCAAATGCTAGCAATAACGTTCAGTTGTTTTGAAAGGCGTGTCAAAATAAGCGACTGAGTCTATTTCATTATACAATTTTACCATTCTTCTGCAATAACGGCTCGATTTTGTCACGAATGTGACAAAATACAGAAAAATGCAACGCAAATGCTGGTAATATCGTTCAGTTGTATTGAAAAGCGTGTCAAAATGAACGACTGAGTCTATTTTATTATACAATTTTACTATTCTTCTGCAATAACGATCCGATTTTGTCAAGAATTTGACAAAATACAGGAAAATAGAACGCAAATGCTAGCAAAATCGTTCAGTTGTATTGAAAAGCGTGTCAAAATGAACGAGTGGGTATATTTCATTATACAATTTTACCATTCTTCTGCAATAACGGCTCGATTTTGTCATGAATGTGACAAAATACAGAAAAATTCAACGCAAATGCTGGTAATATCGTTCAGTTGTATTGAAAGCGTGTCAGAATAAACGGCTGAGTCTATTTCATTATACAATTTTACCATTCTTCTGCAATAACGGCTCGATTTTGTCATGAATGTGACAAAATACAGAAAAGTTCAACGCAAATGCTGGTAATATCGTTCAGTTGTATTGAAAGCGTGTCAGAATAAACGGCTGAGTCTATTTTATTATACAATTTTACCATTCTTCTGCAATAACGATCCGATTTTGTCAAGAATTTGACAAAACACAGGTAAATAGAAAGCAAATGCTAGCAATAACGTTCAGTTGTTTTGAAAGGCGTGTCAAAATAAGCAACTGAGTCTATTTCATTATACAATTTTACCGTTCTTCTGCAATAACGGCTCGATTTTGTCATGAATGTGACAAAATACAGAAAAATGCAGCGCAAATGATGGTAAAATCGTCAGTTGTATTGAAAAGCGTGTCAGAATAAACGGCTGAGTCTATTTTATTATACAATTTTACCATTCTTCTGCAATAACGATCCGATTTTAATACAGGAAAATAGAACGCAAATGCTAGCAAAATCGTTCAGTTGTATTGAAAAGCGTGTCAAAATGAACGAGTGAGTATTTCATTATACAATTTTACCATTCTTCTGCAATAACGATCCGATTTTGTCAAGAATTTGACAAAATACAGGAAAATAGAAAGCAAATGCTAGCAATAACGTTCAGTTGTTTTGAAAGGCGTGTTAAAATAAGCGACTTTGTCTATTTCATTATCCAACTTTACCATTCTTCTGCAATAACTACTCGATTTTGTCAAAAATGTAACAAAATAAATGAAAATTCAACGCAAATGCTAGTAATATCATTCAGTAGTATTGAAAGCGAGTCAAAATAAACGGCTGAGTCTATTTTATTATTCAATTTTACCATTCTACTGGAATAACGGCTCGATTTTGTCAAGAATGCGACAAAATACTGGAAAATGGAACGCAAATGCTAGCAAAATCGTTCAGTTGTATTGAAAAGCGTGTCACAATGAACGAGTGAGTCTATTTCATTATACAATTTTACCATTCATCTGCAATAACGATCCGATTTTGTCAATAATTTGACAAAATACAGGAAAATAGAAAGCAAATGCTAGCAATAACGTTCAGTTGTTTTGAAAGGCGTGTCAAAATAAGCGACTGAGTCTATTTCATTATACAATTTTACCGTTCTTCTGCAATAACGGCTCGATTTTGTCATGAATGTGACAAAATACAGAAAAGTTCAACGCAAATGCTGGTAATATCGTTCAGTTGTATTGAAAGCGTGTCAGAATAAACGGCTGAGTCTATTTCATTATACAATTTTACCATTCTTCTGCAATAACGGCTCGATTTTGTCATGAATTTGACAAAATACAGAAAAATTCAACGCAAATGCTGGTAATATCGTTCAGTTGTATTGAAAGCGTGTCAGAATAAACAGCTGAGTCTATTTTATTATACAATTTTACCATTCTTCTGCAATAACGATCCGATTTTGTCAAGAATTTGACAAAACACAGGTAAATAGAAAGCAAATGCTAGCAATAACGTTCAGTTGTTTTGAAAGGCGTGTCAAAATAAGCGACTGAGTCTATTTCATTATACAATTTTACCGTTCTTCTGCAATAACGGCTCGATTTTGTCATGAATGTGACAAAATACAGAAAAATGCAGCGCAAATGATGGTAAAATCGTCAGTTGTATTGAAAAGCGTGTCAGAATAAACGGCTGAGTCTATTTTATTATACAATTTTACCATTCTTCTGCAATAACGATCCGATTTTAATACAGGAAAATAGAACGCAAATGCTAGCAAAATCGTTCAGTTGTATTGAAAAGCGTGTCAAAATGAACGAGTGAGTATTTCATTATACAATTTTACCATTCTTCTGCAATACCGATCCGATTTTGTCAAGAATTTGACAAAATACAGGAAAATAGAAAGCAAATGCTAGCAATAACGTTCAGTTGTTTTGAAAGGCGTGTCAAAATAAGCGACAGTCTATTTTATTATACAATTTTACCATTCTTCTGCAATAACGATCCGATTTTGTCAAGAATTTGACAAAATACAGGAAAATAGAACGCAAATGCTAGCAAAATCGTTCAGTTGTATTGAAAAGCGTGTCAAAATGAACGAGTGAGTCTATTTCATTATACAATTTTACCATTCTTCTGCAATAACGGCTCGATTTTGTCATGGATGTGACAAAATACAGAAAAATTCAACGCAAATGCTGGTAATATCGTTCAGTTGTATTGAAAGCGTGTCAGAATAAACGGCTGAGTCTATTTCATTATACAATTTTACCATTCTTCTGCAATAACGGCTCGATTTTGTCATGAATTTGACAAAATACAGAAAAATTCAACGCAAATGCTGGTAATATCGTTCAGTTGTATTGAAAGCGTGTCAGAATAAACGGCTGAGTCTATTTTATTATACAATTTTACCATTCTTCTGCAATAACGATCCGATTTTGTCAAGAATTTGACAAAATACAGGAAAATAGAAAGCAAATGCTAGCAATAACGTTCAGTTGTTTTGAAAGGCGTGTCAAAATAAGCGACTGAGTCAATTTCATTAAACAATTTTACCATTCTTCTGCAATAACGATCCGATTTTGTCAAGAATTTGACAAAATACATGAAAATAGAAAGCAAATGCTAGCAATAACGTTCAGTTGTTTTGAAAGGCGTGTCAAAATAAGCGACTGAGTCTATTTCATTATACAATTTTACCATTCTTCTGCAATAACGGCTCGATTTTGTCACGAATGTGACAAAATACAGAAAAATGCAACGCAAATGCTGGTAATATCGTTCAGTTGTATTGAAAAGCGTGTCAAAATGAACGACTGAGTCTATTTTATTATACAATTTTACTATTCTTCTGCAATAACGATCCGATTTTGTCAAGAATTTGACAAAATACAGGAAAATAGAACGCAAATGCTAGCAAAATCGTTCAGTTGTATTGAAAAGCGTGTCAAAATGAACGAGTGGGTATATTTCATTATACAATTTTACCATTCTTCTGCAATAACGGCTCGATTTTGTCATGAATGTGACAAAATACAGAAAAATTCAACGCAAATGCTGGTAATATCGTTCAGTTGTATTGAAAGCGTGTCAGAATAAACGGCTGAGTCTATTTTATTATACAATTTTACCATTCTTCTGCAATAACGATCCGATTTTGTCAAGAATTTGACAAAATACAGGTAAATAGAAAGCAAATGCTAGCAATAACGTTCAGTTGTTTTGAAAGGCGTGTCAAAATAAGCGACTGAGTCTATTTCATTATACAATTTTACCGTTCTTCTGCAATAACGGCTCGATTTTGTCATGAATGTGACAAAATACAGAAAAATGCAGCGCAAATGATGGTAAAATCGTCAGTTGTATTGAAAAGCGTGTCAGAATAAACGGCTGAGTCTATTTTATTATACAATTTTACCATTCTTCTGCAATAACGATCCGATTTTGTCAAGAATTTGACAAAATACAGGTAAATAGAAAGCAAATGCTAGCAATAACGTTCAGTTGTTTTGAAAGGCGTGTCAAAATAAGCGACTGAGTCTATTTCATTATACAATTTTACCATTCTTCTGCAATAACGGCTCGATTTTGTCATGAATGTGACAAAATACAGAAAAATTCAACGCAAATGCTGGTAATATCGTTCAGTTGTATTGAAAGCGTGTCAGAATAAACGGCTGAGTCTATTTTATTATACAATTTTACCTTTCTTCTGCAATAACGATCCGATTTTGTGAAGAATTTGACAAAATACAGGAAAATAGAAAGCAAATGCTAGCAATAACGTTCAGTTGTATTGAAAGGCGTGTCAAAATAAGCGACGAGTCTATTTCATTATACAATTTTACCATTCTTCAGCAATAACGATCCGATTTTGTCAAGAATTTGACAAAATACATGAAAATAGAAAGCAAATGCTAGTAATAACGTTCAGTTGTTTTGAAACGCGTGTCAAAATAAGCGACTGAGTCAATTTCATTATACAATTTTACCATTCTTCTGCAATAACGATCCGATTTTGTCAAGAATTTGACAAAATACATGAAAATAGAAAGCAAATGCTAGCAATAACGTTCAGTTGTTTTGAAAGGCGTGTCAAAATAAGCGACGAGTCTATTTCATTATACAATTTTACCATTCTTCAGCAATAACGATCCGATTTTGTCAAGAATTTGACAAAATACATGAAAATAGAAAGCAAATGCTAGTAATAACGTTCAGTTGTTTTGAAAGGCGTGTCAAAATAAGCGACTGAGTCAATTTCATTATACAATTTTACCATTCTTCTGCAATAACTATCCGATTTTGTCAAGAATTTGACAAAATACATGAAAATAGAAAGCAAATGCTAGCAATAACGTTCAGTTGTTTTGAAAGGCGTGTCAAAATAAGCGACTGAGTCTATTTCATTAAACAATTTTACCATTCTTCTGCAATAACTACTCGATTTTGTCAAAAATGTAACAAAATAAATGAAAATTCAACGCAAATGCTAGTAATATCATTCAGTAGTATTGAAAGCGAGTCAGAATAAACGGCTGAGTCTATTTTATTATTCAATTTTACCATTCTACTGGAATAACGGCTCGATTTTGTCAAGAATGCGACAAAATACTGGAAAATGGAACGCAAATGCTAGCAAAATCGTTCAGTTGTATTGAAAAGCGTGTCACAATGAACGAGTGAGTCTATTTCATTATACAATTTTACCATTCATCTGCAATAACGATCCGATTTTGTCAATAATTTGACAAAATACAGGAAAATAGAAAGCAAATGCTAGCAATAACGTTCAGTTGTTTTGAAAGGCGTGTCAAAATAAGCGACTGAGTCTATTTCATTATACAATTTTACCGTTCTTCTGCAATAACGGCTCGATTTTGTCATGAATGTGACAAAATACATGAAAATAGAAAGCAAATGCTAGTAATAACGTTCAGTTGTTTTGAAACGCGTGTCAAAATAAGCGACTGAGTCAATTTCATTATACAATTTTACCATTCTTCTGCAATAACGATCCGATTTTGTCAAGAATTTGACAAAATACATGAAAATAGAAAGCAAATGCTAGCAATAACGTTCAGTTGTTTTGAAAGGCGTGTCAAAATAAGCGACGAGTCTATTTCATTATACAATTTTACCATTCTTCAGCAATAACGATCCGATTTTGTCAAGAATTTGACAAAATACATGAAAATAGAAAGCAAATGCTAGTAATAACGTTCAGTTGTTTTGAAAGGCGTGTCAAAATAAGCGACTGAGTCAATTTCATTATACAATTTTACCATTCTTCTGCAATAACGATCCGATTTTGTCAAGAATTTGACAAAATACATGAAAATAGAAAGCAAATGCTAGCAATAACGTTCAGTTGTTTTGAAAGGCGTGTCAAAATAAGCGACTGAGTCTATTTCATTAAACAATTTTACCATTCTGCAATAACGGCTCGATTTTGTCATGAATGTGACAAAATACAGAAAAATGCAACGCAAATGATGGTAAAATCGTCAGTTGTATTGAAAAGCGTGTCAAAATGAACGAGTGAGTCTATTTCATTATACAATTTTACCATTCTTCTGCAATAACGGCTCGATTTTGTCATGAATGTGACAAAATACAGAAAAGTTCAACGCAAATGCTGGTAATATCGTTCAGTTGTATTGAAAGCGTGTCAGAATAAACGGCTGAGTCTATTTTATTATACAATTTTACCATTCTTCTGCAATAACGATCCGATTTTGTCAAGAATTTGACAAAACACAGGTAAATAGAAAGCAAATGCTAGCAATAACGTTCAGTTGTTTTGAAAGGCGTGTCAAAATAAGCGACTGAGTCTATTTCATTATACAATTTTACCGTTCTTCTGCAATAACGGCTCGATTTTGTCATGAATGTGACAAAATACAGAAAAATGCAGCGCAAATGATGGTAAAATCGTCAGTTGTATTGAAAAGCGTGTCAGAATAAACGGCTGTCTATTTTATTATACAATTTTACCATTCTTCTGCAATAACGATCCGATTTTAATACAGGAAAATAGAACGCAAATGCTAGCAAAATCGTTCAGTTGTATTGAAAAGCGTGTCAAAATGAACGAGTGAGTATTTCATTATACAATTTTACCATTCTTCTGCAATACCGATCCGATTTTGTCAAGAATTTGACAAAATACAGGAAAATAGAAAGCAAATGCTAGCAATAACGTTCAGTTGTTTTGAAAGGCGTGTCAAAATAAGCGACAGTCTATTTTATTATACAATTTTACCATTCTTCTGCAATAACGATCCGATTTTGTCAAGAATTTGACAAAATACAGGAAAATAGAAAGCAAATGCTAGCAATAACGTTCAGTTGTTTTGAAAGGCGTGTTAAAATAAGCGACTTTGTCTATTTCATTATCCAACTTTACCATTCTTCTGCAATAACTACTCGATTTTGTCAAAAATGTAACAAAATAAATGAAAATTCAACGCAAATGCTAGTAATATCATTCAGTAGTATTGAAAGCGAGTCAAAATAAACGGCTGAGTCTATTTTATTATTCAATTTTACCATTCTACTGGAATAACGGCTCGATTTTGTCAAGAATGCGACAAAATACTGGAAAATGGAACGCAAATGCTAGCAAAATCGTTCAGTTGTATTGAAAAGCGTGTCACAATGAACGAGTGAGTCTATTTCATTATACAATTTTACCATTCATCTGCAATAACGATCCGATTTTGTCAATAATTTGACAAAATACAGGAAAATAGAAAGCAAATGCTAGCAATAACGTTCAGTTGTTTTGAAAGGCGTGTCAAAATAAGCGACTGAGTCTATTTCATTATACAATTTTACCGTTCTTCTGCAATAACGGCTCGATTTTGTCATGAATGTGACAAAATACAGAAAAGTTCAACGCAAATGCTGGTAATATCGTTCAGTTGTATTGAAAGCGTGTCAGAATAAACGGCTGAGTCTATTTCATTATACAATTTTACCATTCTTCTGCAATAACGGCTCGATTTTGTCATGAATGTGACAAAATACAGAAAAGTTCAACGCAAATGCTGGTAATATCGTTCAGTTGTATTGAAAGCGTGTCAGAATAAACGGCTGAGTCTATTTTATTATACAATTTTACCATTCTTCTGCAATAACGATCCGATTTTGTCAAGAATTTGACAAAACACAGGTAAATAGAAAGCAAATGCTAGCAATAACGTTCAGTTGTTTTGAAAGGCGTGTCAAAATAAGCGACTGAGTCTATTTCATTATACAATTTTACCGTTCTTCTGCAATAACGGCTCGATTTTGTCATGAATGTGACAAAATACAGAAAAATGCAGCGCAAATGATGGTAAAATCGTCAGTTGTATTGAAAAGCGTGTCAGAATAAACGGCTGAGTCTATTTTATTATACAATTTTACCATTCTTCTGCAATAACGATCCGATTTTAATACAGGAAAATAGAACGCAAATGCTAGCAAAATCGTTCAGTTGTATTGAAAAGCGTGTCAAAATGAACGAGTGAGTATTTCATTATACAATTTTACCATTCTTCTGCAATACCGATCCGATTTTGTCAAGAATTTGACAAAATACAGGAAAATAGAAAGCAAATGCTAGCAATAACGTTCAGTTGTTTTGAAAGGCGTGTCAAAATAAGCGACAGTCTATTTTATTATACAATTTTACCATTCTTCTGCAATAACGATCCGATTTTGTCAAGAATTTGACAAAATACAGGAAAATAGAAAGCAAATGCTAGCAATAACGTTCAGTTGTTTTGAAAGGCGTGTTAAAATAAGCGACTTTGTCTATTTCATTATCCAACTTTACCATTCTTCTGCAATAACTACTCGATTTTGTCAAAAATGTAACAAAATAAATGAAAATTCAACGCAAATGCTAGTAATATCATTCAGTAGTATTGAAAGCGAGTCAAAATAAACGGCTGAGTCTATTTTATTATTCAATTTTACCATTCTACTGGAATAACGGCTCGATTTTGTCAAGAATGCGACAAAATACTGGAAAATGGAACGCAAATGCTAGCAAAATCGTTCAGTTGTATTGAAAAGCGTGTCACAATGAACGAGTGAGTCTATTTCATTATACAATTTTACCATTCATCTGCAATAACGATCCGATTTTGTCAATAATTTGACAAAATACAGGAAAATAGAAAGCAAATGCTAGCAATAACGTTCAGTTGTTTTGAAAGGCGTGTCAAAATAAGCGACTGAGTCTATTTCATTATACAATTTTACCGTTCTTCTGCAATAACGGCTCGATTTTGTCATGAATGTGACAAAATACAGAAAAGTTCAACGCAAATGCTGGTAATATCGTTCAGTTGTATTGAAAGCGTGTCAGAATAAACGGCTGAGTCTATTTCATTATACAATTTTACCATTCTTCTGCAATAACGGCTCGATTTTGTCATGAATTTGACAAAATACAGAAAAATTCAACGCAAATGCTGGTAATATCGTTCAGTTGTATTGAAAGCGTGTCAGAATAAACGGCTGAGTCTATTTTATTATACAATTTTACCATTCTTCTGCAATAACGATCCGATTTTGTCAAGAATTTGACAAAACACAGGTAAATAGAAAGCAAATGCTAGCAATAACGTTCAGTTGTTTTGAAAGGCGTGTCAAAATAAGCGACTGAGTCTATTTCATTATACAATTTTACCGTTCTTCTGCAATAACGGCTCGATTTTGTCATGAATGTGACAAAATACAGAAAAATGCAGCGCAAATGATGGTAAAATCGTCAGTTGTATTGAAAAGCGTGTCAGAATAAACGGCTGAGTCTATTTTATTATACAATTTTACCATTCTTCTGCAATAACGATCCGATTTTAATACAGGAAAATAGAACGCAAATGCTAGCAAAATCGTTCAGTTGTATTGAAAAGCGTGTCAAAATGAACGAGTGAGTATTTCATTATACAATTTTACCATTCTTCTGCAATACCGATCCGATTTTGTCAAGAATTTGACAAAATACAGGAAAATAGAAAGCAAATGCTAGCAATAACGTTCAGTTGTTTTGAAAGGCGTGTCAAAATAAGCGACAGTCTATTTTATTATACAATTTTACCATTCTTCTGCAATAACGATCCGATTTTGTCAAGAATTTGACAAAATACAGGAAAATAGAAAGCAAATGCTAGCAATAACGTTCAGTTGTTTTGAAAGGCGTGTCAAAATAAGCGACTGAGTCTATTTCATTATACAATTTTACCATTCTTCTGCAATAACGGCTCGATTTTGTCACGAATGTGACAAAATACAGAAAAATGCAACGCAAATGCTGGTAATATCGTTCAGTTGTATTGAAAAGCGTGTCAAAATGAACGACTGAGTCTATTTTATTATACAATTTTACTATTCTTCTGCAATAACGATCCGATTTTGTCAAGAATTTGACAAAATACAGGAAAATAGAACGCAAATGCTAGCAAAATCGTTCAGTTGTATTGAAAAGCGTGTCAAAATGAACGAGTGGGTATATTTCATTATACAATTTTACCATTCTTCTGCAATAACGGCTCGATTTTGTCATGAATGTGACAAAATACAGAAAAATTCAACGCAAATGCTGGTAATATCGTTCAGTTGTATTGAAAGCGTGTCAGAATAAACGGCTGAGTCTATTTCATTATACAATTTTACCATTCTTCTGCAATAACGGCTCGATTTTGTCATGAATGTGACAAAATACAGAAAAGTTCAACGCAAATGCTGGTAATATCGTTCAGTTGTATTGAAAGCGTGTCAGAATAAACGGCTGAGTCTATTTTATTATACAATTTTACCATTCTTCTGCAATAACGATCCGATTTTGTCAAGAATTTGACAAAATACATGAAAATAGAAAGCAAATGCTAGCAATAACGTTCAGTTGTTTTGAAAGGCGTGTCAAAATAAGCGACTGAGTCAATTTCATTATACAATTTTACCATTCTTCTGCAATAACGATCCGATTTTGTCAAGAATTTGACAAAACACATGAAAATAGAAAGCAAATGCTAGCAATAACGTTCAGTTGTTTTGAAAGGCGTGTCAAAATAAGCGACGAGTCTATTTCATTATACAATTTTACCATTCTTCAGCAATAACGATCCGATTTTGTCAAGAATTTGACAAAATACATGAAAATAGAAAGCAAATGCTAGTAATAACGTTCAGTTGTTTTGAAAGGCGTGTCAAAATAAGCGACTGAGTCAATTTCATTATACAATTTTACCATTCTTCTGCAATAACGATCCGATTTTGTCAAGAATTTGACAAAATACATGAAAATAGAAAGCAAATGCTAGCAATAACGTTCAGTTGTTTTGAAAGGCGTGTCAAAATAAGCGACTGAGTCTATTTCATTAAACAATTTTACCATTCTGCAATAACGGCTCGATTTTGTCATGAATGTGACAAAATACAGAAAAATGCAACCCAAATGATGGTAAAATCGTCAGTTGTATTGAAAAGCGTGTCAAAATGAACGAGTGAGTCTATTTCATTATACAATTTTACCATTCTTCTGCAATAACGGCTCGATTTTGTCATGAATGTGACAAAATACAGAAAAGTTCAACGCAAATGCTGGTAATATCGTTCAGTTGTATTGAAAGCGTGTCAGAATAAACGGCTGAGTCTATTTTATTATACAATTTTACCATTCTTCTGCAATAACGATCCGATTTTGTCAAGAATTTGACAAAACACAGGTAAATAGAAAGCAAATGCTAGCAATAACGTTCAGTTGTTTTGAAAGGCGTGTCAAAATAAGCGACTGAGTCTATTTCATTATACAATTTTACCGTTCTTCTGCAATAACGGCTCGATTTTGTCATGAATGTGACAAAATACAGAAAAATGCAGCGCAAATGATGGTAAAATCGTCAGTTGTATTGAAAAGCGTGTCAGAATAAACGGCTGAGTCCATTTTATTATACAATTTTACCATTCTTCTGCAATAACGATCCGATTTTAATACAGGAAAATAGAACGCAAATGCTAGCAAAATCGTTCAGTTGTATTGAAAAGCGTGTCAAAATGAACGAGTGAGTATTTCATTATACAATTTTACCATTCTTCTGCAATACCGATCCGATTTTGTCAAGAATTTGACAAAATACAGGAAAATAGAAAGCAAATGCTAGCAATAACGTTCAGTTGTTTTGAAAGGCGTGTCAAAATAAGCGACAGTCTATTTTATTATACAATTTTACCATTCTTCTGCAATAACGATCCGATTTTGTCAAGAATTTGACAAAATACAGGAAAATAGAAAGCAAATGCTAGCAATAACGTTCAGTTGTTTTGAAAGGCGTGTTAAAATAAGCGACTTTGTCTATTTCATTATCCAACTTTACCATTCTTCTGCAATAACTACTCGATTTTGTCAAAAATGTAACAAAATAAATGAAAATTCAACGCAAATGCTAGTAATATCATTCAGTAGTATTGAAAGCGAGTCAAAATAAACGGCTGAGTCTATTTTATTATTCAATTTTACCATTCTACTGGAATAACGGCTCGATTTTGTCAAGAATGCGACAAAATACTGGAAAATGGAACGCAAATGCTAGCAAAATCGTTCAGTTGTATTGAAAAGCGTGTCACAATGAACGAGTGAGTCTATTTCATTATACAATTTTACCATTCATCTGCAATAACGATCCGATTTTGTCAATAATTTGACAAAATACAGGAAAATAGAAAGCAAATGCTAGCAATAACGTTCAGTTGTTTTGAAAGGCGTGTCAAAATAAGCGACTGAGTCTATTTCATTATACAATTTTACCGTTCTTCTGCAATAACGGCTCGATTTTGTCATGAATGTGACAAAATACAGAAAAGTTCAACGCAAATGCTGGTAATATCGTTCAGTTGTATTGAAAGCGTGTCAGAATAAACGGCTGAGTCTATTTCATTATACAATTTTACCATTCTTCTGCAATAACGGCTCGATTTTGTCATGGATGTGACAAAATACAGAAAAATTCAACGCAAATGCTGGTAATATCGTTCAGTTGTATTGAAAGCGTGTCAGAATAAACGGCTGAGTCTATTTTATTATACAATTTTACCATTCTTCTGCAATAACGATCCGATTTTAATACAGGAAAATAGAACGCAAATGCTAGCAAAATCGTTCAGTTGTATTGAAAAGCGTGTCAAAATGAACGAGTGAGTATTTCATTATACAATTTTACCATTCTTCTGCAATACCGATCCGATTTTGTCAAGAATTTGACAAAATACAGGAAAATAGAAAGCAAATGCTAGCAATAACGTTCAGTTGTTTTGAAAGGCGTGTCAAAATAAGCGACAGTCTATTTTATTATACAATTTTACCATTCTTCTGCAATAACGATCCGATTTTGTCAAGAATTTGACAAAATACAGGAAAATAGAAAGCAAATGCTAGCAATAACGTTCAGTTGTTTTGAAAGGCGTGTTAAAATAAGCGACTTTGTCTATTTCATTATCCAACTTTACCATTCTTCTGCAATAACTACTCGATTTTGTCAAAAATGTAACAAAATAAATGAAAATTCAACGCAAATGCTAGTAATATCATTCAGTAGTATTGAAAGCGAGTCAAAATAAACGGCTGAGTCTATTTTATTATTCAATTTTACCATTCTACTGGAATAACGGCTCGATTTTGTCAAGAATGCGACAAAATACTGGAAAATGGAACGCAAATGCTAGCAAAATCGTTCAGTTGTATTGAAAAGCGTGTCACAATGAACGAGTGAGTCTATTTCATTATACAATTTTACCATTCATCTGCAATAACGATCCGATTTTGTCAATAATTTGACAAAATACAGGAAAATAGAAAGCAAATGCTAGCAATAACGTTCAGTTGTTTTGAAAGGCGTGTCAAAATAAGCGACTGAGTCTATTTCATTATACAATTTTACCGTTCTTCTGCAATAACGGCTCGATTTTGTCATGAATGTGACAAAATACAGAAAAGTTCAACGCAAATGCTGGTAATATCGTTCAGTTGTATTGAAAGCGTGTCAGAATAAACGGCTGAGTCTATTTCATTATACAATTTTACCATTCTTCTGCAATAACGGCTCGATTTTGTCATGAATTTGACAAAATACAGAAAAATTCAACGCAAATGCTGGTAATATCGTTCAGTTGTATTGAAAGCGTGTCAGAATAAACGGCTGAGTCTATTTTATTATACAATTTTACCATTCTTCTGCAATAACGATCCGATTTTGTCAAGAATTTGACAAAACACAGGTAAATAGAAAGCAAATGCTAGCAATAACGTTCAGTTGTTTTGAAAGGCGTGTCAAAATAAGCGACTGAGTCTATTTCATTATACAATTTTACCGTTCTTCTGCAATAACGGCTCGATTTTGTCATGAATGTGACAAAATACAGAAAAATGCAGCGCAAATGATGGTAAAATCGTCAGTTGTATTGAAAAGCGTGTCAGAATAAACGGCTGAGTCTATTTTATTATACAATTTTACCATTCTTCTGCAATAACGATCCGATTTTAATACAGGAAAATAGAACGCAAATGCTAGCAAAATCGTTCAGTTGTATTGAAAAGCGTGTCAAAATGAACGAGTGAGTATTTCATTATACAATTTTACCATTCTTCTGCAATACCGATCCGATTTTGTCAAGAATTTGACAAAATACAGGAAAATAGAAAGCAAATGCTAGCAATAACGTTCAGTTGTTTTGAAAGGCGTGTCAAAATAAGCGACAGTCTATTTTATTATACAATTTTACCATTCTTCTGCAATAACGATCCGATTTTGTCAAGAATTTGACAAAATACAGGAAAATAGAAAGCAAATGCTAGCAATAACGTTCAGTTGTTTTGAAAGGCGTGTCAAAATAAGCGACTGAGTCTATTTCATTATACAATTTTACCATTCTTCTGCAATAACGGCTCGATTTTGTCACGAATGTGACAAAATACAGAAAAATGCAACGCAAATGCTGGTAATATCGTTCAGTTGTATTGAAAAGCGTGTCAAAATGAACGACTGAGTCTATTTTATTATACAATTTTACTATTCTTCTGCAATAACGATCCGATTTTGTCAAGAATTTGACAAAATACAGGAAAATAGAACGCAAATGCTAGCAAAATCGTTCAGTTGTATTGAAAAGCGTGTCAAAATGAACGAGTGGGTATATTTCATTATACAATTTTACCATTCTTCTGCAATAACGGCTCGATTTTGTCATGAATGTGACAAAATACAGAAAAATTCAACGCAAATGCTGGTAATATCGTTCAGTTGTATTGAAAGCGTGTCAGAATAAACGGCTGAGTCTATTTCATTATACAATTTTACCATTCTTCTGCAATAACGGCTCGATTTTGTCATGAATGTGACAAAATACAGAAAAGTTCAACGCAAATGCTGGTAATATCGTTCAGTTGTATTGAAAGCGTGTCAGAATAAACGGCTGAGTCTATTTTATTATACAATTTTACCATTCTTCTGCAATAACGATCCGATTTTGTCAAGAATTTGACAAAATACATGAAAATAGAAAGCAAATGCTAGCAATAACGTTCAGTTGTTTTGAAAGGCGTGTCAAAATAAGCGACTGAGTCAATTTCATTATACAATTTTACCATTCTTCTGCAATAACGATCCGATTTTGTCAAGAATTTGACAAAACACATGAAAATAGAAAGCAAATGCTAGCAATAACGTTCAGTTGTTTTGAAAGGCGTGTCAAAATAAGCGACGAGTCTATTTCATTATACAATTTTACCATTCTTCAGCAATAACGATCCGATTTTGTCAAGAATTTGACAAAATACATGAAAATAGAAAGCAAATGCTAGTAATAACGTTCAGTTGTTTTGAAAGGCGTGTCAAAATAAGCGACTGAGTCAATTTCATTATACAATTTTACCATTCTTCTGCAATAACGATCCGATTTTGTCAAGAATTTGACAAAATACATGAAAATAGAAAGCAAATGCTAGCAATAACGTTCAGTTGTTTTGAAAGGCGTGTCAAAATAAGCGACTGAGTCTATTTCATTAAACAATTTTACCATTCTGCAATAACGGCTCGATTTTGTCATGAATGTGACAAAATACAGAAAAATGCAACCCAAATGATGGTAAAATCGTCAGTTGTATTGAAAAGCGTGTCAAAATGAACGAGTGAGTCTATTTCATTATACAATTTTACCATTCTTCTGCAATAACGGCTCGATTTTGTCATGAATGTGACAAAATACAGAAAAGTTCAACGCAAATGCTGGTAATATCGTTCAGTTGTATTGAAAGCGTGTCAGAATAAACGGCTGAGTCTATTTTATTATACAATTTTACCATTCTTCTGCAATAACGATCCGATTTTGTCAAGAATTTGACAAAACACAGGTAAATAGAAAGCAAATGCTAGCAATAACGTTCAGTTGTTTTGAAAGGCGTGTCAAAATAAGCGACTGAGTCTATTTCATTATACAATTTTACCGTTCTTCTGCAATAACGGCTCGATTTTGTCATGAATGTGACAAAATACAGAAAAATGCAGCGCAAATGATGGTAAAATCGTCAGTTGTATTGAAAAGCGTGTCAGAATAAACGGCTGAGTCTATTTTATTATACAATTTTACCATTCTTCTGCAATAACGATCCGATTTTAATACAGGAAAATAGAACGCAAATGCTAGCAAAATCGTTCAGTTGTATTGAAAAGCGTGTCAAAATGAACGAGTGAGTATTTCATTATACAATTTTACCATTCTTCTGCAATACCGATCCGATTTTGTCAAGAATTTGACAAAATACAGGAAAATAGAAAGCAAATGCTAGCAATAACGTTCAGTTGTTTTGAAAGGCGTGTCAAAATAAGCGACAGTCTATTTTATTATACAATTTTACCATTCTTCTGCAATAACGATCCGATTTTGTCAAGAATTTGACAAAATACAGGAAAATAGAAAGCAAATGCTAGCAATAACGTTCAGTTGTTTTGAAAGGCGTGTTAAAATAAGCGACTTTGTCTATTTCATTATCCAACTTTACCATTCTTCTGCAATAACTACTCGATTTTGTCAAAAATGTAACAAAATAAATGAAAATTCAACGCAAATGCTAGTAATATCATTCAGTAGTATTGAAAGCGAGTCAAAATAAACGGCTGAGTCTATTTTATTATTCAATTTTACCATTCTACTGGAATAACGGCTCGATTTTGTCAAGAATGCGACAAAATACTGGAAAATGGAACGCAAATGCTAGCAAAATCGTTCAGTTGTATTGAAAAGCGTGTCACAATGAACGAGTGAGTCTATTTCATTATACAATTTTACCATTCATCTGCAATAACGATCCGATTTTGTCAATAATTTGACAAAATACAGGAAAATAGAAAGCAAATGCTAGCAATAACGTTCAGTTGTTTTGAAAGGCGTGTCAAAATAAGCGACTGAGTCTATTTCATTATACAATTTTACCGTTCTTCTGCAATAACGGCTCGATTTTGTCATGAATGTGACAAAATACAGAAAAGTTCAACGCAAATGCTGGTAATATCGTTCAGTTGTATTGAAAGCGTGTCAGAATAAACGGCTGAGTCTATTTCATTATACAATTTTACCATTCTTCTGCAATAACGGCTCGATTTTGTCATGGATGTGACAAAATACAGAAAAATTCAACGCAAATGCTGGTAATATCGTTCAGTTGTATTCAAAGCGTGTCAGAATAAACGGCTGAGTCTATTTTATTATACAATTTTACCATTCTTCTGCAATAACGATCCGATTTTGTCAAGAATTTGACAAAACACAGGTAAATAGAAAGCAAATGCTAGCAATAACGTTCAGTTGTTTTGAAAGGCGTGTCAAAATAAGCGACTGAGTCTATTTCATTATACAATTTTACCGTTCTTCTGCAATAACGGCTCGATTTTGTCATGAATGTGACAAAATACAGAAAAATGCAGCGCAAATGATGGTAAAATCGTCAGTTGTATTGAAAAGCGTGTCAGAATAAACGGCTGAGTCTATTTTATTATACAATTTTACCATTCTTCTGCAATAACGATCCGATTTTAATACAGGAAAATAGAACGCAAATGCTAGCAAAATCGTTCAGTTGTATTGAAAAGCGTGTCAAAATGAACGAGTGAGTATTTCATTATACAATTTTACCATTCTTCTGCAATACCGATCCGATTTTGTCAAGAATTTGACAAAATACAGGAAAATAGAAAGCAAATGCTAGCAATAACGTTCAGTTGTTTTGAAAGGCGTGTCAAAATAAGCGACAGTCTATTTTATTATACAATTTTACCATTCTTCTGCAATAACGATCCGATTTTGTCAAGAATTTGACAAAATACAGGAAAATAGAAAGCAAATGCTAGCAATAACGTTCAGTTGTTTTGAAAGGCGTGTCAAAATAAGCGACTGAGTCTATTTCATTATACAATTTTACCATTCTTCTGCAATAACGGCTCGATTTTGTCACGAATGTGACAAAATACAGAAAAATGCAACGCAAATGCTGGTAATATCGTTCAGTTGTATTGAAAAGCGTGTCAAAATGAACGACTGAGTCTATTTTATTATACAATTTTACTATTCTTCTGCAATAACGATCCGATTTTGTCAAGAATTTGACAAAATACAGGAAAATAGAACGCAAATGCTAGCAAAATCGTTCAGTTGTATTGAAAAGCGTGTCAAAATGAACGAGTGGGTATATTTCATTATACAATTTTACCATTCTTCTGCAATAACGGCTCGATTTTGTCATGAATGTGACAAAATACAGAAAAATTCAACGCAAATGCTGGTAATATCGTTCAGTTGTATTGAAAGCGTGTCAGAATAAACGGCTGAGTCTATTTCATTATACAATTTTACCATTCTTCTGCAATAACGGCTCGATTTTGTCATGAATGTGACAAAATACAGAAAAGTTCAACGCAAATGCTGGTAATATCGTTCAGTTGTATTGAAAGCGTGTCAGAATAAACGGCTGAGTCTATTTTATTATACAATTTTACCATTCTTCTGCAATAACGATCCGATTTTGTCAAGAATTTGACAAAATACATGAAAATAGAAAGCAAATGCTAGCAATAACGTTCAGTTGTTTTGAAAGGCGTGTCAAAATAAGCGACTGAGTCAATTTCATTATACAATTTTACCATTCTTCTGCAATAACGATCCGATTTTGTCAAGAATTTGACAAAACACATGAAAATAGAAAGCAAATGCTAGCAATAACGTTCAGTTGTTTTGAAAGGCGTGTCAAAATAAGCGACGAGTCTATTTCATTATACAATTTTACCATTCTTCAGCAATAACGATCCGATTTTGTCAAGAATTTGACAAAATACATGAAAATAGAAAGCAAATGCTAGTAATAACGTTCAGTTGTTTTGAAAGGCGTGTCAAAATAAGCGACTGAGTCAATTTCATTATACAATTTTACCATTCTTCTGCAATAACGATCCGATTTTGTCAAGAATTTGACAAAATACATGAAAATAGAAAGCAAATGCTAGCAATAACGTTCAGTTGTTTTGAAAGGCGTGTCAAAATAAGCGACTGAGTCTATTTCATTAAACAATTTTACCATTCTGCAATAACGGCTCGATTTTGTCATGAATGTGACAAAATACAGAAAAATGCAACGCAAATGATGGTAAAATCGTCAGTTGTATTGAAAAGCGTGTCAAAATGAACGAGTGAGTCTATTTCATTATACAATTTTACCATTCTTCTGCAATAACGGCTCGATTGTGTCATGAATGTGACAAAATACAGAAAAGTTCAACGCAAATGCTGGTAATATCGTTCAGTTGTATTGAAAGCGTGTCAGAATAAACGGCTGAGTCTATTTTATTATACAATTTTACCATTCTTCTGCAATAACGATCCGATTTTGTCAAGAATTTGACAAAACACAGGTAAATAGAAAGCAAATGCTAGCAATAACGTTCAGTTGTTTTGAAAGGCGTGTCAAAATAAGCGACTGAGTCTATTTCATTATACAATTTTACCGTTCTTCTGCAATAACGGCTCGATTTTGTCATGAATGTGACAAAATACAGAAAAATGCAGCGCAAATGATGGTAAAATCGTCAGTTGTATTGAAAAGCGTGTCAGAATAAACGGCTGAGTCTATTTTATTATACAATTTTACCATTCTTCTGCAATAACGATCCGATTTTAATACAGGAAAATAGAACGCAAATGCTAGCAAAATCGTTCAGTTGTATTGAAAAGCGTGTCAAAATGAACGAGTGAGTATTTCATTATACAATTTTACCATTCTTCTGCAATACCGATCCGATTTTGTCAAGAATTTGACAAAATACAGGAAAATAGAAAGCAAATGCTAGCAATAACGTTCAGTTGTTTTGAAAGGCGTGTCAAAATAAGCGACAGTCTATTTTATTATACAATTTTACCATTCTTCTGCAATAACGATCCGATTTTGTCAAGAATTTGACAAAATACAGGAAAATAGAAAGCAAATGCTAGCAATAACGTTCAGTTGTTTTGAAAGGCGTGTTAAAATAAGCGACTTTGTCTATTTCATTATCCAACTTTACCATTCTTCTGCAATAACTACTCGATTTTGTCAAAAATGTAACAAAATAAATGAAAATTCAACGCAAATGCTAGTAATATCATTCAGTAGTATTGAAAGCGAGTCAAAATAAACGGCTGAGTCTATTTTATTATTCAATTTTACCATTCTACTGGAATAACGGCTCGATTTTGTCAAGAATGCGACAAAATACTGGAAAATGGAACGCAAATGCTAGCAAAATCGTTCAGTTGTATTGAAAAGCGTGTCACAATGAACGAGTGAGTCTATTTCATTATACAATTTTACCATTCATCTGCAATAACGATCCGATTTTGTCAAGAATTTGACAAAACACAGGTAAATAGAAAGCAAATGCTAGCAATAACGTTCAGTTGTTTTGAAAGGCGTGTCAAAATAAGCGACTGAGTCTATTTCATTATACAATTTTACCGTTCTTCTGCAATAACGGCTCGATTTTGTCATGAATGTGACAAAATACAGAAAAATGCAGCGCAAATGATGGTAAAATCGTCAGTTGTATTGAAAAGCGTGTCAGAATAAACGGCTGAGTCTATTTTATTATACAATTTTACCATTCTTCTGCAATAACGATCCGATTTTAATACAGGAAAATAGAACGCAAATGCTAGCAAAATCGTTCAGTTGTATTGAAAAGCGTGTCAAAATGAACGAGTGAGTATTTCATTATACAATTTTACCATTCTTCTGCAATACCGATCCGATTTTGTCAAGAATTTGACAAAATACAGGAAAATAGAAAGCAAATGCTAGCAATAACGTTCAGTTGTTTTGAAAGGCGTGTCAAAATAAGCGACAGTCTATTTTATTATACAATTTTACCATTCTTCTGCAATAACGATCCGATTTTGTCAAGAATTTGACAAAATACAGGAAAATAGAAAGCAAATGCTAGCAATAACGTTCAGTTGTTTTGAAAGGCGTGTCAAAATAAGCGACTGAGTCTATTTCATTATACAATTTAACCATTCTTCTGCAATAACGGCTCGATTTTGTCACGAATGTGACAAAATACAGAAAAATGCAACGCAAATGCTGGTAATATCGTTCAGTTGTATTGAAAAGCGTGTCAAAATGAACGACTGAGTCTATTTTATTATACAATTTTACTATTCTTCTGCAATAACGATCCGATTTTGTCAAGAATTTGACAAAATACAGGAAAATAGAACGCAAATGCTAGCAAAATCGTTCAGTTGTATTGAAAAGCGTGTCAAAATGAACGAGTGGGTATATTTCATTATACAATTTTACCATTCTTCTGCAATAACGGCTCGATTTTGTCATGAATGTGACAAAATACAGAAAAATTCAACGCAAATGCTGGTAATATCGTTCAGTTGTATTGAAAGCGTGTCAGAATAAACGGCTGAGTCTATTTTATTATACAATTTTACCTTTCTTCTGCAATAACGATCCGATTTTGTGAAGAATTTGACAAAATACAGGAAAATAGAAAGCAAATGCTAGCAATAACGTTCAGTTGTATTGAAAGGCGTGTCAAAATAAGCGACGAGTCTATTTCATTATACAATTTTACCATTCTTCAGCAATAACGATCCGATTTTGTCAAGAATTTGACAAAATACATGAAAATAGAAAGCAAATGCTAGTAATAACGTTCAGTTGTTTTGAAACGCGTGTCAAAATAAGCGACTGAGTCAATTTCATTATACAATTTTACCATTCTTCTGCAATAACGATCCGATTTTGTCAAGAATTTGACAAAATACATGAAAATAGAAAGCAAATGCTAGCAATAACGTTCAGTTGTTTTGAAAGGCGTGTCAAAATAAGCGACTGAGTCTATTTCATTATACAATTTTACCGTTCTTCTGCAATAACGGCTCGATTTTGTCAAGAATTTGACAAAATACATGAAAATAGAAAGCAAATGCTAGTAATAACGTTCAGTTGTTTTGAAAGGCGTGTCAAAATAAGCGACTGAGTCAATTTCATTATACAATTTTACCATTCTTCTGCAATAACGATCCGATTTTGTCAAGAATTTGACAAAATACATGAAAATAGAAAGCAAATGCTAGCAATAACGTTCAGTTGTTTTGAAAGGCGTGTCAAAATAAGCGACTGAGTCTATTTCATTAAACAATTTTACCATTCTGCAATAACGGCTCGATTTTGTCATGAATGTGACAAAATACAGAAAAATGCAACGCAAATGATGGTAAAATCGTCAGTTGTATTGAAAAGCGTGTCAAAATGAACGAGTGAGTCTATTTCATTATACAATTTTACCATTCTTCTGCAATAACGGCTCGATTTTGTCATGAATGTGACAAAATACAGAAAAATTCAACGCAAATGCTGGTAATATCGTTCAGTTGTATTGAAAGCGTGTCAGAATAAACGGCTGAGTCTATTTTATTATACAATTTTACCATTCTTCTGCAATAACGGCTCGATTTTGTCATGAATGTGAAAAAATACAGAAAAATGCAGCGCAAATGCTGGTAATATCGTTCAGTTGTATTGAAAAGCGTATCAAAATGAACGGCTGAGTCTATTTTATTATACAATTTTACCATTCTTCTGCAATAACGATCCGATTTTGTCAAGAATTTGACAAAATACAGGAAAATAGAAAGCAAATGCTAGCAATAACGTTCAGTTGTTTTGAAAGGCGTGTCAAAATAAGCGACTGAGTCAATTTCATTAAACAATTTTACCATTCTTCTGCAATAACGGCTCGATTTTGTCATGGATGTGACAAAATACAGAAAAATTCAACGCAAATGCTGGTAATATCGTTCAGTTGTATTGAAAGCGTGTCAGAATAAACGGCTGAGTCTATTTTATTATACACTTTTACCATTCTTCTACAATAACGGCTCGATTTTGTCATGAATGTGAAAAAATACAGAAAAATGCAACGCAAATGCTGGTAATATCGTTCAGTTGTATTGAAAAGCGTATCAAAATGAACGACTGAGTCTATTTTATTATACAATTTTACCATTCTTCTGCAATAACGATCCGATTTTGTCAAGAATTTGACAAAATACAGGAAAATAGAACGCAAATGCTAGCAAAATCGTTCAGTTGTATTGAAAAGCGTGTCAAAATGAACGAGTGAGTCTATTTCATTATACAATTTTACCATTCTTCTGCAATAACGGCTCGATTTTGTCATGGATGTGACAAAATACAGGAAAATTCAACGCAAATGCTGGTAATATCGTTCAGTTGTATTGAAAGCGTGTCAGAATAAACGGCTGAGTCTATTTTATTATACAATTTTACCATTCTTCTGCAATAACGATCCGATTTTGTCAAGAATTTGACAAAATACAGGAAAATAGAAAGCAAATGCTAGCAATAACGTTCAGTTGTTTTGAAAGGCGTGTCAAAATAAGCGACTGAGTCAATTTCATTAAACAATTTTACCATTCTTCTGCAATAACGATCCGATTTTGTCAAGAATTTGACAAAATACATGAAAATAGAAAGCAAATGCTAGCAAAATCGTTCAGTTGTATTGAAAAGCGTGTCAAAATGAACGAGTGAGTCTATTTCATTATACAATTTTACCATTCTTCTGCAATAACGGCTCGATTTTGTCATGGATGTGACAAAATACAGAAAAATTCAACGCAAATGCTGGTAATATCGTTCAGTTGTATTGAAAGCGTGTCAGAATAAACGGCTGAGTCTATTTTATTATACAATTTTACCATTCTTCTGCAATAACGATCCGATTTTGTCAAGAATTTGACAAAATACAGGAAAATAGAACGCAAATGCTAGCAAAATCGTTCAGTTGTATTGAAAAGCGTGTCAAAATGAACGAGTGAGTCTATTTCATTATACAATTTTACCATTCTTCTGCAATAACGGCTCGATTTTGTCATGGATGTGACAAAATACAGAAAAATTCAACGCAAATGCTGGTAATATCGTTCAGTTGTATTGAAAGCGTGTCAGAATAAACGGCTGAGTCTATTTTATTATACAATTTTACCATTCTTCTGCAATAACGATCCGATTTTGTCAAGAATTTGACAAAATACAGGAAAATAGAAAGCAAATGCTAGCAATAACGTTCAGTTGTTTTGAAAGGCGTGTCAAAATAAGCGACTGAGTCAATTTCATTAAACAATTTTACCATTCTTCTGCAATAACGATCCGATTTTGTCAAGAATTTGACAAAATACATGAAAATAGAAAGCAAATGCTAGCAATAACGTTCAGTTGTTTTGAAAGGCGTGTCAAAATAAGCGACTGAGTCTATTTCATTATACAATTTTACCATTCTTCTGCAATAACGATCCGATTTTGTCAAGAATTTGACAAAATACATGAAAATAGAAAGCAAATGCTAGCAATAACGTTCAGTTGTTTTGAAAGGCGTGTCAAAATAAGCGACTGTCTATTTCATTATACAATTTTACCATTCTTCTGCAATAACGGCTCGATTTTGTCATGAATGTGACAAAATACAGAAAAATGCAACGCAAATGCTGGTAATATCGTTCAGTTGTATTGAAAAGCGTGTCAAAATGAACGACTGAGTCTATTTTATTATACAATTTTACCATTCTTCTGCAATAACGATCCGATTTTGTCAAGAATTTGACAAAATACAGGAAAATAGAACGCAAATGCTAGCAAAATCGTTCAGTTGTATTGAAAAGCGTGTCAAAATGAACGAGTGAGTCTATTTCATTATACAATTTTACCATTCTTCTGCAATAACGGCTCGATTTTGTCATGAATGTGACAAAATACAGAAAAATTCAACGCAAATGCTGGTAATATCGTTCAGTTGTATTGAAAGCGTGTCAGAATAAACGGCTGAGTCTATTTTATTATACAATTTTACCATTCTTCAGCAATAACGATCCGATTTTGTCAAGAATTTGACAAAACACAGGTAAATAGAAAGCAAATGCTAGCAATAACGTTCAGTTGTTTTGAAAGGCGTGTCAAAATAAGCGACGAGTCTATTTCATTATACAATTTTACCATTCTTCAGCAATAACGATCCGATTTTGTCAAGAATTTGACAAAATACATGAAAATAGAAAGCAAATGCTAGTAATAACGTTCAGTTGTTTTGAAACGCGTGTCAAAATAAGCGACTGAGTCAATTTCATTATACAATTTTACCATTCTTCTGCAATAACGATCCGATTTTGTAAAGAATTTGACAAAATACATGAAAATAGAAAGCAAATGCTAGCAATAACGTTCAGTTGTTTTGAAAGGCGTGTCAGAATAAACGGCTGAGTCTATTTTATTATACAATTTTACCTTTCTTCTGCAATAACGATCCGATTTTGTCAAGAATTTGACAAAATACAGGAAAATAGAACGCAAATGCTAGCAAAATCGTTCAGTTGTATTGAAAAGCGTGTCAAAATGAACGAGTGAGTCTATTTCATTATACAATTTTACCATTCTTCTGCAATAACGGCTCGATTTTGTCATGAATGTGACAAAATACAGAAAAATTCAACGCAAATGCTGGTAATATCGTTCAGTTGTATTGAAAGCGTGTCAGAATAAACGGCTGAGTCTATTTTATTATACAATTTTACCATTCTTCTGCAATAACGATCCGATTTTGTCAAGAATGTGACAAAATACAGAAAAATGCAACGCAAATGCCGGTAATATCGTTCAGTTATATTGAAAAGCGTGTCAAAATGAACGAGTGAGTCTATTTCATTATACAATATTACCATTCTTCTGCAATAACGGCTCGATTTTGTCATGAATGTGACAAAATACAGAAAAATTCAACGCAAATGCTGGTAATATCGTTCAGTTGTATTGAAAGCGTGTCAGAATAAACGGCTGAGTCTATTTTATTATACAATTTTACCATTCTTCTGCAATAACGATCCGATTTTGTCAAGAATGTGACAAAATACAGAAAAATGCAACGCAAATGCCGGTAATATCGTTCAGTTGTATTGAAAAGCGTGTCAAAATGAACGAGTGAGTCTATTTCATTATACAATTTTACCATTCTTCTGCAATAACGGCTCGATTTTGTCATGAATGTGACAAAATACAGAAAAATTCAACGCAAATGCTGGTAATATCGTTCAGTTGTATTGAAAGCGTGTCAGAATAAACGGCTGAGTCTATTTTATTATACAATTTTACCTTTCTTCTGCAATAACGATCCGATTTTGTCAAGAATTTGACAAAATACAGGAAAATAGAACGCAAATGCTAGCAAAATCGTTCAGTTGTATTGAAAGGCGTGTCAAAATGAACGAGTGAGTCTGTTTCATTATACAATTTTACCATTCTTCTGCAATAACGGCTCGATTTTGTCATGGATGTGACAAAATACAGAAAAATTCAACGCAAATGCTGGTAATATCGTTCAGTTGTATTGAAAGCGTGTCAGAATAAACGGCTGAGTCTATTTTATTATACAATTTTACCATTCTTCTGCAATAACGATCCGATTTTGTCAAGAATTTGACAAAATACAGGAAAATAGAACGCAAATGCTAGCAAAATCGTTCAGTTGTATTGAAAAGCGTGTCAAAATGAACGAGTGAGTCTATTTCATTATACAATTTTACCATTCTTCTGCAATAACGGCTCGATTTTGTCATGGATGTGACAAAATACAGAAAAATTCAACGCAAATGCTGGTAATATCGTTCAGTTGTATTGAAAGCGTGTCAGAATAAACGGCTGAGTCTATTTTATTATACAATTTTACCATTCTTCTGCAATAACGATCCGATTTTGTCAAGAATTTGACAAAATACAGGAAAATAGAAAGCAAATGCTAGCAATAACGTTCAGTTGTTTTGAAAGGCGTGTCAAAATAAGCGACTGAGTCAATTTCATTAAACAATTTTACCATTCTTCTGCAATAACGATCCGATTTTGTCAAGAATTTGACAAAATACATGAAAATAGAAAGCAAATGCTAGCAATAACGTTCAGTTGTTTTGAAAGGCGTGTCAAAATAAGCGACTGAGTCTATTTCATTATACAATTTTACCATTCTTCTGCAATAACGATCCGATTTTGTCAAGAATTTGACAAAATACATGAAAATAGAAAGCAAATGCTAGCAATAACGTTCAGTTGTTTTGAAAGGCGTGTCAAAATAAGCGACTGAGTCTATTTCATTATACAATTTTACCATTCTTCTGCAATAACGGCTCGATTTTGTCATGAATGTGACAAAATACAGAAAAATGCAACGCAAATGCTGGTAATATCGTTCAGTTGTATTGAAAAGCGTGTCAAAATGAACGACTGAGTCTATTTTATTATACAATTTTACCATTCTTCTGCAATAACGATCCGATTTTGTCAAGAATTTGACAAAATACAGGAAAATAGAACGAAAATGCTAGCAAAATCGTTCAGTTGTATTGAAAAGCGTGTCAAAATGAACGAGTGAGTCTATTTCATTATACAATTTTACCATTCTTCTGCAATAACGGCTCGATTTTGTCATGAATGTGACAAAATACAGAAAAATTCAACGCAAATGCTGGTAATATCGTTCAGTTGTATTGAAAGCGTGTCAGAATAAACGGCTGAGTCTATTTTATTATACAATTTTACCATTCTTCTGCAATAACGGCTCGATTTTGTCATGAATGTGACAAAATACAGAAAAATTCAACGCAAATGCTGGTAATATCGTTCAGTTGTATTGAAAGCGTGTCAGAATAAACGGCTGAGTCTATTTTATTATACAATTTTACCTTTCTTCTGCAATAACGATCCGATTTTGTGAAGAATTTGACAAAATACAGGAAAATAGAAAGCAAATGCTAGCAATAACGTTCAGTTGTATTGAAAGGCGTGTCAAAATAAGCGACGAGTCTATTTCATTATACAATTTTACCATTCTTCAGCAATAACGATCCGATTTTGTCAAGAATTTGACAAAATACATGAAAATAGAAAGCAAATGCTAGTAATAACGTTCAGTTGTTTTGAAACGCGTGTCAAAATAAGCGACTGAGTCAATTTCATTATACAATTTTACCATTCTTCTGCAATAACGATCCGATTTTGTAAAGAATTTGACAAAATACATGAAAATAGAAAGCAAATGCTAGCAATAACGTTCAGTTGTTTTGAAAGGCGTGTCAGAATAAACGGCTGAGTCTATTTTATTATACAATTTTACCTTTCTTCTGCAATAACGATCCGATTTTGTCAAGAATTTGACAAAATACAGGAAAATAGAACGCAAATGCTAGCAAAATCGTTCAGTTGTATTGAAAAGCGTGTCAAAATGAACGAGTGAGTCTATTTCATTATACAATTTTACCATTCTTCTGCAATAACGGCTCGATTTTGTCATGAATGTGACAAAATACAGAAAAATTCAACGCAAATGCTGGTAATATCGTTCAGTTGTATTGAAAGCGTGTCAGAATAAACGGCTGAGTCTATTTTATTATACAATTTTACCATTCTTCTGCAATAACGATCCGATTTTGTCAAGAATGTGACAAAATACAGAAAAATGCAACGCAAATGCCGGTAATATCGTTCAGTTATATTGAAAAGCGTGTCAAAATGAACGAGTGAGTCTATTTCATTATACAATATTACCATTCTTCTGCAATAACGGCTCGATTTTGTCATGAATGTGACAAAATACAGAAAAATTCAACGCAAATGCTGGTAATATCGTTCAGTTGTATTGAAAGCGTGTCAGAATAAACGGCTGAGTCTATTTTATTATACAATTTTACCATTCTTCTGCAATAACGATCCGATTTTGTCAAGAATGTGACAAAATACAGAAAAATGCAACGCAAATGCCGGTAATATCGTTCAGTTGTATTGAAAAGCGTGCCAAAATGAACGAGTGAGTCTATTTCATTATACAATTTTACCATTCTTCTGCAATAACGGCTCGATTTTGTCATGAATGTGACAAAATACAGAAAAATTCAACGCAAATGCTGGTAATATCGTTCAGTTGTATTGAAAGCGTGTCAAAATGAACGAGTGAGTCTGTTTCATTATACAATTTTACCATTCTTCTGCAATAACGATCCGATTTTGTCAAGAATTTGACAAAATACAGGAAAATAGAACGCAAATGCTAGCAAAATCGTTCAGTTGTATTGAAAAGCGTGTCAAAATGAACGAGTGAGTCTGTTTCATTATACAATTTTACCATTCTTCTGCAATAACGGCTCGATTTTGTCATGAATGTGACAAAATACAGAAAAGTTCAACGCAAATGCTGGTAATATCGTTCAGTTGTATTGAAAGCGTGTCAGAATAAACGGCTGAGTCTATTTCATTATACAATTTTACCATTCTTCTGCAATAACGGCTCGATTTTGTCATGAATGTGACAAAATACAGAAAAGTTCAACGCAAATGCTGGTAATATCGTTCAGTTGTATTGAAAGCGTGTCAGAATAAACGGCTGAGTCTATTTTATTATACAATTTTACCATTCTTCTGCAATAACGATCCGATTTTGTCAAGAATTTGACAAAACACAGGTAAATAGAAAGCAAATGCTAGCAATAACGTTCAGTTGTTTTGAAAGGCGTGTCAAAATAAGCGACTGAGTCTATTTCATTATACAATTTTACCGTTCTTCTGCAATAACGGCTCGATTTTGTCATGAATGTGACAAAATACAGAAAAATGCAGCGCAAATGATGGTAAAATCGTCAGTTGTATTGAAAAGCGTGTCAGAATAAACGGCTGAGTCTATTTTATTATACAATTTTACCATTCTTCTGCAATAACGATCCGATTTTAATACAGGAAAATAGAACGCAAATGCTAGCAAAATCGTTCAGTTGTATTGAAAAGCGTGTCAAAATGAACGAGTGAGTATTTCATTATACAATTTTACCATTCTTCTGCAATACCGATCCGATTTTGTCAAGAATTTGACAAAATACAGGAAAATAGAAAGCAAATGCTAGCAATAACGTTCAGTTGTTTTGAAAGGCGTGTCAAAATAAGCGACAGTCTATTTTATTATACAATTTTACCATTCTTCTGCAATAACGATCCGATTTTGTCAAGAATTTGACAAAATACAGGAAAATAGAAAGCAAATGCTAGCAATAACGTTCAGTTGTTTTGAAAGGCGTGTTAAAATAAGCGACTTTGTCTATTTCATTATCCAACTTTACCATTCTTCTGCAATAACTACTCGATTTTGTCAAAAATGTAACAAAATAAATGAAAATTCAACGCAAATGCTAGTAATATCATTCAGTAGTATTGAAAGCGAGTCAAAATAAACGGCTGAGTCTATTTTATTATTCAATTTTACCATTCTACTGGAATAACGGCTCGATTTTGTCAAGAATGCGACAAAATACTGGAAAATGGAACGCAAATGCTAGCAAAATCGTTCAGTTGTATTGAAAAGCGTGTCACAATGAACGAGTGAGTCTATTTCATTATACAATTTTACCATTCATCTGCAATAACGATCCGATTTTGTCAATAATTTGACAAAATACAGGAAAATAGAAAGCAAATGCTAGCAATAACGTTCAGTTGTTTTGAAAGGCGTGTCAAAATAAGCGACTGAGTCTATTTCATTATACAATTTTACCGTTCTTCTGCAATAACGGCTCGATTTTGTCATGAATGTGACAAAATACAGAAAAGTTCAACGCAAATGCTGGTAATATCGTTCAGTTGTATTGAAAGCGTGTCAGAATAAACGGCTGAGTCTATTTCATTATACAATTTTACCATTCTTCTGCAATAACGGCTCGATTTTGTCATGAATTTGACAAAATACAGAAAAATTCAACGCAAATGCTGGTAATATCGTTCAGTTGTATTGAAAGCGTATCAGAATAAACGGCTGAGTCTATTTTATTATACAATTTTACCATTCTTCTGCAATAACGATCCGATTTTGTCAAGAATTTGACAAAACACAGGTAAATGGAAAGCAAATGCTAGCAATAACGTTCAGTTGTTTTGAAAGGCGTGTCAAAATAAGCGACTGAGTCTATTTCATTATACAATTTTACCATTCTTCTGCAATAACGGCTCGATTTTGTCATGAATTTGACAAAATACAGAAAAATTCAACGCAAATGCTAGCAAAATCGTTCAGTTGTATTGAAAAGCGTGTCAAAATGAACGAGTGAGTATTTCATTATACAATTTTACCATTCTTCTGCAATACCGATCCGATTTTGTCAAGAATTTGACAAAATACAGGAAAATAGAAAGCAAATGCTAGCAATAACGTTCAGTTGTTTTGAAAGGCGTGTCAAAATAAGCGACAGTCTATTTTATTATACAATTTTACCATTCTTCTGCAAAAACGATCCGATTTTGTCAAGAATTTGACAAAATACAGGAAAATAGAAAGCAAATGCTAGCAATAACGTTCAGTTGTTTTGAAAGGCGTGTTAAAATAAGCGACTTTGTCTTTTTCATGATCCAACTTTACCATTCTTCTGCAATAACTACTCGATTTTGTCAAAAATGTAACAAAATAAATGAAAATTCAACGCAAATGCTAGTAATATCGTTCAGTAGTATTGAAAGCGAGTCAAAATAAACGGCTGAGTCTATTTTATTATTCAATTTTACCATTCTACTGGAATAACGGCTCGATTTTGTCAAGAATGCGACAAAATACTGGAAAATGGAACGCAAATGCTAGCAAAATCGTTCAGTTGTATTGAAAAGCGTGTCACAATGAACGAGTGAGTCTATTTCATTATACAATTTTACCATTCATCTGCAATAACGATCCGATTTTGTCAATAATTTGACAAAATACAGGAAAATAGAAAGCAAATGCTAGCAATAACGTTCAGTTGTTTTGAAAGGCGTGTCAAAATAAGCGACTGAGTCTATTTCATTATACAATTTTACCGTTCTTCTGCAATAACGGCTCGATTTTGTCATGAATGTGACAAAATACAGAAAAATGCAGCGCAAGTGATGGTAAAATCGTCAGTTGTATTGAAAAGCGTGTCAGAATAAACGGCTGAGTCTATATTATTATACAATTTTACCATTCTTCTGCAATAACGATCCGATTTTAATACAGGAAAATAGAACGCAAATGCTAGCAATAACGTTCAGTTGTTTTGAAAGGCGTGTCAAAATAAGCGACAGTCTATTTTATTATACAATTTTACCATTCTTCTGCAATAACGATCCGATTTTGCCAAGAATTTGACAAAATACAGGAAAATAGAAAGCAAATGCTAGCAATAACGTTCAGTTGTTTTGAAAGGCGTGTTAAAATAAGCGACTTTGTCTATTTTATTATCCAACTTTACCATTCTTCTGCAATAACTACTCGATTTTGTCAAAAATGTAACAAAATAAATGAAAATTCAAAGCAAATGCTAGTAATATCGTTCAGTAGTATTGAAAGCGAGTCAAAATAAACGGCTGAGTCTATTTTATTATTCAATTTTACCATTCTACTGGAATAACGGCTCGATTTTGTCAAGAATGCGACAAAATACTGGAAAATGGAACGCAAATGCTAGTAATATCGTTCAGTAGTATTGAAAGCGAGTCAAAATAAACGGCTGAGTCTATTTCATTATACAATTTTACCATTCATCTGCAATAACGATCCGATTTTGTCAACAATTTGACAAAATACAGGAAAATAGAAAGCAAATGCTAGCAATAACGTTCAGTTGTTTTGAAAGGCGTGTCAAAATAAGCGACTGAGTCTATTTCATTAAACAATTTTACCATTCTGCAATAACGGCTCGATTTTGTCATGAATGTAACAAAATACAGAAAAATGCAACGCAAATGATGGTAAAATCGCCAGTTGTATTGAAAAGCGTGTCAAAATGAACGAGTGAGTCTATTTCATTATACAATTTTACCATTCTTCTGCAATAACGGCCCGATTTTGTCATGAATGTGACAAAATACAGAAAAATTCAACGCAAATGCTGGTAATATCGTTCAGTTGTATTGGAAAGCGTGTCAAAATGAACGAGTGAGTCTATTTCATTATACAATTTTACCATTCTTCTGCAATAACGGCTCGATTTTGTCACGAATGTGACAAAATACAGAAAAATTCAACGCAAATGCTGGTAATATCGTTCAGTTGTATTGAAAGCGTGTCAGAATAAACGGCTGAGTCTATTTTATTATATAATTTTACCATTCTTCTGCAATAACGATCCGATTTTGTCAAGAATGTGACAAAATACAGAAAAATGCAACGCAAATGCCGGTAATATCGTTCAGTTGTATTGAAAAGCGTGTCAA
The DNA here is from genome assembly GCA_947389935.1 of Agrilus cyanescens. NCBI lineage: Eukaryota > Metazoa > Arthropoda > Insecta > Coleoptera > Buprestidae > Agrilus > Agrilus cyanescens. The sequence continues at coordinate 11,629,599 of OX376712.1, forward strand.
AATGAACGAGTGAGTCTATTTCATTATACAATTTTACCATTCTTCTGCTATAACGGCTCGATTTTGTCACGAATGTGACAAAATACAGAAAAATTCAACGCAAATGCTGGTAATATCGTTCAGTTGTATTGAAAGCGTGTCAGAATAAACGGCTGAGTCTATTTTATTATACAATTTTACCTTTCTTCTGCAATATCGATCCGATTTTGTCAAGAATTTGACAAAATACAGGAAAATAGAACGCAAATGCTAGCAAAATCGTTCAGTTGTATTGAAAAGCGTGTCAAAATGAACGAGTGAGTCTATTTCATTATACAATTTTACTATTCTTCTGCAATAACGGCTCGATTTTGTCATGAATGTGACAAAATACAGAAAAATTCAACGCAAATGCTGGTAATATCGTTCAGTTGTATTGAAAGCGTGTCAGAATAAACGGCTGAGTCTATTTTATTATACAATTTTACCTTTATTCTGCAATAACGATCCGATTTTGTCAAGAATTTGACAAAATACAGGAAAATAGAACGCAAATGCTAGCAAAATCGTTCAGTTGTATTGAAAAGCGTGTCAAAATGAACGAGTGAGTCTGTTTCATTATACAATTTTACCATTCTTCTGCAATAACGGCTCGATTTTGTCATGAATGTGACAAAATACAGAAAAATTCAACGCAAATGCTGGTAATATCGTTCAGTTGGATTGAAAGCGTGTCAGAATAAACGGCTGAGTCTATTTTATTATATAATTTTACCATTCTTCTGCAATAACGATCCGATTTTGTCAAGAATGTGACAAAATACAGAAAAATGCAACGCAAATGCCGGTAATATCGTTCAGTTGTATTGAAAAGCGTGTCAAAATGAACGAGTGAGTCTATTTCATTATACAATTTTGCTATTCTTCTGCAATAACGGCTCGATTTTGTCATGAATGTGACAAAATACAGAAAAATTCAACGCAAATGCTGGTAATATCGTTCAGTTGTATTGAAAGCGTGTCAGAATAAACGGCTGAGTCTATTTTATTATACAATTTTACCTTTCTTCTGCAATAACGATCCGATTTTGTCAAGAATTTGACAAAATACAGGAAAATAGAACGCAAATGCTAGCAAAATCGTTCAGTTGTATTGAAAAGCGTGTCAAAATGAACGAGTGAGTCTGTTTCATTATACAATTTTACCATTCTTCTGCAATAACGGCTCGATTTTGTCATGAATGTGACAAAATACAGAAAAGTTCAACGCAAATGCTGGTAATATCGTTCAGTTGTATTGAAAGCGTGTCAGAATAAAAGGCTGAGTCTATTTCATTATACAATTTTACCATTCTTCTGCAATAACGGCTCGATTTTGTCATGAATGTGACAAAATACAGAAAAATTCAACGCAAATGCTGGTAATATCGTTCAGTTGTATTGAAAGCGTGTCAGAATAAACGGCTGAGTCTATTTTATTATACAATTTTACCATTCTTCTGCAATAACGATCCGATTTTGTCAATAATTTGACAAAATACAGGAAAATAGAAAGCAAATGCTAGCAATAACGTTCAGTTGTTTTGAAAGGCGTGTCAAAATAAGCGACTGAGTCTATTTCATTATACAATTTTACCGTTCTTCTGCAATAACGGCTCGATTTTGTCATGAATGTGACAAAATACAGAAAAATGCAGCGCAAATGATGGTAAAATCGTCAGTTGTATTGAAAAGCGTGTCAGAATAAACGGCTGAGTCTATTTTATTATACAATTTTACCATTCTTCTGCAATAACGATCCGATTTTAATACAGGAAAATAGAACGCAAATGCTAGCAAAATCGTTCAGTTGTATTGAAAAGCGTGTCAAAATGAACGAGTGAGTATTTCATTATACAATTTTACCATTCTTCTGCAATACCGATCCGATTTTGTCAAGAATTTGACAAAATACAGGAAAATAGAAAGCAAATGCTAGCAATAACGTTCAGTTGTTTTGAAAGGCGTGTCAAAATAAGCGACTGAGTCTATTTCATTATAGAATTTTACCGTTCTTCTGCAATAACGGCTCGATTTTGTCATGAATGTGAAAAAATACAGAAAAATGCAACGCAAATGCTGGTAATATCGTTCAGTTGTATTGAAAAGCGTATCAAAATGAACGACTGAGTCTATTTTATTATACAATTTTACCATTCTTCTGCAATAACGATCCGATTTTGTCAAGAATTTGACAAAATACAGGAAAATAGAACGCAAATGCTAGCAAAATCGTTCAGTTGTATTGAAAAGCGTGTCAAAATGAACGAGTGAGTCTATTTCATTATACAATTTTACCATTCTTCTGCAATAACGGCTCGATTTTGTCATGGATGTGACAAAATACAGGAAAATTCAACGCAAATGCTGGTAATATCGTTCAGTTGTATTGAAAGCGTGTCAGAATAAACGGCTGAGTCTATTTTATTATACAATTTTACCATTCTTCTGCAATAACGATCCGATTTTGTCAAGAATTTGACAAAATACAGGAAAATAGAAAGCAAATGCTAGCAATAACGTTCAGTTGTTTTGAAAGGCGTGTCAAAATAAGCGACTGAGTCTATTTCATTATACAATTTTACCATTCTTCTGCAATAACGATCCGATTTTGTCAAGAATTTGACAAAATACATGAAAATAGAAAGCAAATGCTAGCAATAACGTTCAGTTGTTTTGAAAGGCGTGTCAAAATAAGCGACTGAGTCTATTTCATTATACAATTTTACCATTCTTCTGCAATAACGGCTCGATTTTGTCATGAATGTGACAAAATACAGAAAAATGCAACGCAAATGCTGGTAATATCGTTCAGTTGTATTGAAAAGCGTGTCAAAATGAACGACTGAGTCTATTTTATTATACAATTTTACCATTCTTCTGCAATAACGATCCGATTTTGTCAAGAATTTGACAAAATACAGGAAAATAGAACGCAAATGCTAGCAAAATCGTTCAGTTGTATTGAAAAGCGTGTCAAAATGAACGAGTGAGTCTATTTCATTATACAATTTTACCATTCTTCTGCAATAACGGCTCGATTTTGTCATGAATGTGACAAAATACAGAAAAATTCAACGCAAATGCTGGTAATATCGTTCAGTTGTATTGAAAGCGTGTCAGAATAAACGGCTGAGTCTATTTTATTATACAATTTTACCTTTCTTCTGCAATAACGATCCGATTTTGTGAAGAATTTGACAAAATACAGGAAAATAGAAAGCAAATGCTAGCAATAACGTTCAGTTGTATTGAAAGGCGTGTCAAAATAAGCGACGAGTCTATTTCATTATACAATTTTACCATTCTTCAGCAATAACGATCCGATTTTGTCAAGAATTTGACAAAATACATGAAAATAGAAAGCAAATGCTAGTAATAACGTTCAGTTGTTTTGAAACGCGTGTCAAAATAAGCGACTGAGTCAATTTCATTATACAATTTTACCATTCTTCTGCAATAACGATCCGATTTTGTAAAGAATTTGACAAAATACATGAAAATAGAAAGCAAATGCTAGCAATAACGTTCAGTTGTTTTGAAAGGCGTGTCAGAATAAACGAGTGAGTCTATTTCATTATACAATTTTACAATTCTTCTGCAATAACGGCTCGATTTTGTCATGAATGTGACAAAATACAGAAAAATTCAACGCAAATGCTGGTAATATCGTTCAGTTGTATTGAAAGCGTGTCAGAATAAACGGCTGTCTATTTTATTATACAATTTTACCATTCTTCTGCAATAACGATCCGATTTTAATACAGGAAAATAGAACGCAAATGCTAGCAAAATCGTTCAGTTGTATTGAAAAGCGTGTCAAAATGAACGAGTGAGTATTTCATAATACAATTTTACCATTCTTCTGCAATACCGATCCGATTTTGTCAAGAATTTGACAAAATACAGGAAAATAGAAAGCAAATGCTAGCAATAACGTTCAGTTGTTTTGAAAGGCGTGTCAAAATAAGCGACTGAGTCTATTTCATTATAGAATTTTACCGTTCTGCAATAACGGCTCGATTTTGTCATGAATGTGAAAAAATACAGAAAAATGCAACGCAAATGCTGGTAATATCGTTCAGTTGTATTGAAAAGCGTATCAAAATGAACGACTGAGTCTATTTTATTATACAATTTTACCATTCTTCTGCAATAACGATCCGATTTTGTCAAGAATTTGACAAAATACAGGAAAATAGAACGCAAATGCTAGCAAAATCGTTCAGTTGTATTGAAAAGCGTGTCAAAATGAACGAGTGAGTCTATTTCATTATACAATTTTACCATTCTTCTGCAATAACGGCTCGATTTTGTCATGGATGTGACAAAATACAGGAAAATTCAACGCAAATGCTGGTAATATCGTTCAGTTGTATTGAAAGCGTGTCAGAATAAACGGCTGAGTCTATTTTATTATACAATTTTACCATTCTTCTGCAATAACGATCCGATTTTGTCAAGAATTTGACAAAATACAGGAAAATAGAAAGCAAATGCTAGCAATAACGTTCAGTTGTTTTGAAAGGCGTGTCAAAATAAGCGACTGAGTCTATTTCATTATACAATTTTACCATTCTTCTGCAATAACGATCCGATTTTGTCAAGAATTTGACAAAATACATGAAAATAGAAAGCAAATGCTAGCAATAACGTTCAGTTGTTTTGAAAGGCGTGTCAAAATAAGCGACTGAGTCTATTTCATTATACAATTTTACCATTCTTCTGCAATAACGGCTCGATTTTGTCATGAATGTGACAAAATACAGAAAAATGCAACGCAAATGCTGGTAATATCGTTCAGTTGTATTGAAAAGCGTGTCAAAATGAACGACTGAGTCTATTTTATTATACAATTTTACCATTCTTCTGCAATAACGATCCGATTTTGTCAAGAATTTGACAAAATACAGGAAAATAGAACGCAAATGCTAGCAAAATCGTTCAGTTGTATTGAAAAGCGTGTCAAAATGAACGAGTGAGTCTATTTCATTATACAATTTTACCATTCTTCTGCAATAACGGCTCGATTTTGTCATGAATGTGACAAAATACAGAAAAATTCAACGCAAATGCTGGTAATATCGTTCAGTTGTATTGAAAGCGTGTCAGAATAAACGGCTGAGTCTATTTTATTATACAATTTTACCATTCTTCTGCAATAACGATCCGATTTTGTGAAGAATTTGACAAAATACAGGAAAATAGAAAGCAAATGCTAGCAATAACGTTCAGTTGTATTGAAAGGCGTGTCAAAATAAGCGACGAGTCTATTTCATTATACAATTTTACCATTCTTCAGCAATAACGATCCGATTTTGTCAAGAATTTGACAAAATACATGAAAATAGAAAGCAAATGCTAGTAATAACGTTCAGTTGTTTTGAAACGCGTGTCAAAATAAGCGACTGAGTCAATTTCATTATACAATTTTACCATTCTTCTGCAATAACGATCCGATTTTGTAAAGAATTTGACAAAATACATGAAAATAGAAAGCAAATGCTAGCAATAACGTTCAGTTGTTTTGAAAGGCGTGTCAGAATAAACGAGTGAGTCTATTTCATTATACAATTTTACCATTCTTCTGCAATAACGGCTCGATTTTGTCATGAATGTGACAAAATACAGAAAAATTCAACGCAAATGCTGGTAATATCGTTCAGTTGTATTGAAAGCGTGTCAGAATAAACGGCTGAGTCTATTTTATTATACAATTTTACCTTTCTTCTGCAATAACGATCCGATTTTGTGAAGAATTTGACAAAATACAGGAAAATAGAAAGCAAATGCTAGTAATAACGTTCAGTTGTTTTGAAACGCGTGTCAAAATAAGCGACTGAGTCTATTTTATTATACAATTTTACCTTTCTTCTGCAATAACGATCCGATTTTGTCAAGAATTTGACAAAATACAGGAAAATAGAACGCAAACGCTAGCAAAATCGTTCAGTTGTATTGAAAAGCGTGTCAAAATGAACGAGTGAGTCTATTTCATTATACAATTTTACCATTCTTCTGCAATAACGGCTCGATTTTGTCATGAATGTGACAAAATACAGAAAAATTCAACGCAAATGCTGGTAATATCGTTCAGTTGTATTGAAAGCGTGTCAGAATAAACGGCTGAGTCTATTTTATTATACAATTTTACCATTCTTCTGCAATAACGATCCGATTTTGTCAAGAATGTGACAAAATACAGAAAAATGCAACGCAAATGCCGGTAATATCGTTCAGTTATATTGAAAAGCGTGTCAAAATGAACGAGTGAGTCTATTTCATTATACAATATTACCATTCTTCTGCAATAACGGCTCGATTTTGTCATGAATGTGACAAAATACAGAAAAATTCAACGCAAATGCTGGTAATATCGTTCAGTTGTATTGAAAGCGTGTCAGAATAAACGGCTGAGTCTATTTTATTATACAATTTTACCATTCTTCTGCAATAACGATCCGATTTTGTCAAGAATGTGACAAAATACAGAAAAATGCAACGCAAATGCCGGTAATATCGTTCAGTTGTATTGAAAGCGTATCAGAATAAACGGCTGAGTCTATTTTATTATACAATTTTACCATTCTTCTGCAATAACGATCCGATTTTGTCAAGAATTTGACAAAACACAGGTAAATGGAAAGCAAATGCTAGCAATAACGTTCAGTTGTTTTGAAAGGCGTGTCAAAATAAGCGACTGAGTCTATTTCATTATACAATTTTACCATTCTTCTGCAATAACGGCTCGATTTTGTCATGAATTTGACAAAATACAGAAAAATTCAACGCAAATGCTGGTAATATCGTTCAGTTGTATTGAAAGCGTGTCAGAATAAACGGCTGAGTCTATTTTATTATACAATTTTACCATTCTTCTGCAATAACGATCCGATTTTGTCAAGAATTTGACAAAATACAGGAAAATAGAAAGCAAATGCTAGCAATAACGTTCAGTTGTTTTGAAAGGCGTGTCAAAATAAGCGACAGTCTATTTTATTATACAATTTTACCATTCTTCTGCAAAAACGATCCGATTTTGTCAAGAATTTGACAAAATACAGGAAAATAGAAAGCAAATGCTAGCAATAACGTTCAGTTGTTTTGAAAGGCGTGTTAAAATAAGCGACTTTGTCTATTTCATGATCCAACTTTACCATTCTTCTGCAATAACTACTCGATTTTGTCAAAAATGTAACAAAATAAATGAAAATTCAACGCAAATGCTAGTAATATCTTTCAGTAGTATTGAAAGCGAGTCAAAATAAACGGCTGAGTCTATTTTATTATTCAATTTTACCATTCTACTGGAATAACGGCTCGATTTTGTCAAGAATGCGACAAAATACTGGAAAATGGAACGCAAATGCTAGCAAAATCGTTCAGTTGTATTGAAAAGCGTGTCACAATGAACGAGTGAGTCTATTTCATTATACAATTTTACCATTCATCTGCAATAACGATCCGATTTTGTCAATAATTTGACAAAATACAGGAAAATAGAAAGCAAATGCTAGCAATAACGTTCAGTTGTTTTGAAAGGCGTGTCAAAATAAGCGACTGAGTCTATTTCATTATACAATTTTACCGTTCTTCTGCAATAACGGCTCGATTTTGTCATGAATGTGACAAAATACAGAAAAATGCAGCGCAAGTGATGGTAAAATCGTCAGTTGTATTGAAAAGCGTGTCAGAATAAACGGCTGAGTCTATATTATTATACAATTTTACCATTCTTCTGCAATAACGATCCGATTTTAATACAGGAAAATAGAACGCAAATGCTAGCAATAACGTTCAGTTGTTTTGAAAGGCGTGTCAAAATAAGCGACAGTCTATTTTATTATACAATTTTACCATTCTTCTGCAATAACTACTCGATTTTGTCAAAAATGTAACAAAATAAATGAAAATTCAAAGCAAATGCTAGTAATATCGTTCAGTAGTATTGAAAGCGAGTCAAAATAAACGGCTGAGTCTATTTTATTATTCAATTTTACCATTCTACTGGAATAACGGCTCGATTTTGTCAAGAATGCGACAAAATACTGGAAAATGGAACGCAAATGCTAGTAATATCGTTCAGTAGTATTGAAAGCGAGTCAAAATAAACGGCTGAGTCTATTTCATTATACAATTTTACCATTCATCTGCAATAACGATCCGATTTTGTCAACAATTTGACAAAATACAGGAAAATAGAAAGCAAATGCTAGCAATAACGTTCAGTTGTTTTGAAAGGCGTGTCAAAATAAGCGACTGAGTCTATTTCATTAAACAATTTTACCATTCTGCAATAACGGCTCGATTTTGTCATGAATGTAACAAAATACAGAAAAATGCAACGCAAATGATGGTAAAATCGCCAGTTGTATTGAAAAGCGTGTCAAAATGAAAGAGTGAGTCTATTTCATTATACAATTTTACCATTCTTCTGCAATAACGGCCCGATTTTGTCATGAATGTGACAAAATACAGAAAAATTCAACGCAAATGCTGGTAATATCGTTCAGTTGTATTGGAAAGCGTGTCAAAATGAACGAGTGAGTCTATTTCATTATACAATTTTACCATTCTTCTGCAATAACGGCTCGATTTTGTCACGAATGTGACAAAATACAGAAAAATTCAACGCAAATGCTGGTAATATCGTTCAGTTGTATTGAAAGCGTGTCAGAATAAACGGCTGAGTCTATTTTATTATATAATTTTACCATTCTTCTGCAATAACGATCCGATTTTGTCAAGAATGTGACAAAATACAGAAAAATGCAACGCAAATGCCGGTAATATCGTTCAGTTGTATTGAAAAGCGTGTCAAAATGAACGAGTGAGTCTATTTCATTATACAATTTTACCATTCTTCTGCAATAACGGCTCGATTTTGTCACGAATGTGACAAAATACAGAAAAATTCAACGCAAATGCTGGTAATATCGTTCAGTTGTATTGAAAGCGTGTCAGAATAAACGGCTGAGTCTATTTTATTATACATTTTTACCTTTCTTCTGCAATATCGATCCGATTTTGTCAAGAATTTGACAAAATACAGGAAAATAGAACGCAAATGCTAGCAAAATCGTTCAGTTGTATTGAAAAGCGTGTCAAAATGAACGAGTGAGTCTATTTCATTATACAATTTTACTATTCTTCTGCAATAACGGCTCGATTTTGTCATGAATGTGACAAAATACAGAAAAATTCAACGCAAATGCTGGTAATATCGTTCAGTTGTATTGAAAGCGTGTCAGAATAAACGGCTGAGTCTATTTTATTATACAATTTTACCTTTCTTCTGCAATAACGATCCGATTTTGTCAAGAATTTGACAAAATACAGGAAAATAGAACGCAAATGCTAGCAAAATCGTTCAGTTGTATTGAAAAGCGTGTCAAAATGAACGAGTGAGTCTGTTTCATTATACAATTTTACCATTCTTCTGCAATAACGGCTCGATTTTGTCATGAATGTGACAAAATACAGAAAAATTCAACGCAAATGCTGGTAATATCGTTCAGTTGTATTGAAAGCGTGTCAGAATAAACGGCTGAGTCTATTTTATTATATAATTTTACCATTCTTCTGCAATAACGATCCGATTTTGTCAAGAATGTGACAAAATACAGAAAAATGCAACGCAAATGCCGGTAATATCGTTCAGTTGTATTGAAAAGCGTGTCAAAATGAACGAGTGAGTCTATTTCATTATACAATTTTACCATTCTTCTGCAATAACGGCTCGATTTTGTCATGAATGTGACAAAATACAGAAAAATTCAACGCAAATGCTGGTAATATCGTTCAGTTGTATTGAAAGCGTGTCAGAATAAACGGCTGAGTCTATTTTATTATACAATTTTACCTTTCTTCTGCAATAACGATCCGATTTTGTCAAGAATTTGACAAAATACAGGAAAATAGAACGCAAATGCTAGCAAAATCGTTCAGTTGTATTGAAAAGCGTGTCAAAATGAACGAGTGAGTCTGTTTCATTATACAATTTTACCATTCTTCTGCAATCACGGCTCGATTTTGTCATGAATGTGACAAAATACAGAAAAGTTCAACGCAAATGCTGGTAATATCGTTCAGTTGTATTGAAAGCGTGTCAGAATAAAAGGCTGAGTCTATTTCATTATACAATTTTACCATTCTTCTGCAATAACGGCTCGATTTTGTCATGAATGTGACAAAATACAGAAAAATTCAACGCAAATGCTGGTAATATCGTTCAGTTGTATTGAAAGCGTGTCAGAATAAACGGCTGAGTCTATTTTATTATACAATTTTACCATTCTTCTGCAATAACGATCCGATTTTGTCAATAATTTGACAAAATACAGGAAAATAGAAAGCAAATGCTAGCAATAACGTTCAGTTGTTTTGAAAGGCGTGTCAAAATAAGCGACTGAGTCTATTTCATTATACAATTTTACCGTTCTTCTGCAATAACGGCTCGATTTTGTCATGAATGTGACAAAATACAGAAAAATACAGCGCAAATGATGGTAAAATCGTCAGTTGTATTGAAAAGCGTGTCAGAATAAACGGCTGAGTCTATTTTATTATACAATTTTACCATTCTTCTGCAATAACGATCCGATTTTAATACAGGAAAATAGAACGCAAATGCTAGCAAAATCGTTCAGTTGTATTGAAAAGCGTGTCAAAATGAACGAGTGAGTATTTCATTATACAATTTTACCATTCTTCTGCAATACCGATCCGATTTTGTCAAGAATTTGACAAAATACAGGAAAATAGAAAGCAAATGCTAGCAATAACGTTCAGTTGTTTTGAAAGGCGTGTCAAAATAAGCGACTGAGTCTATTTCATTATAGAATTTTACCGTTCTTCTGCAATAACGGCTCGATTTTGTCATGAATGTGAAAAAATACAGAAAAATGCAACGCAAATGCTGGTAATATCGTTCAGTTGTATTGAAAAGCGTATCAAAATGAACGACTGAGTCTATTTTATTATACAATTTTACCATTCTTCTGCAATAACGATCCGATTTTGTCAAGAATTTGACAAAATACAGGAAAATAGAACGCAAATGCTAGCAAAATCGTTCAGTTGTATTGAAAAGCGTGTCAAAATGAACGAGTGAGTCTATTTCATTATACAATTTTACCATTCTTCTGCAATAACGGCTCGATTTTGTCATGGATGTGACAAAATACAGGAAAATTCAACGCAAATGCTGGTAATATCGTTCAGTTGTATTGAAAGCGTGTCAGAATAAACGGCTGAGTCTATTTTATTATACAATTTTACCATTCTTCTGCAATAACGATCCGATTTTGTCAAGAATTTGACAAAATACAGGAAAATAGAAAGCAAATGCTAGCAATAACGTTCAGTTGTTTTGAAAGGCGTGTCAAAATAAGCGACTGAGTCTATTTCATTATACAATTTTACCATTCTTCTGCAATAACGATCCGATTTTGTCAAGAATTTGACAAAATACATGAAAATAGAAAGCAAATGCTAGCAATAACGTTCAGTTGTTTTGAAAGGCGTGTCAAAATAAGCGACTGAGTCTATTTCATTATACAATTTTACCATTCTTCTGCAATAACGGCTCGATTTTGTCATGAATGTGACAAAATACAGAAAAATGCAACGCAAATGCTGTTAATATCGTTCAGTTGTATTGAAAAGCGTGTCAAAATGAACGACTGAGTCTATTTTATTATACAATTTTACCATTCTTCTGCAATAACGATCCGATTTTGTCAAGAATTTGACAAAATACAGGAAAATAGAACGCAAATGCTAGCAAAATCGTTCAGTTGTATTGAAAAGCGTGTCAAAATGAACGAGTGAGTCTATTTCATTATACAATTTTACCATTCTTCTGCAATAACGGCTCGATTTTGTCATGAATGTGACAAAATACAGAAAAATTCAACGCAAATGCTGGTAATATCGTTCAGTTGTATTGAAAGCGTGTCAGAATAAACGGCTGAGTCTATTTTATTATACAATTTTACCATTCTTCTGCAATAACGGCTCGATTTTGTCATGAATCTGACAAAATACAGAAAAATTCAACGCAAATGCTGGTAATATCGTTCAGTTGTATTGAAAGCGTGTCAGAATAAACGGCTGAGTCTATTTTATTATACAATTTTACCTTTCTTCTGCAATAACGATCCGATTTTGTGAAGAATTTGACAAAATACAGGAAAATAGAAAGCAAATGCTAGCAATAACGTTCAGTTGTATTGAAAGGCGTGTCAAAATAAGCGACTAGTCTATTTCATTATACAATTTTACCATTCTTCAGCAATAACGATCCGATTTTGTCAAGAATTTGACAAAATACATGAAAATAGAAAGCAAATGCTAGTAATAACGTTCAGTTGTTTTGAAACGCGTGTCAAAATAAGCGACTGAGTCAATTTCATTATACAATTTTACCATTCTTCTGCAATAACGATCCGATTTTGTAAAGAATTTGACAAAATACATGAAAATAGAAAGCAAATGCTAGCAATAACGTTCAGTTGTTTTGAAAGGCGTGTCAGAATAAACGAGTGAGTCTATTTCATTATACAATTTTACCATTCTTCTGCAATAACGGCTCGATTTTGTCATGAATGTGACAAAATACAGAAAAATTCAACGCAAATGCTGGTAATATCGTTCAGTTGTATTGAAAGCGTGTCAGAATAAACGGCTGAGTCTATTTTATTATACAATTTTACCTTTCTTCTGCAATAACGATCCGATTTTGTGAAGAATTTGACAAAATACAGGAAAATAGAAAGCAAATGCTAGCAATAACGTTCAGTTGTATTGAAAGGCGTGTCAAAATAAGCGACGAGTCTATTTCATTATACAATTTTACCATTCTTCAGCAATAACGATCCGATTTTGTCAAGAATTTGACAAAATACATGAAAATAGAAAGCAAATGCTAGTAATAACGTTCAGTTGTTTTGAAACGCGTGTCAAAATAAGCGACTGAGTCTATTTTATTATACAATTTTACCTTTCTTCTGCAATAACGATCCGATTTTGTCAAGAATTTGACAAAATACAGGAAAATAGAACGCAAACGCTAGCAAAATCGTTCAGTTGTATTGAAAAGCGTGTCAAAATGAACGAGTGAGTCTATTTCATTATACAATTTTACCATTCTTCTGCAATAACGGCTCGATTTTGTCATGAATGTGACAAAATACAGAAAAATTCAACGCAAATGCTGGTAATATCGTTCAGTTGTATTGAAAGCGTGTCAGAATAAACGGCTGAGTCTATTTTATTATACAATTTTACCATTCTTCTGCAATAACGATCCGATTTTGTCAAGAATGTGACAAAATACAGAAAAATGCAACGCAAATGCCGGTAATATCGTTCAGTTATATTGAAAAGCGTGTCAAAATGAACGAGTGAGTCTATTTCATTATACAATATTACCATTCTTCTGCAATAACGGCTCGATTTTGTCATGAATGTGACAAAATACAGAAAAATTCAACGCAAATGCTGGTAATATCGTTCAGTTGTATTGAAAGCGTGTCAAAATGAACGAGTGAGTCTATTTCATTATACAATTTTACCATTCTTCTGCAATAACGGCTCGATTTTGTCATGAATGTGACAAAATACAGAAAAATTCAACGCAAATGCTGGTAATATCGTTCAGTTGTATTGAAAGCGTGTCAGAATAAACGGCTGAGTCTATTTTATTATACAATTTTACCTTTCTTCTGCAATAACGATCCGATTTTGTCAAGAATTTGACAAAATACAGGAAAATAGAACGCAAATGCTAGCAAAATCGTTCAGTTGTATTGAAAGGCGTGTCAAAATGAACGAGTGAGTCTGTTTCATTATACAATTTTACCATTCTTCTGCAATAACGGCTCGATTTTGTCATGAATGTGACAAAATACAGAAAAGTTCAACGCAAATGCTGGTAATATCGTTCAGTTGTATTGAAAGCGTGTCAGAATAAACGGCTGAGTCTATTTTATTATACAATTTTACCTTTCTTCTGCAATAACGATCCGATTTTGTCAAGAATTTGACAAAATACAGGAAAATAGAACGCAAATGCTAGCAAAATCGTTCAGTTGTATTGAAAAGCGTGTCAAAATGAACGAGTGAGTCTGTTTCATTATACAATTTTACCATTCTTCTGCAATAACGGCTCGATTTTGTCATGAATGTGACAAAATACAGAAAAGTTCAACGCAAATGCTGGTAATATCGTTCAGTTGTATTGAAAGCGTGTCAGAATAAACGGCTGAGTCTATTTTATTATACAATTTTACCATTCTTCTGCAATAACGATCCGATTTTGTCAAGAATTTGACAAAACACAGGTAAATAGAAAGCAAATGCTAGCAATAACGTTCAGTTGTTTTGAAAGGCGTGTCAAAATAAGCGACTGAGTCTATTTCATTATACAATTTTACCGTTCTTCTGCAATAACGGCTCGATTTTGTCATGAATGTGACAAAATACAGAAAAATGCAGCGCAAATGATGGTAAAATCGTCAGTTGTATTGAAAAGCGTGTCAGAATAAACGGCTGAGTCTATTTTATTATACAATTTTACCATTCTTCTGCAATAACGATCCGATTTTAATACAGGAAAATAGAACGCAAATGCTAGCAAAATCGTTCAGTTGTATTGAAAAGCGTGTCAAAATGAACGAGTGAGTATTTCATTATACAATTTTACCATTCTTCTGCAATACCGATCCGATTTTGTCAAGAATTTGACAAAATACAGGAAAATAGAAAGCAAATGCTAGCAATAACGTTCAGTTGTTTTGAAAGGCGTGTCAAAATAAGCGACAGTCTATTTTATTATACAATTTTACCATTCTTCTGCAATAACGATCCGATTTTGTCAAGAATTTGACAAAATACAGGAAAATAGAAAGCAAATGCTAGCAATAACGTTCAGTTGTTTTGAAAGGCGTGTTAAAATAAGCGACTTTGTCTATTTCATTATCCAACTTTACCATTCTTCTGCAATAACTACTCGATTTTGTCAAAAATATAACAAAATAAATGAAAATTCAACGCAAATGCTAGTAATATCATTCAGTAGTATTGAAAGCGAGTCAAAATAAACGGCTGAGTCTATTTTATTATTCAATTTTACCATTCTACTGGAATAACGGCTCGATTTTGTCAAGAATGCGACAAAATACTGGAAAATGGAACGCAAATGCTAGCAAAATCGTTCAGTTGTATTGAAAAGCGTGTCACAATGAACGAGTGAGTCTATTTCATTATACAATTTTACCATTCATCTGCAATAACGATCCGATTTTGTCAATAATTTGACAAAATACAGGAAAATAGAAAGCAAATGCTAGCAATAACGTTCAGTTGTTTTGAAAGGCGTGTCAAAATAAGCGACTGAGTCTATTTCATTATACAATTTTACCGTTCTTCTGCAATAACGGCTCGATTTTGTCATGAATGTGACAAAATACAGAAAAGTTCAACGCAAATGCTGGTAATATCGTTCAGTTGTATTGAAAGCGTGTCAGAATAAACGGCTGAGTCTATTTCATTATACAATTTTACCATTCTGCAATAACGGCTCGATTTTGTAATGAATTTGACAAAATACAGAAAAATTCAACGCAAATGCTGGTAATATCGTTCAGTTGTATTGAAAGCGTATCAGAATAAACGGCTGAGTCTATTTTATTATACAATTTTACCATTCTTCTGCAATAACGATCCGATTTTGTCAAGAATTTGACAAAACACAGGTAAATGGAAAGCAAATGCTAGCAATAACGTTCAGTTGTTTTGAAAGGCGTGTCAAAATAAGCGACTGAGTCTATTTCATTATACAATTTTACCATTCTTCTGCAATAACGGCTCGATTTTGTCATGAATTTGACAAAATACAGAAAAATTCAACGCAAATGCTGGTAATATCGTTCAGTTGTATTGAAAGCGTGTCAGAATAAACGGCTGAGTCTATTTTATTATACAATTTTACCATTCTTCTGCAATAACGATCCGATTTTAATACAGGAAAATATAACGCAAATGCTAGCAAAATCGTTCAGTTGTATTGAAAAGCGTGTCAAAATGAACGAGTGAGTATTTCATTATACAATTTTACCATTCTTCTGCAATACCGATCCGATTTTGTCAAGAATTTGACAAAATACAGGAAAATAGAAAGCAAATGCTAGCAATAACGTTCAGTTGTTTTGAAAGGCGTGTTAAAATAAGCGACTTTGTCTATTTCATGATCCAACTTTACCATTCTTCTGCAATAACTACTCGATTTTGTCAAAAATGTAACAAAATAAATGAAAATTCAACGCAAATGCTAGTAATATCGTTCAGTAGTATTGAAAGCGAGTCAAAATAAACGGCTGAGTCTATTTTATTATTCAATTTTACCATTCTACTGGAATAACGGCTCGATTTTGTCAAGAATGCGACAAAATACTGGAAAATGGAACGCAAATGCTAGCAAAATCGTTCAGTTGTATTGAAAAGCGTGTCACAATGAACGAGTGAGTCTATTTCATTATACAATTTTACCATTCATCTGCAATAACGATCCGATTTTGTCAATAATTTGACAAAATACAGGAAAATAGAAAGCAAATGCTAGCAATAACGTTTAGTTGTTTTGAAAGGCGTGTCAAAATAAGCGACTGAGTCTATTTCATTATACAATTTTACCGTTCTTCTGCAATAACGGCTCGATTTTGTCATGAATGTGACAAAATACAGAAAAATGCAGCGCAAGTGATGGTAAAATCGTCAGTTGTATTGAAAAGCGTGTCAGAATAAACGGCTGAGTCTATATTATTATACAATTTTACCATTCTTCTGCAATAACGATCCGATTTTAATACAGGAAAATAGAACGCAAATGCTAGCAATAACGTTCAGTTGTTTTGAAAGGCGTGTCAAAATAAGCGACAGTCTATTTTATTATACAATTTTACCATTCTTCTGCAATAACGGCTCGATTTTGTCATGAATTTGACAAAATACAGAAAAATTCAACGCAAATGCTGGTAATATCGTTCAGTTGTATTGAAAGCGTGTCAGAATAAACGGCTGAGTCTATTTCATTATACAATTTTACCATTCTTCTGCAATAACGGCTCGATTTTGTCATGAATTTGACAAAATACAGAAAAATTCAACGCAAATGCTGGTAATATCGTTCAGTTGTATTGAAAGCGTGTCAGAATAAACGGCTGAGTCTATTTTATTATACAATTTTACCATTCTTCTGCAATAACGATCCGATTTTAATACAGGAAAATATAACGCAAATGCTAGCAAAATCGTTCAGTTGTATTGAAAAGCGTGTCAAAATGAACGAGTGAGTATTTCATTATACAATTTTACCATTCTTCTGCAATACCGATCCGATTTTGTCAAGAATTTGACAAAATACAGGAAAATAGAAAGCAAATGCTAGCAATAACGTTCAGTTGTTTTGAAAGGCGTGTCAAAATAAGCGACAGTCTATTTTATTATACAATTTTACCATTCTTCTGCAAAAACGATCCGATTTTGTCAAGAATTTGACAAAATACAGGAAAATAGAAAGCAAATGCTAGCAATAACGTTCAGTTGTTTTGAAAGGCGTGTTAAAATAAGCGACTTTGTCTATTTCATGATCCAACTTTACCATTCTTCTGCAATAACTACTCGATTTTGTCAAAAATGTAACAAAATAAATGAAAATTCAACGCAAATGCTAGTAATATCGTTCAGTAGTATTGAAAGCGAGTCAAAATAAACGGCTGAGTCTATTTTATTATTCAATTTTACCATTCTACTGGAATAACGGCTCGATTTTGTCAAGAATGCGACAAAATACTGGAAAATGGAACGCAAATGCTAGCAAAATCGTTCAGTTGTATTGAAAAGCGTGTCACAATGAACGAGTGAGTCTATTTCATTATACAATTTTACCATTCATCTGCAATAACGATCCGATTTTGTCAATAATTTGACAAAATACAGGAAAATAGAAAGCAAATGCTAGCAATAACGTTCAGTTGTTTTGAAAGGCGTGTCAAAATAAGCGACTGAGTCTATTTCATTATACAATTTTACCGTTCTTCTGCAATAACGGCTCGATTTTGTCATGAATGTGACAAAATACAGAAAAATGCAGCGCAAGTGATGGTAAAATCGTCAGTTGTATTGAAAAGCGTGTCAGAATAAACGGCTGAGTCTATATTATTATACAATTTTACCATTCTTCTGCAATAACGATCCGATTTTAATACAGGAAAATAGAACGCAAATGCTAGCAATAACGTTCAGTTGTTTTGAAAGGCGTGTCAAAATAAGCGACAGTCTATTTTATTATACAATTTTACCATTCTTCTGCAATAACGATCCGATTTTGTCAAGAATTTGACAAAATACAGGAAAATAGAAAGCAAATGCTAGCAATAACGTTCAGTTGTTTTGAAAGGCGTGTTAAAATAAGCGACTTTGTCTATTTCATTATCCAACTTTACCATTCTTCTGCAATAACGGCTCGATTTTGTCAAAAATGTAACAAAATATAAATGAAAATTCAAAGCAAATGCTAGTAATATCGTTCAGTAGTATTGAAAGCGAGTCAAAATAAACGGCTGAGTCTATTTTATTATTCAATTTTACCATTCTACTGGAATAACGGCTCGATTTTGTCAAGAATGCGACAAAATACTGGAAAATGGAACGCAAATGCTAGTAATATCGTTCAGTAGTATTGAAAGCGAGTCAAAATAAACGGCTGAGTCTATTTCATTATACAATTTTACCATTCATCTGCAATAACGATCCGATTTTGTCAACAATTTGACAAAATACAGGAAAATAGAAAGCAAATGCTAGCAATAACGTTCAGTTGTTTTGAAAGGCGTGTCAAAATAAGCGACTGAGTCTATTTCATTAAACAATTTTACCATTCTGCAATAACGGCTCGATTTTGTCATGAATGTGACAAAATACAGAAAAATGCAACGCAAATGATGGTAAAATCGCCAGTTGTATTGAAAAGCGTGTCAAAATGAACGAGTGAGTCTATTTCATTATACAATTTTACCATTCTTCTGCAATAACGGCCCGATTTTGTCATGAATGTGACAAAATACAGAAAAATTCAACGCAAATGCTGGTAATATCGTTCAGTTGTATTGAAAAACGTGTCAAAATGAACGAGTGAGTCTATTTCATTATACAATTTTACCATTCTTCTGCAATAACGGCTCGATTTTGTCACGAATGTGACAAAATACAGAAAAATTCAACGCAAATGCTGGTAATATCGTTCAGTTGTATTGAAAGCGTGTCAGAATAAACGGCTGAGTCTATTTTATTATACAATTTTACCATTCTTCTGCAATAACGATCCGATTTTGTCAAGAATGTGACAAAATACAGAAAAATGCAACGCAAATGCCGGTAATATCGTTCAGTTGTATTGAAAAGCGTGTCAAAATGAACGAGTGAGTCTATTTCATTATACAATTTTACCATTCTTCTGCAATAACGGCTCGATTTTGTCACGAATGTGACAAAATACAGAAAAATTCAACGCAAATGCTGGTAATATCGTTCAGTTGTATTGAAAGCGTGTCAGAATAAACGGCTGAGTCTATTTTATTATACAATTTTACCTTTCTTCTGCAATATCGATCCGATTTTGTCAAGAATTTGACAAAATACAGGAAAATAGAACGCAAATGCTAGCAAAATCGTTCAGTTGTATTGAAAAGCGTGTCAAAATGAACGAGTGAGTCTATTTCATTATACAATTTTACTATTCTTCTGCAATAACGGCTCGATTTTGTCATGAATGTGACAAAATACAGAAAAATTCAACGCAAATGCTGGTAATATCGTTCAGTTGTATTGAAAGCGTGTCAGAATAAACGGCTGAGTCTATTTTATTATACAATTTTACCTTTCTTCTGCAATAACGATCCGATTTTGTCAAGAATTTGACAAAATACAGGAAAATAGAACGCAAATGCTAGCAAAATCGTTCAGTTGTATTGAAAAGCGTGTCAAAATGAACGAGTGAGTCTGTTTCATTATACAATTTTACCATTCTTCTGCAATAACGGCTCGATTTTGTCATGAATGTGACAAAATACAGAAAAGTTCAACGCAAATGCTGGTAATATCGTTCAGTTGTATTGAAAGCGTGTCAGAATAAAAGGCTGAGTCTATTTCATTATACAATTTTACCATTCTTCTGCAATAACGGCTCGATTTTGTCATGAATGTGACAAAATACAGAAAAATTCAACGCAAATGCTGGTAATATCGTTCAGTTGTATTGAAAGCGTGTCAGAATAAACGGCTGAGTCTATTTTATTATACAATTTTACCATTCTTCTGCAATAACGATCCGATTTTGTCAATAATTTGACAAAATACAGGAAAATAGAAAGCAAATGCTAGCAATAACGTTCAGTTGTTTTGAAAGGCGTGTCAAAATAAGCGACTGAGTCTATTTCATTATACAATTTTACCGTTCTTCTGCAATAACGGCTCGATTTTGTCATGAATGTGACAAAATACAGAAAAATGCAGCGCAAATGATGGTAAAATCGTCAGTTGTATTGAAAAGCGTGTCAGAATAAACGGCTGAGTCTATTTTATTATACAATTTTACCATTCTTCTGCAATAACGATCCGATTTTAATACAGGAAAATAGAACGCAAATGCTAGCAAAATCGTTCAGTTGTATTGAAAAGCGTGTCAAAATGAACGAGTGAGTATTTCATTATACAATTTTACCATTCTTCTGCAATACCGATCCGATTTTGTCAAGAATTTGACAAAATACAGGAAAATAGAAAGCAAATGCTAGCAATAACGTTCAGTTGTTTTGAAAGGCGTGTCAAAATAAGCGACTGAGTCTATTTCATTATAGAATTTTACCGTTCTTCTGCAATAACGGCTCGATTTTGTCATGAATGTGACAAAATACAGAAAAATGCAGCGCAAATGATGGTAAAATCGTCAGTTGTATTGAAAAGCGTGTCAGAATAAACGGCTGAGTCTATTTTATCATACAATTTTACCATTCTTCTGCAATAACGATCCGATTTTAATACAGGAAAATAGAACGCAAATGCTAGCAAAATCGTTCAGTTGTATTGAAAAGCGTGTCAAAATGAACGAGTGAGTATTTCATTATACAATTTTACCATTCTTCTGCAATACCGATCCGATTTTGTCAAGAATTTGACAAAATACAGGAAAATAGAAAGCAAATGCTAGCAATAACGTTCAGTTGTTTTGAAAGGCGTGTCAAAATAAGCGACTGAGTCTATTTTATTATACAATTTTACCATTCTTCTGCAATAACGATCCGATTTTGTCAAGAATTTGACAAAATACAGGAAAATAGAAAGCAAATGCTAGCAATAACGTTCAGTTGTTTTAAAAGGCGTGTTAAAATAAGCGACTTTGTCTATTTCATGATCCAACTTTACCATTCTTCTGCAATAACTACTCGATTTTGTCAAAAATGTAACAAAATAAATGAAAATTCAACGCAAATGCTAGTAATATCGTTCAGTAGTATTGAAAGCGATTCAAAATAAACGGCTGAGTCTATTTTATTATACAATTTTACCTTTCTTCTGCAATAACGATCCGATTTTGTCAAGAATTTGACAAAATACAGGAAAATAGAACGCAAATGCTAGCAAAATCGTTCAGTTGTATTGAAAAGCGTGTCAAAATGAACGAGTGAGTCTGTTTCATTATACAATTTTACCATTCTTCTGCAATAACGGCTCGATTTTGTCATGAATGTGACAAAATACAGAAAAGTTCAACGCAAATGCTGGTAATATCGTTCAGTTGTATTGAAAGCGTGTCAGAATAAACGGCTGAGTCTATTTCATTATACAATTTTACCATTCTTCTGCAATAACGGCTCGATTTTGTCATGAATGTGACAAAATACAGAAAAATGCAACGCAAATGCTGGTAATATCGTTCAGTTGTATTGAAAAGCGTGTCAAAATGAACGACTGAGTCTATTTTATTATACAATTTTACCATTTTTCTGCAATAACGATCCGATTTTGTCAAGAATTTGACAAAATACAGGAAAATAGAACGCAAATGCTAGCAAAATCGTTCAGTTGTATTGAAAAGCGTGTCAAAATGAACGAGTGAGTCTGTTTCATTATACAATTTTACCATTCTTCTGCAATAACTACTCGATTTTGTCAAAAATGTAACAAAATAAATGAAAATTCAACGCAAATGCTAGTAATATCGTTCAGTAGTATTGAAAGCGAGTCAAAATAAACGGCTGAGTCTATTTTATTATTCAATTTTACCATTCTACTGGAATAACGGCTCGATTTTGTCAAGAATGCGACAAAATACTGGAAAATGGAACGCAAATGCTAGCAAAATCGTTCAGTTGTATTGAAAAGCGTGTCACAATGAACGAGTGAGTCTATTTCATTATACAATTTTACCATTCATCTGCAATAACGATCCGATTTTGTCAATAATTTGACAAAATACAGGAAAATAGAAAGCAAATGCTAGCAATAACGTTCAGTTGTTTTGAAAGGCGTGTCAAAATAAGCGACTGAGTCTATTTCATTATACAATTTTACCGTTCTTCTGCAATAACGGCTCGATTTTGTCATGAATGTGACAAAATACAGAAAAATGCAGCGCAAGTGATGGTAAAATCGTCAGTTGTATTGAAAAGCGTGTCAGAATAAACGGCTGAGTCTATATTATTATACAATTTTACCGTTCTTCTGCAATAACGGCTCGATTTTGTCATGAATGTGACAAAATACAGAAAAATGCAGCGCAAGTGATGGTAAAATCGTCAGTTGTATTGAAAAGCGTGTCAGAATAAACGGCTGAGTCTATATTATTATACAATTTTACCATTCTTCTGCAATAACGATCCGATTTTAATACAGGAAAATAGAACGCAAATGCTAGCAAAATCGTTCAGTTGTATTGAAAAGCGTGTCAAAATGAACGAGTGAGTATTTCATTATACAATTTTACCATTCTTCTGCAATAACGATCCGATTTTAATACAGGAAAATAGAACGCAAATGCTAGCAAAATCGTTCAGTTGTATTGAAAAGCGTGTCAAAATGAACGAGTGAGTATTTCATTATACAATTTTACCATTCTTCTGCAACAACGATCCGATTTTGTCAAGAATTTGACAAAATACAGGATAATAGAAAGCAAATGCTAGCAATAACGTTCAGTTGTTTTGAAAGGCGTGTCAAAATAAGCGACTGAGTCTATTTCATTATACAATTTTACCATTCTTCTGCAATAACGGCTCGATTTTGTCATGAATGTGACAAAATGCAGAAAAATTCAACGCAAATGCTGGTAATATCGTTCAGTTGTATTGAAAGCGTGTCAGAATAAACGGCTGAGTCTATTTTATTATACAATTTTACCATTCTTCTGCAATAACTACTCGATTTTGTCAAAAATGTGACAAAATAAATTAAAATTCAACGCAAATGCTAGTAATATCGTTCAGTAGTCCTGAAAGCGTCTCAAAATAAACGGCTGAGTCTATTTTATTATTCAATTTTACCATTCTTCTGCAATAACGGCTCGATTTTGTCATGAATGTGACAAAATACAGAAAAATTCAACGCAAATGCTGGTAATATCGTTCAGTTGTATTGAAAGCGTGTCAGAATAAACGGCTGAGTCTATTTTATTATACAATTTTACCATTCTTCTGCAATAACGATCCGATTTTGTCAAGAATATGACAAAATACAGGAAAATAGAAAGCAAATGCTAGCAATAACGTTCAGTTGTTTTGAAAGGCGTGTCAAAATAAGCGACTGAGTATTTTATTATACAATTTTAAAATTCTTCTGCAATAACGATCCGATTTTGTCAAGAATTTGACAAAATACAGGAAAATAGAACGCAAATGCTAGCAAAATCGTACAGTTGGATTGAAAAGCGTGACAAAATGAACGAGTGAGTCTATTTCATTATACAATTTTACCATTCTTCTGCATTAACGGCTCGATTTTGTCAAGAATGTGACAAAATACAGAAAAATTCAACGCAAATGCTGGTAATATCGTTCAGTTGTATTGAAAGCGTGTCAGAATAAACGGCTGAGTCTATTTTAGTATTCAATTTTACCATTCTTCTGGAATAACGGCTCGATTTTGTCAAGAATGCGACAAAATACAGGAAAAAGGAACGCCAATGCTAGCAAAATCGTTCAGTTGTATTGAAAAGCGTGTCAAAATGAACGAGTGAGTCTATTTCATTATACAATTTTACCATTCTTCTGCAATAACGGCTCGATTTTGTCAAGAATGTGACAAAATACAGAAAAATTCAACGCAAATGCTGGTAATATCGTTCAGTTGTATTGAAAGCGTGTCAGAATAAACGGCTGAGCCTATTTTATTATTCAATTTTACCATTCTTCTGGAATAACGGCTCGATTTTGTCATGAATGTGACAAAATACAGAAAAATTCAACGCAAATGCTGGTAATTTCGTTCAGTTGTTTTGAAAGGCGTGTCAAAATAAGCGACTGAGTATTTTATTATACAATTTTACCATTCTTCTGCAATAACAGCTCGATTTTGTCATGAATGTGACAAAATACAGAAAAATTCAACGCAAATGCTGGTAATATCGTTCAGTTGTATTGAAAGCGTGTCAGAATAAACGGCTGAGTCTATTTTATTATACAATTTTACCATTCTTCTGCAACAACGATCCGATTTTGTCAAGAATTTGACAAAATACAGGATAATAGAAAGCAAATGCTAGCAATAACGTTCAGTTGTTTTGAAAGGCGTGTCAAAATAAGCGACTGAGTCTATTTCATTATACAATTTTACCATTCTTCTGCAATAACGGCTCGATTTTGTCATGAATGTGACAAAATGCAGAAAAATTCAACGCAAATGCTGGTAATATCGTTCAGTTGTATTGAAAGCGTGTCAGAATAAACGGCTGAGTCTATTTTATTATACAATTTTACCATTCTTCTGCAATAACTACTCGATTTTGTCAAAAATGTGACAAAATAAATTAAAATTCAACGCAAATGCTAGTAATATCGTTCAGTAGTCCTGAAAGCGTCTCAAAATAAACGGCTGAGTCTATTTTATTATTCAATTTTACCATTCTTCTGCAATAACGGCTCGATTTTGTCATGAATGTGACAAAATACAGAAAAATTCAACGCAAATGCTGGTAATATCGTTCAGTTGTATTGAAAGCGTGTCAGAATAAACGGCTGAGTCTATTTTATTATACAATTTTACCATTCTTCTGCAATAACGATCCGATTTTGTCAAGAATATGACAAAATACAGGAAAATAGAAAGCAAATGCTAGCAATAACGTTCAGTTGTTTTGAAAGGCGTGTCAAAATAAGCGACTGAGTATTTTATTATACAATTTTAAAATTCTTCTGCAATAACGATCCGATTTTGTCAAGAATTTGACAAAATACAGGAAAATAGAACGCAAATGCTAGCAAAATCGTACAGTTGGATTGAAAAGCGTGACAAAATGAACGAGTGAGTCTATTTCATTATACAATTTTACCATTCTTCTGCATTAACGGCTCGATTTTGTCAAGAATGTGACAAAATACAGAAAAATTCAACGCAAATGCTGGTAATATCGTTCAGTTGTATTGAAAGCGTGTCAGAATAAACGGCTGAGTCTATTTTATTATTCAATTTTACCATTCTTCTGGAATAACGGCTCGATTTTGTCAAGAATGCGACAAAATACAGGAAAAAGGAACGCCAATGCTAGCAAAATCGTACAGTTGGATTGAAAAGCGTGACAAAATGAACGAGTGAGTCTATTTCATTATACAATTTTACCATTCTTCTGCATTAACGGCTCGATTTTGTCAAGAATGTGACAAAATACAGAAAAATTCAACGCAAATGCTGGTAATATCGTTCAGTTGTATTGAAAGCGTGTCAGAATAAACGGCTGAGTCTATTTTATTATACAATTTTACCATTCTTCTGCAATAACGATCCGATTTTAATACAGGAAAATAGAACGCAAATGCTAGCAAAATCGTTCAGTTGTATTGAAAAGCGTGTCAAAATGAACGAGTGAGTATTTCATTATACAATTTTACCATTCTTCTGCAATACCGATCCGATTTTGTCAAGAATTTGACAAAATACAGGAAAATAGAAAGCAAATGCTAGCAATAACGTTCAGTTGTTTTGAAAGGCGTGTCAAAATAAGCGACTGAGTCTATTTCATTATAGAATTTTACCGTTCTTCTGCAATAACGGCTCGATTTTGTCATGAATGTGACAAAATACAGAAAAATGCAGCGCAAATGATGGTAAAATCGTCAGTTGTATTGAAAAGCGTGTCAGAATAAACGGCTGAGTCTATTTTATCATACAATTTTACCATTCTTCTGCAATAACGATCCGATTTTAATACAGGAAAATAGAACGCAAATGCTAGCAAAATCGTTCAGTTGTATTGAAAAGCGTGTCAAAATGAACGAGTGAGTATTTCATTATACAATTTTACCATTCTTCTGCAATACCGATCCGATTTTGTCAAGAATTTGACAAAATACAGGAAAATAGAAAGCAAATGCTAGCAATAACGTTCAGTTGTTTTGAAAGGCGTGTCAAAATAAGCGACTGAGTCTATTTTATTATACAATTTTACCATTCTTCTGCAATAACGATCCGATTTTGTCAAGAATTTGACAAAATACAGGAAAATAGAAAGCAAATGCTAGCAATAACGTTCAGTTGTTTTAAAAGGCGTGTTAAAATAAGCGACTTTGTCTATTTCATGATCCAACTTTACCATTCTTCTGCAATAACTACTCGATTATGTCAAAAATGTAACAAAATAAATGAAAATTCAACGCAAATGCTAGTAATATCGTTCAGTAGTATTGAAAGCGATTCAAAATAAACGGCTGAGTCTATTTTATTATACAATTTTACCTTTCTTCTGCAATAACGATCCGATTTTGTCAAGAATTTGACAAAATACAGGAAAATAGAACGCAAATGCTAGCAAAATCGTTCAGTTGTATTGAAAAGCGTGTCAAAATGAACGAGTGAGTCTGTTTCATTATACAATTTTACCATTCTTCTGCAATAACGGCTCGATTTTGTCATGAATGTGACAAAATACAGAAAAGTTCAACGCAAATGCTGGTAATATCGTTCAGTTGTATTGAAAGCGTGTCAGAATAAACGGCTGAGTCTATTTCATTATACAATTTTACCATTCTTCTGCAATAACGGCTCGATTTTGTCATGAATGTGACAAAATACAGAAAAATGCAACGCAAATGCTGGTAATATCGTTCAGTTGTATTGAAAAGCGTGTCAAAATGAACGACTGAGTCTATTTTATTATACAATTTTACCATTTTTCTGCAATAACGATCCGATTTTGTCAAGAATTTGACAAAATACAGGAAAATAGAACGCAAATGCTAGCAAAATCGTTCAGTTGTATTGAAAAGCGTGTCAAAATGAACGAGTGAGTCTGTTTCATTATACAATTTTACCATTCTTCTGCAATAACTACTCGATTTTGTCAAAAATGTAACAAAATAAATGAAAATTCAACGCAAATGCTAGTAATATCGTTCAGTAGTATTGAAAGCGAGTCAAAATAAACGGCTGAGTCTATTTTATTATTCAATTTTACCATTCTACTGGAATAACGGCTCGATTTTGTCAAGAATGCGACAAAATACTGGAAAATGGAACGCAAATGCTAGCAAAATCGTTCAGTTGTATTGAAAAGCGTGTCACAATGAACGAGTGAGTCTATTTCATTATACAATTTTACCATTCATCTGCAATAACGATCCGATTTTGTCAATAATTTGACAAAATACAGGAAAATAGAAAGCAAATGCTAGCAATAACGTTCAGTTGTTTTGAAAGGCGTGTCAAAATAAGCGACTGAGTCTATTTCATTATACAATTTTACCATTCTTCTGCAATAACGGCTCGATTTTGTCATGAATGTGACAAAATGCAGAAAAATTCAACGCAAATGCTGGTAATATCGTTCAGTTGTATTGAAAGCGTGTCAGAATAAACGGCTGAGTCTATTTTATTATACAATTTTACCATTCTTCTGCAATAACTACTCGATTTTGTCAAAAATGTGACAAAATAAATTAAAATTCAACGCAAATGCTAGTAATATCGTTCAGTAGTCCTGAAAGCGTCTCAAAATAAACGGCTGAGTCTATTTTATTATTCAATTTTACCATTCTTCTGCAATAACGGCTCGATTTTGTCATGAATGTGACAAAATACAGAAAAATTCAACGCAAATGCTGGTAATATCGTTCAGTTGTATTGAAAGCGTGTCAGAATAAACGGCTGAGTCTATTTTATTGTACAATTTTACCATTCTTCTGCAATAACGATCCGATTTTGTCAAGAATATGACAAAATACAGGAAAATAGAAAGCAAATGCTAGCAATAACGTTCAGTTGTTTTGAAAGGCGTGTCAAAATAAGCGACTGAGTATTTTATTATACAATTTTAAAATCTTCTGCAATAACGATCCGATTTTGTTAAGAATTTGACAAAATACAGGAAAATAGAACGCAAATGCTAGCAAAATCGTACAGTTGGATTGAAAAGCGTGACAAAATGAACGAGTGAGTCTATTTCATTATACAATTTTACCATTCTTCTGCATTAACGGCTCGATTTTGTCAAGAATGTGACAAAATACAGAAAAATTCAACGCAAATGCTGGTAATATCGTTCAGTTGTATTGAAAGCGTGTCAGAATAAACGGCTGAGTCTATTTTAGTATTCAATTTTACCATTCTTCTGGAATAACGGCTCGATTTTGTCAAGAATGCGACAAAATACAGGAAAAAGGAACGCCAATGCTGGCAAAATCGTTCAGTTGTATTGAAAAGCGTGTCAAAATGAACGAGTGAGTCTATTTCATTATACAATTTTACCATTCTTCTGCAATAACGGCTCGATTTTGTCAAGAATGTGACAAAATACAGAAAAATTCAACGCAAATGCTGGTAATATCGTTCAGTTGTATTGAAAGCGTGTCAGAATAAACGGCTGAGCCTATTTTATTATTCAATTTTACCATTCTTCTGGAATAACGGCTCGATTTTGTCATGAATGTGACAAAATACAGAAAAATTCAACGCAAATGCTGGTAATTTCGTTCAGTTGTTTTGAAAGGCGTGTCAAAATAAGCGACTGAGTATTTTATTATACAATTTTACCATTCTTCTGCAATAACAGCTCGATTTTGTCATGAATGTGACAAAATACAGAAAAATTCAACGCAAATGCTGGTAATATCGTTCAGTTGTATTGAAAGCGTGTCAGAATAAACGGCTGAGTCTATTTTATTATACAATTTTACCATTCTTCTGCAACAACGATCCGATTTTGTCAAGAATTTGACAAAATACAGGATAATAGAAAGCAAATGCTAGCAATAACGTTCAGTTGTTTTGAAAGGCGTGTCAAAATAAGCGACTGAGTCTATTTCATTATACAATTTTACCATTCTTCTGCAATAACGGCTCGATTTTGTCATGAATGTGACAAAATGCAGAAAAATTCAACGCAAATGCTGGTAATATCGTTCAGTTGTATTGAAAGCGTGTCAGAATAAACGGCTGAGTCTATTTTATTATACAATTTTACCATTCTTCTGCAATAACTACTCGATTTTGTCAAAAATGTGACAAAATAAATTAAAATTCAACGCAAATGCTAGTAATATCGTTCAGTAGTCCTGAAAGCGTCTCAAAATAAACGGCTGAGTCTATTTTATTATTCAATTTTACCATTCTTCTGCAATAACGGCTCGATTTTGTCATGAATGTGACAAAATACAGAAAAATTCAACGCAAATGCTGGTAATATCGTTCAGTTGTATTGAAAGCGTGTCAGAATAAACGGCTGAGTCTATTTTATTATACAATTTTACCATTCTTCTGCAATAACGATCCGATTTTGTCAAGAATATGACAAAATACAGGAAAATAGAAAGCAAATGCTAGCAATAACGTTCAGTTGTTTTGAAAGGCGTGTCAAAATAAGCGACTGAGTATTTTATTATACAATTTTAAAATTCTTCTGCAATAACGATCCGATTTTGTCAAGAATTTGACAAAATACAGGAAAATAGAACGCAAATGCTAGCAAAATCGTACAGTTGGATTGAAAAGCGTGACAAAATGAACGAGTGAGTCTATTTCATTATACAATTTTACCATTCTTCTGCATTAACGGCTCGATTTTGTCAAGAATGTGACAAAATACAGAAAAATTCAACGCAAATGCTGGTAATATCGTTCAGTTGTATTGAAAGCGTGTCAGAATAAACGGCTGAGTCTATTTTATTATTCAATTTTACCATTCTTCTGGAATAACGGCTCGATTTTGTCAAGAATGCGACAAAATACAGGAAAAAGGAACGCCAATGCTAGCAAAATCGTTCAGTTGTATTGAAAAGCGTGTCAAAATGAACGAGTGAGTCTATTTCATTATACAATTTTACCATTCTTCTGCAATAACGGCTCGATTTTGTCAAGAATGTGACAAAATACAGAAAAATTCAACGCAAATGCTGGTAATATCGTTCAGTTGTATTGAAAGCGTGTCAGAATAAACGGCTGAGCCTATTTTATTATTCAATTTTACCATTCTTCTGGAATAACGGCTCGATTTTGTCATGAATGTGACAAAATACAGAAAAATTCAACGCAAATGCTGGTAATTTCGTTCAGTTGTTTTGAAAGGCGTGTCAAAATAAGCGACTGAGTATTTTATTATACAATTTTACCATTCTTCTGCAATAACAGCTCGATTTTGTCATGAATGTGACAAAATACGGAAAAATTCAACGCAAATGCTGGTAATATCGTTCAGTTGTATTGAAAGCGTGTCAGAATAAACGGCTGAGTCTATTTTATTATACAATTTTACCATTCTTCTGCAACAACGATCCGATTTTGTCAAGAATTTGACAAAATACAGGATAATAGAAAGCAAATGCTAGCAATAACGTTCAGTTGTTTTGAAAGGCGTGTCAAAATAAGCGACTGAGTCTATTTCATTATACAATTTTACCATTCTTCTGCAATAACGGCTCGATTTTGTCATGAATGTGACAAAATGCAGAAAAATTCAACGCAAATGCTGGTAATATCGTTCAGTTGTATTGAAAGCGTGTCAGAATAAACGGCTGAGTCTATTTTATGATACAATTTTACCATTCTTCTGCAATAACTACTCGATTTTGTCAAAAATGTGACAAAATAAATTAAAATTCAACGCAAATGCTAGTAATATCGTTCAGTAGTCCTGAAAGCGTCTCAAAATAAACGGCTGAGTCTATTTTATTATTCAATTTTACCATTCTTCTGCAATAACGGCTCGATTTTGTCATGAATGTGACAAAATACAGAAAAATTCAACGCAAATGCTGGTAATATCGTTCAGTTGTATTGAAAGCGTGTCAGAATAAACGGCTGAGTCTATTTTATTATACAATTTTACCATTCTTCTGCAATAACGATCCGATTTTGTCAAGAATTTGACAAAATACAGGAAAATAGAAAGCAAATGCTAGCAATAACGTTCAGTTGTTTTGAAAGGCGTGTCAAAATAAGCGACTGAGTCTATTTCATTATACAATTTTACCATTCTTCTGCAATAACTATTCGATTTTGTCAAAAATGTGACAAAATAAATGAAAATTCAACGCAAATGCTAGCAATAACGTTCAGTTGTTTTGAAAGGCGTGTCAAAATAAGCGACTGAGTCTATTTCATTATACAATTTTACCATTCTTCTGCAATAACTACTCGATTTTGTCAAAAATGTGACAAAATAAATTATAATTCAACGCAAATGGTAGTAATATCGTTCAGTAGTCCTGAAAGCGTCTCAAAATAAACGGCTGAGTCTATTTTATTATTCATGTTTACCATTCTTCTGGAATAACGGCTCGATTTTGTCAAGAATGCGACAAAATACAGGAAAATGGAACCCAAATGCTAGCAAAATCGTTCAGTTGTATTGAAAAGCGTGTCAAAATGAACGAGTGAGTCTATTTCATTATACAATTTTACCATACTTCTGCAATAACGGCTCGATTTTGTCATGAATGTGACAAAATACAGAAAAATTCAACGCAAATGCTAGCAATAACGTTCAGTTGTTTTTAAAGGCGTGTCAAAATAAGCGACTGGGTCTATTTCATTATACAATTTTACCATTCTTCTGCAATAACGATCCGATTTTGTCAAGAATTTGACAAAATACAGGAAAATAGAACGCAAATGCTAGCAAAATCGTTCAGTTGTATTGAAAAGCGTGTCAAAATGAACGAGTGAGTCTATATCATTACACAATTTTACTATTCTTCTGCAATAACGGCTCGATTTTGTCATGAATGTGACAAAATACAGAAAAATTCAACGCAAATGCTGGTAATATCGTTCAGTTGTATTGAAAGCGTGTCAGAATAAACGGCTGAGTCTATTTTATTATTCAATTTTACCATTCTTCTGGAATAACGGCTCGATTTTGTCATGAATGTGACAAAATACAGAAAAATGCAACGCAAATGCTGGTAATATCGTTCAGTTGAATTGAAAAGCGTGTCAAAATGAACGACTGAGTCTATTTTATTATACAATTTAACCATTCTTCTGCAATAACAATCCGATTTTGTCAAGAATTTGACAAAATACAGGAAAATAGAACGCAAATGCTAGCAAAATCGTTCAGTTGTATTGAAAAGCGTGTCAAAATGAACGAGTGAGTCTATATCATTATACAATTTTACTATTCTTCTGCAATAACGGCTCGATTTTGTCATGAATGTGACAAAATACAGAAAAATTCAACGCAAATGCTGGTAATATCGTTCAGTTGTATTGAAAGCGTGACAGAATAAACGGCTGAGTCTATTTTATTATACAATTTTACCATTCTTCTGCAATAACGGCTCGATTTTGTCATGAATGTGACAAAATACAGAAAAATGCAACGCAAATGATGGTAATATCGTCAGTTGTATTGAAAAGCGTGTCAGAATAAACGGCTGAGTCTATTTTATTATACAATTTTACCATTCTTCTGCAATAACGATCCGATTTTGTCAAGAATTTGACAAAATACAGGAAAATAGAAAGCAAATGCTGGTAATATCGTTCAGTTGTATTGAAAGCGTGTCAAAATAAGCGACTGAGTATTTTATTATACAATTTTACCATTCTTCTGCAATAACGATCCGATTTTGTCAAGAATTTGACAAAATACAGGAAAATAGAAAGCAAATGCTAGCAATAACGTTCAGTTGTTTTGAAAGGCGTGTCAAAATAAGCGACTGAGTCTATTTCATTATACAATTTTACCATTCTTCTGCAACAACGATCCGATTTTGTCAAGAATTTGACAAAATACAGGATAATAGAAAGCAAATGCTAGCAATAACGTTCAGTTGTTTTGAAAGGCGTGTCAAAATAAGCGACTGAGTCTATTTCATTATACAATTTTACCATTCTTCTGCAATAACGGCTCGATTTTGTCATGAATGTGACAAAATGCAGAAAAATTCAACGCAAATGCTGGTAATATCGTTCAGTTGTATTGAAAGCGTGTCAGAATAAACGGCTGAGTCTATTTTATGATACAATTTTACCATTCTTCTGCAATAACTACTCGATTTTGTCAAAAATGTGACAAAATAAATTAAAATTCAACGCAAATGCTAGTTATATCGTTCAGTAGTCCTGAAAGCGTCTCAAAATAAACGGCTGAGTCTATTTTATTATTCAATTTTACCATTCTTCTGCAATAACGGCTCGATTTTGTCATGAATGTGACAAAATACAGAAAAATTCAACGCAAATGCTGGTAATATCGTTCAGTTGTATTGAAAGCGTGTCAGAATAAACGGCTGAGTCTATTTTATTATACAATTTTACCATTCTTCTGCAATAACGATCCGATTTTGTCAAGAATTTGACAAAATACAGGAAAATAGAAAGCAAATGCTAGCAATAACGTTCAGTTGTTTTGAAAGGCGTGTCAAAATAAGCGACTGAGTCTATTTCATTATACAATTTTACCATTCTTCTGCAATAACTATTCGATTTTGTCAAAAATGTGACAAAATAAATGAAAATTCAACGCAAATGCTAGCAATAACGTTCAGTTGTTTTGAAAGGCGTGTCAAAATAAGCGACTGAGTCTATTTCATTATACAATTTTACCATTCTTCTGCAATAACTACTCGATTTTGTCAAAAATGTGACAAAATAAATTAAAATTCTACGCAAATGGTAGTAATATCGTTCAGTAGTCCTGAAAGCGTCTCAAAATAAACGGCTGAGTCTATTTTATTATTCATGTTTACCATTCTTCTGGAATAACGGCTCGATTTTGTCAAGAATGCGACAAAATACAGGAAAATGGAACCCAAATGCTAGCAAAATCGTTCAGTTGTATTGAAAAGCGTGTCAAAATGAACGAGTGAGTCTATTTCATTATACAATTTTACCATACTTCTGCAATAACGGCTCGATTTTGTCATGAATGTGACAAAATACAGTTAAAAATTCAACGCAAATGCTAGCAATAACGTTCAGTTGTTTTTAAAGGCGTGTCAAAATAAGCGACTGGGTCTATTTCATTATACAATTTTACCATTCTTCTGCAATAACGATCCGATTTTGTCAAGAATTTGACAAAATACAGGAAAATAGAACGCAAATGCTAGCAAAATCGTTCAGTTGTATTGAAAAGCGTGTCAAAATGAACGAGTGAGTCTATATCATTATACAATTTTACTATTCTTCTGCAATAACGGCTCGATTTTGTCATGAATGTGACAAAATACAGAAAAATTCAACGCAAATGCTGGTAATATCGTTCAGTTGTATTGAAAGCGTGTCAGAATAAACGGCTGAGTCTATTTTATTATTCAATTTTACCATTCTTCTGGAATAACGGCTCGATTTTGTCATGAATGTGACAAAATACAGAAAAATGCAACGCAAATGCTGGTAATATCGTTCAGTTGAATTGAAAAGCGTGTCAAAATGAACGACTGAGTCTATTTTATTATACAATTTAACCATTCTTCTGCAATAACAATCCGATTTTGTCAAGAATTTGACAAAATACAGGAAAATAGAACGCAAATGCTAGCAAAATCGTTCAGTTGTATTGAAAAGCGTGTCAAAATGAACGAGTGAGTCTATATCATTATACAATTTTACTATTCTTCTGCAATAACGGCTCGATTTTGTCATGAATGTGACAAAATACAGAAAAATTCAACGCAAATGCTGGTAATATCGTTCAGTTGTATTGAAAGCGTGACAGAATAAACGGCTGAGTCTATTTTATTATACAATTTTACCATTCTTCTGCAATAACGGCTCGATTTTGTCATGAATGTGACAAAATACAGAAAAATGCAACGCAAATGATGGTAATATCGTCAGTTGTATTGAAAAGCGTGTCAGAATAAACGGCTGAGTCTATTTTATTATACAATTTTACCATTCTTCTGCAATAACGATCCGATTTTGTCAAGAATTTGACAAAATACAGGAAAATAGAAAGCAAATGCTGGTAATATCGTTCAGTTGTATTGAAAGCGTGTCAAAATAAGCGACTGAGTATTTTATTATACAATTTTACCATTCTTCTGCAATAACGATCCGATTTTGTCAAGAATTTGACAAAATACAGGAAAATAGAAAGCAAATGCTAGCAATAACGTTCAGTTGTTTTGAAAGGCGTGTCAAAATAAGCGACTGAGTCTATTTCATTATACAATTTTACCATTCTTCTGCAATAACTACACGATTTTGTCAAAAATGTGACAAAATAAATTAAAATTCAACGCAAATGCTAGTAAAATCGTTCAGTAGTATTGAAAGCGTGTCAAAATAAACGGCTGAGTCTATTTTATTATTCAATTTTACCATTCTTCTGGAATAACGGCTCGATTTTGTCAAGAATGCGACAAAATACAGGAAAATGGAACGCAAATGCTAGCAAAATCGTTCAGTTGTATTGAAAAGAGTGTCAAAATGAACAAGTGAGTCTATTTCATTATACAATTTTACCATTCTTCTGCAATAACGGCTCGATTTTGTCATGAATGTGACAAAATACAGAAAAATTCAACGCAAATGCTGGTAATATCGTTCAGTTGTATTGAAAGCGTGTCAGAATAAACGGCTGAGTCTATTTTATTATACAATTTTACCATTCTTCTGCAATAACGGCTCGATTTTGAAAAGAATGTGACAAAATACAGAAAAATTCAACCCAAATGCTGGTAATATCGTTCAGTTGTATTGAAAGCGTGTCAGAATCAACGGCTGAGTCTATTTTATTATTCAATTTTACCATTCTTCTGGAATAACGGCTCGATTTTGTCATGAATGTGACAAAATACAGAAAAATTCAACGCAAATGCTGGTAATATCGTTCAGTTGTATTGAAAAGCGTGTCAAAATGAACGACTGAGTCTATTTTATTATTCAATTTTACCATTCTTCTGCAATAACGATCCGATTATGTCAAGAATTTGACAAAATACAGGAAAATAGAAAGCAAATGCTAGCAATAACGTTCAGTAGTTTTGAAAGGCGTGTCAAAATAAGCGACTGAGTCTATTTCATTATACAATTTTACCATTCTTCTGCAATAACGGCTCGATTTTGTCATGAATGTGACAAAATACAGAAAAATGCAACGCAAATGCTGGTAATATCGTTCAGTTGTATTGAAAAGCGTGTCAAAATGAACGACTGAGTCTATTTTATTATACAATTTTACCATTCTTCTGCAATAACGATCCGATTTTGTCAAGAATTTGACAAAATACAGGAAAATAGAACGCAAATGCTAGCAAAATTGTTCAGTAGTATTGAAAGCGTGTCAGAATAAACGGCTGAGTCTATTTTATTATACAATTTTACCATTCTTCTGCAATAACGATCCGATTTTGTCAAGAATTTGACAAAATACAAGAAAATAGAACGCAAATGCTAGCAAAATCGTTCAGTTGTATTGAAAAGCGTGTCAAAATAAACGGCTGAGTCTATTTTATTATTCAATTTTACCATTCTTCTGGAATAACGGCTCGAATTTGTCAAGAATGCGACAAAATACAGGAAAAAGGAACGCAAATGCTAGCAAAATCGTTCAGTTGTATTGAAAAGCGTGTCAAAATGAACGAGTGGGTCTATTTCATTATACAATTTTACCATTCTTCTGCAATAACAGCTCGATTTTGTCATGAATGTGACAAAATACAGAAAAATTCAACGCAAATGCTGGTAATATCGTTCAGTAGTTTTGAAAGCGTGTCAAAATAAACGACTGAGTCTATTTTATTATACAATTTTACCATTCTTCTGCAATAACGATCCGATTTTGTCAAGAATTTGACAAAATACAGGAAAATAGAACGCAAATGCTAGCAAAATCGTTCAGTAGTATTGAAAGCGTGTCAGAATAAACGGCTGAGTCTATTTTATTATACAATTTTACCATTCTTCTGCAATAACGATCCGATTTTGTCAAGAATTTGACAAAATACAAGAAAATAGAACGCAAATGCAAGCAAAATCGTTCAGTTGTATTGAAAAGCGTGTCAAAATAAACGGCTGAGTCTATTTTATTATTCAATTTTACCATTCTTCTGGAATAACGGCTCGATTTTGTCAAGAATGCGACAAAATACAGGAAAAAGGAACGCAAATGCTAGCAAAATCGTTCAGTTGTATTGAAAAGCGTGTCAAAATGAACGAGTGGGTCTATTTCATTATACAATTTTACCATTCTTCTGCAATAACAGCTCGATTTTGTCATGAATGTGACAAAATACAGAAAAATTCAACGCAAATGCTGGTAATATCGTTCAGTAGTTTTGAAAGCGTGTCAAAATAAACGACTGAGTCTATTTTATTATACAATTTTACCATTCTTCTACAATAACGGCTCGATTTTGTCATGAATGTGACAAAATACAGAAAAATGCAACGCAAATGCTGGTAAAATCGTTCAGTTGTATTGAAAAGCGTGTCAAAATGAACGACTGAGTCTATTTTATTATACAATTTTACCATTCTTCTGCAATAACGATCCGATTTTGTCAAGAATTTGACAAAATACAGGAAAATAGAACGCAAATGCTAGCAAAATCGTTCAGTTGTATTGAAAAGCGTGTCAAAATAAACGGCTGAGTCTATTTTATTATTCAATTTTACCATTCTTCTGCAATAACGATCCGATTATGTCAAGAATTTGACAAAATACAGGAAAATAGAAAGCAAATGCTAGCAATAACGTTCAGTTGTTTTGAAAGGCGTGTCAAAATAGGCGACTGAGTCTATTTCATTATTCAATTTTACCATTCTTCTGCAATAACGGCTCGATTTTGTCATGAATGTGACAAAATACAGAAAAATGCAACGCAAATGCTGGTAATATCGTTCAGTTGTATTGAAAAGCGTGTCAAAATGAACGACTGAGTCTATTTTATTATACAATTTTACCATTCTTCTGCAATAACGATCCGATTTTGTCAAGAATTTGACAAAATACAGGAAAATAGAACGCAAATGCTAGCAAAATCGTTCAGTAGTATTGAAAAGCGTGTCAAAATGAACGACTGAGTCTATTTTATTATACAATTTTACCATTCTTCTGCAATAACGGCTCGATTTTGAAAAGAATGTGACAAAATACAGAAAAATTCAACCCAAATGCTGGTAATATCGTTCAGTTGTATTGAAAGCGTGTCAGAATCAACGGCTGAGTCTATTTTATTATTCAATTTTACCATTCTTCTGGAATAACGGCTCGATTTTGTCATGAATGTGACAAAATACAGAAAAATTCAACGCAAATGCTGGTAATATCGTTCAGTTGTATTGAAAAGCGTGTCAAAATGAACGACTGAGTCTATTTTATTATTCAATTTTACCATTCTTCTGCAATAACGATCCGATTATGTCAAGAATTTGACAAAATACAGGAAAATAGAAAGCAAATGCTAGCAATAACGTTCAGTAGTTTTGAAAGGCGTGTCAAAATAAGCGACTGAGTCTATTTCATTATACAATTTTACCATTCTTCTGCAATAACGGCTCGATTTTGTCATGAATGTGACAAAATACAGAAAAATGCAACGCAAATGCTGGTAATATCGTTCAGTTGTATTGAAAAGCGTGTCAAAATGAACGACTGAGTCTATTTTATTATACAATTTTACCATTCTTCTGCAATAACGATCCGATTTTGTCAAGAATTTGACAAAATACAGGAAAATAGAACGCAAATGCTAGCAAAATTGTTCAGTAGTATTGAAAGCGTGTCAGAATAAACGGCTGAGTCTATTTTATTATACAATTTTACCATTCTTCTGCAATAACGATCCGATTTTGTCAAGAATTTGACAAAATACAAGAAAATAGAACGCAAATGCTAGCAAAATCGTTCAGTTGTATTGAAAAGCGTGTCAAAATAAACGGCTGAGTCTATTTTATTATTCAATTTTACCATTCTTCTGGAATAACGGCTCGAATTTGTCAAGAATGCGACAAAATACAGGAAAAAGGAACGCAAATGCTAGCAAAATCGTTCAGTTGTATTGAAAAGCGTGTCAAAATGAACGAGTGGGTCTATTTCATTATACAATTTTACCATTCTTCTGCAATAACAGCTCGATTTTGTCATGAATGTGACAAAATACAGAAAAATTCAACGCAAATGCTGGTAATATCGTTCAGTAGTTTTGAAAGCGTGTCAAAATAAACGACTGAGTCTATTTTATTATACAATTTTACCATTCTTCTGCAATAACGATCCGATTTTGTCAAGAATTTGACAAAATACAGGAAAATAGAACGCAAATGCTAGCAAAATCGTTCAGTAGTATTGAAAGCGTGTCAGAATAAACGGCTGAGTCTATTTTATTATACAATTTTACCATTCTTCTGCAATAACGATCCGATTTTGTCAAGAATTTGACAAAATACAAGAAAATAGAACGCAAATGCAAGCAAAATCGTTCAGTTGTATTGAAAAGCGTGTCAAAATAAACGGCTGAGTCTATTTTATTATTCAATTTTACCATTCTTCTGGAATAACGGCTCGATTTTGTCAAGAATGCGACAAAATACAGGAAAAAGGAACGCAAATGCTAGCAAAATCGTTCAGTTGTATTGAAAAGCGTGTCAAAATGAACGAGTGGGTCTATTTCATTATACAATTTTACCATTCTTCTGCAATAACAGCTCGATTTTGTCATGAATGTGACAAAATACAGAAAAATTCAACGCAAATGCTGG
Source organism: Agrilus cyanescens (assembly GCA_947389935.1). Classification (NCBI taxonomy): domain Eukaryota; kingdom Metazoa; phylum Arthropoda; class Insecta; order Coleoptera; family Buprestidae; genus Agrilus; species Agrilus cyanescens. The sequence goes on from OX376712.1 coordinate 11,670,033, forward strand.
TAATATCGTTCAGTAGTTTTGAAAGCGTGTCAAAATAAACGACTGAGTCTATTTTATTATACAATTTTACCATTCTTCTACAATAACGGCTCGATTTTGTCATGAATGTGACAAAATACAGAAAAATGCAACGCAAATGCTGGTAAAATCGTTCAGTTGTATTGAAAAGCGTGTCAAAATGAACGACTGAGTCTATTTTATTATACAATTTTACCATTCTTCTGCAATAACGATCCGATTTTGTCAAGAATTTGACAAAATACAGGAAAATAGAACGCAAATGCTAGCAAAATCGTTCAGTTGTATTGAAAAGCGTGTCAAAATAAACGGCTGAGTCTATTTTATTATTCAATTTTACCATTCTTCTGCAATAACGATCCGATTATGTCAAGAATTTGACAAAATACAGGAAAATAGAAAGCAAATGCTAGCAATAACGTTCAGTTGTTTTGAAAGGCGTGTCAAAATAAGCGACTGAGTCTATTTCATTATTCAATTTTACCATTCTTCTGCAATAACGGCTCGATTTTGTCATGAATGTGACAAAATACAGAAAAATGCAACGCAAATGCTGGTAATATCGTTCAGTTGTATTGAAAAGCGTGTCAAAATGAACGACTGAGTCTATTTTATTATACAATTTTACCATTCTTCTGCAATAACGATCCGATTTTGTCAAGAATTTGACAAAATACAGGAAAATAGAACGCAAATGCTAGCAAAATCGTTCAGTAGTATTGAAAAGCGTGTCAAAATGAACGACTGAGTCTATTTTATTATACAATTTTACCATTCTTCTGCAATAACGATCCGATTTTGTCAAGAATTTGACAAAATACAGGAAAATAGAACGCAAATGCTAGCAAAATCGTTCAGTAGTATTGAAAGCGTGTCAAAATAAACGGCTGAGTCTATTTTATTATTCAATTTTTCCATTCTTCTGGAATAACGGCTCGATTTTGTCAAGAATGCGACAAAATACAGGAAAATGGAACGCAAATGCTAGCAAAATCGTTCAGTTGTATTGAAAAGCGTGTCAAAATGAAAGAGTGAGTCTATTTCATTATACAATTTTACCATTCTTCTGCAATAACGGCTCGATTTTGTCATGAATGTGACAAAATACAGAAAAATGCAACGCAAATGCTGGTAAAATCGTTCAGTTGTATTGAAAAGCGTGTCAGAATAAACGGCTGAGTCTATTTTATTATACAATTTTACCATTCTTCTGCAATAACGATCCGATTTTGTCAAGAATTTGACAAAATACAGGAAAATAGAAAGCAAATGCTAGCAATAACGTTCAGTTGTTTTGAAAGGCGTGTCAAAATAAGCGACTGAGTCTATTTCATTATACAATTTTACCATTCTTCTGCAATAACTACTCGATTTTGTCAAAAATGTGACAAAATAAATTAAAATTCAACGCAAATGCTAGTAATATCGTTCAGTAGTCCTGAAAGCGTGTCAAAATAAACGGCTGAGTCTATTTTAATATTCATGTTTACCATTCTTCTGGAATAACGGCTCGATTTTGTCAAGAATGCGACAAAATACAGGAAAATGGAACCCAAATGCTAGCAAAATCGTTCAGTTGTATTGAAAAGCGTGTCAAAATGAACGAGTGAGTCTATTTCATTATACAATTTTACCATTCTTCTGCAATAACGATCCGATTTTGTCAAGAATTTGACAAAATACAAGAAAATAGAACGCAAATGCTAGCAAAATCGTTCAGTTGTATTGAAAAGCGTGTCAAAATAAACGGCTGAGTCTATTTTATTATTCAATTTTACCATTCTTCTGGAATAACGGCTCGATTTTGTCAAGAATGCGACAAAATACAGGAAAAAGGAACGCAAATGCTAGCAAAATCGTTCAGTTGTATTGAAAAGCGTGTCAAAATGAACGAGTGGGTCTATTTCATTATACAATTTTACCATTCTTCTGCAATAACAGCTCGATTTTGTCATGAATGTGACAAAATACAGAAAAATTCAACGCAAATGCTGGTAATATCGTTCAGTAGTTTTGAAAGCGTGTCAAAATAAACGACTGAGTCTATTTTATTATACAATTTTACCATTCTTCTGCAATAACGATCCGATTTTGTCAAGAATTTGACAAAATACAGGAAAATAGAACGCAAATGCTAGCAAAATCGTTCAGTAGTATTGAAAGCGTGTCAGAATAAACGGCTGAGTCTATTTTATTATACAATTTTACCATTCTTCTGCAATAACGATCCGATTTTGTCAAGAATTTGACAAAATACAAGAAAATAGAACGCAAATGCAAGCAAAATCGTTCAGTTGTATTGAAAAGCGTGTCAAAATAAACGGCTGAGTCTATTTTATTATTCAATTTTACCATTCTTCTGGAATAACGGCTCGATTTTGTCAAGAATGCGACAAAATACAGGAAAAAGGAACGCAAATGCTAGCAAAATCGTTCAGTTGTATTGAAAAGCGTGTCAAAATGAACGAGTGGGTCTATTTCATTATACAATTTTACCATTCTTCTGCAATAACAGCTCGATTTTGTCATGAATGTGACAAAATACAGAAAAATTCAACGCAAATGCTGGTAATATCGTTCAGTAGTTTTGAAAGCGTGTCAAAATAAACGACTGAGTCTATTTTATTATACAATTTTACCATTCTTCTACAATAACGGCTCGATTTTGTCATGAATGTGACAAAATACAGAAAAATGCAACGCAAATGCTGGTAAAATCGTTCAGTTGTATTGAAAAGCGTGTCAAAATGAACGACTGAGTCTATTTTATTATACAATTTTACCATTCTTCTGCAATAACGATCCGATTTTGTCAAGAATTTGACAAAATACAGGAAAATAGAACGCAAATGCTAGCAAAATCGTTCAGTTGTATTGAAAAGCGTGTCAAAATAAACGGCTGAGTCTATTTTATTATTCAATTTTACCATTCTTCTGCAATAACGATCCGATTATGTCAAGAATTTGACAAAATACAGGAAAATAGAAAGCAAATGCTAGCAATAACGTTCAGTTGTTTTGAAAGGCGTGTCAAAATAAGCGACTGAGTCTATTTCATTATTCAATTTTACCATTCTTCTGCAATAACGGCTCGATTTTGTCATGAATGTGACAAAATACAGAAAAATGCAACGCAAATGCTGGTAATATCGTTCAGTTGTATTGAAAAGCGTGTCAAAATGAACGACTGAGTCTATTTTATTATACAATTTTACCATTCTTCTGCAATAACGATCCGATTTTGTCAAGAATTTGACAAAATACAGGAAAATAGAACGCAAATGCTAGCAAAATCGTTCAGTAGTATTGAAAAGCGTGTCAAAATGAACGACTGAGTCTATTTTATTATACAATTTTACCATTCTTCTGCAATAACGATCCGATTTTGTCAAGAATTTGACAAAATACAGGAAAATAGAACGCAAATGCTAGCAAAATCGTTCAGTAGTATTGAAAGCGTGTCAAAATAAACGGCTGAGTCTATTTTATTATTCAATTTTTCCATTCTTCTGGAATAACGGCTCGATTTTGTCAAGAATGCGACAAAATACAGGAAAATGGAACGCAAATGCTAGCAAAATCGTTCAGTTGTATTGAAAAGCGTGTCAAAATGAAAGAGTGAGTCTATTTCATTATACAATTTTACCATTCTTCTGCAATAACGGCTCGATTTTGTCATGAATGTGACAAAATACAGAAAAATGCAACGCAAATGCTGGTAAAATCGTTCAGTTGTATTGAAAAGCGTGTCAGAATAAACGGCTGAGTCTATTTTATTATACAATTTTACCATTCTTCTGCAATAACGATCCGATTTTGTCAAGAATTTGACAAAATACAGGAAAATAGAAAGCAAATGCTAGCAATAACGTTCAGTTGTTTTGAAAGGCGTGTCAAAATAAGCGACTGAGTCTATTTCATTATACAATTTTACCATTCTTCTGCAATAACTACTCGATTTTGTCAAAAATGTGACAAAATAAATTAAAATTCAACGCAAATGCTAGTAATATCGTTCAGTAGTCCTGAAAGCGTGTCAAACTAAACGGCTGAGTCTATTTTAATATTCATGTTTACCATTCTTCTGGAATAACGGCTCGATTTTGTCAAGAATGCGACAAAATACAGGAAAATGGAACCCAAATGCTAGCAAAATCGTTCAGTTGTATTGAAAAGCGTGTCAAAATGAACGAGTGAGTCTATTTCATTATACAATTTTACCATTCTTCTGCAATAACGATCCGATTTTGTCAAGAATTTGACAAAATACAAGAAAATAGAACGCAAATGCTAGCAAAATCGTTCAGTTGTATTGAAAAGCGTGTCAAAATAAACGGCTGAGTCTATTTTATTATTCAATTTTACCATTCTTCTGGAATAACGGCTCGATTTTGTCAAGAATGCGACAAAATACAGGAAAAAGGAACGCAAATGCTAGCAAAATCGTTCAGTTGTATTGAAAAGCGTGTCAAAATGAACGAGTGGGTCTATTTCATTATACAATTTTACCATTCTTCTGCAATAACAGCTCGATTTTGTCATGAATGTGACAAAATACAGAAAAATTCAACGCAAATGCTGGTAATATCGTTCAGTAGTTTTGAAAGCGTGTCAAAATAAACGACTGAGTCTATTTTATTATACAATTTTACCATTCTTCTGCAATAACGATCCGATTTTGTCAAGAATTTGACAAAATACAGGAAAATAGAACGCAAATGCTAGCAAAATCGTTCAGTAGTATTGAAAGCGTGTCAGAATAAACGGCTGAGTCTATTTTATTATACAATTTTACCATTCTTCTGCAATAACGATCCGATTTTGTCAAGAATTTGACAAAATACAAGAAAATAGAACGCAAATGCAAGCAAAATCGTTCAGTTGTATTGAAAAGCGTGTCAAAATAAACGGCTGAGTCTATTTTATTATTCAATTTTACCATTCTTCTGGAATAACGGCTCGATTTTGTCAAGAATGCGACAAAATACAGGAAAAAGGAACGCAAATGCTAGCAAAATCGTTCAGTTGTATTGAAAAGCGTGTCAAAATGAACGAGTGGGTCTATTTCATTATACAATTTTACCATTCTTCTGCAATAACAGCTCGATTTTGTCATGAATGTGACAAAATACAGAAAAATTCAACGCAAATGCTGGTAATATCGTTCAGTAGTTTTGAAAGCGTGTCAAAATAAACGACTGAGTCTATTTTATTATACAATTTTACCATTCTTCTACAATAACGGCTCGATTTTGTCATGAATGTGACAAAATACAGAAAAATGCAACGCAAATGCTGGTAAAATCGTTCAGTTGTATTGAAAAGCGTGTCAAAATGAACGACTGAGTCTATTTTATTATACAATTTTACCATTCTTCTGCAATAACGATCCGATTTTGTCAAGAATTTGACAAAATACAAGAAAATAGAACGCAAATGCAAGCAAAATCGTTCAGTTGTATTGAAAAGCGTGTCAAAATAAACGGCTGAGTCTATTTTATTATTCAATTTTACCATTCTTCTGGAATAACGGCTCGATTTTGTCAAGAATGCGACAAAATACAGGAAAAAGGAACGCAAATGCTAGCAAAATCGTTCAGTTGTATTGAAAAGCGTGTCAAAATGAACGAGTGGGTCTATTTCATTATACAATTTTACCATTCTTCTGCAATAACAGCTCGATTTTGTCATGAATGTGACAAAATACAGAAAAATTCAACGCAAATGCTGGTAATATCGTTCAGTAGTTTTGAAAGCGTGTCAAAATAAACGACTGAGTCTATTTTATTATACAATTTTACCATTCTTCTACAATAACGGCTCGATTTTGTCATGAATGTGACAAAATACAGAAAAATGCAACGCAAATGCTGGTAAAATCGTTCAGTTGTATTGAAAAGCGTGTCAAAATGAACGACTGAGTCTATTTTATTATACAATTTTACCATTCTTCTGCAATAACGATCCGATTTTGTCAAGAATTTGACAAAATACAGGAAAATAGAACGCAAATGCTAGCAAAATCGTTCAGTTGTATTGAAAAGCGTGTCAAAATAAACGGCTGAGTCTATTTTATTATTCAATTTTACCATTCTTCTGCAATAACGATCCGATTATGTCAAGAATTTGACAAAATACAGGAAAATAGAAAGCAAATGCTAGCAATAACGTTCAGTTGTTTTGAAAGGCGTGTCAAAATAAGCGACTGAGTCTATTTCATTATTCAATTTTACCATTCTTCTGCAATAACGGCTCGATTTTGTCATGAATGTGACAAAATACAGAAAAATGCAACGCAAATGCTGGTAATATCGTTCAGTTGTATTGAAAAGCGTGTCAAAATGAACGACTGAGTCTATTTTATTATACAATTTTACCATTCTTCTGCAATAACGATCCGATTTTGTCAAGAATTTGACAAAATACAGGAAAATAGAACGCAAATGCTAGCAAAATCGTTCAGTAGTATTGAAAAGCGTGTCAAAATGAACGACTGAGTCTATTTTATTATACAATTTTACCATTCTTCTGCAATAACGATCCGATTTTGTCAAGAATTTGACAAAATACAGGAAAATAGAACGCAAATGCTAGCAAAATCGTTCAGTAGTATTGAAAGCGTGTCAAAATAAACGGCTGAGTCTATTTTATTATTCAATTTTTCCATTCTTCTGGAATAACGGCTCGATTTTGTCAAGAATGCGACAAAATACAGGAAAATGGAACGCAAATGCTAGCAAAATCGTTCAGTTGTATTGAAAAGCGTGTCAAAATGAAAGAGTGAGTCTATTTCATTATACAATTTTACCATTCTTCTGCAATAACGGCTCGATTTTGTCATGAATGTGACAAAATACAGAAAAATGCAACGCAAATGCTGGTAAAATCGTTCAGTTGTATTGAAAAGCGTGTCAAAATGAACGACTGAGTCTATTTTATTATACAATTTTACCATTCTTCTGCAATAACGGCTCGATTTTGTCATGAATGTGACAAAATACAGAAAAATGCAACGCAAATGCTGGTAAAATCGTTCAGTTGTATTGAAAAGCTTGTCAAAATGAACGACTGAGTCTATTTTATTATACAATTTTACCATTCTTCTGCAATAACGATCCGATTTTGTCAAGAATTTGACAAAATACAGGAAAATAGAACGCAAATGCTAGCAAAATCGTTCAGTTGTATTGAAAAGCGTGTCAAAATAAACGGCTGAGTCTATTTTATTATTCAATTTTACCATTCTTCTGCAATAACGGCTCGATTTTGTCATGAATGTGACAAAATACAGAAAAATGCAACGCAAATGCTGGTAAAATCGTTCAGTTGTATTGAAAAGCGTGTCAAAATGAACGACTGAGTCTATTTTATTATACAATTTTACCATTCTTCTGCAATAACGGCTCGATTTTGTCATGAATGTGACAAAATACAGAAAAATGCAACGCAAATGCTGGTAAAATCGTTCAGTTGTATTGAAAAGCTTGTCAAAATGAACGACTGAGTCTATTTTATTATACAATTTTACCATTCTTCTGCAATAACGATCCGATTTTGTCAAGAATTTGACAAAATACAGGAAAATAGAACGCAAATGCTAGCAAAATCGTTCAGTTGTATTGAAAAGCGTGTCAAAATAAGCGACTGAGTCTATTTCATTATTCAATTTTACCATTCTTCTGCAATAACGGCTCGATTTTGTCATGAATGTGACAAAATACAGAAAAATGCAACGCAAATGCTGGTAATATCGTTCAGTTGTATTGAAAAGCGTGTCAAAATGAACGACTGAGTCTATTTTATTATACAATTTTACCATTCTTCTGCAATAACGATCCGATTTTGTCAAGAATTTGACAAAATACAGGAAAATAGAACGCAAATGCTAGCAAAATCGTTCAGTAGTATTGAAAAGCGTGTCAAAATGAACGACTGAGTCTATTTTATTATACAATTTTACCATTCTTCTGCAATAACGATCCGATTTTGTCAAGAATTTGACAAAATACAGGAAAATAGAACGCAAATGCTAGCAAAATCGTTCAGTAGTATTGAAAGCGTGTCAAAATAAACGGCTGAGTCTATTTTATTATTCAATTTTTCCATTCTTCTGGAATAACGGCTCGATTTTGTCAAGAATGCGACAAAATACAGGAAAATGGAACGCAAATGCTAGCAAAATCGTTCAGTTGTATTGAAAAGCGTGTCAAAATGAAAGAGTGAGTCTATTTCATTATACAATTTTACCATTCTTCTGCAATAACGGCTCGATTTTGTCATGAATGTGACAAAATACAGAAAAATGCAACGCAAATGCTGGTAAAATCGTTCAGTTGTATTGAAAAGCGTGTCAGAATAAACGGCTGAGTCTATTTTATTATACAATTTTACCATTCTTCTGCAATAACGATCCGATTTTGTCAAGAATTTGACAAAATACAGGAAAATAGAAAGCAAATGCTAGCAATAACGTTCAGTTGTTTTGAAAGGCGTGTCAAAATAAGCGACTGAGTCTATTTCATTATACAATTTTACCATTCTTCTGCAATAACTACTCGATTTTGTCAAAAATGTGACAAAATAAATTAAAATTCAACGCAAATGCTAGTAATATCGTTCAGTAGTCCTGAAAGCGTGTCAAAATAAACGGCTGAGTCTATTTTAATATTCATGTTTACCATTCTTCTGGAATAACGGCTCGATTTTGTCAAGAATGCGACAAAATACAGGAAAATGGAACCCAAATGCTAGCAAAATCGTTCAGTTGTATTGAAAAGCGTGTCAAAATGAACAAGTGAGTCTATTTCATTATACAATTTTACCATTCTTCTGCAATAACGATCCGATTTTGTCAAGAATTTGACAAAATACAAGAAAATAGAACGCAAATGCTAGCAAAATCGTTCAGTTGTATTGAAAAGCGTGTCAAAATAAACGGCTGAGTCTATTTTATTATTCAATTTTACCATTCTTCTGGAATAACGGCTCGATTTTGTCAAGAATGCGACAAAATACAGGAAAAAGGAACGCAAATGCTAGCAAAATCGTTCAGTTGTATTGAAAAGCGTGTCAAAATGAACGAGTGGGTCTATTTCATTATACAATTTTACCATTCTTCTGCAATAACAGCTCGATTTTGTCATGAATGTGACAAAATACAGAAAAATTCAACGCAAATGCTGGTAATATCGTTCAGTAGTTTTGAAAGCGTGTCAAAATAAACGACTGAGTCTATTTTATTATACAATTTTACCATTCTTCTGCAATAACGATCCGATTTTGTCAAGAATTTGACAAAATACAGGAAAATAGAACGCAAATGCTAGCAAAATCGTTCAGTAGTATTGAAAGCGTGTCAGAATAAACGGCTGAGTCTATTTTATTATACAATTTTACCATTCTTCTGCAATAACGATCCGATTTTGTCAAGAATTTGACAAAATACAAGAAAATAGAACGCAAATGCTAGCAAAATCGTTCAGTTGTATTGAAAAGCGTGTCAAAATAAACGGCTGAGTCTATTTTATTATTCAATTTTACCATTCTTCTGGAATAACGGCTCGATTTTGTCAAGAATGCGACAAAATACAGGAAAAAGGAACGCAAATGCTAGCAAAATCGTTCAGTTGTATTGAAAAGCGTGTCAAAATGAACGAGTGGGTCTATTTCATTATACAATTTTACCATTCTTCTGCAATAACAGCTCGATTTTGTCATGAATGTGACAAAATACAGAAAAATTCAACGCAAATGCTGGTAATATCGTTCAGTAGTTTTGAAAGCGTGTCAAAATAAACGACTGAGTCTATTTTATTATACAATTTTACCATTCTTCTACAATAACGGCTCGATTTTGTCATGAATGTGACAAAATACAGAAAAATGCAACGCAAATGCTGGTAAAATCGTTCAGTTGTATTGAAAAGCGTGTCAAAATGAACGACTGAGTCTATTTTATTATACAATTTTACCATTCTTCTGCAATAACGATCCGATTTTGTCAAGAATTTGACAAAATACAGGAAAATAGAACGCAAATGCTAGCAAAATCGTTCAGTTGTATTGAAAAGCGTGTCAAAATAAACGGCTGAGTCTATTTTATTATTCAATTTTACCATTCTTCTGCAATAACGATCCGATTATGTCAAGAATTTGACAAAATACAGGAAAATAGAAAGCAAATGCTAGCAATAACGTTCAGTTGTTTTGAAAGGCGTGTCAAAATAAGCGACTGAGTCTATTTCATTATTCAATTTTACCATTCTTCTGCAATAACGGCTCGATTTTGTCATGAATGTGACAAAATACAGAAAAATGCAACGCAAATGCTGGTAATATCGTTCAGTTGTATTGAAAAGCGTGTCAAAATGAACGACTGAGTCTATTTTATTATACAATTTTACCATTCTTCTGCAATAACGATCCGATTTTGTCAAGAATTTGACAAAATACAGGAAAATAGAACGCAAATGCTAGCAAAATCGTTCAGTAGTATTGAAAAGCGTGTCAAAATGAACGACTGAGTCTATTTTATTATACAATTTTACCATTCTTCTGCAATAACGATCCGATTTTGTCAAGAATTTGACAAAATACAGGAAAATAGAACGCAAATGCTAGCAAAATCGTTCAGTAGTATTGAAAGCGTGTCAAAATAAACGGCTGAGTCTATTTTATTATTCAATTTTTCCATTCTTCTGGAATAACGGCTCGATTTTGTCAAGAATGCGACAAAATACAGGAAAATGGAACGCAAATGCTAGCAAAATCGTTCAGTTGTATTGAAAAGCGTGTCAAAATAAACGGCTGAGTCTATTTTATTATTCAATTTTACCATTCTTCTGCAATAACGATCCGATTATGTCAAGAATTTGACAAAATACAGGAAAATAGAAAGCAAATGCTAGCAATAACGTTCAGTTGTTTTGAAAGGCGTGTCAAAATAAGCGACTGAGTCTATTTCATTATTCAATTTTACCATTCTTCTGCAATAACGGCTCGATTTTGTCATGAATGTGACAAAATACAGAAAAATGCAACGCAAATGCTGGTAATATCGTTCAGTTGTATTGAAAAGCGTGTCAAAATGAACGACTGAGTCTATTTTATTATACAATTTTACCATTCTTCTGCAATAACGATCCGATTTTGTCAAGAATTTGACAAAATACAGGAAAATAGAACGCAAATGCTAGCAAAATCGTTCAGTAGTATTGAAAAGCGTGTCAAAATGAACGACTGAGTCTATTTTATTATACAATTTTACCATTCTTCTGCAATAACGATCCGATTTTGTCAAGAATTTGACAAAATACAGGAAAATAGAACGCAAATGCTAGCAAAATCGTTCAGTAGTATTGAAAGCGTGTCAAAATAAACGGCTGAGTCTATTTTATTATTCAATTTTTCCATTCTTCTGGAATAACGGCTCGATTTTGTCAAGAATGCGACAAAATACAGGAAAATGGAACGCAAATGCTAGCAAAATCGTTCAGTTGTATTGAAAAGCGTGTCAAAATGAAAGAGTGAGTCTATTTCATTATACAATTTTACCATTCTTCTGCAATAACGGCTCGATTTTGTCATGAATGTGACAAAATACAGAAAAATGCAACGCAAATGCTGGTAAAATCGTTCAGTTGTATTGAAAAGCGTGTCAAAATGAACGACTGAGTCTATTTTATTATACAATTTTACCATTCTTCTGCAATAACGGCTCGATTTTGTCATGAATGTGACAAAATACAGAAAAATGCAACGCAAATGCTGGTAAAATCGTTCAGTTGTATTGAAAAGCTTGTCAAAATGAACGACTGAGTCTATTTTATTATACAATTTTACCATTCTTCTGCAATAACGATCCGATTTTGTCAAGAATTTGACAAAATACAGGAAAATAGAACGCAAATGCTAGCAAAATCGTTCAGTTGTATTGAAAAGCGTGTCAAAATAAACGGCTGAGTCTATTTTATTATTCAATTTTACCATTCTTCTGCAATAACGATCCGATTATGTCAAGAATTTGACAAAATACAGGAAAATAGAAAGCAAATGCTAGCAATAACGTTCAGTTGTTTTGAAAGGCGTGTCAAAATAAGCGACTGAGTCTATTTCATTATTCAATTTTACCATTCTTCTGCAATAACGGCTCGATTTTGTCATGAATGTGACAAAATACAGAAAAATGCAACGCAAATGCTGGTAATATCGTTCAGTTGTATTGAAAAGCGTGTCAAAATGAACGACTGAGTCTATTTTATTATACAATTTTACCATTCTTCTGCAATAACGATCCGATTTTGTCAAGAATTTGACAAAATACAGGAAAATAGAACGCAAATGCTAGCAAAATCGTTCAGTAGTATTGAAAGCGTGTCAAAATAAACGGCTGAGTCTATTTTATTATTCAATTTTTCCATTCTTCTGGAATAACGGCTCGATTTTGTCAAGAATGCGACAAAATACAGGAAAATGGAACGCAAATGCTAGCAAAATCGTTCAGTTGTATTGAAAAGCGTGTCAAAATGAAAGAGTGAGTCTATTTCATTATACAATTTTACCATTCTTCTGCAATAACGGCTCGATTTTGTCATGAATGTGACAAAATACAGAAAAATTCAACGCAAATGCTGGTAATATCGTTCAGTTGTATTGAAAGCGTGTCAGAATAAACGGCTGAGTCTATTTTATAATACAATTTTACCATTCTTCTACAATAACGGCTCGATTTTATCATGAATGTGACAAAATACAGAAAAATGCAACGCAAATGCTGGTAAAATCGTTCAGTTGTATTGAAAAGCGTGTCAAAATAAACGGCTGAGTCTATTTTATTATTCAATTTTACCATTCCTTTGGAATAACGGCTCGATTTTGTCAAGAATGCGACAAAATACAGGAAAAAGGAACGCAAATGCTAGCAAAATCGTTCAGTTGTATTGAAAAGCGTGTCAAAATGAACGAGTGTGTCTATTTCATTATACAATTTTACCATTCTTCTGCAATAACAGCTCGATTTTGTCATGAATGTGACAAAATACAGAAAAATTCAACGCAAATGCTGGTAATAACGTTCAGTTGTTTTGAAAGGCGTGTCAAAATAAGCGACTGAGTCTATTTCATTATTCAATTTTACCATTCTTCTGCAATAACGGCTCGATTTTGTCATGAATGTGACAAAATACAGAAAAATGCAACGCAAATGCTGGTAATATCGTTCAGTTGTATTGAAAAGCGTGTCAAAATGAACGACTGAGTCTATTTTATTATACAATTTTACCATTCTTCTGCAATAACGATCCGATTTTGTCAAGAATTTGACAAAATACAGGAAAATAGAACGCAAATGCTAGCAAAATCGTTCAGTAGTATTGAAAGCGTGTCAAAATAAACGGCTGAGTCTATTTTATTATTCAATTTTTCCATTCTTCTGGAATAACGGCTCGATTTTGTCAAGAATGCGACAAAATACAGGAAAATGGAACGCAAATGCTAGCAAAATCGTTCAGTTGTATTGAAAAGCGTGTCAAAATGAAAGAGTGAGTCTATTTCATTATACAATTTTACCATTCTTCTGCAATAACGGCTCGATTTTGTCATGAATGTGACAAAATACAGAAAAATTCAACGCAAATGCTGGTAATATCGTTCAGTTGTATTGAAAGCGTGTCAGAATAAACGGCTGAGTCTATTTTATAATACAATTTTACCATTCTTCTACAATAACGGCTCGATTTTATCATGAATGTGACAAAATACAGAAAAATGCAACGCAAATGCTGGTAAAATCGTTCAGTTGTATTGAAAAGCGTGTCAAAATAAACGGCTGAGTCTATTTTATTATTCAATTTTACCATTCCTTTGGAATAACGGCTCGATTTTGTCAAGAATGCGACAAAATACAGGAAAAAGGAACGCAAATGCTAGCAAAATCGTTCAGTTGTATTGAAAAGCGTGTCAAAATGAACGAGTGTGTCTATTTCATTATACAATTTTACCATTCTTCTGCAATAACAGCTCGATTTTGTCATGAATGTGACAAAATACAGAAAAATTCAACGCAAATGCTGGTAATATCGTTCAGTTGTATTGAAAGCGTGTCAGAATAAACGGCTGAGTCTATTTTATTATACAATTTTACCATTCTTGTGCAATAACGATCCGATTTTGTCAAGAATTTGACAAAATACAGGAAAATAGAACGCAAATGCTAGCAAAATCGTTCAGTTGTATTGAAAAGCGTGTCAAAATGAACGAGTGAGTCTGTTTCATTATACAATTTTACCATTCTTCTGCAATAACGGCTCGATTTTGTCATGAATGTGACAAAATACAGGAAAATAGAAAGCAAATGCTAGCAATAACGTTCAGTTGTTTTGAAAGGCGTGTCAAAATAAGCGACTGAGTCTCTTTCATTATACAATTTTACCATTCTTCTGCAATAACTACTCGATTTTGTCAAAAATGTGACAAAATACAGGAAAATAGAAAGCAAATGCTAGCAATAACGTTCAGTTGTTTTGAAATGTTTGTCAAAATAAGCGACTGAGTCTATTTTATTAAACAATTTTACCATTCTTCTGCAATTACGATCCGATTTTGTCAAGAATTTGACAAAATACAGGAAAATAGAAAGCAAATGCTAGCAATAACGTTCAGTTGTTTTGAAAGGCGTGTCAAAATAAGCGACTGAGTCTATTTCATTATACAATTTTACCATTCTTCTGCAATAACTACTCGATTTTGTCAAAAATGTGACAAAATAAATTAAAATTCAACGCAAATGCTATTAATATCGTTCAGTTGTATTGAAAGCGTGTCAGAATAAACGGCTGAGTCTATTTTATTATACAATTTTACCATTCTTCTGCAATAACGATCCGATTTTGTCAAGAATTTGACAAAATACAGGAAAATGGAACGCAAATGCTAGCAAAATCGTTCAGTTGTATTGAAAAGCGTGTCAAAATGAACGAGTGGGTCTATTTCATTATACAATTTTACCATTCTTCTGCAATAACAGCTCGATTTTGTCATGAATGTGACAAAATACAGAAAAATTCAACGCAAATGCTGGTAATATCGTTCAGTTGTATTGAAAGCGTGTCAGAATAAACGGCTGAGTCTATTTTATTATACAATTTTACCATTCTTCTGCAATAACGATCCGATTTTGTCAAGAATTTGACAAAATACAGGAAAATAGAAAGCAAATGCTAGCAATAACGTTCAGTTGTTTTGAAAGGCGTGTCAAAATAAGCGACTGAGTCTATTTCATTATACAATTTTACCATTCTTCTGCAATAACTACTCGATTTTGTCAAAAATGTGACAAAATAAATTAAAATTCAACGCAAATGCTAGTAATATCGTTCAGTAGTCCTGAAAGCGTGTCAAAATAAACGGCTGAGTCTATTTTAATATTCATGTTTACCATTCTTCTGGAATAACGGCTCGATTTTGTCAAGAATGCGACAAAATACAGGAAAATGGAACCCAAATGCTAGCAAAATCGTTCAGTTGTATTGAAAAGCGTGTCAAAATGAACGAGTGAGTCTATTTCATTATACAATTTTACCATACTTCTGCAATAACGGCTCGATTTTGTCATGAATGTGACAAAATACAGAAAAATTCAACGCAAATGCTAGCAATAACGTTCAGTTGTTTTTAAAGGCGTGTCAAAATAAGCGACTGGG